>VBSM01001124.1:12637647-12661529 GCA_008086735.1 Cheirogaleus medius | reverse complement strand
GGGGAGGAGGGGATGGGTATATATATACATTATAAGTGTGATGTGCATTGTCAGTGGGATGGACATGCTTGAAGCTCTGACTCAAGGGTGGAGGGAAGGCAAGAGCAATGTATGTAAACTTAACATTTGTACCCCCATATTATGCTGAAATAAAAAAATAAAATAAATAAAAAATAAATAAAATAAAATAAAATTGGGTTCTTATAGACAGCATACAGTTGTTTTTTTAAAAATTGATTCAACTACTTTATCTTTTTATTGGAGAATTTGATCTATTTACATTTAAAGTAATTATTGATAGAATACTATTTACTTTTCCATTTTCTTAGTTTTTTTTAAGTGTTATAGTACTTTTTTCTATCTTTTTCTCTCTTGCATCATTTTGTTTTATTAATTTTTTGTATTGATATGCTCTGATTCCTTTCATGTATGTTCTATAGGGTTTTTTGTGTGGTTATCTTGTTATTTACATAAGATATCCCATAGTTTTAATAGTCTGTAAGTTCAACAGCATGGAAAAACTTCATACCTTAGTTTCTGATCCCCGTTTTATGTTATTATTGTAACAATTTGCATCTGGTCATATTATATATTTTAAACGTATCTCAGTTATAGTTATTTTTAATAGTTTTGTCTTTTAACTTTTATATTTGAATTAGAAGTGATTGAACCACTACCATTACAGTTGTACAGTATTATGTGTTTGTCTATATATTAACCTTTACTAAGATGCATATTTTTCATGTTCTCATGTTGCTGTTTAGCCCATTTCAACTTGAAGAACTTCCTTTAGCATTTCTTGTAAACAGGTCTAGTGATGAATTCCTTCAGCTTTTGTTTCTCTAAGAAAGTCTTCATTATTGAAGAAAACTTTTGGTGGGCATAGTACTGTCGGCTCACAGGAGGTTTTTTGTTGTTGTTCCTTTGTTTTTTGTTACCATGCTTTGAAAACATCACCCCCCCTCCTTTATGGCCTGTAAGGTTTCTGCTGAAAAATCTGCTGATAGTCTCATGGGCGTTCCTTCATATATGACTAGTAATTTTTTTTTCACTGCTTTCAAAATTCTCTTTTTGTATTTGACTTCTATCAGTCTGATTATAATGTGTTTTCATGTGGATATTTTTGGATTTATTTTATTTAATGACTTATGGGATTCTTAGATTTGTATGTCCATTTTCTTCTCCAGATGTGCAATGTTTTCAGCCATTATTTCTTTGAATAAGCTCGCTGATCATTTCTCTTCTTCTGAGACCCTCATAATGTGTTTATTTGTGCACTTGATGGTACCTCGTAGGTTTTTTGAACTTTCATCAATTTTTTATAGTGTTATCCTTGTGCTCCTTTGACTGAATTATTTCCAATGGCATGTTTTTAAGTTTGCTTTTTTCTTCCTCTGCTTGATGCATTCTGATATTAAATCCCTTTAGTAAAATTTTCAGTTTAATTATTACATTCTTCAGAAACTTAATTTCTGTTTGGTATCTTTTTAAGAGATGGGTCTCTTTCTGATCCTATTGCACTATGCTGGGGCCAGAGACTCTGGTGCAAGGATGTTCTAAATCTCCTACTGGCTTCAGTGAATCTAGTTTCATAGTAATTTAGAGTTGAGGAAATTTTCACTAAGTTTTTGGATTTTCACAAAGGGAATTTGTCCTTATATTGTTGCTAAATTGATGAGCATGTAGAAGGAAGTGTGATCTAGGGTTTAAAATCTGCCATATTGCTGATATCACTCTCAGAAATTTTTATGTCCACTTAAATAGTTCACATAGCTTGACTTTATGATAAATAATGCAGTTCCATGAAATGATATACTTGAATGAATAGAGTTTAAATATAATATGTACAAAACTATACACATACATCCATAAATTCAAATTTTAAAAGTTCAAAATACATATTTCTACAAATAATAAATTCAACCTGTTTGAGAGATAGAGATAATGGTACAACAAAGACACAAGTTGTGTTGGTAGTTGAGTTTTTTTTTCTCAAAAGTATTAGACCTCTTACAATGGAAGTATAAAATTAAAATACATAAAAGATAAATTTTTAACTTAAGGATTCATCAAAAATATATATATATGCATACATCTATGTGTCTTATATATATACACAAGCCAAAATGCAAGTGCAATTGTAGCTTATATTCATAATCACATTGTTTTTCTTGTGCACTGGAGAAAAATGTATACTCTGCTGTTCTTGGGTAGAGTATTTTGTACATGTCTGTTGGGTCCAATTGGTCTATAGTGTTGTTCAAGTCCTATGCTTCCTTATTAATCTTCTATCTGTATGTTCTATCTCTTATTGAACATTATTAAATGTATTGAAGTCTTCTCCTGTTATTGTAAAACTATTTCTCCCCTCAATTCTTTCAATATATGCTCTTCATATTTGGGGGCTCTGATGTTTAATGCATATGTAATTGTTAAATCTTGAGGAGTTGGCCCTTTTTTATATCATGTAATGTCCTTCCTTATCACTTGTAACAGTTTTTGACTTATAGACTATTTTTTTCTGATATTAATATAGCCACCTTGCTCTATTTCGGTTACTGTTGGCATATAACTTTTTTCCTTTCCTTTTATTTTTATCCTATGTGTGTTCTTAGATCCAAGGTGAGTATCTTATACAGTGTGTATAGTTGGATCCTGTTTTTTTAATCTATTCATCTGACTTATGTCTTTTGATCAAGGAGTTTAAATGATATACATTTAAAGTCAATAATGATAGGATAGGACTTACTATTGCCATTTTGTTAATTGTTTTCTTTATATCTTGTTCCTTATTTGACCATGGTTTTCTCCTTTACTGGCTCCGTTTGTGTTCCATTTATTTATTTATTTGTAGTAGCATGCTTTGATTCCCTTTTCATTTCCTTTCTGTATCTTCCTTAGATTTTTTTTGTGACTAATATGGGAATTATATAAAACATCTTAATGTTATAACAATCTATTTTAACCCAATAATTTAACTTCAATTACATACATAAAAACTACCCTTTTACCACTTTTCTATCCCTGTATTATGTTATTTATGTCACTAATTTTGAATACATTATCCCAATGCCTTCGATCTTGCAAGGATTTTGCAGGGAAATTTTCTAACAGTCTTATAGAGGACCCCTTGTATATTAGGAGTCTCATTTTTCTTGCTACTTTTGAGATTGTTTCTTCATTTCATGATTTTTGATAGTTTGATACCTTAGCAATATCAAGTCTTCCAATTCATGAATACAGATTTTTTAAAATCATTTACTTAGATCATGCTTTATTTCTTCCAAAAAAATTTTCTAATATTCCATGAACATAAACTGCACATATTTTGTAGGATTTATATCTAAGTATTCACTATTGTAATTGATTTTTTTAATATTTAAAATTATAGTTGTTCATTGTTGGTATATAGGAAAACAATTGACTTGAGATACTAACTTTTTATCCTGTAATGTTGCTATATTTGTTATTACATCCAGGATTTTGTTTATTCTTTGTGATTTTATACACAAAGAATCATGAAATCTGTGAACAAAGAGAGTTGTATTTATTCCCCATCTGAGTACCTTTTCTTTACTTGTCTTGTCTTATTGTAGTAGCTTGGAATTCCAGTACAATGTTGAATAGGAGTGGCAAGAGAAAACGTTTCTTTCTCATCCCTAATTATCGGGGAGAAATATCAATTTGTCACCTTAAGTATTATGTTACCTGTAGTTTTTATAGGTGTTATTTATCAAATTGAGATAGTTTTACTCTATTTCTAGCTTTCTGAGAGGTCTTACCATATTGGATTTTGTCATATCCTTTTCTGCATGAAATGATGCAGCTATATGATTTTTCTTCTTGAGCCTGTAGATTAATTTTCAAATGTTGAACCAGCCTCATACAGCTGGAATAAATTCCAGTTTCTTGTTGTATATAATTATTTTTACACATTGTTGGATTCACTTGGATAATATTTCATTGCTAAATTTTGCATCTATCTTCATGAGAAATATTGGTCTGCACTTTTTATTAATTGTAATGTCTGTATCTACAATGGATATTAGTGTAATGCTGGATAAAGGGAATTAGAAAGTGTTCTCTTTGTTTATATTTTTGAATGAGATTATAGAGAATTGGTATCAGTTCTTTCTTAAGTATTTTGTACAATTTAATAATAAAACTATCTAGGCTTAGTGCTTTCTCTCTCTTGTTTTTTGGAAGGTTTTTTTCAATTTACTTAATAAATATAGATCTATTCAGATGATCTATTTCTCTTCGTATGAGTTTTGATAATTGGTGATTTTCAAGTAATTATTAAACTATATGTGAATTTATCTTGAGATTTCTTTGATTTTTATGTTATTTAGGTATGTTGCTTAATCTCCAAATATTAGGGGTAATTCTTGCTATCTTTCTGTTATTGATTTCTAGTTCAATTCCATTATTTAGAACACACTGTATATAATTTCTATTCTTTCAAATGTTTCAAGAACGATTTATGATACTGAATGATGTCCATTTTGTCCTATACAAGATTGATAGAATGTTTATTCTGTTATTGCTCAAGGCAGTCATGTATAAATATCACTTAGATCCAGTTGACTGATAATGTTGTTCCGGTCAATTATATCTTTAAATACTTGTTGTCTGGTTTGTCTGTCAGCACTGAAAGTGTGTGTTGAAATATCCAAAGAGAATAGTGGAATTGTTCTTTTCTCCTTTTAGGTCTATCAGTTTTTTCCTCATATCTTTTGATAATCTGCTCCTTGGTACACACGTTTAAGACTGTTAGTTCTTCCTGGCAAATTGACAACTGTATCATTATGTAATGCCACTCTTTATCTCATAAAATATCCCTTTTTCTGGGGTTTATTTGCCTTAATTAATATAAGTACAACAATTTTTTAAAATTATTATTATCATAGTATATCTTTCTCTATCCCTTTACTTTGAAACTGAGTCTTTGTATTTAAAGTGGGTTCTTTGTGGACAACATACAGTTGAATCTTATTTTTTATTATCCACTTTGACAATCTGTGTTTAAATTGGTGTATATAGACCATTAACATTTGATGGATTTTAAAAAAATACTCTGCTTAATATTTATCATGATCTGTAAAGAATGATGGTGGGACTTTGATGGGGATGGCATTAATTCTGTAGATCACTTTAGGTAATATTGACATTTTAATGATATTGATTCTACCAATCCATGAATAAGGTAGATTTTTCCATCTGTTTACATCTTCTACAATTTCTTCTTTTAGCGATTCATAGTTCTCCTTCTATAAATCTTTCCTTAAATATACTCCTAGATATTTAATTTTCTTTGGGGCTTTAGTAAAAGGTATTGTGTTTTTGATTTGAGTTTTGGCTTGACTGTTATTGGTGTATATGAATGCCTCTGATTTTTGTATATTGATTGTGTGACCTGAAATTTTACCAAATTCATTTATCAAATCTATGTGTCTCTTGGACGGATCCATGGGGCTTTCTAGGTATAATATCATATCATCAGTGAAGAGTGAGAGTTTGATCTCATCTGCCCACACTTGGATGCCCTTAATACCCATCTCTTGCCTGATTGCTATAGCTAGGACTTGTCTAGTTCTGGTTTGAAGAGGGAATGGTTTCAATTTTTCCCCATTCAGTATGATATTGGCAGTGGGTTTGTCATAAATGGATTTGATAAATTTAAGGTATGAGCCACCTATGACTATTTTGTTAGGAGTTTTTATCATAAAGGTGTGTTGGACTTTGTCAAATGCTTTTTCTGCATCTATTGACAGAATCATATGGTCTTTGTTCTTGTTTTTATTTATGAGGTGAATTGCATTTATAGACTTGCCTATGTTGAACCAGCCTTGCATCCCTAGAATAAAGCCCATCTGGTCATGGTGAATTTTTTTGATGTGCTGCTGAATTCTATTTGCTAAAATTTTGTTGACGATTTTTGCATCTATATTCATGAGGGATATTGGTCTGTAATTTTCTTTTTTTGTTGCGTCCTTTCCTGGCTTTGGTATCAAGGTGATATTGGCTTTGTAGAATGAGTTAGGAAGGATACCATCCTTCTCACTGGTGTGTAATAATTTCTGTAGTATAGGTATCAGTACATCTTTGTATGTATGGTAGAACTCTGAAGTGTAGCCATATGGTCCGGGACTTTTGAATTTAGGGAGGTTATTAATTACTGCTCCAATTTCTGAGCTTGAGATTGGTCTATTCAGGAATTCTGTTACCTACTGGGTGAAATTAGGGAGGTTGTATGAATCCAGGAATTTGTCCATTTCCTCCTCGTTGTGTAGTTTTTGGGCATATAGTGTTTTATAGTGGTCAAACATAATGTTAGGTATTTCTGTGGTGTCTGTTGTGACCTCTCCTTTTTCATTTCTTATTGAGTTTATTGGAGTCCTTTCCCTTTGAGTTCTTGTCAATCTAGCAAGAGGGCTATCAATTTTGTTTATCTTTTCAAAAAACCAGCTTCTGATTTTGTTGATCTTCCATATAATACTCTTGTTCTCCATTTCATTTAGTTCTGCTTTGATCTTACTTATTTCTTTTCTTCTACTAGGATTGGTATTGATTTGTTCTTCTTTTTCCAATTCCTTGAGTCTATTCATTAGATTGTCAGTATCTAAGCTTTCTGTTTTTTGGATGTGAGCATTTATTGCTATCAGTTTTCCTCTCAGGTATGCTTTTGCTATATCCCACAGATTTTGGTAACAAGTGTCTCCGTTATCATTTTGTTCAAAGAAACTCTTGATTTCCCTCTGAATTTCCTCACTTTGTATGGAACCAGAAAAAACCTCATATAGCCAAAGCAATCTTAAGTAAAAAGAACAATCTGGGTGGCATCAGTCTTCCTGACTTCAAGCTGTACTATAAAGCAATAATAGTTAAATCAGCCTGGGACTGGCACAAGAACAGAAGCATCGCTATTTGGAATAGGACTGAGATTCCAGAGATGAAACCATCTGCTAATGGTAACCTAATCATTGATAAAGCAGACAAAAATATACAATGGGGAAAAGAATCTTTCTTCAATAAATGGTGTTGGGAAAACTGGATAGCTACATGCAGAAGAATGAATCAGGATCCCTACCTCTTACCACTCACAAAAATCCACTCAAGATGGATAAGAGACTTAAACCTAAGGCATGAAACCTTAAGAATCCTAGAAGAAGAGGTTGGGAAAACCCTTTCTGACATTGGCCTAGGCAAAGAATTCTTGAAGAAGACCCCAAAGCAATCACTGCAGCAACAAAAATAAGCAAATGGGATCTGATCCAATTAAAAAGCTTCTGCACAACCAAGGAAACTATCATTAGAGCAAATAGACAACCTACAGAATGGGAGAAAATATTTGGTCTCTACACTTCTGATAAAGGTCTAATAACAAGAATCTATCTAGAACTTAAAAGAATTAACAAAAGAAAATCAAACAACCCCAAGAAATGGACAACAGAAATGAACAGAAACTTTTCCAAAGAAGACAGACTAATGATCTGCAAACATATAAAAAAATGCTCAACATCTCTAATCATTAGAGAAATGCAAATCAAAGCCACAATGAGATTTCACCTAACACCAGTGAAAATGGCCTGTATCAAGAAATCCCAGAACAACAAATGCTGGCGAGGATGTGCAGAGACAGGAACACTATTACACTGCTGGTAGGACTGCAAATTAGTGCAACCTTTGTGGAAAAGAATTTGGAGATACCTCAAACAGCTAAAAATAGAAATACCGTTCGACCCAGTAATAGCTTTATTAGGCATCTACCCAAAAGAGCATAAGACATTCTTAAAGACATCTGCACTCAAATGTTTATAGCAGCACAATTCACTGTTGCAAGGACGTGGAAACAACCCAAGTGCCCATCAATTCATGACTGGATAATTAAAATGTGGTATATGTTCACAATGGAATATTACTCAATTCTAAGAAATGACAGTGAGCTAGCACCGCTTATACTCTCCTGGATTAAGCTTGAGCACATTATCCAAAGTGAGGTGACACAAGATCAGAAAAATGGTCTCCACATGTACTCGCCATGAAATTGGTACTGACTGATTAACACTATGGTGCTCAAATGGTGGTAGGGTTTACCAAGGATTCGGGGGTTGGGGGATTAGACCCACATCTTAGGGATGTGGTGAGCATTGTTGGGGAGAAGGGTATACCTCTAAGCCTTCCTAGGGAGAGACAAAGATATAAAATGTAACCAAAATGTCAAAAAAAAAGAAAAAAACATTTATCTGGTGTCAGGCAAGTGGGAGGGGGGAGGAGGGGATGGGCATATACATACATAATGAGTGTGATGTGCACCACCTGGGGGATGGACATGCTTGAAGCTCTGACTCGAGGGAGCAGAGGAGGCATGGGCAATATATGTAACCTTAACAACATTTGTACCACCATAATATTATGAAATAAACAAATATATATTTATCATGTTTGTAACCTTCTCTTCATTGAACTTGTTTTTTATTTCCTCCTTTTATTCTTCTTTGATTTTAATTGAGCATTTTATGTGTTCATTTTTATCTTCTCTGAGCATATTCATTCTACTTTTTCTTTTGGAACTTTTAGTAATTTCTCTGGAATTTGCAATATATATTCACACCAATCCAGGTAAATTACAATAGTGTTCTCTGTTCTTCCAACATATTCTTTATAAAATTGTTGCCATTTATTTTACTTATCCAATTGCTACATTCATCCAATACTCTGTTGCTATTTTTACTTTAAACCAACATCTTTCAGATAAATGAAGAATTCAAGAAATAAAAGATTTTATTTTACCCTCATTTATTCCTCCTTGATGCTCTTCTTTTTAAAATGGTTTTCTGAGTTTCTGAACTATATAATTTTCCTTTTCTTGCAGAACTTTCTGCAAAATGGATCCATTATAAGGAATTCCCTTTATTTTTGTTTTTCTAAGAAAGCCTTTATTTCTCTTTTAATGTCAAAGGATAATTTCACCAGACAGAGAATTCTAGGTGGGTTTTTTTTCCAACAGTTTAAATATTTTACACTACTCTGTTATTACTTGCATGGCTTCTAATGAGTAATCTGCTGTAAATCTCATTTAGTTACTTTTTTATTTACTGAGGTAAACAGGTCTTTTGAGTGAGGTTTTACGCTAATCTAGCTATGAGTCAGGCTGTCTGTATTTAATGTTTACTGTAGCCTTTGGCATCAGAGGTTTCATTTCCTCTAATGTTCTTTTTGTCTTTTTGCCTTTGAATCTTCCCACAAACCCCTCCTTAGGTAGAATTTGCACTTTGTAGCTCTTTCAGCTGTTACTATACATGATCCCTGTTGGTATGGTGGTCAGACAGAGGAAGAGAATCATTCATTATACAATCTTAGATTGAATCCCAGTCTTTTAGTGAGACTGGGTCACTGGAATGTGACCTTAACAAGTGTTTCTTAGCTTTCCTGCCCACTTTCGGTTAGACAGGAAGCCTAGCAAGAAGGGACTAAAGTCAAGGAAATGACCTTTTATGGGTGAAGCAATTATTAAGAATGTTCTGGTCATATTTTAAAATAGTTATTTCTTCCCTTCCCCTGCCAGAGCCTACTTCAGGAAATGCCATAAAACTAGTCTCAAGAGTCCTTCTACTGCAATAGATGACTGTAGCCATTGTGAGCAGGACAGTGTCTTTTCTCAGAGTGTTGTTACTGGATAGATCCAAGGTTTTCTATTTTTAGAATGCCACAGAAGTGCCAAGTCTGGGGAACAGAAAGAAGACTAGTGGAGCTGTGCTATACAAATTAAGCTGTTGTATCATCCAAGTTAAACAGACTAAGAAGGCACAGTCTTGTAAAACATGCTAAGGAAGCTTATCAGGAAAACTTGGAAAGCTTTTAAGTTTAAAAATGGTGATATCTTCTAATGTGCATATGTTAGTCCATTTTGCATTGCTAAAAAGGAAAAAATCTGAAACAGGGTAATTTATAAAGAAAAGAGGTGTACTGGGCTCACAGTTCTACAGACTGTACAAGCATGATACCAGCATCTGCTTCTGGTGATGGCTTCAAAGGGCTTCCAATCAAGGCAGAAGGTGAAGGGGGAGCGGGCATGTCACATGGCAAGAGAGGATCAAGAGAGGGAAGAGGCGGTGCCAGCCTCCTTTAAACACAAGCTCTCCTCTTACATGAACAAACAAAGTGAGAATTCACTCATTATCATGGGGAAGGGCACCAAGTCATTCATGAGGGATCTGTCCCCATGACCCAAACACCTCCCACCAGGCCCCACCTCCAACACTGGGGATTAAATTTCAACATGATATTTGGAAAGGCCAAACAGTAAAACTGTATCAGTGCATATAGTCAAACGTCACCCAATTAGCCAAGAATATATAAGATTTTTATGCAAGGTCTACTGTTTTCTAAAATGCATTACCTTTCTATTAATAAAAGGAAGGCACACATAAGTGCTGTAGTATTCATAAACCTAGCAATAAGGGAGGTGACACATTTTGGAAGATGATTAGGACAATTGCTATGCAGCTGCAACTTCTCTGATAATATTATTTTGATTTTATTCAGCCTCTTCAGTTCATAAAAAGACCAAACTTAACAATGTTTGAGCATAAACTGTAGAGCCTAAATTAAGACATAAGCACCACTACATGGCTAACAAACCCATTTCCCTAAAAGTTCTTTGCATGTGGCCTTCATTTGAAGGTAAAAAAAATATTATGTGCACAGACTGTATCTCCCTCACATCATACTCTGTGTCATACTTGGAAGTTTCCATAGTTCTCAGTCTAACTCAGAAACATTAAAACTTGTTCTTTCCCACATCCATTTAGATGTTGAATGCTGTGAATGTTTTAAAGCAGATGTTATCAAAGACATTTTCTTGTCACATTTTCCTCATAAATTTGCATAAAATAACCATTGCCAGTGAAAATGAGTTATACTTAAACAATTTGTGTTTGTTCTTGAGATCTGAAAATATACCTCTATTGAGGAAGGATTTTTTCTTTACTGTATTAAAAATGCTTTTAACATTTTAAAAAATATTTTAAATATGTTTCAACAATATTTTTGCATTTAATCTGAAAACACACAAACACACACACACACATACCCTGGAGATATTGCAGGCTTAGTTATAGACCACCATAATAAATAAAATATTCCAATAAAGTGAACACATGAATTTTTTGGTTTCCCGGTACATATAAAAGTTATGTTTACACTCTAGTATATTAAGTGTGCAATAGCATTATGTCTAAAAAATGCACATATATTAATTAAAAACATTTTATCTCTAAAACACGCTAATGATCATCTGAACCTTCAGTGGGCCATAACTTTTTGCTGGTGGATCTCTTTGCCTAGATGTTGATGGCTGATCAGGGTGGTGTTTGGTGAAGGTTTGGGTAGATATAGCAATTTCTTAAAATAAGACAACGAAGTTTGCTGCATTGATTGACTCTTCCTCTCATGAAAAATTTCTTTGTAGCAAATGATGCTGTTTGATAGCATTTTACCCACAGTAGAACTTTTTGCAAAATTGAAGCCAATTCTGTCAAAACTTGCTGCTACTTTATCAACTAAATTTATGAAATATTCTAAATCCTTCGATGCCATTTCAACAATGTACACAGTATCTTCACCAGTAATAGATTCCATTTTAAGAAAATGCTTTCTTTATTGATCTATAAGAAACAACTCCTAGCAGGGAAGAAGAAGACCAACTGGAGACATTACTTGCAGGGCCATCCTGGAGGGAAGATAGGAATTTTGATAATGGGGAGGCGAGAAGAGATGCAGAGTGGATGTGGACCATAGGGAGAAGTGGTGGAGGCTGCTGGGAATCTCACAGAGGAAAATTGTGAAGCAGAAAAGGTGGAAGAAAAAGAAATAAAGGTGTCAGGGAGGATCAAACCTGGAGAGGCTCTGAGCCCAGTGAAAGGGTGGCAGAGGGTGGGGGGATCCCTCTCACCTTCCCACAAGCCTTGGGTGGCCAGCAGGCTACCAAGTCTCTTGGAGGCTTTTCCAACCCGACAAGCCCAGGTACAACATCAAACACAGTATGGTGGGGAGAATTTGTGTGATCCCTGAACTTGGACACTCCATGTGAGGCTCCCTTCCAAGGAAGTGTTACAAGAGGCCAGAGAGCCAGCTTTCTTCCATTCAGATGCTTTCTTCCCCACTCCTGCAACCACTGCAACCAGGAAAGCAGTTTGAGCAAAGAATTTGGTGACCAGCCACTCACCCCAGTGGGCTTTTGCTACAGGCTGAGGCTTCCACAGAAAGTGAAACTCATGCTTTTCCCTTTAGGGGCCTGCAGTGGATCTTTGGTGCCTGATTCAGGACCTCCCTGCCTAATGGCATTTGGCAGAGAGTCACATGCCAGTGGGTCAGACAAGCAGGCTGGAACCCATGCACCCAGAACTCGAGTGGGTTGCTGGAGACACATGGGGGGGGTGTCTGTGAGTTGGACTCAGGTGGCAAAGAAGCCTGTGTGGACAGATCTGACAGTAGAATACTGTGGGGTTCTGGGATGCAGTGAGCTGGGAGAGTGCCTATCCCTCCCCACAAGAAAATCCCCCTGTGTGTTTGGAGTGGGTTCTGCAGTGAGGAGGAGCCCACCCCTAGGATCCTTGGCAACCAGGTATGCCTCATTCAGGCACATGGGCTGACATGAGCAGTGGCCTCTCCCCAACCCATTCTAACTGGGAGAGTAGTTTGTGCTGAGAATTTAGCAAGTGGCTCCCTCAATCCAGAGCACTGCATATTGCAGACTAAGACATCTACAGAGAGTGGGGTCCCAACCTCTTCTTCTGTGGACTTTACTGGACCTGGGGTGCCCAATTTGGAAGTTCCTTGCCCACCAGCATTTCATTGGGATGCATGCTAGTAGGGAAGGCATGCATGGCAGGGTGAGGTGTGAGAGATAAGCAATCTGATTGTGAATCTCAGATGGCCCTATATCCACAAGCACATTTTCTGGCTGAGTGGGGCCACTTCAGCTCCTCGCGAGGGCTTTCCCCGGAAACTGGAAATAGACTTTTGAACCCTGCTAAAACAGCTACCTTACAATGTTTTGGGGAGCCTGAGGGCAAGCCTACCCAACCTAGCACCACCCAGTCACCATCTGACTTTGCTGAGGCAGAGAATAAGGATATACCTGGAAGTTGCAGGACCCACCCAACACCTGGGACATTCGAGTGCTTCTCCTGAGGGACTAGAGCTGGCCACAAAAACAACATGGCAGCCTGTTCCTTCTGACAAGTGCCAGAAATCCAGATACCAGAAACTTAATGAACACCTGGGAGATTCATTGCAAATAGGCAATCACTGAGACACATCAGACTGGCCAAAGTCAACACAAAGGAGGAACTTCTGTGACCCATAAGGTGAAAATGTCAAGTAACTTACAAAGGAAAACCCATCAGTCTAACTGCTGACTTCTCAACTCAGACTGTGTAAGCCAGAAGGGATGGGGGCCCCATCTTTAGTGTTCTTGAACAGAACAACTGCCAACCTACAATGTTGTATCCTGCGAAAGCAAATTCTATAAATGAAGGAGAAATAAAGACTTTCCCAGACAAGCAAACACTGATGGAATTTGTCAAAATCAAGCCTGCCCTGCAGAAAATACTCAATACTACATTATACATGGAGTAGCACAATGGTTACCCTCCAATGTAAAACCACCCAAGAACTAAAGTTCAGAGTTCAAGTAAATCAATAGTACAGGAGGGAAAACAAAGCAATAAGGTACTAACCAATAAGATGAACATAATAGTATCCCATGTGTCAATTCTATCAATCAACATGAATGGTTTGAATTCTCCACTCAAGAGATATAGACTGGTTGAATGGATTGAAAAAAATACAAGCAAAGTATCTGCTGTCTCCAGGAAACATATCTAACCCACAAGGACTCTTATACACTCAATGTCAAGGGATGGAGAAAAAATGGTCCATGCAAATGAAAACCAAAAGAAAGAAGGTGTAGCCATTCTTGTATCAGATAATATTGACTTTAAATCAACAATAGTAAAGAAGGACAAATATGGTCATTATATAATGGTAAAGGGAGCAATTCTACAAGAAGACATAACAATCCTAAATATTTATGCACCTAACACAGGAGCACCCAGATTCATAAAGCAAACGCTACTAGATCTATGTAGAGAGAAAAATAGCAACATTTTAATTGCTGGAGACTTCAACATCCCACTGATAGAACTGGACAGACAGATTATCCAAGCAGAAAATAAATAAAGAAACATTGGACTTAAATTAGACTATAGAACAATTGGGCTTAACAGACATTTTCAGAACATTTTACTCAAAACCTACTAAATATACATTCTTCTTATCAGCACATAGAACAATCTCCAAACTTGATCATATTTTAGGCCACAAAACATGGCTCAACAAATTCAAATAATTGAAATCATATCATGCATCTTCTCAGACCACAGTGGAATAAAACTAGTAATCAACTCCAGAGAAACACCCTGCTATACATGAAGTCATGGAAATTAAACAACCTGCTGCCAAATGATTATTGAATGAAGGATGAAATTAAGATGAAAATGAAAAGATTCCTTGAACTGAATGACAAAGAGGACACGAGCTATCAAAATCTATAGGATAGACTAAAAGCAGTCCTATGGGGAAAATCCATAGCATTAAATGCATAAAACAAAAAGAAAACAAACAAATCAGCAATCTAATGACACATCTCAAGGAACTAGAAAAGTAAGAGCAAATCAAACCCAAAGCCAGCAGAAGCAAACAAATAACTAAGGTCAGAGCAGAACTAAACAAAATTGAAAACAAGAAAATTGTACAGAAGATCAGTGGAACAAAAATTGGTTCTTTGACAAGACAAAGAAAATTGATAGACCTCTTGCTAGATTAACCAGGAATAGAAGAGAAAGGACTCAAATAAGTTCCACTAGAAATGAAAAGGGAAGTATTAAAAGTGATTCCATAGAAATACAAAATATCATCTGTGAATACTATGAAAATCTCTATGCACATAATCTCAAAAAGGTAGAGGACATTGACAAATTTCTGGAAACATACAACCTCCCAAGATTCAATCAGGGAGAAATAGTACCCCTAAACAGACCAATAATGAGCAATGACATTGAAGTAGCAAAAAAGAAAGAAAGAAAGAAAGAAAGAAAGAAAGAAAGAAAGAAAGAAAAAGAAAGAAAGAAAGAAAGAAAGAAAGAAAGAAAGAAAGAAAGAAAGAAAAAGAAAAAAAAATCTTTCAACAAAACAAAAGCCCTGGACAAGACAGATTCACAGCAAAATGTTACCAGGCATACAAGAAAGACTTGGTAACTATTCTACAGAAATTATTCCATAACACTGAGAAGGAGGTAATTCTCCCCAACTCATTCTACAAAATCAGTATCCACTTGATACCAAGGCCAAGAAAGGACATAACAAAAACAGAAAACTACAGACCAATACCCCTTAAGAATATAGATGCAAAAATCCTCAATAAAATAATAGCAAACCAAATTCAACATCTTATCCAAAAAAATAATAATAATCCACCATGACAAAGTTGGCTTCATCCCAGGGATGCAGGGATGATTCCACATATGTAATCAATAAATGTGATTCGTCACATAAACACAACCAAAAACAAAGACTATATGATGATCTAAATAGATTCAGAAAATCATTTGACAAAAAACAATGCCCTTTTATGATAAAACCTCTCAACAAACTAGGCATAGATGGAACATACCTCAAAATTATGAAAGCCATATATGACAAACCCACAGCCAGCATCATACTAAATGGAAAAAAATTCAAGCATTACCACTAAGAACTGGAACAAGATAGGTATGTCCACTGTGACCATTTCTATTCAACATAGTGCTGGAAATCCTAGCCAGAGGAATCAGGCAAGAGAAAAAATTAGGGGTATTCAAATTGGGAAAGAAGAGGTCAAACTATTGCTTTTTGCAGACAATCTGATGTTACACCTAGAATACCCCAAATATTCCAGCTAGAGATTTCTGGAACTGATAAATAAATTCAGCAAAGTTTCAGGGTACAAAATCAATGTACGCAAATCTGTATCATTGCTATACACCAATAATAGTCAAGCTGAGAGTCAAACCAAAGACTAAATACCATCCACAATTGCTACAAAGAAAATAAAATACCTAGGAAGATACTTAACCAAGGAGGGTAAAGATCTCTACAAAGAGAAATACAAAACACTGAGGAAAGAAAGTGCAGATGAGACAAACAAGTGAAAAAAAACATATCATGCTCATTGATCAGTAGAATCAACATCGTTTAAATGTCCATACTACCCAAAGTGATTTATAGAGTCAATGCAATTCCCATCAAAATACCAATGTCATATTTCACAGATCTAGAAAATATAATTCTATGCTTCATGTGG
The DNA here is from genome assembly GCA_008086735.1 of Cheirogaleus medius. Taxonomy (NCBI): domain Eukaryota; kingdom Metazoa; phylum Chordata; class Mammalia; order Primates; family Cheirogaleidae; genus Cheirogaleus; species Cheirogaleus medius. The sequence goes on along the minus strand of VBSM01001124.1, from coordinate 12,645,121 downwards.
AACAAGAAAAGAGCCTGATTAGCCAAAGCAATATTAAGCAAAAGGAACAAATCTGGAAGCACCATATTACCAGACTTTAAACTGTACCACAAAGGTATAGTAACCAAAACAGCATGGCATTGGAACAAAAAGAGAGCCATAGACCAATAGAACAGAAGACCCAGATATAAAATCATCCACATACAGATACCTGATCTTTGACAAAGCAGATGACAATATACACTGGAGAAGAGAATCCCTGTTCAATAAATGGTGCTATGAAAATTTGATAGCCACATGCAGAAGAATGAAACAGGATCCATATCTCTCACTACTTTCAAAAATAATTCAAAATGGATAAAGGACTTAAATGTAAGGCATGAAACCATAAAAATTCCAGAAGAAAATTTTGGAAAAAAACTCTTCTAGATATCAGCCTAGGCAAAGAATTGATGAAGAATACCCCAAAGAAAATTATAGCAACAACAAAAATTAATAAATGTGACCTGATTAAATTAAAAATCTTCTGCACAGCCAAGGAAACAATTGACAGAGTAAACAGACAACATATAGAATGGGAGAAAATGTCTACACACTATACATCTCATAAAGGGCTAATAACCAGAATCTATAAAGAACTCAAGCAAATCAGCAAGAAAAAAATCAAACAAGCCCATTAAAAAGTGGGCAAAAGACATGACCAGAAGCTTTTCAAAAGAAGATAGAGAAATGGCCAATAACCATATGAAAAATGCTCACCATCTGTCATCATCAGGGAAATGCAAATCAAAACCACTATGAGATATTACCAGACCCCAGCAAAAATGGCTTTTATCAAAAAGTCTCAAAACAACAAATGCCTGGTTGGATACAGAGAGAAAGGAACAACTTACACACTGTTCATGGGACTGCAAATTAGTGTAACCTATTTGGAAAACAGTATGGAGATAACTCAAAGAACTAAAAGTAGACCTCCAGCAATCCCACTACTGGGTATTTACCCAAAGGAAACAAAGTCATTTTATCAAAAAGTTCTGTATTCAAACGTTTATTGCAGCACAATTTACAATTGCAAAGATGTGGAATCAACCCAAGTGTCCATTAATTCATGAGTGGATTAATAAAATGTGTTGAATATATACCATGGAGTACTACTCGCCTGTTAAGTAGGATGACTTAATGACATTTGTGACAATTTAAATGGAACTGGAGACCATTATTCTGGGTGAAATATCTAAAGAATGGAAAAACAAATACCACACGTACTCACTATTAAATTAGAACTAACCAATGAGCACACATGTGCATAGTGGGAAGTAAAATTCAACTTATATCAAGCAGTGGAGAGGGAGAAGATGGTTGAAAACCTACCTAACAGGTACAATGAACACTATCTGGTGACTCGCACATTTATCACAGTCACCCAAGCATTATAAAAGTGATCCATGGAACCAAAAACATTTTTACCCCCATAATACTTTGAATAAAAATAAAGAACTCTTCTTTCATTCAAATTTGATCATTAGATTACAGTAATTTAGTCACATCTTCGGGCTCCATTTCTAATTCCAGTTCTTTTGCTATTTCCAGCACATCTGCAGTTACTTTCTCCACTAAAGTCTTGAACCCCTCAAAGATATCCATGAGGATTGGAATCTATTTTTCTAAATTCTTGTTAATGTGGATATTTTGACATCCTCCCATGAATCACAAATGTTCTCAATGTCATGGAGAATGGTAAATTCCTTCCAGAGGTTTTCAATTTGCTTTGCCCAGATCCATCAGAGGAATCGCTATCTATAACAGCTATTGCTTTATAAAATATATTTCTTAAAGAATAAGACTTGAAAGTCAAATTTATTCCTTGACCTATGGGTTACAGAATGGATGTTGTACTATCAGACATGAAAATAGTATTAATTTCCTTGTACATTTCATGAGAGCTCTTAGGTGACCAGGCACATTGTCAATAAGCAGTAATATTTTGAAAGGAACCTTTCTCCTGAAGTTCAAATACAATAGTGGGTTTAAAATATTCAGTAAATCATGCTGTAAATAGATGTGCTGTCATCCAGGTTTTGTTGTCCCATTGATAGAGCACAAGCATAGTAGATTAAGCATAATTCTTAAGGGTCCTAAGATTTTTGGACTGGTAAATATTGAGATGGCTTCTTTCCTTCAACTTCAGGAACCAACCTTTGCTAGTTCCAACTATTCTTCTGTAGCTTTCTCACCTCTCTCAACCTTCGTAGAATTGAAGAGAGTTAGGCTCTTGCTCTGAATTAGGCTTTGGCTTAAGGGAATGTTGTGGCTGGTTTGATCTTCTATCCAGACCACTAAAGCTGTCTTCATATCAGCAATACGGCTGTTTCACTTTCTTATCACTTGTGTGTATCACTTCTAATTTCCTTCAAGGACTTTTCCTTTGCATTCACAACTTGGCAACTGTGTCGTGCAAGAACCTAGCCATCAGCCTTTGTCAGCTTTTGACATGCTTTCCTCACTAAGCTTAATCATTTCTTACTTTTGGTTTAAGTTTAGAGACGTGCAACTTCTTCTTTCACTTCAACATTTAGAGGCCATTGTGTATTATTAGTTATCCTACTTTCTATATTTTTGTGTCTCAGAGAATAGAGACCCAGCAGAGGGAGAGAGATGGGGGAACAGTCAGTCAGTGGTGCAGACAGAACACACACATTTATTGATTAAGTTTGCTCTCCTATATGGGTGTGGCTTATGACACCCCAAAATAATTACAATAGTAACCTCTAAGATCACAAACCACCACAACAGATATAATAATAATGAAAAAGTTTAAAATATTGCAAGAATTAGCAATGTGTCCTTTTATGACTGGCTTATTTCACTTAGTGTGTGCATGTGCACACACACAGATTCATGAGCTAATATTGATACTTCTGATTAGAACATACGCCATGCATACATACACATATGCAGACAGTCCCCAACTTATGATCGTTTGACCTGAGACTTTCAACTTTATAATGGGTTTATCTGGAAGTAAACTATGGTGAGTCAATGGGCATCTGTATATAGAAAGTGTGTGTGTCTGTGTATGTGTGTGCATGGGCTTATGCACATGGAGGTTACTATACTGGAATATATTTCCCAGTTCTGTCCACTAAGAAGACGTAGGTGTAATTCCACTTTTGTTGAAATGATAAAAAAAATTATATTATTGCCCAGATCTTGGTTTCTAAATATAATTCTCCAATAAAAGGAGACTGGGCTTCTTGAAAACCTGGTCAATTCAATAGTTGGGCTGTAGCAGGATAAATATAAGATGAGCCTAGAACATCTTGTGATGCCAAAAAATAAGGAAATGCTTGAAAAAACATAGGGAATGGCCAACTGTAAACAAAAGCCAACTTTAAGGAGCTACCATTGGCCAATGTTGGAATAATTTAACAAATAAAATCAGAATGATTGCATTGGATTCTGACCCACAGAATCAAATTAATATACATGAGTCAATAGATATATTAATACATGGAAAAGTGAGTAAATAATGGAGAAGAGGTACTTCTATACAAAAGAATTCCAATGAGTAAAATTAGAAGAAATGAGGTAAATACAAAATTACAACATACAAAAATGAGGTGAATACAAAACTAGGAAAACACTACAGTAATAATGATTACTTTTGCTTAATGAATAGCAAATATTTTTTCTCTTCTTTATGATTTTCATCATTTTCTTTTCTCTAGCTTGCTTTATTGTAACAATAGAGCTTATAATACATACAAAGCATATGTAATCAACTATTATGCTATTGGAAAAGCTTCTGATCAGTAGTAGGTTATTAATAGCTAAGTTTTGGGATAGTCAAAAGTTATGTGCAGATTTCCAGTTGTGCAGGGAGTCAGTACCCTTAAGCACCAAGTTAAGGGCCAACTTTGTATATACCTTTATATGTATATGTATACACATCAATTTATGTTTAATATATCTATGCTTATATTTAGATTAGTACATGCAAATAAAAAACCTGTAACACTATATACCAAGTTATTGATTTTTTTCCTCATTGGGAAAGAGGGGTGGTAGTCAAAGAGATCATATACCTTCTACATTATACATTTTATGTTTTTCTGTCATGTTTGAATTTCCACAATGAAGACAGATTCATTTTGAACAAAACAATACAGGTATTAAAGTTTTGTAAAAAATATGATGAAACATGAGTGAATAAAAACCAGGTTTATAAACTAAGCTAACTTTATCCATAGTCCATTAGATAAATGCCTGATTTTCTGAGCCATAACTCCAGCCAACCTGCTGTATTCAGATTTATATCCACATTTGACTGGAAACATTAACAAACAGGGAAGGTATAAAATATTTAAAGCCCACGGAGCACTTAGTACTCTCAGAATGATCTATTCACACACCCAGCCCTATGCTATGTCTTTTAGGTGACTTTTGCTCATTTATGTTATCTATAGCTACAGTGCAGCTTTCTTATATTTCATTTAGTACTGTCATAAGAATAACAGTAAACTTTGACACACACTTTAAGTTCCTTTTATTCTCTTCTCTTCATGTCATCTGCAGATGATTTAGAGAAGCAAATTATTTTCTCTTCAGTAATAATTTTTAAGTATTAAAAACACTTAGAAAATGCATTTTTAATTTAAGGGAAAAAACTACCTTTACATTAACCCCCCTTCCCCATGCCTATTTAATTCTTGCTGATGTTTGTGTCTTGCTGAGTTGTCAGAATGAACTAAACTTGTTTATGGAAACTTCTAATGAGCTACATAACGTTACTCCCTCTCCACATGGACCACAAGTAAAGACATCATTGCCCATGTGGTCATTCTATGCTGGGACTGCCACCTGTCAATAATGCAGTCACGTGGCTTTGGCTGGGTGCAACTTAAAAAAATGGATGGGTATCCACAAAATCTTGAAACAGGATGTTTTATAGATACAAAATAATATAATCTCAATTTCAATTTTTATCTTTTTTGCATTTAGATTTCTGGTGAGTTTGTATGTTCATGAGGTGGTTTCATGTGGCAATTATATCCTGCTTTGGGTCTCTGTATTTTTCAGTCTTTTGTTTATATGTTTAGTGACTCCCTCAATACAATTTGGTAATTCATGAAGAATGTCATGGGGTTTCCAATAAAAAACTAAAGCTATAAAATAATATTAGGATAATGTAGTAATTTGTACTCTAAAAATTTCATTTAATCTGTAATGTCACTTAAGATCACTTTCTTAATCAACGTAACTTGAAAAATTATATAATATAGCAGTATCATCCTCAGTGTGAAGAATTTTTTTGTTACTGTGATTAAGCTGTGTTGATGATAGTATTGGTGGGCATTGAAAGTTCTAGCTAGTTTTACCCCTCATAAAAGAGTAATAAGGGGATTAGCAAGAAAAATGAAATGACAAAGACAAATTCCTGGATGACCTCAACAAAGAACAAGAAAGTGCCATAAGTTAGGAACAAACTTACTGCAATGTCTACACCCTTCAGGTGGCTTTATTACAAGACTGAACACATGAACTTAACACATGACCTGAAGATGTTACATATAGTTTTGATATCTCATGTAAGTAGAATTATGCAGCATTTGTCCTTTGTGACTGGCTTATTTCACTTAGTGTGTGCATGTGCACACACGCAGATTCATAAGCTAATATTGATACCTCTGATTCAAACATACATCATGCATACATACACATATACAGACAGTCCCCAACTTACGATTATTTGACTTGAGATTTTACATATGGACATAAAGAAAATACTTATAACACCAATAGTTTTTTTGAATGAAGTTATTTAATAATCTTTACAAAATAGAGAATTTTAAAACATCATTTTACATACATGGTTTGAGTATTTTATCTGTTCATTTTAGCTACTAGAGAGCATTCCATTTAATTGACAAAATGTTTCTATACTACTTGCAACTGCGCCCCCCAGGATAATTAACTTATTTACAGATTTTTCTACTCTCCTATGCAATACTGTGGTCAAAATTCTTATATAAATTTTTGCACAACTAGTTTGTCCAGGGTGGACACTAACAATATAACCAGAAAAGAAGTTGCAAAAGAACAGGCACAGAATACAATTGACATAAATTTTTATAATATTAAATTTTTCATAGATACAGTTTTTATTGATGAGGCACAAAAGTGAATGCAAATGATTTATTCTAGATTCAGGATGGTAGTCACTTTGGGGAGTTAAGTAGGGCAAAGGTATAGAGGTAAGGCTTAGCTGTCTTCTTATTTTTTCTTTTCTAAAACTAATCTAAAACAACAAGAAAAACTGAGAACCCAGATATAAAACCCTCATATAGACATTTCATCTTTGACAAAGAAGACAAAAACATACACTGGGGAAAAGAATCCTTCTTCAATAAATGGTGCTGGGAAAACCAGATAGCCACATGCAGAAGACTGAAATGGGATTTACACCTTTCACCTTTCACCTCTCACAAAAATCAACTCACAGTGGATAACAGACTTAAACCTAAGGCATGAAACTATAAGAATTTTGGAGAAGAAAATGTTGGAAAAACTCTTATAGACATTTGTCTATGGAAAGAATTTACGAAGAAGACCCCGATGACAATTACAGCAACAACAAACATAAATAAATGGGACCTGATCAATTAAAAATCTTCTGCACAGCCAAGGAAACTATCACAAGAGCAAAGAGACAACCTACAGAATGGGAGAAAATATTCGCATGTTACACATCCGATAAAGGGCTAATAACTAGAATGTACATAGAACTCAGGAAAATCAGCAAGAAAAAATCAAACAACCCTATGAAAAAGTAGACAAAGGATGTGAACAGAAATTTTCAAAAGAAGACAGACTACTGGCCAACAAAGATATAAAAAAGTGCTCAACATCTCTAGTCATCAGGGAAATGCAAATCAAAACCACAATGGGATATCACTTGTTTCCATTGAGAATGGCCTTTATCAAGAAATCCCAAAACAACAAATGTTGGCATGGATGCAGAGAGATAGAATACTCCCACACTGCTGGTGGGACTGCAAACTAGTACAACCTCTATGGAAAGTAATATGGAGATACCTCAATGAGCTAAAAGTAGAACTACCATTTGATCCAGCAATCCCATTACTGGGCATCTACTCAAAGGAAAAAAAGACATTCTATAAAAAAGACATCTGCACTAGAATGTATATTGCAGCACAATTCACAATTGCAAAGATGTGGAAACAACTAAAGTGTCCATCAATACATGAATGGATTAGTAAAATGTGGTATATGTATACCATGGAGTGCTACTCACCACAAGAAACAATGGTGAACTAGCACATTTTGCATTATCCTGGATGGAGCTGGAGCCCATTCTTCTAAGTGAAGTTTCACAAGAATAGAAAAACAAGCACCATATGTATTCACCATCAAATTGGTACTAATTTTTTTTATTTCAGCATATTATGGGGGTACAAATATTATGGTTATGTAT
>VBSM01001124.1:12623708-12637547 GCA_008086735.1 Cheirogaleus medius | reverse complement strand
CTATAAACATTCAAGTGCAGGTGTCTTTTTCATAGAATGATTTTTGTTCTTTTGAGTATATACAGCAATCAGACAAGAGAGCGGAATTAAGGGCGTCCAAATGGGACCAGAAGAGATCAAACTCTCACTCTTTGCTGATGACATGATATTATACCTAGAAAACCCCAAGGATTCAACAAAGAGACTCCTTGAATTGATAAACGAATTTGGTAAAATCTCAGGATTCAAAATCAATACACAGAAATCAGAGGCACTCATATACGCCAATGACAGTAAAAGCGAGAACCAAATCAAAGACTTAATTCCCTTCAAAATAGCAACATAGAAAATAAAGTACCTAGGAATATATTTAACTAAGGAGGTAAAAGACCTCTACAGGGAGAACTATGAAACACTGAAGAAGGAAATAGCAAAGGATGTAAACAGGTGGAAGAATATACCATGCTCATGGATCAGCAGAATCAACATTGTTAAAATGTCTATACTGCCCAAAGTGACCTACAGAGTCAATGCAATCCCTATTAAAATACTATCATTTTTCACAGACATAGAAAAAATAATGTTACACTTCGTATGGAAACAGAGAAGACCCCGTATAGCAAAATCAATCCTAGGCAATAAAAACAAAATAGGAGGCATCAATTTACCAGACTTCAAACTATACTACAAGGCTATAGTAATTAAAACAGCTTGTGATTGGCACAAGAACAGGGACATTGACCAGTGGAACAGAACAGAGAACCCAGATATAAAACCATCCTCATATAGCCAACTAATCTTCGACAAAACAGACAAAAATATACACTGGGGAAAAGAATCTTTATTCAGTAAATGGTGCTGGCAAAACTGGATAGCCACATGTAGAAGACTGAAACAGGATCCACACCTTTCACCTCTCACAAAAATCAACTCACGCTGGGTAACAGACTTGAACCTTAGGTGTGAAACTATTAGAATTCTAGAGGAAAATGTTGGAAATACTCTTCTAGACATTGGCCTAGGCAAAGAATTTATGAAGAAGGCCCCAAAGGCAATGACAGCAGCAACAAAAATTGGTACTAATTGATCAACACTTATGTCCACATATAGTAGTAACATGCATCAAGTATCAGGCAGGTGGGAGGGTGGAGGAGGAGATGGGTATATTCATACTTAATGGATGTGGTGCACACTGTCTGGGGGATGGGCACACTTGTAGCTCTGACTTAGGTGGGACAAAGGCAATATATGTAACCTAAACATTTGTACCACTATAATATTCTGGGGAAAAAAAGCAGAAAAAGTGATAATGTCTGTTTAATCTTGACAATAGCTTTATAAATGTCTGGTTTACTATTTACTGTACTTTTCTATTTGCTTGAAATATTTCATAATTTAAAAATAATCTTGAATTCTATGAACAGATTAGAGTGTTCTTTAAAACAAGAAAATTCTATATGTATTCTAAATGCATTATAGTTAAAGATAAAAGGGATCTATTAATTCACGTATCTAATTGCCTCAGTTGAAAGATGTTAGCTATAAGTATAAAAACTCAGCCATGACAAAATGATACACAACAGAAGGGTTCACATAGTTAAAAAACTAAACAGTACAGTTATTCCTCACTTAATGTCATGGATAGGTTCTTAAAAACTGCAACTTTAAGTGAAATAAAGTCTAATGAAACTAATTTTCCCATATGCTAATTGATGCAAACAAGAGTTAAGTTCCTAGGGTATATTTTTGGTCACACAAACATCACCAAACTTCTAAATAAAGACTGAAAAGCCTTTTAGTATTAACATCAAAATAAATGTGAACTATACATACATTTAAGAAAGATTAGGGGCCGGGCGCGGTGGCTCACGCCTGTAATCCTAGCACTCTGGGAGGCCGAGGCGGGTGGATAGCTCAAGGTCAGGAGTTCGAAACCAGCCTGACCAAGAGCGAGACCCCGTCTCTAAAAAAAAAAAAAAAAAAAAAAGAAAGATTAGTAAAAACAAGTAATACCCACTTATTCCAGTTCTGGGTCATGGGTGGCAGAAACCCATTCTTGCAGCTCAGGCCACAAGGCGGGAGCCACCCAAACAGGATGCCATCCCATGGCAGGGCACACTCACACACACCCACACTCACACACACCCACACTCACACTCACAAGACAACCAGTTAGACACGTTCATGAACCTCACATGCACAGCTTCAGGATGTGCGAAGAGACCCGAGTACCCAGAGAAACCCACCCATACATGGGGGAATGTGCAAACTCTACCCAGAGAGGGGCGCTAGCTGGGAATGGTTTTTTGTTTTCCCCTCATCAACATTATAAGAATATAATGTTGAATGAAATGATGTTATTGGAGGACCTACCATACTGGGTGGAATAGTATTCCCCAAAAAATTCATGTCCATCTGGAACCTCAGAATGTGACCTTATTTGGAAATAAGATCTTTGCAAATGCAATTAGTTAAGATGAGGTCATACTGGATTAGGATGGGCTTTCAGTCCAAAGACTGGTGTCTTCATAGCAGGAGAGGACACACAGAGGCACAGAGACACACAGAAGGAAGACAGCCATGTGAAGATGGAGGCAGAAATCCGAGTGATGAAGCTACAAGGCAAGGAGCGCCAACGATTGCTGGCAACACCAGAAGGTGGGCCAAAGCTAGGAAGGATTCTTCTCCAGAGCCGACGCAGGGAGCATGGCCCTCCCAACATGTTAATTTTGGATTTCTAGCCTCGCAAACTGTGAGAGAATCGATTTCTGTTGTTTTAGGTCACCCAGTTTGTGGTGTTTTGTTAAAGCAGCCACAGGAAACTAATACAAGCACTTACTTCTTCAACTCTCTGGTGGTTGGAGCTGGGGCTGGGCCAGCCCACTGGAATCTCCAGTGTCCAGGGACCCCCAAAGTTCCTCTCAACCACAGTCCATCTCATTTCCAGAAGTATGTAGTGGACTAGGTTTTAGGCAGCGCTCAATTAAGGTGGGAAGGAAGCTACAGGTGTCTTTAACTCCACATGAAATCAGAAATGGGCCAGGGAGAAGATACAAAGAAAATCAGAGCATATCTGGTGAGAAACAGCACTTTCTGGGAGGCTGTGTCTTGAGGCAGAAAGCCTATGCAGTTGAGTTGGAGGTGACAGACTGGCTTTGAAATTTTCATGGACTCAGTTTCTTCAATTTGAATATATTCTCATGGGGATTAAATGAAATAACATGAGTCAAGATCTTGGCACCCCAATAAAAGTAAGTCAAGTTTCTCCCTGAACCATAAAAGGCAATAAAAACTTGGAGATGAGATAGGGAGCGGATGAGCCAGTCTGGAATCTTTATCAGAAGGTCTCTCTTGAAAGGATTTTAAAAAATGCAAAGTGAATGGCTTCTTTTGAGATTAGGATACAGAACTAATCATTAGTGATATGAGCACTTATTAGATCCTGAATATATTCCTAAACTTTTCAAGATATTTGCAGGTGGCTGGTATTGCCATTTGCTTCAGCTACATAGGCTTAGAGGAAGCCTGGGTGTTCAGGCCCTTACACCAAGAAACCACCATCCCCATTCATGTGTTGCTACTGACCTGAAATACCATGGTCACTTTACTAGCACAGAATTAGAGAGTGATGGCTTTCCTTGCTGGAATTTGCAATGTAAGGCTCTCTTAATGTTAAAAAGAAAATCCCAATATAAGTCTTCAGGCAGGCAGTTTTGAAATTGAATATGAACCATTTAGGTAGGCAGACTCTATCTGCTGATACTCTTGCTAACTGCTGCCCTTTAATTCTTGCATTGTTCAAATTAAATACCTTACAGCCATTCAGAAACTGTGAGTCACGATTCCACATCTTCCCACTGCCAGAGCGGTTAATTAGCTCCTGGCAGGTCTGAATGTGTGAGAAGATTGCAAGGAGGATTTATAATTGTGCACTGAAGTACAGCAGGTTACTTTGATGTCTTTTATTCAGCATTTACAGTTTCGACACCATTTAGATTTTTAGTTACCCAATAGAGAATAGGAAACTTTATTTGTTTTACATTCCTGATGGTGGCATCATCATCATTCTTTCAGCTGGATGAAAGGAAAACAAAAATTGGATCTTATTGAAGCAAATAGCTCTATAAAATTTGAAGACTTCTCTATAGTTCCATAGCTGTAAATTTATTCTTTATAGCTGTAGTGTAAAATTTATTCTCATTGTTACTGTTAACTTCAAAGGGGCCAAATTTGAGGAATTTACTGAAAAAGCCTTCTTTTTATCCCTTGACAGTAAAATAAAGTTTATTATTTTTATACTTATACTGGCATTCAAGAAACTCAAGTTTTTGAACTTGACAGGTAGATTTCTCTGATCATTTGTCCTCATACTTTCCTCTCTATATAATATGCCAATTAAGTACGACATCTCAGGGATTTTTTCCAAATTGTTTTCATCTTTAACAGCCCAACTCAATTTTTGTCTCCTTGAATCCTTTCTGGACTTCTTACTACTTATTCTTGTTAAACCCTTTGAAATCCTGTGATGCACAGGGTCTGTGCTTGTCATTTGCCATCTCTTATTTTCAAGCTAGTTGAGGGTTCCATCCTCAGTCAGGCTTTTTGTCTTATGGAAAATAGAAATCACGACTTATTGTCTTTTCTTCGGAATATGTTGTTTTATTTTTCATAGCTGAGTAAAAAACAACCTTGTTTTCTAAAAGCCATCGTTCTATCTGGAGTTAAAAGACCTTTTCTAAAAGGTGGAGCCTTTAAAATCTTTTTTACTATTTATTTATTTAGCCTAGGATCTTTAGTACTTCCTTGGATCTTGTATGCATCCACAGGTAGTCCAACTCAATTGCACATAAAAAATTACAAATTGGAATCTCAAAGAGAATCATATTTTATTTCTCTGTGTTACCTAAGTCTCTTGTTGGCACACTGGGTAGTAGAGATACTGGCTCCAGAGGCTGGCTGTCTTTAGAGAAATCAGATTAAAGGGACAGTGATCAGAGGGGAGAGTTAGTGTCCAAAAGGGGAACCTGATAGATTAGCCAAAGCATAAAAGCAAGAAAATGGAGGAGATGGTGACACATAAGTAGACACTGAAAACTGAGAGCTGAGCCCAGGAATCTGCATATTTGACGAGAGTAGAAGAACCACTGCATCAAATCATCTCCATTCTAACCAGTTTCTCCCTTCTAAGTAGTTACATTTTCTTTTACCTCTCAGTAAGACATTAGAATTTCAGAAGTACTGCAATAGTGAGCACAATGCCATGGAAATTTCCCTGTGCACAGAAGGCTCTACTGAAGAAAATCTCCAAGGGGCACAATTCGCATTGTGTTTGGAGATGGGCACAGGCCCTTGTGTTGTATACCGTGTTTGTCCTGGGTAAGCTCCGGTAGATTTAAACAGAAAATGCCATTCCAAAGAATATCAACAGATGGTGTAGCTTATACAAAGAGTTGCATAAAAATGTGGTCGTGAGCAATAATAGCTTTGTGGTTTTATTCCCTGCAGAGAAATTATGTTTCTGCCCTGTGTCTTACTGAGGAATTTGGACAAATTACTCAAACTTTTTGTACCTCAATTTACTCAACTGTAAGAATACATACTTACACAGCTGAAATGAAACCTAAAGGAAACAAAATAAGTAATGTGCTTAGAAGTGTGCCTGGTACCTGGTAACACTCCATAAACATTTGTTGTTATCACTGTAAATTACAGTTAATGAATTTGAAATTGCCAGTTAGACTTTCACTAGCAGCAACTTAAAACATTTTGTTGCTCTATATCAGCATCAAATAAGAAGACTTAAATTTTTAGAACTAGTACCATGATACTTATTTCATATTACTTTTAGGTCACTGAGAAATAGATTTATGAAAACACAGAGGGAAGTATCAAGAGAGTAAATGACTTACTTTTTCTTTCAGATGGGATTTAGAATAAAGAAGTCTCCACATTTAAAGACTTATGTGGTAGAAAAAGAGAATTATTTCTGTATTTTTATTGTTTAAACATTGCTGTGAGCGTGTACATTTGTATAGTACATGTATGTTTCTCTAGTAGCTCTAAAAATACATGAAATTCTTCCGTCACCTCCTTCATTTTTTCTTTTTGGCAATTTATATTTTACTTTTCTCACTTTGTCCCTGTCTCCTTTCACCTCGTTCATAAATAATATACTTCTTTTCTCTGTCATTCTAAAGGGGTCACAGGGACTTTAAATTGATACAGCTGCAAAGGAAGAAATGAGCAGCAAGGGAGCACACCGTGGCTTCAGGATGGAGAGAGATGCAGTTTGACTGCAAATGCAGAGACAGCTTTGATTGAGAGAAACACAGGAAAGCTCCAAGAACGATCAGAGGAGACTAGTGCAGATCTCCTGGGCACAGGGAAAGCTCAGTGGGAGAAATGTTCTCACAGAGGGATGGAGGAAGCAGCTGGTTAAAATGGAAAGCATCGATCATGTGGGCAAATATGCATGGAGAGGAGCCAGGTGGGAGAGCAGGCTCCTTGCCAGGGCTAGAATGGGGGTGAGGACGGGCTTAGACTTACATGTTCATTCACTCTCAGACAGCCATTCATTCACACATGCAGGCATGCACACACATTTAAGGGTCCTCTGGCAGTGACATAAGCACATCCGTGTTCCCCTGGCAGTGGGCAATGTAAACTGGTGAATGGAGTGAATGGGGGACGTGGGCTTTGTGTGGGCCAGGGCTGAGACACCTGGGGGAAAGAGCAGAGCAAGTTATTGTTTTAACAGTTCCCATAAATTAGCCCCTGATGGATATTCCCCAAGCACCCCATGTCACCCCGTCCCATCATGTTCTACGACTTTCCCGTTCGTAGCCTCTGGAGGGTGAGGGTCCTCAGACTGGGTCCTGCCAGCAGCACTTGGACTCACTTCTTTGCTCTCCAAGGCTACTGTTACTCACATAATGGCCATGAGCCAAGGAAACAATTTCTATGTGGATGATATTTTAAGACTATCATTCATTTTCACACTCCCCAAACTCTAGTATTTCGGATTTTAGAAGCAGCATTACATGCTGACAAGGGTGCTACTGCTGTTGTTTCCACTGCAACAACGAGAGCTGCAGACGGGCATCTTGGCAGTGTGTCTCGAAGACTCCAAGAAGCGCCACAGAGAAACAGAAGGTGAGTTGATGCAATGCAGTAACTCTGTGGGGAAGCAAGGACATAGTTGCAACACCTGCTGTAATGTATACAAAGGGGGAGATCATTAACCAACTGGAAATAGTCCAAAAACTGGGGAATAAGAAGAATGGTATATGGGAACTGGAGAATGAAAACCCCTCTCTAGTAAATCATGGACTAAGCAACTACCAAAGAAAAGCTGTGAGTTTTCTTTGCCTGACATGAATCCAGTCTAGGGGAAAGAACTAATATTCATGAGCCAAAAAAGAAAACATGATTCTTTTTTATATTAATAGAAAGGTCTAAAGAGAACAACTATAAAATACTAGCATTGTACATTTCACTATACTGAAGGAATATGAATACTGACAAGAAGAAATGGTAGAGGAAGAAAAAGTCATGTTTTATTGCAGTGTGTGTATAATATGACAAAAGACAGAGAATAAGCTGGCATTTGTGAGCATAGAACCTCACTGTATCTGACATGTCCCCTGTGTTCTGTAGGACACATTGCCACACAGGAAAGAAGATTGGAGAAGGAATAGGTCACAAGATATGTCTACTTGCTATAAGTTTCTTGGAAAAATACTATGCAAAAATTGGATCACACAAGAGGTGAAGGGCAGTCCAAGACAAAAGTAATAAGTCATACTATTAAAAAGATCATAGAATAAACATTTCTCCAATGAAGATATGAAAATGCCCAATTAGCACATGAGAAGATTCTCAACATCATTAGTGTTCAGGGAAAGCCACAATGAGGTATTACTTTACACCCACAACGTAGGCTAGAATCAAATAATCAGATAACAACAAATGTTGGCAAGGATTTGGAGAAATTAGAACACTCATACATTGCTAGTGGGGATATAAAATGGTAAAGCCACTTTGGAAAACAGTCTGACTATTCTTCAAATGATTAAACATAGAGTTACCATTTGACCCAGCAATTTCAGTCCTAGGTATGTAATCAAAAGAAATGAAAATGCGTTCATATAAAATTTTGTATGTAAGTGTTATAGCGGCATTTTTCATTATAGTCTAAAGGTGGAAACACCCCAAATGTCCATTAATAGACAAATGAAAAGAAAAATCTGGTATATCCATACAATGGAATATTACTGGCCATAAAAAAGAATGAAGTACTAATACATGCTGTAACATGGGTAAACTTTGAAAATGTTATGCTAAATTTAAAAAGTCAGGCACAGAAGATTTCATTCTATGTAATTCAATTAATATCCAAGTGCAGAATAAGGAAATCTCTAGAAACAGAGAGTAGGATTCGTGGTTGCTTAGGGCTGAGGGAGAAACTGGGAGCTTACAGGGTAATAGCTAAAGGGTATATGGTTTCGTTTTCAGGTTATGAAAATGTTCTGAAATTGACTCTGGTGATGGTTTCACATATCTATGAATATGGTAAAATCCATGGAAATGTATACTTTACATGGGTGAATTGTGTGGTATGTGAATTATATCTCAATGAAGTTCTAAGTAAATGAGAAAATAAATAAATTTTAACAATGGGGAATAAAAGACATTAAGATGTTTGGAAAAATAAGCTAGTAAATATTTTTAAATTTATTTGCAAGCAGATAATACAATTAAAAGGGGATACAGCTCAATGACAATGTTAGTGTATAAAGTATCAAGAACAGGAACACCAAAAGAAAAAATATAACCCATAAAAATCTCCAGGCCAGGATAGTTGTACTGGAAAATACTTTAAACATGTAAAAAAGACTTTGTAGCTAAGGAGAGAGGTCAGAAATCAAGATCAAATTAGATTTGATATGTTTTTGGTGTATCATTGAAGCTGTATGAAAGGTGTGTGTCACACAAGTAGAGAGTAGAATAGAAACAGAAAAGAGGTGAGGAGAGTCTTAGGAACAACAATATTTAAGAGGCAAGAAAGAAGAAAATGAGGCAACAAAGGAAGTGAGAAAGCCAGACAGGTGGACAATCAGGTGAGAGTAGGTGCCATGGAGGCTACGAGAGGATTCTCAAGACATAGAGGTAGTCAAGAGAGTCTAGAGGACAGCAGTTTCTGTAAGTCAGTACCTCACTCAACCACATGGTTATGTAGGGAAGGCAATTCATTGCAGTCTTAGAGAGCAGGATCACAGTGTTCCTTAAAGTATGTTTTAAAAAAAATCTTTTGTAAACACTCTTTAAAACTGACGCAGAAATAATGTATTAGATATTTGGAAGAAGGTACGAAGGAAAGTTGAAATACTGTTCAAATTAAATCTGGAAGCAAGATTTGCCTCTTGTACTGCTAACCAGAATGGGACATCTTGATTACTTGCATTGGATTTTCGACATGGAATCCTTGATCCAAACCAATGAGAAAAAGCAATATTCTTTATTACAGTTTGGCAAATACACATAGAGAAAACACCCCAGACCACACGAATGGAAAGGTGCTGTCAATCTTCCCAGAGTAGTTCCACTGCTGTTCCTATTACAGCTTTGGATGGTCTCAAGGCTTAGTGGTGACTGGCAACAACTCCATTTCCACATCTTTTCTCTGAAAGGAAGGCTGGAAATTGGAAGAGAGAAAGAATGTGGTGGTAGGTCATTTAAACCAGAGTTGATACAATTCTGAAAATTCTTTAGCTACTATTTAGATATCTGCCGGTACAATGTAAGGGTCTTCTGGATAAGGGAGAGCACTCTGGCAAAATCCAATCATCTCCTGCAGCCCCAGACTGAATCTCAGGAGCACTAACATCTTTTATTTTCTCTTTATTTCAGTTGAACCACTAGCTAGAATACCCTGTTCCCTGGTCCTGCCAGCTAAGAGCATGTTCTCTATAATTAATTATAATAAGAGCTTAATCACTTAAAATATCTTAAAAGGTAATAATTATCCTCATTACACTGAGGACTCACCTGCATCTTAGACAGTCACTTGGCACTGGGTACTGTAATTGGGGCAGGACTGCAGCATTTGATGAGCTGGAGATTGGGGAGTAGCATTTCTGATATACACATTTAGTTTCCAAGGTGACAGAGAACATGCTAAGGAAGTGAAAAAATATCTATGCTTCTCTTTTAAGCAGCATAAACTCAAAACTACTGGAGTGAGTCTAGGGAATGAAGCATAGCAATGGGCCACTCAGGGATGACAAGATGGGAAAAGGTTTGATGAGGTGTTATACATTGAGGTAATCTAGCCAATTTACAATGGTTCCATTAATTTTTATAAAGGTAAATTCCAAAAGATAAATTTACCTTTAAAAAAAAGAGTTTAAAGTGGTATATATTTTTGAGGATACAACAGCATTTTATGTTATAATTCAAAATAATGTTGCAAATATGAAGAGTCATAGGTAAATTTCCATATGGCTTTAATGTTTTGCTTCTAGTCTCATTCAAGTTGACTTTTTCAAGAACATGAGATATCTGTGTTATCAAATGTGACGACAAACAAATTTAATTCTAGCTCACTAATTTACAAAGAGCTAGGGAAGTGTGGATTATATAAAAGCTATTACTATTTGTATCATTCTCAAACCTGTCATTACCATACTTCTTGTGTGAACTGGTCATAGTCTCTTGATACATGCAGCACATCACTCCCAATAAAAGCTGCACTTAACTCATATACAGAGCTTGATCACCAGCCATAAATTACCCTTGGAAATCAAGTTAGTAAGTAAACCAAGAGAATGACCAAAAAAATCCCCCAGTAAATCTATTGAGAGGTCTTGGCAATATTAATGAATATGAGGGTTTCACTTTTGTAGTTTATAAGATTTCTAGAAAGTCATCTGAATCACTAAGGGATCCACTTTGTGTCTTCAGGGGATGTATTGGTCCATTTCATTCTTGGCTATGTGTTATTATAATTTTCATCTTTATTTTTACCACTTAATGCATTGCATTTTTACATTGAAACTTTATAAAATTTAAAAATTTCAGCTTCAATAGAATACAGTGATAGCATCCAAATATAAGTAGCCAACAATCCAAGGCATTACCTGTAAGTCATCCCAAAACCCATGTACTGTTCTCTTTCTTTTGCTCATATGCAGAGAGCATCTAGTCTTCAGAACATATGCTCTTTCATGTCCTTTGAAGTTCTTCATTATTCACTATTCTGCCTAATTCTACCTCATACTTCAAGGATAAGCTCAGATGTCACTTTCCCAGAAGAGAAGCCTTTCTAGATTCCCTCAATTATTATTCTCTAGCATCTGCCTCTCATCCCCCATAGCATGTAAGTGTGGCTTTATTATAAACTTGCTTATCACTTCACATAATTTTCTACTCCCCAACATACACTCACCAGACATCAAGTTCTTTGAGAGTAGAGATTCCTTCTTACTCACCTTTTTTTGTTCCCAATACTTACCTGAGTGTGGCACATTATCTCAATAATGTTTGTTATAAATTAATGAATACGTGAGTTAATGACTCAAAAATGCTGTGTGCTGGGAGCTCTGTTCTCTGAAATTTCATGGAGAGAATTTAGGATAAGCTATCAGAATATAGACCTATCTTAACATGGAGGAAAATGGATTAGATACAAAGATATAAGAATGTTTGGAGGGGCTGCACTAGATAGCACAGCAAGAACAGCAGGTTACCATGAGCAAGACAGAAGCTCTGTACAATCAGAGTTTTTAAAGACACATATGCATGGCTGCACTGATCAGAGAGGCAGCATAGCCAGTGGGGCTAAGAACATGGGCCCTAGAGTTAATCAAATCCTTAAACTGTGGCTCTGCTACTTACGAGCAAATCTAAATTTTAACCTCTCTACGTCTCATTTTTCTTCTATAAAACCAACCTTCTCAAGTTTGGGGCATGTTTACTAAGATAAATATCACAAGAAGTGCTTGTCAAAGTGCCTGGCACATATGCTAAGTACCAAATTGTAGCTATTATTTTTTTAATGTATGAATTTGCCTTCCATCCTATTACTGCCCTTTTGAGTCCTCAAGTTAAACATGCTTGTCTGAAGCTTAAATTAATATGTGTATCCAGAACCACTCAATTAAAAATGTAGCCTGAAATATTTTGAAAAATGAAAATCTTTAAATTTTATTTGATAGTAACATACCAACACCATCACTGATATATTACACTGGGAAAGATAGGAGCGGGAGCAACAGGCTGGCCCAAAGCTCTAATGGTTTCTGATGGTCTTTGTAACCGTAGGCACACTTTGCCCTGTTTTTGTTATCTGGCAAATAGAGATGAAAATCCAAACTTCACTACAGAGAGGTTGTAAGGAATAGCAAGTAGAAAATATAATAAAGAAGCACTTAGTCTTTAAAGTGTTGCAAGGTGGTATCATATTTTATGTTCTTTTCACAGAAAAAAAATTAGCAAAAAACAATCAATAAGCCCAGGGCATATTTACTGAATTTAAAAATGGTCTGAAAATATGATCTGAGGCAAACTGCAAATTGAAGCATTAGCCTTACCCCTTTGTGAATATTGCCCAGGGCCTTGGGTGAATAATTAATGCAGTGACCTCCATCAAAAGGTGGCTGCAATAGTAGACATGGGATTAAGTATCAACTCCACTTGGACTAACTCAGTGGCTGTGGGCATTTCATCTAAGTCATCAGGTCCTCTGTGTCTTCCGTAATGGTGGATAATCAGCCCTCCTGCAATTATCTCAGAGTTCTTTCAAGGATTAAAATGAACATGGTACTAATGAATTAAAATGAATTACTGGCACTAAAAACAATAATGATAAAATTTCACTTGTCTGTCTTCTTCATATAAGGTAATGCTGAAAAACCCAGACAAAAACAGAGTGACATAAAGGATTACAAATAATGAGTAGTACCTTCATGAGAAGTCGCAGTGAGAGGGACCACAATGGAAGATGATGAAAATAAGCAACAATCCTCAGTTTAGCTACATGGTGCTAGGCTCCACCACTAAATAAAATATGTTCATAAATGTTTACTGGATTTATCCTAGAAGCCAAAGGAAGGGTCATTCTGCTGATTAGGCCACAAGGCTGATGTCATGATAGAGGCAGCATGTTGTCATGGGAAGAACAAGGCCTTGAAGGCAGGCAGGTCTGGGTAGGTATCTACTTTGATAAATTATTATTAGCTCTCTGTCCTTTCTGAATCTCAACATCTTTTTAAGTAGATTGGAGAGTAATACTTATGTATTACTTACATAAGTAATACTTATGTTAATGCATGTAGAGGATCTAATACATAGTAAGCACTCACTGCACTAAGTAGAGCTCATCACTAATCCTTTGGAGCTGGGTACTGCCTATGAACTTTTCATTTTTTTTTAGGTTTTGCATTTTCTCCTGTCTGGTAGTTTTATTTTTATATTTTTTTCCAGAATATTATGGGGGTACAAACATTTTGGTTACATGTAATATCTTTGCCTTGCCCAAGCCAGGACTACAAGCATGCCCATCCCCTGTACAGTGTGCTCCTCATCCATTAGTTGTGAGTTTACCCACCCCCATGACCCCCTACCAACTGACTGGTGCCCATTGAATATTACTACCCTGTGAGCACCTTAGTGTTGATCAGTTAGTACCAATTTGATGGTGAGTACATGTGGTGCTTGTTTTTCCATTCTTGTGATACTTAGTAGAATAGGCTCCAGCTCCATCCAGGATAATACAAGAGGTGCTAGTTCACCATTGTTTTTTGTGATTGAGTAGTACTCCATGGTATACATATACCACATTTTATTAATCTGCTCATGTAT
>VBSM01001124.1:12608719-12623608 GCA_008086735.1 Cheirogaleus medius | reverse complement strand
GTGCTGCTATAAACATTCTAGTGCAGATGTCTTTATTATGGAATGTCTTTTTTTACTTTCCGTGGATGCCTAGTAGTGGGATTGCTGGATCAAATGGTGTTTCTATTTTTAGCTCTTTGAGATAACTCCAAATTACTTTCCATGGGGGTTGTACTAATTTGCAGTCCCACCAGCAGTGTAAGAGTATTCAGTCTCTCCACATCCAAGCCAGCATTTGTTGTCTTGGGACTTTTTGATAGAGGCCATTCTCACTGGAGTTAGGTGACATCTCATTGTGATTTTGATTTGCATTTCCCTAATGATTAGAGATGTTGAGCACTTTTTTATATGTTTGCTGACCATTCGATATGATATTATATCTAGAAAATCCCAAGGATTCAACCAAGAGACTCCTAGAATTGATAAGTGAATTCAGTAAAGTCTCAGGATGCAAAATTAATGCACACAAATCAGTGGCATTCATATACACCAATAACAGTCAAGATGAAAATCAAATCAAAGATGCAATACCTTTCATAATAGCATTAAAGAAAATTAAATATTTAGCAACATATTTAATAAAAGAGGTGAGAGACATATATAGGGAGGACAACAAAACACTGAGAAAAGAAATTGTAGAAAATGTAAATAGATGGAAAACCCTACCATGCTCATGGATTGGCAGAATCAATATTATTAAAATGTCCATACTAACTAAAGTGATCTATAGAATTAATACAATCCCATCAAAATACCATCATCATTCTTTACAGATCTAGAAAAAATAATTCTACACTTCATAAGGAACCAGAGAAGACCTCGTATAGCCAAAGCAATCTTAAGCAAAAGGAACAAATTGGGAGGCATTAGTCTACCAGACTTCATGCTATACTACAAGGCTATAGTAACCAAAACAGCATGTTAATGTCACAAGAATGGAGATATAGAACTTTGGAACAAGATTGAAAACCCAGATATAAAACTATCATCATATTGCCATCTAATCTTCAACAAAGAAGACAAAAATATACATTGGGGAAAAGAAACAATATTCAATAAATGGTGCTAGGAAAACTGGATATCCACATGCAGAAGATTGAAACTGGATCCCCACCTCTTACCTCTCACAAAAATCAACTCAAGATGAGTAACACACTTAAACCTAAGGCACGAAACCTTCACAATTCTAGAAGAAAATATTCGGAAAGCTCTTATAGACATTGGCCTAGGCAAAGACTTTATGAAGAAGACACTAAAGATAATCACAGCAACAACAAAAATATTAATAAATAAATGGTACCTGATCAAATTAAAAAGCTTCTGCACAGCCGAGGAAACTATCATTAGAGTGAATAGACAGCTTACAGAAGGGGAGAAAATATTTGCATTCTGCACATTTGACAAAGGGCTGATAACTAGAATCTATATAGAACTTAAGAAAATTAACAAGAAAAAATCAAACAACCTCATCAATAAATGGGCAAGGGACATGAACAGAAACTTTTCAAAAGAAGACAGAACAATGGCCTGCACTATCCTTTTAATCATTGATTTTACTTCTTACAATGAACCTGCATAGGTTTCTAGGCTTCTTTAATAGTGCTCATGATATTCTGTTATCATCAGTCACATATTCTCTGCCTATTTAGCCACAGAAAAAGGGGAAATGTTAGAGGTTTAAGAGTAGTCTTTCAGGTTAAGTCCGTAAATCTGTTGACCAAATCCCTGACCATGTAGACTTCCTCCTTACTATTGCTTTTATCTTTCACCACTTTGCAACCACTCCCTATTATTGAAGTGTAGTGAAAATAATGGAAGAAAGAGAGCTTCATCTCCCTTTTCCTTTCAAACTAGCCACTTTAAATCTGAAGACTTTGTTTCTATATGTTCTTGAACAGAGTACATTGTCAGCTTACTGTAAGTGAAATATATTTATGATAATATTAAAAAACACCATTCAAAACATCACCCTTTAACTTGGATGGTAGAGTTTTACTCAACCTATATAACTTATAAAAAATGCATTTATTTTCAAATTGAGATTTGGGTGAAGATAATCATGTATGTTAAAAAAAAATAATCTGGATAGAACTTAAATCATTTTCAAGGCACACCTAAAATCCTTGAATAAAAATTGTAATTTTGATTTGTTATAAATTAAGTTTATGAAGATTCATACAGAGTGCTTAGTTTATATAAAGCCACATAATCAGGGGGAAAAGTAGGCTTTCTTCTCCACTGCATGTAGAGAATGCTTGCATTTTTAAGGCTACTAAGTATCCAAGTCCCTGTCTTGTGACAAAGCCTCCTCATGGCCATTTTCTTTCTGAGCAATCACTCTTTGTGTTTGTGTGTAGTGTGGTGGTAGTGTCCGTTGAGATGGCTTGGCATGGACATGTGGCCTTGGTGCAGACCTGCGGCCCAAGGCAAACCAATTGAACTATGGCTCCTGTGATTTTGAAACATGAATAGATTAATGCCAGTATGGAAAAGAACAAGTGGAGTCAATTCATCTAAATATCAGTGCCCAGGTTTGGTAAATCAGTTACCTAATTATGTCTCTAAGGGTCCAGAATATTTCTACTTTATCTCTACTTTCACAGGGTGTAGACTCATCTTTTATAGTGCCCTCCTGTCATGGTCCCAAGCTGGCTGCTTAGGTCTGCGTGTGATTCTACAAAGTGGCGATTTGGTCAGGGCTCACCTGGACAGCTCATCCTTGCAGCAGTGGTGCCAGCTGAGCTTGGTCATGTGGTTAAATAAATAAGTACATACCGACTATAATTATATAGCTCTATATTTTCAAATATTCTGAATTATTTCACAAATTTGTGAAAATATGCCAAATATACTGCTAATTTGTAATTATGCCTTTTGAAGTTGCATTCGAGTGCCAGAGTATACATTTAATGACCTTTTTGGGTAGGAATTTTGGAGTGGAGAGAAAAAATATCTATTCTGCATTGCTCAGAAATCCTTTACTCTTATTTTCAGTTTCTCCCTATACAGAATCCCCTGCAGCTAGAGCAGCTGTAGCTAAAACTGTCTGCTTGATGCTGCCCTGGGGTTTTGCTTTCTCTCTGCCGTGCCCGCTTACATCTAAGATATGGGCTCACCATTAAATGTTTGTTGAATTAATAATTGAGAATAGATTAAATGAGGAAATGAAATTATTATGATAAGAGCATGAGAGAGTAGTTACCATAAACAACAAGAATAAAATAGACATAATTCCAGCAAAAGAAAAGGAAATGTATAGCTGAGACTGACAACAATGAAGGAAGCAGAATATGAGCCGCATATTAAAAATATGACTGTCTTGGGATTCATAAGATTTTGGCTTGAAGAGTTATTAGAATCTCTCAGGCACACATTCTTGACAGTAAACAATTGACTTTAAAGATTTTTTGTTTGTTATAGAATTTATTCGGTCAACACTATCCCTGGGAAGAAAAAGTAGAAATCATCTCCACTCTTGATGTACAATCTATTAAGAAGTCTATCAAATTTATAGACTTTTAGAATTAGAAGGACCTAAATTATTTTTCCAATTGTACTTGTTCATTTTATAAATACAAAGTTTGAAGTATGGAGAGTTTCAACTAGCCCATAGTATTTTCAATACCACTTATTAATCACTTATGCTGTGTTGTCTTAAATCATTTACACACTTCATACACACAGTATCTTATTTAATGCTATCAACAACACTATGAAATAAGAGTCCTGATTTATGGGTTGGGTAACTGAAATTCAGCAAGATCAAGTAACTTGTCCAAGGTCACTGAGCTACGATGCTCAGCTGCAATGGGGCCTAGCTATGTGGCCCCCCAGTCCCAGTGCTTGCTCTACAGTGCTGATAGCTTGAACCTCTGAAACATCCTAAGTGGAGAATCTGTAGCCCAGTAATTGGGCACAGAGATTTAGGTGGCCTTTATGTGCAAGTTGTAATATATGGCTACGTGTTTTTATTAAGATCATCATGCCTTATTAATTTGACAGCTTTTAACAATATGCTTCCTATCTACAAATGTAAAGATAAATGAAAAGGCATAAAATCATGAAAATATACCTGATGAAATAAGCCATTTTAAGCTAGAGCACTAAATGCAATAGAATCAGCATAAAAAGCTGCCAACATTCCTAATGTAGCATCACCAGGTTGGGAGGAGGCAAGTGAGGAATATCGCAGTTAATCATTTTAGTGACACGGGTTTCTTATTTTATCTAAAAGATGTTGAGGGTACAGAGTATAGAGCCATGACAGGAATGTCCTATGAAGTCATTAGAGACTGACAGGGCTCCTGCAAAAGGAATCAAAACTGTACAGGAAAGAGTGCCATTCACTGATGTCTCACCCACTGGTTCTGGTTAATGCATAAAACATCTGCAATGAGTTCAGCAGAAAGTACCTCTGGCATTCTGTGTTCAAAGCTAAGACAATAGTCTTATTGATTCAGTCATGCATGCATTTATTCACTCCATCATCATGATCAAGATCATATAATTGGTGGCTTGCAATTTGTGGCAAGAAATATGAGAAGAGTTCTGGAAGACTACTAGGGTTCCCCTTTCAAAGATGTACAGGTAAAACATGTTGGGTAACATACAGAGCAGAGTAGACTAAGTTTAGCTCCTCTTCTTTCTAGAGGTAGAAGTGTCATTTTTGTACATAGTTTTATGTGATGAGTTTCCTAGCCAGAAATGTTTTATTTTTGTTTGATGATCTCATTTTCTGGCCTCTTTTCCAGGACAGCAATTCCTTGTACCTTAATAACTACAATGGAATGACTATGCTCTGCTTAATGGATATGAGCTTTAGAGAATAATGTCATTTCTGAACACTTAACGAGTTTTACAATTAAGAAGGCATTGAAGTTCAAGGTCTTATAAAAAAAAGAGATTTTCCTAATCACAATGTTGCTATCTGAGTTAGTAACCCAAGTATTCTTTTCCTTCTGATTTAAGGCTCGAAAACATTAATTTATACTTCTTTGTACCTTATCTTGACATAATTCAAATATGTTAAATGCCATTTGACCACCATCACAGAAAACTATTATGTATGTGTGTTTACATGTATGTATATAAAATAAAAAATATAGTATAGCATAGTATATATGATACAGATACAGTATACCATATCAATATCCAGATGTTTATATCTAGTATTCTATATATGCATATATACACACACATACATACATATATAGAATACTACATACACATACAGTAGTTTGTAGTAGTTTGTGTGATTGTCAAAGAGCCATTTCACATAATGAATTATGCCAGATTCAGAGCATACTTATAGCTACTATACTACATACATAGTGTAGCATCTGTATCTCTACCCATTAAATACTATGATGTATAATATAAAAGTAGGTATAGATATACATTGATATACATTATAATAATCTTTTAATTATTAATAAAATATAGTGTAAGGAAGAAAAAGTGACCACTTTTAAAGAATGAACTGGTGCACATACAAATTCTGTTTTCAGTGTAGACTAGAAGGACTTGTAATAGTGAAAGAGCATGAAGAGAGCGATTATATTTCTTTTCTGTTTGAGAAATAAAGAAAATTGAAGCAATCTTTTCAATTATACAGTACTTAGGCAGCTACCGTAAGTATGCTCTGAATTTTCTTCTCACATCCCTCACAGAGATCTCAGCATTGTGCATCTGCCCCTTCCAGCAGCCTGATTAGAATAGACTCTCACTACAAGAAACATCCTGTCTGCTGATTCTAAATTCATTTTCTATCTCCAAGACCCTGTTTGGTTCCAGATGTTTTCATAGAGAGTTCTTTCCCCAGGAATTTTCTTTTTATTATGAGACTTATTCCAATGTGTAGAGGATCCTAAATATAATATCGAATCCAGGGCCAATATCATGCCTGATCAAAATAGTTTGAGAGATCAGTTTGAACTTGAGCTAAAGTCTGGCTGTCTTCCACAGTGAACTGATGACTTTACTCTGACGTCTTTGTACTTCTGGTCTGTCCAGGTACTCACCCAGCTTGTGCTTATTATCTATAAAAGTCTTTGCATCAACCTTGGTAACTCTTTTGGCACGTACTGCTTAAAGTGGCTGTGTGATTAACATGAAAAACGGCTAATGCCTTTCACTTGTCACAGTGAATTTAAATTCCTTATTGTTGCTTGGTTACTTTTATTTAGTTTTTAGAATGATGCCAGATACTCAGTGTGCTTTTTAATAAATGTGTATTGATGATGATTGTAACTACCACAGTATTAAGGGATTTCAGGCAGGCATTAAGCTTTTGGATTGAATTGAATGAGAAAAATATTCAGCCAGGGTCAGTTTTAGAATAATAAATGGTATACAAGCCATAATAGAGGACCTCTGGGTTTTGCCAAAGTAAAACGACAGAAAGATAGTGAATTAACATCTTTTTTCTTGAGAACTGGCATATTTCATGAAAAATGGTTTATTTCTGCAGCCTCTGGTTTCTGATCTCATATTACTCAACTCCATTTTAAATGATGCTCTATCATTTCATTCTTTTCTACACAGATTCCCCATTGAAATAAAATTAATTCAACCTGGTATTAAAGAACACCCTCAATTTCACGCCTTTGCTCCATTCTGAACTCTCCAACACACACACACACACACACACACACACACAACATCGCGGCTCTTCGATTTCATCATAGTCCTTCACGTAGATGCCTCGTCAGTTTTCATAATCAATCTCTTCTTTATCATGTACCAATATGGAATATGTCAGTTACTGCTGTATAAAAAAAACCCGCAAAACCTTGGTAGCCTATAATGATGAGCACTGGATTTTCCCTACTAATGTAGTGGGCTTGACAGGGGTAGCTGGGCTTCAGGTTGCAGTCGCTGTGTCTCTCATCTTGGCCCTGGGACCATCAGGCCATTTGGCATATTCTTCTCATAACAACTGTGAAAGCCCAGGAGGGCAGCCCCACTGTGCTAGCTCATTAGAAACAACACATTGGCCAAAGTGCATCCCATGGCCGAGTCAGAATTCCAGAAGCGGGAAAGTACAATTTGACTTTTATGGGCAGAACTGCAAAGTTTCACAGCAAAGGGTGTGGTTACAGGGCGGAGCAGTGCAGCATTGTGCCCGGTAACCCAATCCACCCCACGTGATGAGACGATGTATGCCCTTTCACTAGCCCAACCTGCATTTGCTGCCATCTACTGTCTACAGGGACTTAGAATTACAGCTATAAAATCTATTGAAATAAAAAAAGAAAAAAACTAGTCAGTACCTGGAATAAAGAAAGAAGAGTAGAAAATAATTTTTTTCACTCCTGGCTGGAAATATTTAAAAAATAATAATTGAAAAATAAGAGACAATGTGTTCAGAGAATGTGGCTGGAGCAGAATGTTCCTCCTGGATGCAATTTATTTAGCATCATGTGGGAGGAATTGTGATTTGCTGAGCCTAAACTGATGATAAAGTAAAGGGAAACATTAACATTTCACTTCATTTTGAGAAAAATTAAGAACTAAAATATCAATAACATTCTAAGTAAAACTATGAGTTCCTCGTGTTGCTAATTAATACTACTGAACAAATGCCATGGGTTTTCTTTTACTTCCAACTAGATTATAATTATGAGATTATGAAGAAGAAATAATTTCTTCCTTATCATTTATTATCTCCAAATAACCCAGTTTCATGTTATAAATAAAATATTAAAAATATTAAATATGCTTCACACATTTTAGAATGAGTTAAATTTTAAAATCCAAATGATGCCAAGCACCAGGAGGATGCAGAATGAAGGGAGCTCGCCTATAATGCTTGGCGGGTGGGGGTATACAAAATGGTTCTGCCACTTTGGAAAACAGTTTTCAGTTTCTGATAAAATAAAACAAACACCATAAGTAATAGTAAACCCATTTCTAGAAATCATTTGCTATCTTTAGTATGCAATAATGTTTTTGTTTTGGAGATTCTCTTCAGGGATGCCATGTTTGTTTTGCTATATTCTAATTTGTTCTTTCAATTTTCCCCAAATTACCAGGCATTCTGTTTACTCATGTCTTTTTCTGTTCTCATTTCCTATGATTACAAAATTGTAGATTCCAAATATGTTGTCGTAGTTTTTCTTTGGAGTCAAACTACATTCTACTCCCTCTGTTATGTCTAGTCATTATGCCAAACGTGCATTAATGCTGTTGTGCATCTTGATTGACATTACGTGGACCGTAAGCATGTGACCCTTGCAGATAGTCTTCTCATGGTCTAATTTTATTTTTTGACTTCTTGATATTTGTTTTATGAACGTTTATTTAAAAATGGAAATATAGAGATTTTTGTAGCAAACATAAGCTACTGGCATCTACTGTTTGATACCGAAGTAAGTGCTACAGTATGGGTGCAGAATCCAATCATCTACTTGAGGAAACATCTTTAGTATTTCCCGATGATATAAATGTGCTAAACAGTGAGTCATGTCTGAGATACAGAATGTCTCACAGTGGATTCATTTTACCGCCAAAAAATGTAATTAGATACGATGTCTACGTTACAGAGGGTTTGTGTTGTTCCAGTTTGCTGAGTTTGTCATTCAGCTGCCACACAGCTCTGTCTGCAGCCGTCACATCAAGAAGCCATGTAGTTAAAGCCCGGGATAATACACCTTTTCTCATTCTCTCTCTTTCTCTCTCCCCCTATTTTTGATATCTTTCTTACCACTCTCTTCTTATACTTTACTAAGTCTTCATTATAATCAAAAACAAAACAAAGGAGAACAAAAGTCAAAACAATCAACAGCAGCAGAAAACCCCATCGTGATGTGCCTTGCTTCCAGGCTCGCTTCCGTCTCTATTTTTTGATCACTGATAAAAATCACAAATAAAAAGTCCTCAGTTTTTTACTGTACATTCATCCTCCATCCCTGGGGACATGCTCTGAGCGTCACAATCACTGATATACAAATGCTGCTGCTCTCCAGAGGCCCTGCTGAATCCCTCCTTGCAAAATTCAGGTGCCTGTTCCTGGATCACTCCCTCATGTGACTCTGCAGTATTTGACGCTGCTCCTCACCCATTCCTCTTTGTCATGCTACTTCTCGGCTTCATGTTCATCTCATTCTCATTCTACTACTACCGTGTTTCCCCGAAAATAAGACAGGGTCTTATATTTATTTTTCCTCAAGAAGACACCCTAGGGCTTGTTTTCAGGGGATGTGTTACTTTCCCCTCAAAGCCTCAGCTTGCAGCATGCACAGGATGGCCGGGACCTGACAGAGGGAGCCGACCTTGTTGGTGGGGCTGTCCTTACCTTTCCAGTCACCTCTGGGATAGTAGCTGTCACGATGGGGCAGATGAGAAGGGCTGCTCGTCTTTTTTACCGCTCCGTGACGAAATGCATGGGTTGTGCAGATACGCTGCGTAGCCACGCCCATCACTAGGTCTTATTTTCGGGGTAGGGCTTCTATTGTGCAAATGCTTAGAAATCCTACTAGGGCTTATTTTATGGGTAGGTCTTATTTTTGGGGAAACATGGTACCACCACCCTCTACAGCTGCTCTTTCTCCACCTGCATTTCAGCTGTAACTTTCCCCATGGTACATCTTGGTCTTCTCTCACATGCTCTCCCTGATGATTTCAGCCACCTCTACACTTTCAGCCTTCACCTCCCTTCAGATGACTCAAACTCTGTATTCCTAGCCTGGCTGTTTTCTTAGGCACTGCACCCACATAAGCAATGTTTCGTTAGACCAGCGATGGTGCATTTTTCTCTAAACTCAACATGTTCAAAAGGAATAGTGTACAGAGCATGGCCTTTTGACTCATACAAACCTGGGTTACAGTTTTTCCTTGGCCACTTATCTGCTATGTGCCTATGGAAAAGACACTTAACTGGTATATGCAGCTTTAAGTTGGATGAGTTACAGTGGAAATTAAATATTAAACACACTACCTGAAATATAGTGGCACTCAATACCTGGATGATAGTCTATATTATTATCTTCTTTTCAATGTTTCTTTCTATTATTGTACACGTATGCTCTTAAATAGCATCATTACAATCCCATAGTGAATTTTTTTTCACTCTCTATCTTCATATCTCATTAGTGGTCAAGTTATGTTGACTTTTTAAAAATTTGTCTTTGAATCTATACCTATCTGCCTCTGTGTTAGCCCTTATTATCTATAACTTAGATTACTGCAAAACTTTCCAATTGTTCTTCTGGTTTTTTTTATTTCAGAATATTATGGGAGTATATAAACGTTTTGGTTGCATGACTTGCTCTTGTACAGTTTGATTCAAAGTTATAAATGTGTCCATGACCTAGATAGTGTGCACTGTACCCATTAGGTGTCGATTTACCCACCCCCTTCTCCCCCTCCCTACCTGCTTTACTTCAATATGTGCACATGAGTGTTGATCAAAATGTTCCAGTTTAATAGTGAGTACACACGGTGTTTATTTTTCCATTCTTGCAATATTTCACTTAGGAGAATGGTCTCCAGTTCCATCTAGGTTCTTAAAAAGGTATTAGTTCACCATTTTTCTTTACAGCTCAGTAGTACTCCATGGTGTACATATACCACACTTTATTAATCCACTCAAATATTGGCGGGCACTTGAGTATATTCCACATCTTTGTGATTGTGAATTGTGCTTCAATAAACATTCAAGTGCAAGTGCCTTTTTGATAAAATGACTTTTTTTTCCTTTGAGTAAGTACCCAGTAGTGGGATTGCTGGGTTGAATGATATGTCTACTTTTAGCTCTTTGAGGTATCTCCATATTACTTTCCATACAGGTTGTACTAGTTTGCAGTCCCACCAGCAGTGTACAAGTGTTCCTTTCTTTCCATATCCAACCAAGCATCTGTTGTTTTGGAACTTTTTGATAAAAAGCCATTCCCACGGAGGTTAGGTGTTATCTCATAGTGGTTTTGATTTGCATTTTCCTGATGATTAGAGATGTTGAGCACTTTTTCATACGTTTATTAGCCATTTGTCTATCTTGTTTTGAAAAGCTTTTGTTCATGTCTTTTGCCCACTTTTTAATGGGCTTGTTTGACTTTTTTCTTGCAGATTTGCTTGAGTTCTTTGTAGATTCTGGTTATTAGCCCTTTAACAGATGTATAGCATGCAAATATTTTCTCCCATTCTGTAGGTTGTCTACTCACTCTGTTGATTGTTTCTTTGGCTGTGCAGAAGCTTTTTAATTTGATCAGGTCCCATTTATTTATTTCTGTTGTGGCTGTGATTGCCTTTGGGGTCTTCATCATAAATTCTTTGCCTGGGCCAATATCTACAAGAGTTTTTCCAACATTTTTTTCTAGAATTCTAGTTTCATACCTTAGGTTTAAGTCTGTTATCCATCATGAATTAATTTTTGTAAGAGGTGAGAGCTGCGAATCATGTTTAAGCTATCCAATTTTCCCAGCAACATTTATTGAATAAGGTTCTTTTCCCCAGTTTGTTATTGTCTGCTTTGTCCCTGTTCAGTACAATATTGGCTGTGGGCTTGTCATATATAGCTTTTGTAATTTTAGGTATGTTCCATCTATGCCTATTTGTATTTTGTTAAAAGTTCTTATCATGAAAGGGTGCTGAATTTTGTCAAATGCTTTCTCTGCAACTATTGAGAGGATCATATGATCTTTTTTCCCCTTTTATTTATATAGTAAATCACATTTATAGATTTGTGTGTGTTGAAACATCTTTGCATCCCTTGGATGAAGACCACTTTGTCGTGGTATATTATTTTTTTGATGTGTAGCAGAATTCAATTTACTAGGATTTTATTGAGATTTTTTCATTTATATTCATAAGGGATATTGGTCTGTAGTTTTCTTTTTTTGTTGTGTCCTTTCCTGGCTTTGGTATCAAGGTGATAATGGCTATGTAGAAAGAGTTGGGGAGGAGTCCTTCTTTCTTGATGTTATGAAATAATTTCTGCAGTATAGGTACCAGTTCTCTTTTGTGGGTCTGGTAAAATTCAGCTATAAAACTATACGGTCTTGGCCTTATTTTTGTTGGAAGAATTTTATTGCAGCTTTAATTTTGCTACTTGATATTGGTCAGTTCAGGAGTTCTGTTTCTTCCTGAGTGAGCCTAAAGAGACTGTGTGTTTCCAAGAATTTGTCTATTTCCTCTACATTTTCAAGTTTATCTGCATATAGATTTTTATAGCATTCAGAGATGATATTTTGTATATCTGTGGTATCAGTTGTAATATCTCCTTTTCCATCCCTGATTGAGCTTATTAGGATACATTCTTTTCTGTTTATGGTTAATCCAGAAAGAGGTCTATCAATTTTATGTATCTTTTCAAAGAACCAACTTTTTATTTCATTAATATTCTGCTTTAAGTCTCTCATTCCACCAAATCTTCCATTATACTGCCATGGGAGTTATTTTCCTAAGCAATGGCAATAATACCTTTCCATTTTTCCTCAAATAGCTTCAGTGGCTCTAAACTCTATAGTATAATGACCAAACTCTTAAACTATAATTCACCATCCTTCCCACTCTGATTCCTGGTTGTCTTTTCAGTTTGATCTCCTACTACTTCTTTTTATAAACTCTCTACTGTAACCAGATTGGATAATTAGCTGTCACCCAAATATACTGTGAATGCTTAAGACATTTTCCCCTTTGCAATGTTTCTCTTCCTTTAGCAAATTTCAGCTAGACTCAACCACTTCTTCCTCAGGGATCATATAGCATGTTGTTTGTTTCTCAGTAAAGTGTTTTTTTTTTCTCTCTCTCTTATATTACTGTGAGGTATGCAGTTATCTTTCCTCACCACAAATTGAGCCCATTGGAAGCAGAAATGACAATACAATAAAGCTAGTAAAATAGAAATAAAATTGGAAAGTCAGGGTTGAGAAAAATAAATATACCAACATTATGGGCCAATATGATTGTGATCATTGCCAAACCTTCTACACTAGGTTTGGGGAAAAGGGAGCTTTCTACACAGTGATTAGGCAATAGTTGCTATCTCTGGTTGGTTTGTAGTCTTATTGATGAGGGCAGTGACACCAAGAAACAAGGAAAGAAAACTAAACTAGCAGAACACTAATATAATAACAAATAACTATATGTTTGCAAAATCATACTACATATAATAAACTTTGTATGAAAGGAATGAAACATTGATCAAACATTATAGGGGATGAAATGGGGTGGGAAAATTTAGGAAGCTTTTGCCACAATATTGAGATTAGGAGGAGAAAGATGTGAGACATCTCCCTTTTGATTTACATATCACTTTGTAGTGTATGCTCCAGGCTCTGCTTCACTTCATCCGGCTAGCCTTGGATACCCACCACACCATCTGTCCCAGCAAAGGGCCCCACCCAGTGAGATTTGTGGCCCTCAGTCTTCTCATCTTTCATCTGCCACTTTCATTTATTGCTGTGCTTCATATGTTCTCTTCCTTTATTGTCTATATCATGTGTCCCTGACTGTACAAAAATCATCTTGCATTTGGTATTTTTGATCTATGGGCTGTTAGTGAAATACAAGAGTCATTGCAATTTCTTATTTAAGTACTTTAAGCATCCAAGGAACAGAGGCATAATATAATTACCAGATTACCATGAGACCTGGGCCCACAGTTGCAAAAATATATCACCTAGCTTTACCTGGTTATTCTGATTTTGATTCTTTCAACAGAAATGTCTTCCTTATTATAATTTTTCTAAATATCATGTTACCTATTTTCCCTCTATTACTAGTCTTGTTTATATAGAGACATTTTTAAACATACCATCTTGGGGCATTTTTACTGAATCAATATTTATGAAGCAATTGCTACAGACAAAGCATTCTATTAGGTACTGGATATATAATTTATACATAGATTCTGTCCTTATTTGTCTACTGTCTAACAGTGGGACATAGAATATTTACATAAATGCCTTTGAGTATGCAAAAGAAGATTTGTACAAAATAGTTATAATATTCAGAAGAGGGATAGATGCCTTCAGACTGGATAGAGAAGGAAAAACCTCACAACATGATTAGCATTTAAACTAGGCCTTTCAATATTTCAGGATATGTGAAAATTAAGGGAAAAGACACCCTAGACCAACAAAATAGTATTTGAAAGGAAAGAGGGACTTACAATGAAGTTTGAAGTTTGTAGAGAGATAACAAATATCTTTAAGCTATAAGTGATAGGAAACTCCACTAAACAGTGGCTAACATCTACTAAACTCTACTAAAAATAGAATATTTACAGAAAGCCTGAAGATAGAGTGACTCAGGATGAGTTCTTTGGCTCAGACATATCAAGAACCCAGGCCATTTCCATCCTTCCACTCTTGCACTTTACCATGTTGCCATTTATACTTGAACTTCCCTTTGCATTCCATTTTTGTTAGAACTGAAATGCATATTCATGTCTGGATCATGAACATAAATATTAATTTTCAATTATTTTTATAATAACTAAATGTAGAAAAATAATAGTTTGACTGTACTTTAAACTGTTTTGGGTAGTGTATTCATTTCCTATTGCTGCTGGAACAAATACTAGTGGTGTAAAACACACAAACTCACACTATCTTATAATTCTGGAGATCAGAAGCTCAAAATGGGTATCATAGGGCTAAAATGAATCAGGATCCTGACCTCTCACAAAAATTCACTCAAGATGGATAACAGACTTAAACCTAAGGCATGAAACCTTAAGAATCCAAGAAGAAGATGTTGTGAAAACCATATCAGACATTTGTCTAGGCAAAGAATTTTTGAGGAAGACCCCCAAGGCAATCACTGCAGCATCAAAAATAAACAAATGGGATCTGATCAAATTAAAAAGTTTCTGCACAGCCAAGGAAACTATCAGTAGAGCAAATAGAATCCCAGAGAGTAGGAGAAAATATTTGCTCTCTACACTTCTGATAAAGGTCTAATAACAAG
>VBSM01001124.1:12584817-12608619 GCA_008086735.1 Cheirogaleus medius | reverse complement strand
TGTGGTGCGCACCACCTGGGGGTTGGACACTCTTGAAGCTCTGGCACGGTGGGGCGAGCAGGGTTGGCAGGGGCAATATATGTAACCCTAACAATATATGTACCCCCATAATATAATGAAATAAAAGAAAAAAAATTAAGTCACCCAAAAAGAAGACAAAAATTATTAATGTCAGGAATGAAAGAGCAGACATTACTACTGATTCTGGACATCAAAATTAAAATAAAGAAATATCATGAACAATTTCATTTTAAGTTCAACAGCTTAAATGAAATAGAGAAATTCTAAAAGAATGTATTTTTTGAAGCTCACTAATGAGGAAGTAGAAAAATAAGAATAGCTGAATATCTATTAAATAACTGAATTCATAATTATAAATATTCCCACTCAGAAAATTTCAAGACCAGAGAGGTTTCTTGGTAAATATTCTCAGGAAAGAAGAAACTATACCAGTTCTTCACAAAATCTTTCAAAGAAACAGAATAACTTTTTCTTGTTCATTTAAGAGACCAGCACTGCCCTGATATCAAAACAGTGAAAGAGACAAGAAAAGAAAATATAGACAGTATCTTTCAAGGCCATAGATGGGAAAATCCTTAGAAATATGTCAGAAAATCTTATCTAATATTATTATACATTATAATAATTTATGACTTTTTCAACAAAGGGTACTGGGACAACTGTATATCCACATACAAAAGAATGAAGTTGGACCCTTATCTTATGCAATATATAAAAATCAGCTCAAAATTGAACAAAGGCTTAAATGTAAGAGATAAAACCATAAAACTCTTAGAAGAAAACATAGGGTTTAGTTTTCATGATCTTAGATTTGGCAATGGATTCTTAAATATAACACCAAAGAATGAACAACAAAAGGAAAAACAGATAAATTAGACTTCATCAAAATGTGAAACATTTGTGCTTCAAATGATATCATCAAGAAAATGAAAAGCCAACCAACAATATAAGAAAAGATATTTACAGATCATAGATATAATGAGGAAGTTGTAACTAGAACATATAAAGAACTCTTACAAATGCAAATGAAAATCAAAACTACAATGAAATACCACATCACAGCCAGTAGGATGACTACAAACAAACAGACAGATGATATATATGTTGGTGAGGACATGAAAAATCAGACTGCTGTACATTGTTGGTAAGAATGTAAAATGATGCACTTTGAAATGAGCCACTTTGAAAAATAGTCTGGTAACTTCTCAAATGTTAAGCATAGAATTACCATATCACTCAGAAATCTCACACCTAGGCATATAACCAAGAGAAAAGGAATACATGCCTACTCAAAAATTTGTACATGACTGTATATAGCTACATTATTCATAATAGCCAAAAGATGAAAACAATTCACATGTCCATCAACTGATTAATAGATAAAAAAATGAAGAATATCTATACAATGTAGTATCATTTGTTCCAAGATGGATGAACATTGAAAACATTATACCAAGCAAAAGAAGCCAGTAACAAAAAACACACAAATAATATGACTGACTTATGTGAAATATTCAGAATAGACAAATCTATAAAAACAGAAAGTAGATGAGTGGTTGCTTCAGTCTAGGAATAATGGGAGAATAGAGGGATAAAATCTGTATAGAGTTTCCTTATGAGGTGGCAAAAATGTTGTAAAGTTGAGTATGGTGACAGTTGTACAACCTAGTGAATATACTAAAAACCAATGAACTGTACACTAGAAATGCATTAATTGTATGGTATGTGAAGTACACCTTAATAAAGTTGTCATAGGAATAATTTCCTAATGACTAAAAAAATAATAATTTTATCCACTTTTCTGCCATTCGTGCATCCTCTTTTGTGAAGTGCCTGCCCAAATATTTTACTTACTTTTCAAATTGTATGTTCTGTTTTCTATTATTGATTTGCCAGAGTTTCATGTTCTCTGATTATTTTAGATACAAGTTAGTTACAGCCTATACTTTTTTGCAATTTTTTTCTCCCAGTTGTGGCTTTTCTTTTCCTTTTATTAACAATGTCTTTTAAAGAGAAATACCTTCAAATTATAAAATGCAATGTATCATGTGAAACTTCTTGCCCTCTATAAGCATGAGGTAAATCCCACAATAAAATTCCTTCTGTGTATATATATATATATATATATATCCTATTAGTTCTGTTTCTCTGGGGAACCCTAATACATGTATAAATATATATGTGTGTGTATATATATACACACACATTTCATCCTACTTATGTGTGAGTGTATATATAAATATACACACATACCATTTCATTTCTAAATTTATATATGTATATGTATATATAGTTTCTATTTTATCCTTGATACATATAAATATATATATACATATATGTACCTTTATATATGGAAGGAGAAGTGAGAATGTTAAAACAAATAAAACAAAATGTAAACAATTGCTAAATTGTAAAAAAAGTCTATTTCATTTTATTTGAAAAATAATAATTGTATACATTTTTGTGTAGAACATGATATTTTGAATGTGTGCATTGTGGAATGGCTAATTGAGCTAATTAACATATGCAATTACCTCACATACTTTTCACTTCTTGAGGTGAAGATACTTAAAATCTACTCTCTTAGAGTATTTCAAGAATACAATACATTGTTATTAACTATAATCATCATGTTGTATAATAGATCTCTTGAACTTTTCTCCTATCTTGCTGAAATTTCCTATCCATTGACCAACATCTCCTCAACCTTCCCCATCCTCAACCACCTATTCTTTTTTCTGCTTTTATGAGTTTAACTATTTTAGACTGTATACTAAGTAAGATCTTTTGGTGTCTGGCTTATTTCATTAACATAATGTTTTCCAGGCTTATCCATCTTGTTGCAAATGACAGAATTTCATTTTTAAGGCCCAGTAGTATTCCATTATATAAGAATACCACATTTTCTTTATCCATTCATCCATTGATAGGCACTTAGGTTGATTGAATTTCTTTGCTATTGTGAATAGTGCTACAATGAACACAGGAGTGCACATATATCTTCAACATACTGACTTCATTTCCTTTGGATACATACCCAGTAGTGGAATTGCTGGATCTTATGGTAGTTCTTTTTTAAATATTTTGAAGAGCCTCCTACTATTTTCCATAATGGCTGTACTAATTTACATTCTTATCAACAATATGCAATGGTTCTCTTTTCTCCACAGCAATTGATGAATTTGATTAAAGAGTATATGACAGTTCTTTGTACTATCTTCCATTTTATAATAAATTTGAAAGCTCATCAAAATAAATTTTAAAAAATTTTATATGGATCC
The DNA here is from genome assembly GCA_008086735.1 of Cheirogaleus medius. Classification (NCBI taxonomy): domain Eukaryota; kingdom Metazoa; phylum Chordata; class Mammalia; order Primates; family Cheirogaleidae; genus Cheirogaleus; species Cheirogaleus medius. Next base: position 12,605,317 of record VBSM01001124.1, on the reverse strand, counting down.
TACACTCAAAGATAAAGCAAATGTCAGTTATCTTGACAATGGATAGACAAATTGGGATGAGTTCACACATAAGAATCTATTCAACCAGAAATAATGAACTATATGATTCACATTTGTCTTAGTCCATTTATGCTGCTGTAACAAAACACCTGAGACAAACATTCATTTCTCACAATTTTGGAGGCTGAGTGAATAAGAGCAAGGCATAAGCAGGTTTGATTGTCTGGTAAAGGCTGCTCTCTGCCTCATAGATGGTGCCTGTTTCTGCATCTTCTGGAGGGGAGGAACCCTGTGTTCTCTCATGGCATTAGGTAGAAGGGCAAGAGAACCAAATGCTGTGTGAATTCTCTTTTATCAGGACCTTAATCCCAATCATAAAAGAGAAACCTCAAGGCTAAATCACCTCTTAAAGGGCCCACCTCTTAAAACTATCACCCTGACCATAATGTTTTAACACTGAGATTTCGGAAAGGACACATTCAAAACCATAGCAACAGTAGAACAGAATAAAGCCACAAAATATTATGTTGCATGAAAAAGCCAGACATAAAATTCACAGTGTATGATTCCATTTATGACAAATTCAAGAGCAGACAAAGTAATTAACTTATGATCTTGAAAAGTAGAACGGTTTTTTCCTATGGGGAATAGGGATTTATGGGAATAGAATATGAAGAACATTTTGGGGTGATGAAAGTGTTCTGTATCTTCACAGAAGTGGTGGTTATCCTGTTAAATAAATTCATCAAAACATCAAATTGTACAATGAAATTCTATGCATTTCTATATATATTAATTTTATCTGAATTTTTAAAGCCACCATAAGAAATTCACAATAAAAAGGAGAAAGGGAAAAAGTAAACATTAAAAACTTTTAACTATGTATTTGATTTCTTCATGAGAGTCCACCTACATAATCATAGCAAATGCTAAGAAGCTATCCTAGCCAGTGTTGAATTCTGATTATTGGCCCATTTTTGGCTTTAACACATGAGTTACCACTTCAAATAAATCATTTTAGTAGCATTATATATTAATATTAGTATCACAAGCTACTATTATACTTATATCCATCTACTATATTTATAAGTTTCAAAATTGCTTTCCAAACTTAAACAGTCAGGAACTGAGATTCTAGCCATAGTCTCAATGCTTCGGGATTTGGAAATGGCCTCAAATGCTTTAACCACAGCTCTCCTGAAATTTAGGTCAGCTCTAGGATCCTTTATAGCCACAAACTGTAATATTTAATAGCACCCTCAAAATGAGCAGTGGAAATTCTTCCTTTTAGAGTAAATCATAATACTTCATATAGACCATCATTCCAGAATAGATCATACATATACACGGTATGATTTTTGCATTAAAAAAAATATCTTTAGGTTGAAGACAGCATTCCTGTCCCTGAAGAAGTTCTAACACTCATGTAGTAAAAGTGCCTGCAGTGTTAACATATTACAAACAGATAAAGTAAAAAATTACTAACATTAGTAATTTAGATGTCTAAATATTACAAGATGTCTAAGAAAGTACAGGGTAAACTGACTAGCTGAAGTTCTCTGGATGATTCATTAACAGAACTTGGAACAGAAATTTTATGTCTTCTGTTTAATCTCTCTAGCTGCTGTCGTTTCAGATCGGACAGATAGTTTTCTGATCCTTAAAATGGTGCCCTCATGAAAAATAGAAAAACAATAGCAAAACAAACGAAACTACACACCAAAGAGGAACTGCCTGTACCTTCACATTTTATTTTCTCTGAACATTAAAATCTATGAGAGAATATCCATTATTCACACATGCCATTCCAGAGGCAGCCACCTAGTATGTGTTTGCTGTCATGAAAAGAAACGTTCAAGGATATTTCCAAGGAGAAAAACAGGAATCTTTTGCATATAATGAAGGAAGTGACAGTCTTCATAGAGACATGGAGAATTCCACATCACCATGGGCATCTCTGCCTGATCTTCCCTACCTGCCTGTGTGGGATTCTGATGATGGGCCCATTTTTCAGTTCTATTCATGATTTGCCACTTAAAAAACTTTCCAAGGTTATACTGCTACTAATATTTTTTTTGAGGGGGCTATTGCTTTGTATAGGCTAGTTTTATTTTTTTATTAAATTTTTATTTCAGCATATTATGGGGGTACAAATGTTTAGGTTACATATATTCCCTTTGCCCCACCCAAGTCAGAGCTTCAAGCATGTCCATCCCCCAGACAGTGCACACTGCACACATTAGATGTGAATACACCCATTTTCTCCTCCCTGCTCAGCTCTCCCACCTGCCTGATATTATGAATGTTACTTCTATATATGCACATAAGTGTTGATCACTTAATAACCAATTTGATGGTGAGTACTTGTGGCATTTGTTTTTCTATTCTTGGATCATATCACTTAGTAGAATGGGCTCCAGCTCTATCCAGGATAGTTCAAGAGGTGTTAGATAACCATTGTTTTTTGTGGCTAAGTAGAACTCAATGGCATACATACACCACATTGTATTATAGTTGAATCGTGCTCCATGGTATACATATACCACATTTTATTAATCGACTCATGTATTAATGGGCACTTGGGTTGTTTCCACCTCTTTGCATTTGTGAATTGTGCTGCTATAAACATTTGAGTGCAGATGTCTTTTTTATAGAATGTCTTTTTATCCTTTAGGTAGATGCTCAGTAATGGGATTGCTGGATCAAATGGGAGTTCTACTGGTAGCTCTTTGAGATATCTCCATATTACTTTCCATAGAGGTTGTACTAGTTTGCAGTCTCACCAGCAGTGTATGAGTGATCCTATCTTTCCACATTCATGCCAACATTTATTGTTTTGGGACTTTTTGATAAAAACCATTTTCACTGGAGATATGTGATATCTCATTAGGGTTTTGATTTGCATTTCCCTGATGATTAGAGATGTTGAGCATTTTTTCATATGTATCTTGGCCATTAGTCTATCTTGTTTTGAAAAGTTTCTCTTCATGTCGTTTGCCCACTTTTTAATGAGGTGGTTTGATTTTATCTTGCTGATTTCCTGAGTTCTATATAGATTCTTATTATCAGCCATTTAGTGGATGTATAGCAAGCAAATATTTTCTCCCCTTCTGTAGGTAGTCTGTTTGCTCTCATCATACTTTCCTTGGCTATGCAGAAGCTTTTTAATTTAATCAGGTCCCATTTATTTATATTTATATTTGCTGTGATTGTCTTTGGGGTCTTCTTCATAAATTCTTTCCCTAGGCCAATATCTCTAAGAGTTTTTGCAACATTTTCTTCTAGAATTCTTGTATTTTCATGTCTTAGGTTTAAGTCTGATATCCACCGCAAGTTGATTTTTGTGAGGGGTGAGAAGTGAGGATCCTGTTTCAGTCTTTTACATGTGGCTATCCAATTTTCCTAGCAACATTTATTAAGGATTTTTTTCCTCAGTGTATGCTTTTGTCTGCTTTGTCAAAGATTACATGAAGATGATTTTATATCTGGGTTCTCAGTTCTGTTCCATTGGTCTAGGTCTCTGTTCTTGTGCCAGTACTGTGCCAGTTACTCTAGCCTTGTAGTATAGTTTGAAGTCTGATAAAGTGATGCCTCTCAACTTGTTCTTTTTGCTTAAGGTGGCTTTAGTTATTCAGGCTCTTTTCTGGTTCCATATGAAGGGTAGAATTCTTTATTCTAGATCTGCAAAAAGTGATGCTGGTATTTTAATGGGGATTATACTGAATCTGTAAATCATTTTGGGTAGTATAGACATTTTAACAATGTTGATTCTGCTGATCTATGAGCATGGTATTGTTTTCCACCTGTTTACATTCTCTGCTATTTACTTCCTCAGTGTTTCATAGTTCTCTCTGCAGAGGTTTTTCACTTCCTTAGTGAAATATATTCCTAGGTTTTTTATTTTCTTTGTTGCTATTGCAAAGGCTATTGTGTCTTTGATTTGGTTCTCAGTTTGACTGTTGTTAGCATATAGAAATGCTACTGATTTTTGTACATTTATTTTGTAATCTGAGACTTTGCTGAATTTGTTTATTAATTCCAGTAGTCTCATGGCAGAATCTTTGGAGTTTTCTAGATATAAGATCATATCATCAACAAAGAGAGATAATTTGACCTCTTCTGCCCCCATTTGGATATCATTGATTTCCTTCTCTTGTCTGATTGCTCTGGCTAGGACTTCCAGCACTATGTTGAATAGAAGCAGTGATAGAGGGCAACCTTGTTTGGTTCTAGTTCTAAGCCGGAATGCTTTCCATTTGTCCCTGTTCAGTATGATGTTGGCTGTGAGTATGTCATATATGGCTTTTTATCATTTTTCGGTAAGTCCTGTCTATGCCTGTCGTGGCCCGATTACAGGATGGGGGAGGAACACAGAACATAAAGAACGACACAGACACACATATAGACTTCACATGACTCGAGTGCCCAATGCACTGGTCGCTTTATTTTTATACCCCCCAGACCCAAGGTTAGTTCCTTGTACGTGAGCATCTGAGCACAGCAGTGATAACTGTTAACTCCGGAGTTGTAACAAAAGGGAACAGTTTCCCATGGTCTCACATCCAGAAACAGTTACTTGAGGCACCAGCGCCGGACACAACTCAAAATCAAGGCTGAAATAAGCAACATTAAACAATGCAGCCATTAGAAGAACTTGTGCTCTTTCCCGATCAGCAGCAGGCCCCCACGGTTGTGCCTGTCTTCGGCTGCCCCCCCCGTGGGAGGTCAATGCCCGTCTCTGGCTAACCAACCATCTTGCGGGGCCAGACCTTGGGAATGTTCTTCTTATCTTATGGCCTCCAGACTCCCATCACGGGGACCCTCCGTGTGGGAGCTGGGCAGCATTTGCTTACGTGCAGAAACTCAAGCCTCATGTTATGTCCCAAGACAGTAACTGGATCTGAAGAGAATACTGGTTACCACTGCATCATGCAGCACACGTACATTACAGGCTATAGTGAATGATTAGTATAAGTTAGGCAATCGCCAGAATCAGTCCCCTACATATGCCTATTTTGTTAAGCATTTTTATCATAAAAGGGTGTTGAATTTTGTTGAATGCTTTTTCTGCATCTATTGAGAGGATCATATGGTCTTTGTTTTTATTTCTATTTATGTGATGAATTACATTTACAGATTTGTGTATATCAAACCATCCCTGCATCTGGGATCAAGTCTACTTGGTTGTGATGAATTATTTTTTGATGAGCATCTGAATTCACTTTGCTAGGATGTTGTTGAGAATTTTTGCATCGATATTCATAAAAGATATTCGTCTGTAGTTTTCTTTTTTCTTGCATCATTTCCTGGTTTTGGTATCAAGGTAATGTTGGCTTCATAAAACGTGTGGGAGGATTCCTTCCTTGTCGTTGTGGAATAATTTCTGCAGACTAGGCACCAGTTCTTCTTTGTAGTCTGGTAAATATTGGTTGTGAAACCATCTGGTCTGGGACTTTTCTTTTTAGGAAGCTTTTTTATTGCCACCTCTATTTCATTACTTGATAATGGTCTATTCAGGAATTCTATTTCTTCTTGATTGAGGCTAGGGAGGGTGTGTGTTTCTAAGAATTTATTCATATCCTTCATATTTTCATGTTTTGTATTTCTGTGATATCAGTTGTAATTTCTCCTTTTTCATTCCAAATTGAGCTTATTAGAGTCCTTTCTTTTCAGCTTCTCATTATTCTAGCAAGAGGCATGTCAGTTTTGTTTATTTTTTGAAAGAACCAACTTCTTGTTTTATTAATCTGTATAGTTTTCTGTTATTGATTTCACTTAGCTCTGCTCCGATCTTTGTTATTTCTTTTCTTCTGCTGCGTTTGGAGTTGGTTTGCTCATCCTTTTCTAGTTCTTTGAGATAATTCATTAGATTGTTGATTTGTGATCTTTCTGTCTTTTGAATGTAGGCATTTATGGATATAAATTTTCCTCTCAGGACTGCTTTAGCTGTGTCCCACAGATTTTTGATAACTTGTGTCTCCTTTATTATTTAGTTCAAAGAATCTTTTGATTTCTATATTAATTTCCTCCTTAATCCAATAATCATTCAGCAGAAGGTTGTTTAGCTTCCATGACTTTGTGTAAAGATGAGAGTTTCTGTTGGAGTTGATTCCTAATTTTATTCTACTGTAGTCTAAGATTCATGGTATAATTTTTATTTTTTTTAATTGTTGAGACATGCTTTGTGGCCTAGCATATGGTCAGTCTTAGAGAATGTCCCATGAGCTGATGAGGAAAACATATATTCAGTGGTTTTGGGTAGAATGTTCTATAAATGTCAGTCAAGCCCATTTGTTCTAGAATTCTGTTTAAGTCCATTGTTTCTTTGTTTATTTTCTGTTTGGAGGACCTTTCCTGTGCTGTCAAAGGGGTGTTGAAGCCCCTAGCCATTACAGTATTTCTGTTTATCATTTTGTTTAGATTAAGTAGGATTTGCTTTATAAATCTGGGTGCACCTGAGTTAGGTGCATAAATATTTAGAATTGTTATGTTGCTTCCAAAATTACTGCCTACGCTTCCAATTAGTCAGAAACTTGTTGATACAAATTTATCCTTTGAATCCCAAGATACAAGCCACAGACCTGTTCTTTTACATCACAATCAGCACAGCATTCTGCAGATGGGTCTAATTCTGGAAACCTTCCCAGACTAACTAGATATCTGGAGGAATCCAGAGTTCCCTTCTCAGCATTTTCTTTTATTCAGACTGCACCTTCTGGGCTATTATATTCAAAAGCTGAAACAAATAAAAAGGTAGAAACTTTGAAGACATTATGCTAAGTGAAATAAGACAGACCTAAAAAGACAAATATTGCATGATTCTACTTATAAGAGGCACTTAGAATAGTGAAATTTATAGATACAAAAAATAGAACAGTGGTTGCTAGATACTAGGGGAAGGGGAATGAGAATTTATTGTTTAATGAGTACAGAGTTTCAGTTTGTGATGATAAAAAAGCTCTAGAGGTGGATGGTGGTGATGGCTGCACAACATTGTGAATATACTTAATGCCACTGAACCATACACTTAAAATGGTAAAATTTATGTCATGTATATTTTATCACAATAAAAAGTAAGAAATTTTAAATTAGCATATCTGTGTACATTAGATGGCCTATTCTCTTAGATTTATAAAAAACTGTAGGTGTAATTTTTGCTGAGTGGCACCTTTACACTGTAAAGTTTTTACCCAGAAACGTTTGTATCATGTAAAGTATGGGAAAAAATGTTCATTAGGTAATAAAATGAATAGCAAAAATGTACAGAGGGAATCATGCACTGCTAATGTGCTAAGAATAGAAGGAAGATAATGGATTTATATATAACTTAAATTTTAAGAATTCATATTACAAATTTTCAAGAACACACCTATCAAATATTCCACATATGCCCAAACTTTGTGAACATAAAGAATGCCTACATGGAGGAAAGAAATATCATACAAGATATAGACCTTTCCCCCACCCAGCACTGGTTAGAATCCTACTAGAAAACAATATGCATTTCTAGATTAGAGATCTGAAGAGGAATGTAGATACGTTCTAGAATGATGAGAAAGTTGTCACAGAAATTTAAAAGTGTTTAACATATTTTAAAAATTTTGGAAAACAAAGCAAAACAAAATTTCCATGAGGAAGGAATTGATTTGTGGACAGAGTTTTGTGTGGACAGAGTACATGACTCAAGAACTGTGGGAGAAGCCCTTCTCCATCTCAAACAACGGCCAGAAACAGATGAACAGACTTGGACTCTAGCAGGAGAGATTGTTTAAGTGTAAGAAAGGATTTTTCTCTATTCAGAATAAGAAGTTGCAAGAGCTCTGTCCCTGGAGCTCCTTAAAATTAGGACAAATGTGTCTCCGTCTGGGATGATTTAGTTGCAGCCCTTCTTGAAGGATCAGGGAATTGCACCAGTGTTCTCTCAAGGTCTCTTCCTGCTCTAATTCTATTTCCTGGGATAATCCATGGGTAGAGAGGCTGCACTGCCAGCTGTTTTTAAATGTTGTTGGGAAAGCAATGAGTCTGTGTGATTACATGACTAATGGTACAGAATTTTTTGATTTGTCTTTTGCTTTGCAAACATGCTGATAATTGAGCAAAAGTGGGAAAACTCTGAGATGGTAGAAAAATTCTCTTCATATAAACAATTGTGATCATGTTTAATAGGGATTAAATTATGCATCTATATTTGAGGGTCATACAAACATCCCATTTAAGTGGCCTGCAGAGAACAGCTGAGGCCAAAAACACACCCATGTTAAATTAATTGCAGACGGTGGGCCCATAGACCTCACTTACAAATGATTATCCTGTGAGAATGACTTCAAATAATCTATAGCATGGCTGAATTATGAACAAAAAAGAAGCATTTTAAATCTGCACCTGTGTTGCAGCATCTGCTTCTAACCTCCATCATTTTCAATTTATATCAGGAGATGCATTAATGAAAAGTATTTAGGGGAGATGAATTCTAGAGAAAAGGATTCCAGAACTGAGAAATTGTCTCTGATTGATACAATTTAAATTTTTATTACAGAATATGATTACAGATAAGGTTTTCTCTAATTCGTTCTATTTATAATGCCAAAGAAGTTTCAATATGGAAAAGCTGTGATTACTTTAAAATGCATGGAATATGGAACAAGAATATCTTACTGCACTGGTTTAGTTTAGACATGGAGCCCCCCTGACCAAGCAAATGTTAGAAAATAGTGGTAGCAATAGCAGCCAAGTTCAACAGTCTAAATATATGCCACTCTACTCATGAAGGTGAAATTGAACAAGAGAAATTATTTGAAAATCCTGTGATGTCACAAGGAGTTAAGACAGTAGCACTCAAGCTCACATATGCACACCTGAGAGAGTATTTATTAAATTATTGTACATAGTGGGAAACGGGGGCACTGCTAAAACTTGAGCCAAATTGTTTCTTTGCTGACCTTACACAATACCTCAATATCTCTTCACTCACAGCATCCCTTATTGATTTAACTAAATCCATAAAACACTGTGAAGTTGTTCTGTGAGAAGGAGACAGCTAGATAGATCTCTCATAGAGAATAGTTAAATAACCCACTAGTATTCACTGTTACACAGCCCAGATACACATGGAGAAAGCTTGTTTGTGCAGAGAAAGGGAATAGGAATTTCCATACCTTTGAAGTGCCCAACATGAAACACCCTGGAGTCTTCCAGACACCAAAGAGGGGATGTCACCTTTTCCATGGGTAACATAGGGGCTAACTCCTTATTTTTACATTTGACTGCTGACAGCTCTTAAGCCTCACCTCTTCCCTTTCTTCTTGTGTAAAGTTGATAAGAAAGCCTAAATGCTCCCTCTGTAAGCACCTGTGTGAGATTCAGACTCTTTAAGCTCCTGCTCACCCATGTGTAGGAATGCTCATACCAGCCTCAACCACAATAAAACCCCTCCTCTCTCAAGCCAATTGGGACCAGCTTGGGAAGCCTGTCTTACTTTTCCCCCAGAAATCCTTATTATGTAAGTAATAAACTTTTTCATACCCTCTTGGTACGTATGTGGCCTCATCAGTTTTGACATCCAAACAAAATTTTGGGTGGGAGTACATCCTGATTCTGCAGGGTGCCACCTCACCATGTAGCTCCAAGGACATGGGGACTATAAATGTTGGAAGGGGGAAAAGGTTTGGTACCAACAACAGGTTTGTGTAGGTTTAGCTATACTTAGGAGGGTAAAGTGGGACAAAAACCAGATGTAGGGATTTTGAATTGGATGCCAATAGTTCTAAACTAAAGGCTGAGACTGTATCCAGTTCTTTAGAGTGGAAGACCAAATAGAAATCTGGCTGGCTTAATCTATGGTACATGAATTATTACAGTGACTTCAAGGAATTTCTCGTGTGGAGCTCTGATCATTGAGAGTGATAATACAGTCTTAAGGGACTATTTTAATCTTTTAAGTTCATGGATTTTTTTTGTCAACTTGGTTTAACATATACAGATAAAGACATGGCATTTTGTATGAGCGATAATGAAAAACCCACCAATATGTAACAGTAACTTTGCATATACACAAAAAATAAAAATAAGTGAGTGAAAAAGTAATTAAATTTGTCAGACTATATCCATACAAATAAAATTCCAGTTAATTTACCCTCACCACAGAATAATTTAAAGGCAATTAAGCTTTGAAGCTATATTAAATATATAGTATTTTTGTTTAAGAAAGATAAACATGCTACATCCTTAACTTGTAAATATTTCCAGTACTATCTTCAAGGTTTTCCATTATGAAGATTTATGCTGCCATTTGCTCTAATTATGAGTTAATGATTAGATTTGTTTTGACTTTAATTTGATCAAAATGAACATGCATGAAGAGAAATTGTCAATGACAAATTCTGTATTAATGATCAGAAAATAGAACTGAAAGAAAAATATTGTTCACCTTCAATTTACCTTTAACTTTATCCCACTAACATTAATAAATTCTCATGGCATTCTTCAGTTAATAACATTCTCATACTTCATGTAGTCATCTAGTACTTTTCAAGTTTGTTTTCCTATCTATGCAGAGATCGTAATCAGAACAACTGTGCTATTTAAACTCTTTTATATTTAAACTCTTTATTCTTAAGAGTACTCTGTCCAACTCATTTGAAGCTTAGTTACTTTGCTCATGACTGAGTACATCTTGACATTTTGAGAGTGAATACAAGCCTCAGGAGAATGTGCAATTTACTCAGGTTTCACAGCTGCTCTCACTTAGTGATGTATATGGTCATATTAAAGATGTATTAATTGCACTTCAGTATTAAATGTGACAGAAGGGTCTATGGAATAGAGCTCACCCATAATCATTTACTACTCTGTCATCTTATCCTTTGCAGAGGCTCCTCTTGGGAGGTTGGAAGGAATGGATCAACTGATAAAGAATAAATAAACTTATATATTTTTAAAATCAGCAACAACTTTAGAATCCCTTCTGTAAGCCATGAACTACTCACATTAGCTTTAATGGGGACTTGTGTACCAAGAATCCTGCCACAGAACCTCCTAATTAGAGCTGATTACATTTTTTTCAAATGCTTACTCAGGGAAGCATACTTAATGGTAAATTGTAAGCTTTCAAAAATTAAAACCATGTACAAAAAATTGAAGAGTAGGAGAAGATAGAGGAGAATACAGTAGAAGAGGCAGTTTTATAACTGAAAACAAGAATAACATCAGAAGAATCCTGTGTTCTTGGTAAACCTGTGAAGGGGTTTCATGGGGCAAGCTTCTGGTTATCTTCTGTTTTATACATAATTTCCTTGCTCCTTTTGAGAACAAAATATACTCTGGAGCTAGTGTGAGTTATTTGCATCAAAACTTTTAAAACTTATAATGTTCCTATTGTCATTTGGCATATAAATCACTGCCAAAGCTTTTGGTCTTATTTATCTGTTCAGCCTATGATTTTTCTATTAATAATTTAATCTCGTTTACGACTTAATTTAACCTGAGTGAGTAGCCAATGTCAAGATCCTTTAGGTTAATTTGTCATTTGTTAGGTCACTTCTCAACATCTTCTCTATAGCAATACACATGGAAGATGATATTTACATGTAACACAATTCTACTTTTGCATGCCTAGACCTGTAATAAAGCCCTGGCATGCCAACATCATATCCTTTGCAATTTAAAGTGCACGGAAGCGCAAATGATAAACAGTGATATTGCCATAGATATAAATTTCAATTTGCTCTACTTAAGTTTCAAACTTTTACAACTTAAATCTTTAATAATGGAAAAACATAGCTTATGAGCATAAGATATGAGTTTAAAAACTATGGAGTCATCAATGAGCATTTGTGCTACGTGAGAATGAAAAGACTTAACTTGAAAGGGCATCTGTTAGTGACCTAGAACACACCCTACATAATGATTGTTGATGAAGGAATTCTCTACCTTCAAAGAGTCAAATTGTAACTGCCAATCATCGATGTCTCCTTCTCAGATAGAAATCTGAGCTGTTGTCCTGAAAGAATAAGATTCCTTACAATCTACTTACATGATCACAAGGACGTGTCAGGGTGGTAGACAGACTTGCCAAGTCACACTGAAGAGTCAGACATATTTCACTTTCATGACCCTGACAATTTTGAAGATTAAAGGTATTTTGTTTCATGGAATCTCTTTCAATTAGAATTTTGCTGATTTTTTTCTGATTATTTTCAGTTTATTCTTCTTCAACTGAAATATTCCAGAAATAGTGTTAAGTATGTTTCTCATTGTATTCTATCAGATGGCACATATTTTTTTACATCTACCTTTACTGATGATGTGGGATCTGCCAGGGTCCTCTGTAAAGTTACTCCCTTTTTCTATAACTCATAAACATCGTGTAGGAGATAGTTTTATGTGACAGCTTGTCTTGTCTCTAGTACTGTTACACTAATCTAGGTGTTGCTGCAAAGTTGTTTTATAGATGTGGTTAACATCTAAAATCAGTTGACTTTAGGTAAAGGAGATTACCTCAATAATGTGGCTGGGACTCAGTCAATAAGAGCAAAAATGGAGAAAGAAGAAAGTCTGCCTCAGAGTGTAGCACCCACTCCTGCCTGAGTTTCCAGCCTGCTGACCTGCCCTACAGATTTTGCAAGTGCCAACCCCCATGATCACATGAGCCAATTCCTTGAAATAAATCTCTTAATATGTATAAATAATACATTAATAATTAAGTAGTATATATCTATCTATCCCCTTGGTTCTGTTTCTCTGGAGAACCCTGGCCTCACTGGTAGAGATTTGGGTGCTAGAAGTGGTTGAGAGGGAACAGAATCAACTATAAGGATGAGTTTTCTGAATCAGTTCTGTGGAGGTTCTTATTTTTTTTCCAGCATATTATGGGAGTACAAATGTTTAGGTTACATGTTGCCTTGCCCCCCCTTGACCCCCTACTGAGTCAGAACTTCAAGCGTGTCCATTCCCCAGATGGTGCGCATTGCACTAATTATGTGTGTATATACTCATCCCCTCCTCCTCCCGCCCATCTGCCTGATGTCTGATAAATGTCATCCCTATATGTGCACTTAGATGTTGATCAGTAAAACCAATTTGCTGGTGAGCATACGTGGTGCTTATTTTTCCATTCTTGGGATACTTCACTTAGTAGAATGGGTTACAGCTCTATCCAGGAATATAAAAGATGTGCTATTTCACCATTGTTTCTTATAGCTGAATAGTACTCCATGGTATACATATACCACATTTTATTAATCCACTCATGTATTGATGGGCACTTGGGTTGTCTCCACCGCTTTGCAATTGTGAATTGTGCTGCTATAAACATTCGAGTGCAGGTGTCATTTTTATAGAATGTCTTTTGTTCTTTTGGGTAGATGCCCAGTAATGGGATTGCTGGATCAAATGGTAGATCTACTTGTATCTCTTTAAGGTATTTCCATATTGCTTTCCACAGAGGTTGTACTAGTTTGCCGTCCCACCAGCAGCGTAGGAGTGTTCCTATCTCTCCACATCCATGCCAACATTTATTGTTTTGGGACTTTTTGATAAAGGCCATTCCTACTGGGGATAAGTGATATCTCATTGTGGTTTTGATTTGCATTTCCCTGATGATTAGAGATGTTGAGCATTTTTTCATATGTTTGTTGGCCATTATTCTGTGTTCTTTTGATAAGTTTCTGTTCGTGTCCTTTGCACACTTTTTGATAGGGTTGTTTGAATTTTTTCTTGCTGATTTTCCTAAGTTCTAAATAGATTCTAACTATTAGCCCTTTATCGGATCACATGGAGGGTCTTTGAGATTTTCAAATGTCCATTCTTCATCAAACTATCAATTTATCCATTCCTTCATTTACGTTAGTATGGACTCATAGTTTCCTAATTTATTGAAAGGTTTATAAAATTTTTCATAACAGCGTTGAGTTATAATTCACATAGCATACAATTCACCCACTTAAAGTATAGAATTCAGTGGTTTTTAGTATATTCACAGAATTGTACAATCATCACCACAATTTGTTTTTTAATTTTTTGGCCCTGAAATAAATCCCTATACAACTTTGGCTTTTGCCTTCCATTCTTATCTTCTCATTGAGGTTTGCCTACCACTCATCTTTTTTCTGTCTTTATAGATTATCCTATTCCAGACATTTCATATAAATGAAATAATATGATCCATAGTCCTTGTGACTCTCTTTTTTCACTTAGTATAATGTTTTCAAGGTTCATCCATATTGTAGTGTGTATTATGGCATCATCCCTGTGTATGTTCAGGTAATATTCCATTGCATGGAATAGCACATTTTTTTTATCCCTTTATCAGTTGATGGAAATTAAGGTTGTTTTCACCTTTTGGCTACTGTGAATAATGCTATAAATATCTGTGCCCAAGTTTTTGTGTGGACATGTTTTTAATTCTCTTGGGTATGTAACTAGGAGTGAATTGGTGTGTCAAATGGTAAACATATGTTTAATTTTCTGAGGAACTGCCAGACTGTATTCCAAAGTGGCTCTACCATTTACATTTCACCAGTAATGTTTGAGAATTCTAATTTCTCTGCATTCTATCAACATTTGCTATTTGGGGTGTCTTTTAATTATAGTCATCTTCCAATCACAATGGAAATGTGATATGACATCTCATTGTAGTTTTTATTTGCATTTCTCTCCTGACTAAAAAATGTTGAGCATCTTTCATGTACCATTTGTATCTTGTGGGCCATTTGTATATTTTTCTTGAAGAACTATGTATTTAGATCCTTTGCTTGATTTTTAATAGTGTTATTTGTCTTTTTATCATTGATTTCTAAGAGTTCTTTACATATTCTACAGGTCCTTCATAAGACATATGATTTGCACTCTGGGAGGCCGAGGTGGGAGGATTGCTCGAGGTCAGGAGTTCAAGACCAGCCTGAACAAGAGAAAGACCCCATCTCTACTAAAAATAGAAAGAAATTAGCTGGACAACTAAAAATATATAGAAAAAATTAGCTGGGCATGGTGGTACATGGTACATGCCTGTAGTCCCAACTACTCAGGAGGCTGAGGCAGGAGGATTGCTTAAGCCCAGGAGTTTGAGGTTGCTGTGAGCTAGGCTGAGGCCACGGCACTCTAGCCCAGGCAACAGAGTAAGACTCTGTCTCAAAAAAAAAAAAAAAAGACACATGATTTTAAAATATCTCCTTCTGTGGATTGTCTTTCTTTTTTGTGACAATACCCATTTAAACACAAAAGTGTTTCATCTTTTTAAATTTCCATTTATCTATTTTTTCTTTTGTTGCCTGTGCTTTTTGTGTCATATCTAAGAATCCACTGCCAAACCCAAGGTCTCAAAGATTTATCCCTGTTTTTTCCTAAGAATTTCATAGTTTTAGCTCTTACATGAGGTCTTTGTTCAAGTTTATATTTGGTGTGAGATAAGTTTCAACTTCATTTTTTTGCATATAGACATCCAGACAGATATCTCAGCACCATTATTGAAAAGTCTGTTTTTTTCCTCATTGAATTGAACTGTGATGTCATGAAAACTGGAGGAGCTGGAAGCTCAGAGAATCAATGCCTCAACTGAACCAACCATTAAGCTGGCAAAAACTGATCAAATCAACTTTTTTTGGAACTCTTCAATCTAAACAAAAACTTGCAGGTGAGTTTTCATGAGGAAAAAAAAAGGGATTGGTGAGTTTCAGTAAGAAAGCTCTTGGTATTGCTGCTCACCTGTCTACCAGCCCTCATGCCCCAGCTCAGGGGTGGCTGTATGGACAGCAGCCCACGTTACTAGTGAGGCTTTACAGACTTCATTTTCAAAAATCTGTGGGTATGAATTTTGACCTGTCTGGCTATTCCCTGAAGGACTGGCACAGAAGATAAGCTTTCTTTTGTCCCCTCAGGCTGGAGCAGCTTTCCCATAGTGGTAGCATCTGTCAAAAGCACTTAGAGGCATAAGCTCCCTAGAACTGCCCGAGGCAAGCAATGGCAGATGGGGCAAGTAGACAGACGCAAAAGCCTAGGGAGGAGGCTGAGGAGGAAGAGTCTTGGGGGAATACAGTCATTGAAGGGCCACCACATATACCAGGGAAGCCAGAGGGCAGTGCACATGTCCAGGGCCAGATGTATGTTCAGAAAATATCTGAGAGGAGCTCACAGGCTTGCACCTCTAGCTAATCCGTGAGTTCCACACAAGCAGGAGGTGAAGCATATGCCAGAGTTGTGTGCAGCCTGGTTTGGTGTTGAAAAAACAACCCAGCCCAGCCCCAATCTGCAAAGACAGGGGGAGGGATTTTTTTGTTTGTTTTTTGTTTTGGTTTGTTTGTTTTTTGTTTTGGTTTGTTTGTTTGTTTTGGATTTTGGGGGTGTTTGTTTTGTTTTGTTCCAGGCATTTAAGAAAATCTTTTGTCAGCTGTCAAGTTACTAGCTGATAGCTGAGATCATAGAACAGAGACTTGAGTGATCACACATGACATGACTTCAGCCTTCAACAGTCAACAACAGCAAACCCCAAGGAAGAGAGAATCTAATTTACAGGTTTACCATGTTATAATATTCAAAATATCTAGTTTTCAACAAAAAAATTACAAGGTCTAGAAGGAGATAGGAAGAAAGAAAGAAAGAAAGAAAGAAAGAAAGAAAGAAAGAAAGAAAGAAAGAAAGAAAGAGGGAAGGAAGGAAGGAAGGAAGGAAGGAAGGAAGGAAGGAAGGAAGGAAGGAAGGAAGGAAGGAATTGCCAGAAACCATTTCTGAGAAAGTCCAGGCATTAGATTTATAGAAAAGACTTTAAATCAACCATAGTGTGGACTGATTAGAAAATATTATTGGCAATATACTCAGAGTAAAATATTTGAAACTTTATTTCTCTGATACTGACAATGTCACTAACTCTGCTTTTTATTTTTAGCACAGCTCTTTGTCTACTTACTATTCTCCTACATTCAGCTTTGGAAACAAAACTTTCAACTCTTCCCTTGCTCCAGATAAGGGAGAAAGGATACTTCTCTTAAAGTTTATGTTCTGCATTAGTCTGAAAGGCATGCCATCTACTCTTTGATTGAATCATTGAAAAGGTATGGATCTATGGAGAAAAATGACAACGCTACTCCACTAGCGCAACTCAAAGTGCTGGCCTTTGGCTTGTGCATGCACTAGTCCACAATACGGTAAAGAAATTGAGAGTGAGTGTTTAGAAAATTTTACAGCAATTTCACAGAGTAATTCTATGTCTTTTCAAAATAATAATAAAAGATTTGGTAGTATTTCAAAGGCTTTCTTTTTCATTTGTCTAAGCCCTTATTTTGATTGTATTTTATGGAAGCACTGATACACAAAAAATTGGAAAAAAATTTAAAAAACGAGTTCTTCTTTACAGATAGTTAAGCACTGTGCCAGGCAACTTTATCAGGCCTTCTGAATCCGATTTATTTGAAAGGAATGTAATGACTCGCTACAGTACCAAAGATGCCTATATACAATAGCAAAATTAACAAACTATCAGCTAGGATGACTAAGAAAAAGAGAAAGGACTGAAATTACTAAAATCATGAATGAAAGAGGGGACATCCCTACCATTTTTAGACCCCTTCTTTCTTAAAGAACCACTGTTGGCTTTGTTGATTCTATCTATGATTTTCTATTCTCTCTTTGGTTTATCTGTACTCTAATCTTAATCTAATCTTCTTTCCATCTCCTTCCTCTGAAGTTGGCCGTTCTTTTTCTAGTTTTAAGGTATAAGGTTAGGTTATTGTTTGAGATATTCCTTTTTAACATAGGCCTTTAAAGCTATTAATTTCCAGCTTAGTACTGCTTTTGCTGTGTCCTGTAAGTTGTAGTATGTTATGTTGTCAATTTCACATATCTTAAAATATTTTCTAATTTCCCTTGTAATTTCTTCTTTGTCCTATTGGTTATTTAGGAGTTTGGTATAATTTTCACATATGTAAATTTTCCAAATTTCGTTATGTTATTGACTTCTAATTTCTTTCCTTTTAATTAGAGAACATACTTCAAATAATTTCAATCTTTTGGGGTGTTTCAAAACTAGTTTTGTGCCCTAACATATGGTTTATGCTGAAAAATGTTCCATGTGCAGGTTTGAAGAATACATATTCTGCTGTCAAATCTGAAGTGATCTGTAGATGTGTGTAGGTCTAGTAGGTCTAATGTTCAAGTCTTTGATAGTCTTGCTGATATTCTGTCTAGTTGTCCTTTACCTTAATGAAAATGGGATATGAAGTCTCCAGCTCTCATTGGAACTGTCATTTTTCCCTTCAATTCTGTCAGTTTTGCTTCATGTACTTTGGAGCTCTGATGTTAGGCGCATATATGTTTATATTTGTGATCTCCTTTAGATGGATTGAACCTTTTGTCATTATACAATGTCCTTCTTTGTCTCTCATAACAACTTTTGTCTTAAAGTTTCTTTCCTGTAATATTGGTATAGTCACTCCATCTCTTTTTTGGTTACTGTTTGCATGCATGGAATATCTTCTTCCAATCTTTTATTTTAAACCTCTTTCTGTCTTTGAATCTAAAGTGAGACTCTTGTAGACAGCATAGAGTTGGATATTGTTTTTAAATCCTTTCTGCCAATCTCTACCTCTTAAATAGAACGTTCAATAGATTTACACTTAATGTGATTATGGATGAAGAAACATTTATTTCTGCCTTTTTGCTATGTATTTTTCTACATGTTGTATCTTTCTTTGCTCCCCAACTCTTCCATTATTCTCTTCTTTTGTTTAAATAGATATCTTCTAATGTACCACTTTAATTCCTTTGTCATTTCTTTTACTCTAGTTTTGAGTTGTTTCCTCTGTAGTTTCTCTGGAGATGACAATTGACATCTTAATTTATAACAACGTGGTTCTGACTAATATCTGTTCCATCCTATCATTTATCTCTTCCCCCCAACCTTATTTTTCTTCCCCTTTTGTACGGGCCAAAACTTTCAAAATGTTGTTAAATGGAAATAGGGATACTTGGTACTCTTATTTTGTTCCAATTTTTTAATTTTAAATAATAATTGAGTCATAATGTAGACCTGCCACAAAGGAGTGCTGAACATGGCGGGGGGTGGGGGGGGCGCCAAATAAGCCAAATCCCCTGCAGGGCATAGAGTATGTGCTCATTAAATATGTGTTGAGTGAAATGATTATTTTATGTGTGATCTATTGTCATGATTATAACCTTCCCACTTCCAGTTCCTGCCATTCTCCTCATCCTCAGCTGATACCCCCCTCCATGCCACACTTTCATTGCACTGTGCTTTTGTGTGTGATTTGCAGTTTGAAATGTATTCCCCCTCTAATCTGCCTGTAAAGACATTGTTTAGCTTTATATTACAGACAGTTCAGCATTAACTCTTTTTAAAAATATTATTTAATTTCTCCTTTGAAAATAAGATTCCCTTACTTGTTCACTCTCTTTTACCCTGGAACACCTGTTTTGCTCACATTTATAACACTCTTGTCTTGCATTATAAGGATATATTTACCTGCCTGTTATATTGCAAGAATATAGTTATTTTTCCCCTTTTTGCCTTGCACTGTAAGGATATATTTATACATTTTTTCTCCAAATTAGATTGTAAACTTCTTACAATTGTTGAGAATATTTTCTGTGTTTGTATCTTAAGCATAGTAACTATCCTATTGATGGGTGATGCTGCGTGTTGAATAAAGAAAGTGACAATTCTATTTATCATGTACTTTACAGTGTAAAGAGCCCAGAGATGGGCCGAAGTAAATGATTGACTGACAGTCATCTCATGGTTAGCTTTCCCAGAACACTGAAATAATGCAGCCTCATTTACATGTCCATTTGGAGGTGGAGAAGCAAGTTTAGGTGAAACAACCAGATCTTCTCTACTGTTATGCAGCACCACCACCACCTAACCACCTAGCATGAATATTGGCTCTCAGGTGCACAAAACTCTATCATGTAGTTTCCTGCCAAGTGTTATCATGACTTTCTCATTCTCTCTGATGACAGTAAGGAAGCTTAGAGTTATTTATACCAAACTTTGACATGTCTGGGGAATTGCATTGTCATTAAAAACCACCATGTGAGCCTTGACAGACATGCTTCCTTTGATCAATCATGTCATCTATGTTCTTGGTTTAGGAATGACATGAGGCTCCGGCAAGCTAGTATTTATCAAGAATGACCATGTTAAGTAAGACAATGCAATATGTGGTCATACTGATCATGGCTGGTTACTTAAAGGAGAAGGATGGCCCCATGGTGCCAGGTCAGATAAGTAAAAACATGAAGGTCTTGTCCAGGGGGGCAGATTGCTCCATCCATGCCAAGGCTGTGATGTGCTCTCACTCAGCTTCTGCTGACTTCTCTGGGCTAAGGTTTTATAATTCGTGAGTCAGCTCAAAAGACAGCATCTATATTAATACTTAACACCTGGGGGCAGGAGGAAACAGCATCATAATGAATGTGTGCTTTACCATTGGCTAAAGCACAATAAATGTGATGCTATAATTATCCATGGTTTCATAGATCCCTTTTTTTTTTT
>VBSM01001124.1:12554993-12576605 GCA_008086735.1 Cheirogaleus medius | reverse complement strand
GTTAAAATGTCTATACTACCCAAAGTGACCTACAGAGTCAGTGCAATCCCTATTTATCATCATCATTTTTCACAGACATAGAAAAAATAATTTTACACTTTCTATGGAACCAGAGAAGACCCTGTATAGTAAAATCAATCTTAGGCAATAAAAACAAAATAGGAGGCACCAATTTACCAGACTTCAAACTATACTAGAAGGCTATTGTAATTAAAACAGCTTGTGATTGGCACAAGAACAGGGACATTGACCAGTGGAACAGAACTGAGAACCCAGATATAAAACCATCCACATATAGCCAACTAATCTTCGACAAAGCAGACAAAAATATACACCGGGGAAAAGAATCCTTATTCAATAAATGGTGCTGGGAAAACTGGATAGCCACATGAGGAAGTCTGAAACAAGACCCACACCTTTCACCTCTCACAAAAATCAACCCATGCTGGGTAACAGACTTGAACCTTAGGTGTGAAACTATTAGAATTCTAGAGGAAAACGTTGGAAATACTCTTCTAGACATTGGCCTAGGCAAAGAATTTATGAAGAAGACCCCAAAGGCAATCACAACAGCAACAAAAATAAATAAATGGGACCTGATCAAATTAAAAAGTTTCTGCACAGCCAAAGAAATTGTCAAGAGAGCAAACAGACAACCCACACAATGGGAGAAAATTTTCATAAGCTACACATCCAACAAAGGGCTGATAACCGGAATATATTTAGAACTCAGGAAAATCAGCAAGGAAAAATCAAACAACCCTATCAAAAAGTGGGCAAAGGACATGAACAGAAATTTTTCAAAAGAAGACAGAATAATGGACAACAAACATAAGAAAAATTGCTCAACATCTCTAATCATCAGGGAAATGCAAATCAAAACTGCAATGAGATATCACCTATCTCCAGTAAGAATGGCCTTTATTAAAAAATCCCCAAACAATAAATGTTGGTGTGGATGCGGAGAGATAGAAACACTCCTACACTGCTGGTGGGACTGCAAACTAGTTCAGCCTCTGTGGAAAGCAATATGGAGATACCTTAAAGCGATACAAGTAGATCTACCATTTGATCCAGCAATCCCATTACTGGGCATCTACCCAAAAGAACAAAAGTCACTCTATGAAAAAGACACCTGCACTCGAATGTTTATAGCAGCACAGTTCACAATTGCAAAATTGTGGAAACAACTGAAGTGCCCATCAATACACGAGTGGATTAACAAAATGTGGTATATGTATACCATGAAGTACTATTCGGCTTTAAGAAACAATGGTGATATAGCACCTCTTGTATATTCCTGGATACAGCTGGAACCCATTCTACTAAGTGAAGTATCTCAAGAATGGAAAAACAAGCACCACATGGACTCACCAGCAAATTGGTATTAACGGATCAACATCTAAGTGGACATATAGGAGTAACATTTGTTGGGTGTTGGGTGGGTGTGAGGGGGGAGGAGGGGATGGGTATATACAAACATAATGAGTGAGATGTGCAAAGTTTTGGGGTATGGTCATGCTTGAGGCTCCGCCTTAAGGGGGGAGGGAAGGCATAGGCAATATATATAACTGTAATATTTGTACCCCCATAATATGCTGAAATAAAAAAATGCTTTATTTATACTTTATAGAATATAGTAAAGTACATAATATTATACATATTTTTTTCTTTCTGTGTAATGGAGCTAGGGATATTGATGGAGATTATTGGGGCTATAAAAAATTCCTCAAAGCCACCCCTTGCTGTTGCTATTATTAATAAAGAGATACAGATTCTGAAGCTTTTGTTCTGCAATTTTTAAATGCCACAAATAAAAGAATTGTTCCAATCAACAACAAATTCTTCTTCAATCTTACTTCTCAGGATGACTTTTCTTAGTTCAACTTCATTACTCCCAACCACTTCTGCCTAATTGAATCTCATTATACTTAGTAGCACTCTGATTCTTTTGTCTCTTTTTATATTTACATCTGTAACACAACAGCCCTTTATATTACTATATCATTTTTATATAGTTATATATCTTTTTATATATTTAATGCATAGTTCTATGAAGGCTGTTATAAGTTCTTCAGGAATCTAAGAAAATTAACTGTGGTAAAAAGATACAAGGAATTGGTGACTATTTTGAAGTTGATTGACTTTACCCTGAGCCACTTTGGTGAGATTGCTTTATTGAAATGCTCTGCTTCTCACTGGACTTTACAGAGCCTCACACAAGACAGTCAGTGTCGTACACTTCTTGACACAACCTATGAGAAGCCAAGTTCAAGGATACAGTTGTGTTGTCTTTGTGCCTGACCTCCAGTGATGGTAACTATGATTATTTCACAACCGCCCCAAAGTCCAGGGTCCCTGCCAGGAGCTGCTTCCCCTGACAACAGAGCAGGTGTCTGAGCACAGGAAAGAACTCCAAAGATCCTTGGAAAATTGAAGGTCTTGCTTGATCTGTAAATAAATATTTTCCAAAAATAGTCCTTTTTGCAGAACAGGTTATATATTTTTCTCTTTCCCTTTGTATGCGGTTTTCCCCAAAAAGATTTAGAATTGATATTCAAGAGAGAAGCATTTTCAGAATGAATATTAATGTCATAAAATTTGTAACAGTTAATTACAGCCCCAAAAGTGATTCTTGTTGGATTTTTGCATTTTGGTGTTATAAGAAACCTACTACTTTCTCTGCTACTAGTTTCAAATAATTTGTAGCACTATATATAATTTCAGTCCTAAGGATTCAGTTAAAATTAATGATGATATCTCCATATTTTGTCATTAATATTCTTTTGTACAATTCCTTATTGCCTGGTGAAATTCTACATTTTCCAACTTTTATAAATTGAACCTTGTATAGGAAAGAAAAGAAGGAGGAGGAGGAGGAGAATGCGAGGAAATAGAGCTTATTCAAATGCACTTAACCAATAAATAAAATATAAGATAGCACCCCCTTTTCATACCACACTTTATTCCACTTGACATACTACACTATTACTGTAAGCTTCATGAAATGGAAATTATATGCCCCTCCCTTAGCATCTAAAGCAATGTCAGGGGGCAGAGGAGGAATTTAATGGATGTTTGTGGAAGGCATGAGCAAGATGGTGTGCTTTCTAGTTCTCCTGGCTTTTATGTCTGATACATGCTACAACTAAATTCACTGTTTTTGCCATTAAAAGTGTGTGCCATTCTCACAGTGGTTTTTGAGCTACCCCAGCTGATCAATTTCTTTTATGTAGGAATGAAAATTAGCAACATGACATGATAAATTGACACTATGAAGATTAATTATCATGGGAATATTTACAGGAAATATAAAATATAAATATTAGAAGTTTAATTGAGAATCAAAGCAGAGAAGTTAGAATTTTAGCATTGAAATAGCTATCATGCTCATGGATTGGCATTTTCAGTATTGGTAAAATGTCCATACTACTTAAAGTGATCTACAGAATTAATGCAATCCTTATCAAAATATCATCATCATTCTTTGCAGAGCTAGAAAAAATAATTCTATGCTTCCTATGGAAGACCTCATATAGACAAAGCAATCTTAAACAAAAAGAACAAATTGGAAGGCATCAATCTACCAGACTTTAAGCTTTACTACAAGGCTATAATAACCAAAACAGCATGGTACTAGCACAAGAACAGAGATATAGATCTTTGGAAGAGGACTGAGAACCTAGATATAAAACCATCATCATATTGTCATCTAATCTTTGACAAAGCAGACAAAAATATACACTAGGAAGAAGAATCTCTATTCAATAAATGGTGCCAGGAAAATTGGATAAACACATGCAGAAGATTGAAACTGGATCCACATCTCTAACCTCTCACAAAAATCAACTCATGATGGATAACAGACTGAAACCTTAAGAATTCTAGAAGAAAATGTTGGGAAAACACTTATAGACATCAGTCTAGGCAAAGAATTTAGGAAGAAGACCCCCAAAGCAATCACAGCAACAATAAAAATAAATAAATGAGACCTGATCTAATTAAAAAGCTTCTGCACAGCCAAGGAAAGTATGATGAGAGCAGGCAGACAACCTACAGAATGGGAGAAAATATTTGCATGCTATACATCTGATAAAGGGCTGATAATAAGAATCTATATAGAACTTAAGAAAATTAACAAAAAACATCAAACAACCCATCAAAAATTAGGCAAAGGACATGAACAAAATCTTTTCAAAAGAAGACAAATGGCAAAGAAACATGAAAAAAATGCTCAACATCTCTAATCATCAGAGGGATGCAAATCAAAACCACAATGAGATATCACTTCACTCCAGTGAAAATGGCTTCTATCAAAAAGTCTCAAAACAATAAATGTTGGCATGGACACAGAGAGATAGGAACACTCACACACTACTGGTGGGAACGCAAACTAGTACAAACTCTATGGAAAGTAATGTGGAGATACCTCAAAGAGCTACAAGTAGAACTCCCATTTGATCCAGCAATCCCATTACTGGGTATCTATCCAAAGGAAAAAAAGACATTCTATAAAAAAGATATCTGCACTTGAATATTTATAGCAGCACAATTCACAACTGCAAAGATGTGGAAACAATCCAAGTGCCCATCAATACATGAGTGGATTAATAAAATGTGGTATATGTCTACCATGGAGCACTACTCAGCCACAAACAAACAAACAATGGTGAACTAGCACCCCTTGTATTATCCTGGATGGAGCTGGTGCCCATTCTACTAAGTGAAGTCACAAGAAGGGAAAAATAAGCATCACTTGTACTCACCATCAAATTTGTACTAACTGATCAACACTTACATGCTCACATGGAAGTAATATTCAGCAGGTGCCGGGCAGGTGGGTGTGGTGGCAATGAGTAAACTGAGAACTAATGGGTGCGGAGCGCACTGTATGTGGGATAGGCATGCTCATAGCTCTGGCTTGGGCAAGACAAAGGCATTATATGTAACCAAAATGTCTGTGCCCCCATAGTATTCTGAAATTTTTTAAAAAAGGAGAGAAATAAATCTGAAAAAAGAAGAAAGAGATATACTTCCAACATCTGAAATGTTGAACTGTAAAACTGGCAGAAACAAAGGCAGTGATTTATTTTAGGTCCCTACAATATGAAACTGGCCATCTGTCATAGATTCATAGATTCTTGATAAAAATCACTAAGATGTGAGAAACACGTTGCACAGATGATTAAAAGTTCAAAGGATGACATCTGACTGAACCACATGGAAATGTCTGGGCAAACTGCCTCTCTTTCTACTTCTCTCAGGAGGAAACATTCCAACATGTACTGTTTAATCAGTCAACCATATTAAAAATAAAGGCAATCAATGATCTATGAATTGCTTCATTTTCTGTTTATAAATATTGAATAAGCATTAACTTGTGAGGAGCAATGAATGATATACTGGTGAATAGTTTATATATAGTATTTAACTGATTTTTAAAATTCTTATCAAATACATTTATATAATTTAAAAATCAACCACTTCAACCATGCCTATATAACAAATAGCAGTTTCTTGCCCACATTTATTCCTAATTCCTGCTCTCCAGAAGAAACAATTTATGAAATTTCTGATATTTAAGCATTTTTACATACAAAATGGTAATTTCATATAGTTCAATTTTGCACTTTTACTGTGTATGCCCAAACCATATCAAATTTCTGCTTGTTGTTTAACCATGAAACTCTTTATTCGACATCATTTTTTACAAAAATTTATATGTGTAACTCTAGCTCATTCATAATATACTTTAATATAATATCCCATGTGTTTATTCATTTTGCTATTGATAGATATTTTGGTTGTATTTATTAACTTTACAAACAGTGCAGGTGTAAATATTCCTATTCATGTGTTCAAGTGTATATATTTTACAATTCTTCTAGGTCACATACTTACATATGGAATTTTGGTATCATAAAGCATATATGTCTTCACCTTTAATCAGAGTTGACAAATTGTTTTCTAAAGTAGTTGTATCAGTGTGTCCTCCCATTACCAGCATATAAAAGTCCCTTTGCCCCTTCACTTCAAATCCTTGACAATGCTTGGTGTTGTCAGAGTTTTTTTCCAATATTCCTTACATCCATCTTTCCGCTCCACCACACCCTCACCTCCCCCAGAGATATCTGAGAATGACAGTCCTGAGCCTTCCTGAGTTTCTGTAATTCAGGTCAGATTACTTCTTATCTTTCTCCGCTGACTGTTTTGATTCCAGTTTTCTCTGATTTGTTATATTAGTTCTTTCTTGCCCTTCTGCCTTCTAGCTTATAAAACTTGGTTGCTATCATCTTCACTTACACTTTTTTTTTTCTTTGTGGATTAATATCCGTATTGATCTCTAAAATGTGTTTTTATTTTAATGGAGTTTCAAACAGGAAATTGATAAACTAGTGTGTTCAATGAATATCTTTAACTAGAAGCTATTTTATAGTGTTTTATTTGCATACATATTAGTCTGTGTTGCAACCACTCTGTGTTATAGCACAAAGCAGCCACAGACAATATGTAAATGAATGGGCCCGACTGTGCTCTAATAAAACGTTATTTACAAAAACAGGCAATGAACTGGACTTGGCCCATGAGCCATATTTTGCTGACCCCTACTATAAACCCACTGCCTGGCTGTCTGACTTTGTGAATAGTAAATGAAAAATATATCCCCTAATACGCATTTCTTCCAAGACTTGTCTGGGTTATATTCCTGTCTATGATACATTATTTGTGAGACTTTATAACTCACAAATAAAGGTTCGAGAGATTTCCATCAGTCCACACTCAATCTCAGCTTTTTCTGGGCATTGCAGTCTGAATATAGGCAGACTGGAAAAGGCTGACAGAGCACATTGACTGCCTCCAAAAGCCAAAGTCTGTTTTATACTTGAACTCGTGTTTGAACTCAGGAGTGGCCGCTGAAGCAATGTTGGGGATGGGCTCTCTATAAACCACTTTCACACTTTCATGCTTGGTTGGTTTCTGAGCAGCAAGCCCACCTAGACCACCAATTGTGTTTTTAGTTACATGATTCCAAGATAGTCACCACTGTAAGCCAGAATTCTCTGGGTTGTTTTCTGAAATGGAATTTTTGTCATTTTCTTGCCATTTAAGTGTAAATTTGAAACATGGAGGGAAATATTAAAAGGGAAAAATAGCATTTCAGATGTTTATGGCTTGTTGTGTATCCTTAGCATTCTATCCCAAGGATTCTGACCAGGGGCGTCACAGGAGCCAGAACACCTTTAAATATTGAACAATGGGGTTTGTGCCAATGCAGCATATTGTTTTATATAAACAATGAATATTCTATCTTCTAGTGTGTGGTGCAGAAGAACATGGGTTTTCCAGAAGCCTGGTGCAGCTGAGTCCATGTCACAGACCACCCTTTTCATCACTGGTGTCTGTGTTCTAACGATGGATCGAGGGACTCACTTGAGAAGGCAGACAAGGAAGGATGAATGCTACGGTCTGAATGTGTCCCCTCCAGAATTCAAGTATTGCCAATGTGATAGTATTAAGAGGTGGGGCCTTTAAGGCATGAGTAGGCCATGAGGGCCCTACCTTCAAGGATGAGATTAGTGCCCTTACAAAGGGCTTGTATAAAAGCTGCATTTTCTACCTGCTGATAAGTGATGAAAGGATTGAACTACTCCCTTCTTTGTAGCATATTATTTTCATATATATGTTTATATATATTTATAGCTATTTAACATAAGGGTTCTTCAGAGAAGCAGAACCAATAAGAGAGATATAGATAATAGATATAGAGATAGACACATACAAGTAAAATAAAGTATATTTATTATAAGGTATTGGCTCATGCTATTATGAAAGCTGAGAAGTCCCACAATTTTCTGCCTGCCAGTTGGAGGCCCAGCAAAGCCAGTGGTGTAGTTTGAAGGCCTGAGAGCCAGAGAGCCATGGCAGAAGACTGATGATGTCTCAGGGCAATCAATCAGGCAGAGGAAGTATGAATCCAACCTTCCTCCACCTTTTTGTTCTATCCAGGCCCTCAATGGACTGGACAATGCCACCACACTGGGGAGGGCCATCTGCTTTACGCCAATTCAAATGCTAATCTATTCAGGAAACACCCTTACAGACACACCCAGAAGTGATGTTTAACCAGCTACCTGGGCATCCTGTGGTGCAGTTAAGCTGAAATATCCTATTAACCATCACAATATAAAATACGTATGTTTATCTATGTATATATCTATGTATATATGTATTTACATATACATACATGTATACACACACATACACACACATGTACATGCATTTCTACTTCCTGAGTTTCCTAAAAGGAAGATAGCAATCACGACTGCATTTAAAAACATTTATTCAAGGGAATTTCACTCACATTTAGTGAAAATAAGGTTTTAACTTACAGTGGCATCAGTGGACAATCAGGGCCTCCCTGCCATGCTGGGCCCTGATTCCTGGTAGAGCACAGAGCCTGTGCACAGCCAGGAAGGAGAACTGCTGCTCTGGTCCTGAGGAGAAGCACAAGCCTCTATTCCTGGACCCTCGTGCTTAGAAAAGTTCTGATGTTTGATTCTGTTTTAAAATATTTGGAGAGTCCCTGAATCACTAGCTCAATGATGATCTAAACTCAAATAAAATTGCTACCCTAATTACCAGCAAGCAAAATCCTGTGATGGCATCATCTGTGCTTGGCTTCAGGCTATGGGATAGTCATGAGTTTCTCCATCGACTGGCATACAATAAATAGTCATGGAAAGGAAAGGAAGGACTCTTCTGAGAGTGTGGTTTTCAAATTTTAATATACATACAAATCACTTGGCATCCTGTTAAAATGCACATTCTCATTAACTAAGTCCGAGGATGAGTTCAAAATTTTGCAGTTCTACCAAGCTCCCACATATTGCTATGGTGCTGGGCTAGAGCCCATGGTTACAGTAGCAAAACTACTTGGAACCAGTGGTCCAGGGTACTAATGCATTCCTGTGCTTTGTCACTTACTGAGATATCTCCCCTGGATCTCTGAAGATGAGACCACTTTTTTGGCTTTAAAGACAAACTTATTAGTGGAAAAGCAAGACGAATATGCCAACCTGGTCATTTGATGTGGCTAACATGTAGCTTTTGTGCATACATATGTCTGCATGTTTCAATTTTTTGAAATACGTCCTGCAGATATATAGGTAACTGTGTCATTTTCCCAGAAAGATTATTATAGTTTCTGTATGCTGTAAAACCTGGAATTTTAAAAAAGTGATAATCTTGGTTAGTTTGTCATATGTATTATATGGCCTTCTGTTTTAATTTATAATTCTTTTTTTTATTTCAATAGATTTAGAGGGTATAGTGGTTTTATTACATGGATAGATTGTATATTACTGAAGTCAGGGCTTTTAGTGTTCCCATCACCAGAATAGTGTACATTATACTCAGTAGGTAGAATTTTAGCCCTCGCTCCACTCCTACCCTCCTCCTTCTTAGTTTTCAGTGTCCATTACAACCCTCTATGACCATATAAACCCCTCACGTACCTCCCACTTATAAATGAGAACATATGATACGTATTTTTCCATTTCTGATATACTTCACTTAGGATAACAATCTCCAATTACATTAAAGTTGCTGCAAAAGGCATCATTTCATTCCTTTTTGTGGCTGAGTAGTTCTCCATGGTATACATTTACCACATTTTCTTTATCCACTTATTAGTTGATGGGATCCTAGGTTGATTCCATATCTTTGCAATTGTGAATTGTGCTGTGATAAACATTCAGGTGCAGGTGACTTTTTTTTATAAAATAACTTATTTTCCTTTGGATAGATACCCAGTAGTGGGATGGCTCAATTGAATGGTAGATTTACTTTTAGTTCTTTGAGGAATCTCCATACTGTTTACCATAGAGGTTGTACTAGTTTACATTTCTATGAAAAATGTATAAGCACTCACTTTCTCTGCATCCAAGCCAACATCTATTGTTTTTTGATCTTTTAATAATGACCATTGTGACAGGGATAAGGTAGTATATCATTTTGGCTTTGATTTGCATTTCCCTGATGATTAGTGATGTTGAGCTTATTTTCACATCTTTTTTTGGCCATTTGTCTATCTACTTTTGAAAAACTCATTGGATAGAATGTTCTGTACATGTCTGTTAGATCCATTTGTTCTGGAGTCCCATTTAAGTCCAATTTTTCTTTGTTGATTTTCTGTCTCAATGATCTGTCTAGTTCTGTCAGTGGAGTGTTAAAGTCCCCAGCTATTACAATGTTGTTGTTTATTTCTTTCCTTAAGTCTAGTAGGTTTGGTTTTTTTAAATGAATTTGAAAGCTTCTGTGTTAGGTGCATATAAATATACGGAAATGTTCTATCTGCTTGTCAAGTTGATACCTTTGCCATTAAATAATGACTGTCTTTGTCTTTTTTTTACTGTTGTTTTAAAGTCTATTTTATCTAATATAAGAATAGCCACTCCTGCTCACTTTTGGTTTCTATTTACATGGAATATTTTTTCATCTGTTTACCTTAAGTCTATAAGAACCTTCATCAGTTAAATGGGTTTCTTGGAGACAGCATGTATTTGGGTTTTTAAAAATTCTGCCAATCGTTATCTTTTGAGTGGGGCATTTAGACTATTTGCATTCAATATTAATATTCATATATGAGATACTGTACCAGTCAGCATGTATATTGCTATCTAGTTGCTTTGTTTTCTCCCTTGTGTTACTGTTTTATAAGAGCTGCGAGTTGTTACTTTTGGTTGTTTTTACAATAGTGGGTATCAATTGTTCCATTTCATGTATAAAGCACTTTTATGCATTACTTGTAAGGCAAGTCTAGTGTACTGTTTTGTTGTCTGGGAAAGAATTTATTTCTCTTTCAGTTATGAAACTTAGTTTTGCATGATACACATTTCTTGGCTGGCAGTTATTCTGTTTAGGTAGACTAAAAATGGGACCCTAATCTCTT
Organism: Cheirogaleus medius; assembly: GCA_008086735.1. Classification (NCBI taxonomy): domain Eukaryota; kingdom Metazoa; phylum Chordata; class Mammalia; order Primates; family Cheirogaleidae; genus Cheirogaleus; species Cheirogaleus medius. The sequence goes on along the minus strand of VBSM01001124.1, from coordinate 12,565,654 downwards.
TGGCTTATAAAGTTTCCTCTGAGAAATCTGCTGTTAGTCTGATGCTTTTGTACTTTGTATGTTACTTGATGCTTTTGTCTTACAGCCTATAGGATTTTCCCCTCCACCCTGTCTTTGGCAAGACTGATGACTATGTTCCTTTGAGATGTCCTATTTACAATGAATTTTTCAGGAGTTTGATGCCCTTTTGTATCTGAATATCTAAATCTCTAGTAAGATCAGGAAAATTTTCCTCCATTATTCCCTCAAGTAGGTTTTCCATGCTTCTTGCTCTTTCTTCTTCTACCTCAGGTACCTCTTCTACCTTATAATTCTTGTGTTTGGTCATCTTACATAGTTCTATAATTCTCAAAAACATTGTTCATTTGATATTATTCAGTCTGAGGAACAGATTGAAAAAAAATTAAGAAAAATAAACAGAGCCTAAAGGACTTGTGGGACACCATTAAGCATAGCAACAAATGTATAGTAGGAATCCAGAGGGACAAGGTAGAAAAGGGGCTAAAGGACTATTTAAAGAAATACTAAATAAAAACTTACCAAATTTGATGGAAAAGATTAATACAGTGGACTCTTGAAAAACACCAGTTTGAACTGTGTGGGTCCACTTATATGTGAACTTCCTTCCACCTCTGATGTCTCTTACACCAAGACTAAACCCCTCTTCTTCCTTCTCCTCCTAAGCCTATTCAATGTGAAGACAATGATAATGAAGATCTTTATGACTCCCCACTTCCACTTAATGAATAGTAAATATATTTTCTCTTTCTTATGATTTTCTTAATAATATTCTCTTTTCACTAGCTTACTTTATTATAAGAATATAGTATATAATACATACTGCATAGAAAATATGTGTTAATTGACTCTTTATGCTATTGGTAAGGCTTCCAGTCAACAGTGGGCTATTAGTAGTTAAGCTTTGAGGAGTCAAATGTTACACACACATATTTTACTATGTAGGAGTTCAGTGCCTCTAACCCCCCTGTCGTTCAAAGATTAATTATATATACATCCAAGAAGATCAATGAACTCTAGATAAGATAGGTGCAAAGAAATCTATACCAAGACACATCATAATCAAACTATCATAGTCAAGGACAAAGAAAGAATCTTAAAAGCAGAAAAAGAAAAGCAACTCATCACATACAAAGGATTCTCCTCAATAGGACTAGCAGCTGATTTCTCATCAAAATCATGAAAGCTCAAAGGCAGTGACATATGCAAAGTGCTGTAAAAACAAAAAAAATTCTCTCAACCAATAATTGTATATCTCACAAAACATCCTTCTAGAAAGAAGGAAAAATTAAGACATTCCAACATAAAAAGAAACTGTGTTAGTTCATCACTAGTTGAACTGCTTTACAAGAAATGCTAAAGGTAATCCTTCAGGATAAAATGAAAAGGTATTGCACAGCCACTCAAATCCACACAAAGTAAAAAACATATATATATATACATATATATATATGACAGCATTAATTTCTTTCTGTTTGTAACTTCTTTATTTTCCTATCTGATTAAAGACAATTGCAAAAAGTAATAATTATAAATTATGTTAATGGGCATACAATATATAAAAATGTAATTTATAATAATAATAGCATAAAAAGAGCATAACATACTGTCAAAAAGTGAAAAGATAATAAATCTTGCCAAGGGTGTGGAGGAAAGGAAGCCTTATAAACTGTAGGGAAAATGTAGACTGGTGCTGCCATTATGGAAACCAGTATGGAGGTTTCTAAAGAAACTAAAAATAGAACTACCATATGACCTAGCATCCACTTCTGAGCATATATCTAAAGGAAATGAAATTGCTATCTCATAAAGATATTTGCACTGCCATGTTCACTATTGCCAAGATAGAGAAACGGCCTCTGTGTTGATTTATAGATGAATGGTTAAATAAACTGGTATTTGTGTGTAATACTATTACACACAATGGAATATTATTCAGCCTTAAAAAAGGAGATCACAACATGGATAAACTTGGAAGCCATTTTGCTAAGTGAAATTAGCCAGATGCAGAAAGAAAAATATTACTTGATCACAATTATATATGTAATTTAAACAAAAAGAAGAAAAAAGTCAAATATACAGAGATAAAGATAAAACAGTGGTTACCAGGAGTTGGAGAAATGGAGAGATGTAGGTCAGAGGTTACAATGCAGCAGATATGTAACAGATATGTCTGTTAGGTCCATTTGTTCTAGAGTCCCATTTAAGATATGTAGGATGAACAGTCTGTAGATTTTCTACAAATAAAAGCTATAGCTATAGCTAACAAATTTGTACTATGTTTGGGGGAAAAAAGAGCATAATGGAAATATAAAGAGAAACTATGTGAACAACCATACAGCAACAAACTAGATAACAGTTAAAATGGACGAATAGCTAGAAGCACACAAACTACCAAAATAAACTCAAGAAAAAATAGAAAATCTGAATAAACTTATAAGTAGTAATCTAAAATCTTCCTACAAAAAAGCTCAGAAACAGATGACTTCTTGCAAATCATACATTCAACGAGGTTCTAGTATTCAGAAAATATAAAAAGCTCTTAAAACTCCACATAAAGATGTAGAAGCCACTGTGGAAAACAATTTGGCTGTTCCTCATAAAGATACACATAGTATTATTACTATATGATACAGTAATTCTGCTCTTGGGTATGTATCCAAAAGAATTGAAAACAAATATTCAAATAAAAACTTGTACATAAATGTTTTTAGCAGTACTATTCAAAATAGTCAAAAGGTGGATACAACAATCAAAGGATGAATGGATAAACAAAATGTGGTGTAGCCATTCAATGGAATACTATGTATTCATAAAAGAGGATGAAATACTAATACTTGCTACAACATTAATGAAAACATTATGCTAAATGAAAGAAGTCAGACACAAAAGGCCACATATTATATGAGCCCATTTATATGAGTCGTCCAGAATAAACTCCATAGTGAATTTATGGAGTTTTCATTTGGGATGATGAAAAAGTTCTGAAAGTAAAAAGTGGAGATGATTACACAACATTGTGAATATAGTTAGTGCCATTGAACTGTACACATTAAAATGGTAAATTTTATGTTATGTGTACTTTACTGCAATAAAAAAGTGCCCCCAAATGAAGCAAACAACCCAATTCAAAATGAGCAAAGAATTTGAATAGACATTTTTTCAAAGAATACATACAACTGGCCAATAAGCATAAGCTCATAAGCATGCCTAACATGATCAGTCATCAGGGAAACGTAAATCAAAGCCACAGTGAGAAACCACTTCACATCCACTTTCTAGAATGGCTTTAATAAAAATAAAAGATAAATAACCAGCATTGGTGAGGATTGGGAAAATGGGGTGCCTCTACATTGCTAGTTAGCTTGTAAAATGGTACAGCTTATGAAAACTGGCAGTTCTTGAAATCATTAAGGATAGAGTTACCATATAACCCAGTAATTCCACTCCTAGGTATATAACCAAGGGAACTGAAAACAAATGTTCACACAAAAACTTGCACGAGAATATGCATGGCAGCATTATTTGTAAGAGTAGAAAAGTAGAAACCACCCAAATTGTTCATCAACTGATGGTTGAATAAATAAAATGTGGTATATCCATACAATAGAATATCATTTGGCCATAAAAAGGAATGAAGTACTGAGACCTGCTATGACATGGATGAACCTTGAAAACATGTTAGGGAAAAGAAGCCAGACACAAAAACCACATATTTTATCATTGTATTGTATGATATTTCCACAATGGATAAATCCATAAAAACAGAAAATAGGTTAGTGGTTTCCAGAGCTGCTGTAAAGGAGGTAATTGGGAGTAAATACTAAATGGTACAGGATTTCTTTTGGGGAATGACAGAAATGCTCTGCAATTAGATAGTGGTAATAGTTGTACAGCATTGGGAAAATACCAAAAACCATTGAATTGTACACTTAAAATGGTTAAAATGCTGAATTTTATGTTAAATGAAATAATTCTCAATTAAAGGTAATTATTATGGCACATATGAATCTATATTTTCCTTATAAAATAACTAGCCATAGTATTTCCAGCTGTTGACAACACAGATATGATGGGAGACGTCTTTCTCAGCAATTTAAAACGCTCTGTGTTGTAATTATCTGCCCTAATGTGAAGTCTATAAACTAACTTTCCTATTTGGAATTAATTTAAGTTGAGCTATAAAGTTGAAAGTCTAGTCTCTATATGAAATATATATCCATTTTCATTGTTATTTTTGGTTACCATTCAATGACTTATTAGTGAGTTTATTCTCATTACATTATATCCTGACTAATGTCAGTTCTCTTGTTTATCCTACATATTGCTTACTATGCTAGAATCCCCATTATTCCTGTTTCCAATGTGCATTTTGAGTTGCCAGGTAGATTTTGACTCTTGTAAAAAAAAAAAAAAAAAAGGCAGGGGAAGCCTAATGCAGAATTTTTGGCCCTGAGATTGCCTCTGGGTTGGTGGCATTTTTCCCTCAAAATCCTATCTCTGCCTTCAGTGTAGTGTGTTCTAAAATGAAGCAATACAGTCACTTAAAGGTGACTCTGAAAGCAAAGAAAAAAAAATAAATCTGGATTTCTTGTTGACGTGCTAGGGTTAGATAAAATTTGACATATCATTGTAATTGTGCTGCAAAGTCAAGGGACATCATGACGGAGAGATGATTGTGATAAATTAAGGATCTTGGTGGCTGAGTAAAGACAGAGTGAGAGGTCTCCTTCTGTGTAAATGTTATGTAGAATTTAAGAATATATAATATGAGAAGTGTCATGCACACTTATATGACATGATCTAATTTGATCATTATATATATATATTATATCCATGTATCAAAATCACATGTACCTCATAACTATTAACAATTAGTATGTATCACTAAAATAAAAACCATAAAACTATAAAAAATCAGAACAGCAATTTTAAAAAGATAATAATCATATAACTTCAGAAACAAACTAATAAAAGTATATTAGTCTTCAATATGTTAAAGGACATCCTCAAGCGAATAACAAATTTTCCTTTAATCCATTTTTTGTGGGAGTCTTGCCTGGAATATTAATGCTTTGGCATGTTTGAATACATGCTAATATTCACCCCTTATTGAATTATGGCACGATGTGTATGTCTACATTAATAATTTCAATTCCACTCTAAGCTCTTTAGAAAACTAGCATGAAGCCACTCCCTTTAAAAAGTAGCTATTGTTAAAAAGCAGGACTTTTTTGTTGATGTGTATCAAAGTCAAAATACTGCCAAAGTAAAGGATTTTAAGAGTTTATTTAAGTATAGAAATTGATTTTCTATAATTAAATCACCAGAGTTTGAACCTCTGTGTATTGAGTTAAGGTAGCTGTAATACCCGAGGAGTGTTGGTTAAAATTAATCTTGAACTGCGGATAATCTGAAATCCTAAATCTTAAATCTAGGCTTTTAATTTCCTGATAGGATCTTTCTTGTTCATCTGTGATTATTTATCTAAATCTTTCTATTTATATTTGGCTTAGCAAAAAAAATGAAAGGTACTTAACTCGTGCGTGCACGTACTGAACTCAGGCGAGGAGCAGGACTGGTATTGAGCAGGATGATAAAGCCCCAAACTACCAGCTTTGAAGCTTTATCCAAGTGGACAATCCATACGTGGACTATCCACACTACACTTCAGCTGTCCTTAAACACAGGACAGAGGACATCCTAAGTGGCTTCTATAAAGGATACAGTGTGTAGCCATGCTCTCATCTTCTCTCTCATTCATCTGCAAGTAATGATTACAATAGTTTCCTCCTTTCCTTATTTCTAATGCAAACTCTTCTCCATCAGAACTGAACAAAAGCAAAACCCTTTGAAACGGCTGTAAGAGTAATTTTTTTTTTCTAAAGCACAATCCTGATCATGACGTCCCATTATTTAAAGACCATTAGCAGTTTCTTTCATGTCACTAAAACTCCTAAACTCTTGGCTAAGGCCCACAGTACTCTGGAACAGTATCAATGTTTTTCAATTTGCAATTCGTGACCCTGAATTTCCTAATAATGAAACCAAATTGTGGGGAGGAGGAAGGGTAGAGACGGGGACATGACATCCCAACAGGTTCATTAATATTCATAAGTTGTCAGTCACACAGAAAAATGTGTAAAAGGTTATTCATTACTCTTATATATATTAGCAAAAAGAAAAGGAAAACTACTTAGATGTCTAAGTGAAATTGGCGAAGTAAATTTTGGTGCATTCATACAACAAATATCATAGATACAGGCATTAAGAATCATTTTTAAATTTAAATCATTTTTTTTAAATAATGCTCATACTTATTACCAAGTGAAAAGTCAAGGCAACAAACTAGATATTCGTTATGATCATATTTACGAAGAAGATCCACACTACAAAAATAAACTCACATGCCATAACATGTGATACATATGCATTCAAAAATGGCAGGATACTACATCAATGTATTAATAGTGTCTATTTATGTATAATAGGATTGAGAGTCATTTATGTGATTTTTTTCCTTCTTGAGATCTCTGTATAGTCTCACATTTTTGACAGTTCAGTAAACATGTTACTTTTATCAATAATAAAATTAACCATTAATATAAATGTCTTTAACTGCCTGATTTGGTCTGGCACCACGTAATTTGTGTGAAATATCTGTTCACATCCTGGAATCTGGAATGGCAAGTAAACTACAGCTTATCATCCCATGGATTTTCCTGTGAGAAAATGACAGCATCTTGAATTTGTTTAATGCCAGTAAAGTGGTTTGAAGATGAAAATTGCTACGTAAGTGCTAAGTATTGTTATTGATCATTAAAAATCACTCGACATAGCACAAGTGATTCTCTTCATTACTGGCATGAAAACCATTTTCTCCAGGCAAAGGGTAAGAACTTACTCATAATATTGACATTTTAAAAAGTGTATTACTAAGAGACATGGTGTGCTGGAAACACTTATCTTTCATTTAAGCCCTGTTTTTAGAACTTTATATTTTGTAGAGTCAGGTCTACATTTATTTGTGTCAAATGCTATTATTGCTATATTATAAATTTTGCATGAAACTGCTGTATCAATGAAATCTCTAAGAAACAATGATTCATTTTAATAGGAATGTCTTAGGTACATGTAAGTTTTGGTAAAGTGCTCATCTACTCAGTACTGGATTGGTGACAATAAAATCTGGACGAGATAATTATGTCAGACACAGAATTTTAAGGCTGAGAGAGGAGGAGGAAGGGTGTAGACTTTGCCCTGGCTGCTCTGAGCCTGCTGAAGGATATTTTCTGAGTTTTATGCCCAGATCGATTGTCCTCTAAAAGTTTTCCAGGCATTCAATTGCTAATGATTACTTGCAAGGCAAGAATTACTGTTATATGTATTTGACAAAGGAACTAAAGCCCAGAGGTTGTTATTTGACCAATGCCACACAGATAGTAAGTTTTTTAAAAGCGCCAGGTTACTCTTGTGTAGGTTCGGGAGATTTTCATTGCCCCACCCAGACATAAGGATTAAGCTGGGAAAATGAAGAGATCAAAATTGAGGCAAAACTCCACCATGCTTCCCTGTCATTTCATGGTGATGAAAGTTTATTTTGGAATTCAATCTCATTAAACAAAGAGCTCTTTGTTGCAGGATTTCAGTGTGTTATGATAGAAATAACACAGGATTAAGACATGAAATTTCTATTCTTAGCTCTCTCTCTCTAATTAGCTAACTGCTATTGTTTCTCATATCTGCAATAGGAATAATATAGTCCATACTTTTATTAGCATTATATGAGATTAACAAATGCAGAAAAATTAAAGTGTTAAATAATGGGTTTTTTTGTTTGTTTGTTTCTCAGTGATATTTTAGTTCTCTTCTTTGTTTCCTGTATGTAAAAACATTATGAATACAATGTATTTTCAACAGTTTAAGGTATAAGAAACAATAAGATGTACATATTTGTTGAGTTTTAACATATAGACACATATAGATATCTAATCAAAATTATGAACACAGCCATCTCGCCCACAGATCTCCTTGTTTCCCTTTGTAATCTCTCTCTCTCACCTACCATGACCATCACGGTCCAAACAACCAATGATTTGCCTTCTGTTACTATAGATTATTTTGCATTGCTTTAGAGCATTCCTTTAATACTTTGGTCTATTCCCTGACATATTGAGAAGCTGATGAAAGAATTGTATCTGTTTCCCATGATTCCATTATCGCTCTGCCAATTGATTGCTAAGTCAGTGCAGAGGATGCTTGAAAGAACATTCCTGAGTTCTTGTACTGTACATAGACGCCCTTCACTTACAGTCTTCCAGCTCTTCAGCCTCCATAGATCTCTCCATTCACAATGAAGTGTGTGCTTTCAATTGGAAAACTCCTTTGACACATTTTTTTTTCAATTTCTATTGCCACAGAAAGAAAATTTTCAACCTTTCATGTAACTTTTTCCTGGTTCTAAAATCAGCACTGGGATCAAGTAGGTTACATATCTGTTATGAGTCACTGATCAAATTCCAAGAGTAGGATAGACCCATGCAAATCTCTTAAAGTATATGGACTCAAAACTATAGAAAGGACTTAAGGGACCTATCTCAAATATTCTAAGGTGATTACTTCATCTGGTAATGCTAATTTGAAGATGTTTATAAGATTATATTAGGTATTTGAAAAAATTACTTCCTCCATGTGTTCATAGCTCCCCCTCCCTCATAAGCACCCCATAGTCATTCAGTCCACTGGAGCTGATATTAAAAGTCAAAGAAGAGAAAAAAGAACCAATATATTCAATTATTTTGTCCTTTATTTACTTTATTTGGTTTCACCCAATGCTTGGTTCCTATTTCAGTGACATGGCTTTTGTAATTAAATCCAAGCAAAATAATATAAAATTGAGGATCCCATAGGGTCCTTCAATTAATCACTACTTTTATGGCATAAAACAAATTATAAGGAGCTCAAACCCAGAGTAAATGAATATCTAAAGAAATTCATGTAGACCTTTTACATAGAAAGTTCTCCTGATTTGGAGCCACCTAAACATCTCCAAGTAATTAATCCTCAAGCCACTAGTACTATTAGTAACAAATCTCTATAAATTAGGGCCGTGATAGGAGAGTCATTGATCTACTGCTTCACAAAACCACAAGTGATATTCAAAGAGGCACAACTTGCAATGTAAAATCATAAGTTATTCTAGACCACGGCTGTGCACAGAAGCTAAAAATCACCAGCTCCAAACATAAAACGGCTTTCAGGGGATGGTTGGATGTTGGAAAATTTTAGAGTAAAAGAAGAGTGGGTGTTAGACCCATGGGCTTTACTAAGTCTAAAGATAAGTTATATTAAGCCAAAACTATCATTTGAAGTTGTCTGGGAAATTATCAGTTTAACTAATTAGAATTCTAATTATAACTCTCAAATTCTCATTTTAAAGAAAGAGTATATCTTTCACAGTATAGTGATTATAAAATAATTTTCAACACGAATTCCTAAGCTATTAAATAGATGTTGTTCAAAAGAGAGCATCAGTTTATAAAACATGTTTAAACTTCAGTTTGATTCATGACTGTCAACACAGCTGTGAGTGGCCTTGTACTGATCGTCAGGTTGCAATCATCTCATTGTTTCTGCATCTGGTCAGCAGGAAGAAGAAGAATAAAAGGCAGCTCACTTTACTTATAATGAAATTGATTTCCAAGGATAGGGTATTCAATTCTTAAGAAAGAACATCCTTACTCAGTTTTAATTTGGACAAAGCTCGTAGATTCAGTCTAGGTAAATGTCCAGAAATATACTCTGTTATTGGAGGTTTTGCAACTATCTATTTAAGTAAAAATTGAATTTAGAAAATATAGACCAAATATAATGCACACATGTGAAAATACCATACTATTCGTTTTAAGCAATGCAAAGATCAATGAAGAGACTACTTTCAAGAACGTGTGTGAGTGTGTGTGTGTGTATGTTTAAATTGGACATGACACACACATGTGTCACACATGGAGGTAGGGGAAAAATTTACTTATTATGTTAAGGCAAATGTATCAGTGTCCAATGGTTATTTTCATCTTTTTGCTGAATGAGGAAATGCCAGACGTTGTGAAAAGACATTTGATAAACCTTCCTCTTGCCATAACCTGCACAATATAGCAGAAAATTGTCAGCACTTCACGTCTTTTGTTTAATAGAGTTTTATATTATTGAATGTGCTTACACTTCTAGAACTATGATGAAGTTTTCATGCTTTTTCTATAGGTCGATTCTACTAAATGTTACAAACCACCAATGGCATTAATTTTACAATGACCTATACTCAATGCAGAAGCAAGTAATAAGGTAAGATCACATTCCTCATCCATAGTTTCAACATGATGACATATGTTCACGCACTCAAAATTATAATAATTTCAGTATGCTTCTTATGTGAGCCTCATCTTTCTTTCAAGTAACAGTTGACTTGGTTTCCCTTATTTATTCTTTCCTTCCTGTTTTTCAGTAATATCTGATTTCCTTTCATCTTTTTATCTTGAGAAAATAAGACATATATCTTCTTTATTATATCCCTAATAATTTCTGGTTGCTATGCAGTCTCCCTATCACATAGGCATCATTCTATTATTCTTTTTTTTTTTTAGCAC
>VBSM01001124.1:12508083-12550761 GCA_008086735.1 Cheirogaleus medius | reverse complement strand
CATGAATTGACGGGCACTTGGGTTGTTTCCATGACCGTGCAATAGTGAATTGAAGCATAGTAGTATTTAAATTATGCCTTTCTAGATTTTGCTACATGAACAATCACTTGAGTATGCATCTATTTCTCCATGTAGCTTCAACATGTATTTTATATTTGAAATCATAACCCTCACAAGATCCTGGGCAAGATTCTGGAAGAAGTTGCATAAAATACTATGTGAAATTGGTAACAAATGTTCATTATTATGATGCCATCCTATGACATTGAATATGCAGACCTCACTAGCTGTTCCAATTATTATGGTTGTAAAATTCAGTGGCTTAAGCAACCATTTGTTATGCTCACAAATCTGGTCGTCAGAAATCAGAGCACCATGGGGACGGCTTACCTCTGATCCTTGTTGTCTGGAGCCTCAGCCAGAAGACTTGAAGGTTGGAAACCGGGCATCTGAAAGCTCACTCACTCCTGTGTCTGGCAGTCAATTCAGACAGTTGGCAGAGACTTTATCTCTCTATCTGTGGCTGTCAATCAAAACTCCTATGATGATAAGCCTTGCCACAAAGTCTTGAACTTTGTGACGTGTGGCTGGGTCCTAAAGATGGGCAGGAGCCAGGTGGAGGTCAGCCTTCTGTGACCTAGCCTTGGAGTTCCGGCAGCACCAGTTCTGTCACGTTCTTTTTGTCAGGGTAGCCACAAGCTATGTCCAATTGCAAGAGTATGGAAAGAGACTCTTACCTCTTGATGGGAATGTGGCAAGATTCTGGAAGAGCATGTGAGACAAGAAATACTTCTGTGACCACTTTTGGAAATCATAATCTGCCACACTAAGCATGAGAGAAATGTCAAAATTATGTGAGTATACATAAATTAAACACAACTAGATTGTCATGGGTATTTTTTAATTGGAATTTTCATCTTCTTTAACAGACATACTTTTGATTTTCATGACTTTCACAAACAAACTATTATTTGTATAATAATTGCTGTATGGGTTTGTTTGGAATCAGTCAGTATAGTTCTTGACACATAGTGGTTGTAAGTGTCTTGTTTTTATCATGTCTTTTTATATAAACACTACCAAATTGTTACAAGAGGATGATGAAATAATTTATTTTTCATTGTACTTGTTATAGAATTACTGTTCAGAGTTTAAATAATAAGGATTGCCTGAGAGCCGGATAACAATGGCTTGCCCGTGTTGACTATTTTACAGCGAGAGCAAAACAGCATGACATCAAGCATGTGAGGGTTTATAGTTTATCTCACAACATATCTGAATTCAAAGTTGCCCAGGCAATTTAAAATGGAGTCTGACCAAATTAAGAGGTTAGGTTATGGTCCTGAAAAAGGAAATGAATATAGTGTTGAGTAGAATGTAAAATAATAAATGTATAAGCCCTGAAAACTTATTTAAAGTCATTCCTGCTTGATGACTGAAAATAATATAATTCAAATTATAATTTATATAGTAAATTAAAAATACATATACTGAAGTTATTTTGATACATACACAGTAAATTTCATTCTATATATTATTGAACATTTCTACAAATCATTAAGTTAATTTTGGAGAAAAAAGTCCTCTAAAACTCCGTATGTTCACCCACACATGACTGATACATACTGTAGGTCTAGGCCAATATATAGGACACATGCTATGAGCCACAGTCTAACAACAATTATTTATTGTACTTAATTTCCTTTTCTATAAAGGCAGTATTTAAGATTATGTGTACAAAATAATGTTGTAAAAAATATTAAGTGCAATAAGTCAATGTAAATAAAATTTTCAAAGAAATTATTTAAACATAGACTCAGTTAGGTTGTAGAAATATTGAGAATTCTACTGTGCAGTACCACGGCCTTACATTAAATAAACATTTTCTGTCCCCAACACATGTCAGTGGTCAATTCTGATTTAAAGTTATCATCATCTGTGTAAAAAATAAAATTATAAGCGATTCTCTAAAAACAACTTTCCTCTCTGACACTCAGAACACACCTTATTTTCTGACACATCGCAGAAGTGAAGCTAATGGACCACAGAACAATTACTGTGCTCAAAATGCCTGTCACAGGGCACACTGGAGACTTTGACATCAGTCGATTTGCTTCCTGAGTTAAGCAACTTCTGCCTTATTTTTCCTAGTGCAAAAGCTAGCCTTTGCAATCCCCTTCATAATCTACTTAAAAGATGCCGCAAGGTATTGCAATTGCTAGTGTGATGATGCTTTTTATAATAGCAAACTATTGCTGAATTCTGAACCTGTTATAGTTTATTAGTAAAAACTTAAAGCACTTTTATATCCCAGTGACTTTTTATTTTACTATGCTGGTATACTGTTCAATCACAACATGCCACACGGTACTGAAACCAATTGTTTCTCTCCATGGGACGTGTACATGGTAGTACAATTTACAAGTCCTATTGCTTTTACTCTGTAAACCGTGACCCTTCACAAAATTTACACAACTACTTCCTTGGTTTTTGCTTCTATCACTTCTTTTCTGGGCTCTCACTTGCTGCTTGCCTTCAACTCTTTTCCCCCTATAATGCATCTTTTGCATCGTTTCCTAAACCATATTGTACCTTTGCTTGAAATTCTTTATCAGCCCCTTATAGTCAGCAAGATGAAGTTTAAAAAATGAAATAAAATAGCCCACAATACTATTTCCCTTCCTTCCATCCTTCCTTCCTTTTATTTATTTATTCATTCCAAAAATATGCATTGAGATTTTGCTATGTTCTAGACACTGTACTAAATTCTAGAATACACTCATGAATTAAAAAGCCCATAGTCTAGTGAGAGGAGGCTGACTTATGCCAAGCCAGCATTCCCATAAATGCTAAATTGCAACCATGGCAGGTGCTGTGAAGCAGCACAGTGTGCAATGAGGGTGTGTAGTCGGGGGATTTGACCTAGGTAAAAGGAATCAGGGCGGGGAGACTTTATAGGCTTTATTCTACCACATGGCACAGCATAGAAGGTCAATAGCTGGTAGTATTTGTCCATTCAGTTGAAGACTGACTATGCTATGCTAGGTCTAGAGAAATAAAAAAACAATACAAAATACAGAGATCTTACTCTTTATTTAGTAGTTAATTATCCAAGATAGGGAGGAAGAAACAGGGTCCAGGGTTCTCCAGAGGAGCAGGTAGTGACAGCTGCTCTGGGGTTGGAAACCTGCACGGGAATGCCAGGCAGTAGCTAGCAGAGTGGAAAGAACAACTGCACAGGGTAGGAGCCTGAGACCATGCAGTTTCAGTGGCTCTATGGTGTAAGACACACGGTGCATTTGCCTGCACCTGCCCCATCAGCCTTACCCTGCCCTACTAGCCAGGCCTGGCTTTTGTTCCTCACAATACTGACCGTTCAAATTGGAAAGTTGAATACTCTACAGTATTAAGAATATCTACATGATCATATATGTGCATGCACAATAATAGTTAAAAGGTGTGCAATGGTAAGTAGAGAATCTAGCTCTATTTTATCATCATTTCAATGAAATTACAAATAACAACCAACTTCAAAATGAAAGTAGAGAGGATACATAAGCTCACTTCAGAAAAAGTCAAGTCTTGGAAGTCGTGGTTATATCAAATACTTCCTTTCTGGGTCTATTATAACACTGGAGGTCTTTGTAACACTGGAAATTTCCATCCCTTCATTGTTAAACATAGAGATGTGGATATGAGATACAAGGGGATGTTATATAACAAACCAAAATTCTACAATAGAGAGTTTTTTTCTGAGATCCTTAGGTCATCTTTTATTCTTGGAGATGTACCGGTACATTAGAACAACAATCCCGAACTAGGGATTTATAAAATCCTTGACATTCTTTATAGGCAAAATCCATGAAATTCAAAATATTAACAGAACTATCATTCAATAACTAGGTTGAACACTGGACAGCACAAATAAAATAGCACAAATTGCTATAAACATTATGCATAATTATCAGAAATAAGTTTTGTTGAGTTAATGCAGTACATCGCTCATTCAGCAAATTGCTAAATTTGTAAAGAGCTAATTTGCAATCAGACTACAGTCATTATTCACATATTTTGTTAATAAAAATAGAAGGGTATAATAAATAAAAATACTGTCACTAGACCCAGACTGCCAGAGTTCAAATCCCAACTCTGCTACAAATTAGTTAAATTAGTACTTTTTAGAACCTCAATTTTAATGTGATTTCTAGACAAAATAATATAAATAAAGCTCCTAGTACAGTTCCCAGTATATAGAAAACATAAAACAGTGAGATAGAGTGAGTGGGAGAATAAATATTATTGTTAACAAATTTAGGAGTTAAGAAAATGAATCCAATCAACCTGGTAATCTCACTTTGAAAGCAGTATCTGTGTATGTGTGTGTATATATATATGTATATATAATGCACAATATGGTTTATAAGAGCATTTATGCACTTTAATTTTAAGTGCTATAATTTTGGAATAGATTGTTGTGTCATACATATGCAATGTCTGTGAATTGCCTGACTCTCCTAAAACAAAACGTAGGTATTGGTTAGTAGTTCTAATATTTAGGAATGAGAATTTTTACAATTAATTTAATTTCCTTACTTTTTTTCCATTTTATCTACTTTCCTTAGTATTTATCATTTCCTTTTTGTCCCCTCAAGATTTAGTCACTTATACTGTTTTTTCCATTCCATTATAATTATTTCACATAGAGAATAACAAACTCTAGATGAAATCTTATGAACAATAATCTCAAAAATAGTTGCAGTGGACATGACTTGATCAGTTTGGAAAACTGCAGCTTAAGGATGCATTTTAGTTAGTTTCAAGGTTCATTTGGAGACTTCGCAGTTTACACTAGCGTATTTTAATGAGTGACACACTTTTTAAAAGAGTGCAAATCTACCCATTCTAGAAGATATTATTAAGTAGATCAAGATCAGCAATGCTTGCAAGTATCCAGAACATCATCTATTATTTTGGATTTTTTTTAAATAAATATTTTGTTTTAGAACCGTTTCAGATTTACACAGAATTATTGGCCAGAAGACAGCAAATTCCCATATTCCCCACGCCTAATTTCTCTAATTAACATTTTATTAGTATGGTACCTTGGTCAGAATTAAAGAACTGATGTTGATCATTATTATCAACAGAAGTCAGTACTTCATTCAGATTTCCTTAGTTTTTCCCTAACGTCCTTCTTTCTACTTCAAGATCCCATTCAGGATAACATGTGACATTGAATAACCTTGTCTTCTTAAGTTCCTCATGGCTTTGAGGATTTCTCAGTCTTTTCTGGTTTTTTGATAACTTTGACAGTTTTGAGAATGTTTCTTAATTGGTATCTGGCTGATGTTTTTTCTCACAACTAGTCTGCGGTTACGGGTTTGGAAGGGGGAGATCCCAGAGGTTAAGTACCATTCTCCTATCATATGAAGAACACATGCCGTAGTGTGACTTATCCCTGTTGATGTTAACCTTGACCACTTGGTTTGAGTTAATGTTTGCCAGATTTCTCCACAGTAAAGTTCCTTTTTAAAGTTCTCCTTTTCCATGTTATATTGTTTAGAACAAAGTCACCAGATTTGGCACACACTTTAAGGGCAGAGTGTCTATATAAACTATTTAGAATTCTTCAAAATGGGAAATTGGTCTCTTCTCTGCCATTTACTAATTCATGCAATCATTTTTTATATTAGTATGTACATTGTTTTATACTTTGAGCTATAATTCTATATAATATACTTTGGGTTATAATTCAATATAATCATTATATCAATTATTTATTAATAATGTAATATAATTATATTTATTAATTTCTTGCTTAAATTGTTTCAGCTTTTGTAGTCGGGAGCTCTTTCAGTAGGCCCTGTATTCCATTGACATGGCCCATTATTGTGAATCTATTTTTATAGCACTTTACTTTCTGGCACTACAAAGATGCTACAGGTTCATCTTACATATTTTCTTCTCCATTCTTAGAATCAGTCATTCCTCTAAGAAGCCCAGGTTTCTTTATTGTAGAATGGTTTTAGAAACCAAGATATAAACACTGGGTGTGTTAGTTGCTGTTGTGGAGTCTTTGCTTCTAAGCACTATCTACTAACAGAGCAAGGAGATATATGATTATATTCATACAGATACATATATCTATAAATAATTCAAATATAACCATCTTTAGCATTTTAAGCTAAATGTGAGTTTATACTGATGCATACAACTCTAATCCTGTACCCCATGGATTATTCTAGCCTCCTCCCTTTATTTGTTCAATTCCAGTATACATGCAAACTGGTTTCAGAATTGCTAACCCATATCTCCTTGGGAAATATTATCAAGTAGAGTACAGAGTTTATGTACAGTTCCTTTTGCCTTTAGTCTAACATATTCCATAAATTTCCATAGTTACTTTGGTCAGTACCCTATTCCCCTACACTTACATTGTTTCATACATTTGTAATATAGTCTACCTTCCATCCTGGGATCTTCTGAACTCCTAACTGATTTTTTTAAATTTCTGTACATTAAGGTTATTCTTTGTGCTGTAAAGTTCTATGGGTTTTGTACTCCTCTGAGGTTCACCTATCCAATCTCTAGCCCACCCCAAGCCCATGGTAATAATATTCCATTATGTGGAAGTTCCACAGTTTTTTTAACCGTTCACCTATCAAAGGACATCTTGGTTGCTTCCAATTTTTGGTGATTATGAATAAAGCTGCCATAAACATTCATATGCAGGTTTTTATGAGGACTTAAGTTTTCAAATCTGTTGGGTAAATGCATAGACACATTATTGCTAGAATATATGGTAAGACTATGTTTAGCTTTTAAAGAAACTTCTGTGCTATCTTCCAGAGTGGACGTACCACATTGTATTCCACCAGTAATGAGTGAGAATTCCTATTGCTTTGCATTGTATCCCACACTTGATATTCTTACTTTTTTGAATTTTTAATCGTTCAGGTAGATATTGTCTTTCATTGTTCTAATTTATAATTTTCTTTTGACAAAGATGGTGATCATACTTTAATATGTGAACTTTTCATATGTATATATTATTTGATAAGGTACAGGCATACTTCATTATATCACACTTCATTTTATTGTACTTCACAGATATTGCATTTGTTACAAATTGAATTTGTGGCAACCTTGCATGGAGCAAGTCTATCAGTGCCATTTTTCCAACAGTATACATGCTCACTTCATGTCTCTATGTCACACTTAGGTAATTCTCAGAATATTTCTAACTTTTTCATTGCTGTGATATATGTTATGATGATCTTTGATGTTACTATTTTAATTGTTTTGGGGCATCACAAACCATATCCATATAAGCCTGAAAACTTAATAAATGTTGTGCATATTCTGACTACTCCAGTAACTAGCTGTTTCCCCTTTCTCTCTTTTTATACTCAAGTGTCAATATTCCCTGAGAGACAACAATATTGAAATTAGGTCAATTTATTGGCCTCTAAGCATTCATGTGGGGGAAAAAAAAGAATCTTACATAAAATCTCATCACCACACCAAAGGTTCCATAAATTTATGTTTCATTCAGAAAGTTTTATAGTTTTGCATTTTACATTTAGGTCTATGATCCATTTTGAGTTAACTTTTATGTAAGGTTTGTGTTCTTTATTTTGGTCCCTTTGTTATATATAACAACAATGTTTCAGGAACAATTTGTTGAATATACAATTACCTTTTCTCCATTGAATTGCCTTTGTTTATTTGTCAAAAGTCAGTTGACTACGTTTGTGTAGGTTTATTTCTGGGCTCCATTCTGTAATTTCAAATTCTAATTATTCATTGCTGATATACAGAAAATCAATTGGCTCTTGTATCTTAACCTGGTATCTTTTAATCATGCCATACTCACTTATTACTCTAAGTTCCATAAATTCTTTTTTTTTAATCTTTAGGATTTTCTACATAGCAATCATGTCATCTGTGAAGAGAGAAATTCATTCTTTCCAATCCGTATACCTTTTTTTTATTATTTCCTCTTATTATGGGGGTACAAGTATTGCTAGGGATACATATATTGCCACTGCCACCCTCCCCCACCCCACCGTGTCAGAGCTTCAAGCGTGTCCAACCTTCAGGTGGTGCGCACCTCACCCATTATGTAAATATACACCTTTCCCCTCCTCCCCCCTCCCACCAGTCCACCACCCAATAAAAGTTTTTGTGTGTGTGTGTGTGTTTTTTGACATTTTGGTTACATTGTATATCTTTGCCTCT
The DNA here is from genome assembly GCA_008086735.1 of Cheirogaleus medius. Classification (NCBI taxonomy): domain Eukaryota; kingdom Metazoa; phylum Chordata; class Mammalia; order Primates; family Cheirogaleidae; genus Cheirogaleus; species Cheirogaleus medius. The sequence goes on along the minus strand of VBSM01001124.1, from coordinate 12,542,520 downwards.
CCCTAAGAAGGGTTAGAGATAATCCCTTCTCCCCGACAATGTATGTCACATCCCTAAGATGTGGGTCTTCCCCCACCAATCCCTGGTGAACACTACAACTATTTGAGTATCATAGTTTAAATCAGTCAGTACCAATTTGATGGCGAGTAGATGTGTAGCCCATTTTCCAGATCTTGTGTCGCCTCACTTTGGATAACAGGCTTAAGCTTTATCCAGGATAGCATAAACAGTGCTAGCTCACTGTCATTTCTTAAAACTGAGTAATATTCCATTGTGAGCATATACCGAATTTTAATTATCCATTCATGAATTGACGAGCACTTGGGTTGTTTCCATGACCATGCAATAGTGAATTGTGCTGCCATAAACATTAGGGTGCAGATGTCTTTATAATAGAAAGTCTTATGCTCTTTTGGGTAGATGCCCAACAATGCTATTGCTGGGTCGAATGGTATTTCTATTTCTAGCTGTTTGAGGTACCTCCAAATTCTTTTCCACAGAGGCTGCACTAATTTGCAGTCCCACCAGCAGTGTAAGAGAGTTCCTGTCTCTCCACATCCTCGCCAGCATTTGTTGTTTTGGGATTTCTTGATACAGGCCATTCTCACTGGGGTTAGGTGGTATCTCATTGTGGTTTTGATTTGCATTTCTCTGATGATTAGAGATGTTGAGCATTTTTTTTATATGTTTGCAGGCCATTATTCTGTCTTCTTTGGAGAAGTTTCTTCTTGTCTAATTGCACTAGCTAGAACTCCCAGTGCTATGCTGGATAGAAATGGTGAGAGAAGACATTCTTGCCTTGTTGATCTTAAAGGAAAAGCATCCAGCTTCTCTCTGTTAAATATGATGGTAGCTGTAAGGTTTTTATAGATGTTCTTTATCAAGTGTAGGAAGTCCCCCTCTATTCCTTGTGTGCTACAAATTTTTTGTCATAAATGAGTATTGAATTTTATCAAATTTGTTTTCTGCAACAACTGATATGATCATGTGATTTTTTTTTTTTTACTTTACTTTGTTGATGTGGATTACATTTATTTATTTATTTTTATTTTTTGAGACAGAATCTCACTCTGTTGCCGGGCTAGAGTGCCATGGGATCAGCCTAGCTCACAACAACCTCAAACTCCTGGGCTCAAGTGATCCTTCTGCCTCAGCCTCCCAAGTAGCTGGGACTACAGGAATGTGCCACCATGCCCGGCTAATTTTTTCTATATATTTTTAGTTGTGCAGCTAATTTCTTTCTATTTTTAGTAGAGACGGGGTCTCACTCTTGCTCAGGCTGGTCTTGAACTCCTGACCTCTAGCGATCCTGCCTCGGCCTCCCAGAGTGCTAGGATTAAAGGCGTGAGCCACCGCACCTGGCCTCACATTTATTTTTAAATGTTGAATCAACCTTGTATATCTGGAATAAATCCCACTTAGTCATAGTGTATACTTCTTTTTATACATTGTTGGAGTCAATTTGCTGATATTTTGCAGAGCTTTTTGTCTATATTTATGAGAGAGATTAATCTGTAGTTTTGCTTTCTATAATGTCTTTGTCTGGTTTTGGTATGGCCCCATAGAATAGTTTAGGACATGTTCCCTCAGCTTCTCTTCTCTGTTAAATAATGTGGAAAATTGGTATTACTTCTTTAAATGATGGGTTCAATTCACAAGTGAAATTGTCTGGGACTGATGCTTTATTTTTTTAGAAAATTTTGAATTGTTTATTCAATTACTTTAATAGACATAGGGATTTGAGTAATTTATTTCTTCTTTTGGAGTTTTTTCAGTTTGTGCCTTTCAAAAACTAGATTTCATCAAACAAATTGTTCCATTTTATCAAATTTTTGGACATAGTGTTGTTCACAGTATACCCTCATTATCTTTTTAATATCTGAGGGATCAGTAGTGACGACCACTCTTTCTGATAATTGATAGTCTGCAGTTTCCTTCTTTTTTTCCTTTGTGAACTAAACAATGATTGATCAATTGTACTGATTGTTTTCTTTATGGTGCTGGTTTTCTTTTCTATCGTTTTCTTTCTAAAAATTCATTTATTCATGCTGTACTTTTAAAAATTATTATTTCCTTTCTTCTGCTTGTTTTAGGCTTATATTGTTTTTCTTTTTCCAGTTTCTTAAGGAAGAAGATTATATTATTGATCTTAGATCTTTTTCAATATACACATTTAATACTATAAATTTCCTTCTGAGGATTGACTTTGCTGTATCTCACAAATTTTGATAAATTTTCCTTTTACTTTAATTAGTGCAAAATATTTTTAAATTGTTATTTGGTCCATGTGTTATTTAGAAGTGCATTGTTTAATTCTCTAGTATTTGGGGATATTTCACCAACTTTTCTGTTATTGATTTCTAGTTTAATTCCATTATGGTCTGAGAACACACTTTGCATGATTTCTATTCTTTTAACTTTGTTGAGTGTGTTTTATGGTTCAGAATGTGGTCTCGTTTGGTGAATGTTCCATGCTAGCTTGGAGAAAATATGTGTTCTATTATTGGATAGAGTATTTTAGAAATGTTAGAAATGTTTAGAAATGTTCAAGTTGACTGATAAGGCTCTTCAGGTTATCTATATCCTTATATATTTTCTGTCTGCTTGATCTATCAATTACTGACAAATAGATGTTGAAATATACAACCTTAATAGTGCATTTTTCCATTTCTTCTTTCCATTCTATCAATTTTTGCCTCATGAATTTTGTTGGGTGCCTGCACATTTAGGATTGTTGTGTTCATGGAGAATTTACCTCCATGGCATATGTAATGCACTCTTTATACTTTAAAATATTTTCCTATTCTGAAGTCTATTTTGTCCAAAATTAATATAGCTATTCCAGTTTAATTTTCATCAGTGTTCCCACAGTGTATAATTTCCCCTCACTTTACATGAAACTTATCTGTGTCTTTATATTTAAAACAAGTTCCTTTTAGACAATGTAGTTGGGTTTTGTTGTTATCTACTCTGACAGTCTCTGTCTTTTAATTGGTGCGTTTAAACCATTCACATTTAGGTAATTATTGATATAGTTGGATTAATATCTGCCATGTTTGTAACTGCTTTATATTTACCGCATTTGTTATTTCTTTATTTTCCCTCATGGTCTGCCTCTCATGGCTTTAATTCAGCATTTTTAATGATTCTATTTCATCTTCTCTTAATGTATCAATTACACATATTTTAAAATATTTTAGAAATTTCTCTAGTTTAAAATCTACTATTTTAATTAATCTGAATCCACTTCAAATAACACCATATGACTTTACACGTGCAGTCAAGCTGCTCTAACAGAATCTTCCCAATTCCTCCCTTTTGTCCCTTGTGACATTTCTGACATTCGTTTCACTTATCCATATATTAATTGCATTTTACTATTATTTCTTTAAACAGTTATCTGTTAAACATAAGAATTAAAAATAAGATATTTAATTTACATTCATTTATTCCTTCTTTTTGTATAGATCCTTCCTTTCTTTATGTAGACCCAAGTTTCTGACATATCATTTTCCTTCTACCGGAAGAATTTCTTTTAATATTACTTTCAGGGCAGGTATGTTTTTAATGATTTACCTCAGTTTCCGTTTATCTGAGAAAGTGTTTCTCCATCATTTTCCAAGGATAATTTTACTGGATGTAGAATTCAAGGCTGGTGTTTTTTCCTTCAATACATTAAATATTTCACTCCATTCTTTTGCTTGCATGTTTTCTGATGATAAGTCTGCCATAATTTTTATCCTTGTTCCCCTATAGGTAACATTGTGGGGTTTTTTTTCTTTCCACTTCTTTGGCTTCTTTTAAGATTTTGACTTTCATGTTTGGAGTATGAATATAATATACCTGGGTGTGTGTGTCTGTGTATTTTTATATTTAGCCTACTGGTGCTCTCTGGGCTTCTTAGGTCTGTGGTTTGGATCAGTCTTTAATTTGGAAAAGTTCTTGGCCATTATTACTTCAAATATTTCTTCTGTTCCAGTCTTCAATCTACTTCTGATATTCAAATTTCATATTTTTTATGCTTTTTTATATTGTCCCACAGTTCTTGTATGTTCTGTTCTGGTTTTGTTTCTGTTTTTGTGTTCATTTTCTTTCTTTTTGCATTTCAGACTGAGACGTTTCCATTGGCCAATCTTAAAGCTCCTTGATCCTTTTATTTTATCTTATTTTATTTATTCATTTTTTTATTTCAAAGTATTACAGGAGTACAAATGATTTTGGTTACATGGATCACTTTTGTAATGCTTGAGTCAAGGTTAAAAGTGTGCCCATCACCCAGATAGTGTTCACCATACCTATTAGGCAGGTTTTCGCTCATCCCTTCCTCCTCCCTCCCCTCTGCTTGATTTCCATTGGGTTTTACTTTCCTTTATGCACATGTGTGTTCATAGGTTAGTTCCAGTTTAATAGTGAGTACATGTGGTGTTTGTTTTTCCATTCTTTAGATACTTCACCTAGGATAATGGTCTCCATTTCCATCCAAATTGTTACAAAAGGCATTAAGTCATCCTTCCTCGTGGCTGAGTAGTACTCCATGGTATACATATATCACATTTTCTTAATCCACTCATGAATTGATGGGCATTTGGGTTGATTCCAGATCTTTGCAGTTGTGATTGTGCTGCAACAAAAAATTCAAGTGCAGGTGTCTTTTTGATAAAATGGCTTCTTTTCCTTTGGGTAAATAGCCAGTAGTGGGATTGCAGGATCAAATGTAGGTTGCCTTTTAGGTCTTTGAGGAATCTTCATACTGTTGTCCATAAAGGTTGTATTAATTTGCAGTCCCACCAACAGTATATAAGTGTTTCTTTCTCTCCATATCCATGCCAGCATCTATTGTTTTGGGACTTTTTAATTAATAAAAGCCATTCTGACTGTGGTAAAGTGATATCTTATTGTAGTTTTAATTTGCATTTCCCTAATGATTAGTGACATTGAGCATTTTTTCATATGTTTATTGGCCATTTGTCTTTCCTCTTTTGAGAAGCTTCTATTCATGTCTTTTGCTGACTTTTTAATGGGGTCGTTTAATTTTTTCTTACTGATTTGCTTGAGTTCTGTGTAGATTCTGGTTATTAGCCCTTTATCAGTTGTATAACTTGTCAATATTTTCTCCCATTTTGTAGGTTATCTATTTGTTCTGTTGATATCTATTTGCTCTGTCAATTATTTCCTTGGCTGTCATAAGCTTTTTAATTTAATCAAGGCCCATTTATTTATTTTTGTTGTTGCTGTGATTACCATTGAGGTCTTCTTCATAAGTTCTTTGCTTAGGTCAGTATCTAGAAAAGTTTTTCCAACATTTTCTTCTAGAATTCTTAGGGTTTCCTGCCTTACATTTAAGTCCTTTAACCATCTTGAATTAATTTTTATGAGTGGTGAGAGATTTGGATCCTGTTTCATTCTTCTGTGTGTGGCTATCCAATTTTCCCAGCACCATTGATCCTTTTCTCAGCTATTTCAAGTTTCCAGATGAACTCATTGAAGGCATTCTTCATTTTTGTTACTGTGTTTTTTCCTAGCATTTCCTTTTGATTCTTTCTTAGAGTCTCCATCTTTCTGTTTACATTATCCAGACACTCTTGTAAGCATTATACTTTTACCACTGAAGCCCTTAACATATTAATCACAGTATTTTAAATCCTCCATTTGATAATTTCAATATCTGTGTCACATCTGAGTCTGGTTTTTATGATTGCTTTGTCTCTTAGAGAGTTTTTCTTGCTTGTTACATGCCTTGTGATTTTTTTTTGAAATACAGATATGATGTTTTTCTATCATGTATAAAGAAACTGAGGTAAATAGTCTTTCCATGTAAGGATTTATGTTAATTTGGCTAGGAGCTGGACTGTGTTAAAGGTTTTATAGCTGTAGTTACCAGAGGCTTCCTCTAGTGTCTATGTGTCTTCTCTTGACTTTGGCCCCCCTACATAATTCATCCCAGAGAGTCTGTGTCTTGTAGCTCTTTCACCTATAATCCACTGTTATTATACTGGAGAGGTAGTGGTGTGATTTAAGGCATGAGAGAGGGGAGTGTCTTAGTCTTCTAATTAAACATGGGCATTTTAGTGAGCCTGTGTCTTAGGGCTGCAACCTTCAAAAAGTGTTTCTCCAGCTGGACAGTGTCCACTGTCACCCTCCCCTCATATGACCCACTCTCCTCCCTGGCTGCAGTGTTCCCTATCTAATTCCTTGAGGACTTGACCCCTGACAAATATATTTTTTTCTCATTTCTTAAGACTGGAAGTCTGGAGGGGGCTAGAGTGGGAGGAATCTTCTTCTCTCAGATGGAATAAGGCTGTTGGCAAAGTTCTTTCCTCCAGAGTAGGTTTTGTTATGGAGAAGGCTCTGGTTACTCACTGTGGTTATTCTTCCCACCCTCCAACAGAGCCATAAGGGGATCTTTCTCAGAACCTAACATGAGAACTCAGTGGAGTTTCTATAGGAAAAGCCCACAGAAGTGTGAGAGCCCCAGAGACCATGGCCCTATGGAGTTTCTCTCATGCTATTCCACGTTCAGCATCCAGCAGTTCATCAAAGTCACCATTTAAGTTTTCCTACCAGTGTGTGCCTCCAGCAGCTTCTGCTCCATGTGAACAGAGCTCAGCTCTATTTCTCTGGATGTGCCTGTCCTTCCAAATGTAAGGAGAGCAGTTTTCCCTGGGACCTCAGCTCTCTGACTGGTCTAATAAAAGTCATTGATTTTCACTTTGTGCAGTTTCTCTTGTTATAAGGATGGGAGTAACAACTTCTAATCTCCTTATATGTGGGAGCTGAACACCAAAGCTCCTAGACTTATTTTTAATTTTCTATTTACATTAGCCAACTTTTCTAAATCTCTAGTGTCAGGATCCTTGGGTCATCCTTACAGTTTTATAATCCTTTTAGTTGTACCAGGAAAACCTCCACTTCAAAGGCAAGAAGAGAGATATGATATCAAATTTAATCAATTCAGGGACTACACTATTAGAAAAAAATTCATGAATGGCAAAACACAGAAGAATATATTATAGATTAAATTTCATGACTATTATGAGCTGCTGAGAGATGTAAAATTACAGTAAATATTTATAAGCACCACTCACAATGCATAATTCTATCATTGGATAGATTATAAAATTACTTGAAGAAATAAATATAGTAAAACAAATGTCATATCTTTATAATTGTATTTCACTTTGAAGTCATTTGTTATCATCACTGATAGAAAACAAAAATATAACTAGTGTGCCTGTATAATGAAAAATAAGGAAATCAAGAATTCATAGACTTTTCTAATAAAGTAAAATAAACAGAAAAACTATTGTATTTAATGTGATGACTTTTTTCCCCAAGGAAATTATCACTCTAAGTCATCCAAGCTGCTCTACACTGCTTAAGTTCTTTGTGGAAGAGTTTCTTTATGTGAATTGAAAAGTGACTGGATAAGGTAAGCTCTACGATTTCCACCTCAGGCTACCCACTGAAGTTAAAGCTAACCAATTGCCATGGGCTGTGGAGAAGGGGAAATGAGAAGTTATTGATCAAAGGGTACAAACATTCAATTATAAGATGAACAAATTCTGGGCATCTAATGTACAGCATGGGTGGTGGTAGATATGTTAACTAATTTGATTTTGATAATCATTACACAATATATACATATATCAAATCATCATCATCATACCTTGAATATATATAATTTTTGTCAATTAAAAATTTGAAAATAAAAAGAGGGCTTCCTTCAAAAAAGCAAATTAGTAATTAAGACATTTTTTAATATAAAAGAAGTCATTAATAAAAACCAATTAATCTGTGATGTCCACAGATTTATATGTTGCTGGGTTTGATTGGAAGGTTTCCCATCATTATGGAAATCTGTTGGTAATTTATTCACCCTAATCCTGTTCATTAAAGTCCATAACCTTTTTTAGTTAACATTTTGGACCACATGATCCACAGAAAGCACATCTACTTTTATAAATTCTTTTAATTTCTACATCTCTGATTTTAGAACTAGCTCTCTATCAGGAGTGTGGAAGTGCTGTCATTTGCTGTCTCTAGTCCTGACAGTTTAGTAGCATGATTTAATTTGATATTATGGGTGGCCTTATGGAAAATTTGTGTAATATTATTTGTTACAAAATGAGAATACTCAGAAAACAGTAATCAATTTAGCATTTAGGATAAAGTTATATCTTCAGGCCAGTAAAACACTTTAAAAATAAATTGAATTTTATTGGCAGGTCCTGAAAGTGGCAGAAACTATTGGACTTTGAAGTTTTAAAGATCTTAGCTGACCTTATAAAGAGCATACCTTTTTGAGTGCTCTATGTCCCTTTCTTCTCCAAAGATTTAAACTTATTGACATTTTTATTATTGACCTGTTTCCTATAAATGCCTTTCAACTCTGCCTTTTTCTTCTCTCTCTTTTTATTTTGTTTTGTCTTGTGTACAATATGGCCTGTCCTTTGAGTCATCTGGAATGTTTTTATTACTTGTTTTGATATGGGAGTGAGTAGTCTCTCTTCAATAAGTTTATTGTGCTGTTTATCATATTGTTGGTAAGAAAAAATACACTTATAAATTATTATGCTTACACATTATTATTAATTTATTGATCAAGATAATATGACAAAAAGCGGTTTAAATGGTAAGTAATGACTTTGGAAATATGAAAACATATTAAAACTTCAAAATAATAGCCTATTGTTGGTTTTCTTATGTTGAAGTAGGATTTGGCTTCCAATGTATACATTTTTAAATGAATAATATCAGCATGACCACAGCTCCAAGTGGCTAAGTGAAAATTGCTTTCAACATCCTTATTATTAAAACAAGAGAAGGGATTGACTAAGAATGTTAAAACAACAATATGCCTAGCAAATTGGTATCACAGATTGAATAGCAATTCTGGAAAATAAACCTATTACCAAGCATGGCATCCCTGCATATAGAAGTAGAACACTTATTTTCAACCAACTAAATGTTTTAGTGTGGTGACTCATATTTCTAATGCCTGATTAGATGGCACAGAATTGTCTGAATGTGCCCTTATACAACTGTTATATCAGTCTATTTAGTACAAATGTCAGCAGAGCACAGAATTGTCATTATAATTCCTGCAAACGCATTTTTTGATTGCCATCCAAATAGAAGAGCAGCTTGTGTTGAATTTTTATTTTAGTGATTTAAATATTTTCTTGTATACAGCATAGTTTGTTGTTGTAAAGAACTTAAACAGTATGATTAAATTAAAAGCTACATCTATTTTTTAAACTTCTCATTTGCAATTATAGCTTACAAATGTATGCTGATGTTTTAAATCAATCACAAAGCTCTCTGAGTACCAAAAAGGATTTCTACTCACCCTTGCGGCTTAGATCTCAGAAAAATCTGCCTGGCCAGCATGGATTCTTATAGAATCTGTCTAACAAAGTCTCCAAATAGGCCCATTGTGTAGCAAAGGGCATTTGATTCAGTAAAGCAATAAGAAATCCCCAAGGATTTTTTCTAGCCCCTTCAGAGGTGGTTTCTCTTTATTCTATCTTATAATCACTTTACAGTCAGGATCTGTCACCGTTTCTCACATCAATGAACGTGTGAGAGAACCAGACATTGCATTTCCCATGCTAAGTTCAATACCTGTAAACTAATATTTCTGTTTAATAATATGCTGGTATTCAATAATTGCCCCACTATCTTCTATTAAATACAGATTATAAAATAACTTCAGATTAGATAAATAAAATAATTATGAACATTAAGTTTTATGGTGCATTTCAACCCATTTTGAGTGCTATAATTTAAGTTTGCTTTATTTACTTCCATTTAATGTGATTTGAAATCGGTCATCAATCTGACTAGAAAGGGTATTCCCTGTGAAATTGGCATCCTGTCTCCTGTTTTCTGCTGCAATTAGGTTTCCCATTGTTACTCTCGGCTTCCTGGGATGCTGGGCTTCCAGCTCACTTCCTCAGTTCTCAAAAAGCACACAAACACAGGGCTGTTGTCCACAGTAGACCCAACTTGAGGACTCGAGATAAAAAAAGAGATGATGATAGCACATTGTGAGTACAACCTGGCTTGAGCATTACACATCAGTGATACCTGGCCATCTCCTTCACAGGGAATTTCTGATTGGTCATTTGTTCCTCAAAGGTTTCCATGTGCCACCATCTCAGGTGCCCCTGGCCCATTCCTCTATCTACACCTGATTTCTCAGATTTTCTCGTTTTTTTGTCCAGACTTTTGTGGAAAACAAAATTTCTGCCCCTCTATGTTAGAAAAATACAGTTCTTCCTTTGGCACAGCCTGGCCCCTTTAGTCTTCCCTTAACCAAAGACATATACAGACAGAACATTCTACCCTACAGACTAGTTATGTCACATCCCCAGGAGGGATAGAAGTAGAAGTAGCTGCTTATAGATTTTATTTAAATATTTATCCCCCCTACTATCTCTGAGTAAATTTTGAGGTATTAGATGTTAAATTGATGCTTTCTCTGTAATCAAGAGGCCTCTCTAGTTGAGGGGGTCAGAAATGTGCAAAGTCTGTAGATGATTTGATCCATATTAAATTTTCCAAAGATGACTGCTATTAATATTTTGAGGCATTTTATTCTATTTGATTGGTTTCTATGTGCTTTTTGCTTTGTCATATTTAGCTTCATGTTTGAAATTTCCAAACATTATTCCTGAAGATTCAAATTTCAATCTGAATCTATTTTGTTCTTTTTAAAAATTATATATAGTATTTATTTTAGTATATGTCTAGTAGCAACATATTCTTTCACATTCATTTATATCAAAATGTTTTAATTTTACCCTCCCTTTAAGAAGCAAATTTCATAAAATACAGCATTATGGGGTGGCAGAATTTTCTTTCCTTTATCACTTTGAAGTTGTTGCCCCATTGAGTTCTGGCCTCCACTGTTTTTGCTATGAAGACAGCTGCCCTTACTGACATTGTACTTGTATGTAATGTGTTCTTTTTCTCTGAGAGGTTTTAAGATATTTTTCCTTTATCTTTCTTTTACAGCAAGTAAGTATAATATAACTAAGTGTGTTCATTTTGTATTTATCCTGCTTAGGGTTTATTTGACTTATTTTTTTATTTTTATTGATATATAATATTTGCTCATATTTATGAGGTCCATGCAATATTCTGTTACATGCATAGAGTGTGTAATGATCAAGTCAGTGTATTTAGGGCATTCATTGCCTCAAGTTTTAACCATTCATCTGTTGGTAGACACTTAGGTTGATTTCATTATCTTTACTATTGTGAATAGTGTTGCAATAAACATGAGGGTGCAGGTATCCCACTGATACACTGATTTCTTTCCCTTTGTATGAATACCCAGTAGTGTGATTACTGGATTATATGGTAGCTCTATTTTTAGTTTTTTGAGAACCTCCCATACTGTTTTCTATAGTGGCAATACTAATTTACATTCCCACCAACAAAGTATAAGAGTTCCCTTATCTCCACATCTTTGTGGCACCTGTTCTATTTTGTCTTTTTATTAATAGCCATTCTAACTTGGGTAAGATGATATTTCATCATGGTTTTGATTTGCATTTCTCTGATACTTAAGAATGTTGAACACTTTTTATATATTTGGCCATTTGTATTGTTTTCTTTTGAGAAATATCTATTCATGTCCTTGCCCATTTTTAATGGGATTATATTATTTTACTATTGAATTGTGTCCCTTATATATTCTGGATATTAGTCCCTTATCAGATGAATAGTTTGCAAATATTTTCTCCCATTCAACAGGTTGTTTTATCACTCTATCAATTGTTTCATTTGCTATGCAGAAGCTTTTTAGTTTAATAAAGTCCAATTTGTCTATTTTTGCTTTTGTTGCCTATGCCTTTGAGTTCTTAGCTGTAAAATTTTTTCCTGAACCAATGTCCTAAAGTATTTTTCCTATTTTGTTCTAGTAGTTTTCCAATTTCTAGTCTTACATTTAAGTGTTTAATTTTTCTTGAGTTGATTATTTATTCATTTATTTATTTATTTATTTGTTTTTCAGCATATTATGGGGGTACAAATATTACGGTTATGTATATTGCCCATGCCTCCCTCCCCCCTCAAGGCAGAGCCTCAAGCATGATCATCCCCAAAACGTTGCACATCTCACTCATTATGTATGTATATACCCATCCCCTCCTCCCCCCTCCCACCCGCCCAACACCCGACAAATGTTATTCCTATATGTCCACTTAGGTGTTGATCCATTAATACCAGTTTGCTGGTGAGTACATGTGGTGTTTGTTTTTCCATTCTTGAGATACTTCGCTTAGTAGAATGGGTTCCAGCTGTATCCAGGAGTATACAAGACGTGCTATATCACCATTGTTTCTTAAAGCTGAATAGTAACGAGTTAATTTTTGAATATGGTGAGAGATGTGTGTCCAGTTTCATTCTTGTGTATATGGCAATACGATTTCCCCAGAACGATTTATTAAAGAGGGTGTCCTTTTTCCAATATATGTTCTTGATGCCTTTGTCAAAAATCAGCCAGATAGCTGTAAATGTATGGTTTAATTTCTGGGTTTTACATTCTGTTCCATTCATTTATGTGACTCTTTTTATACTAGTACCTTTCTTTTGGTTATTATAGTTTTGTAATATATTTTGTAGTCATTAGTGTGATGTCTCTAGCTTTGTCCTTTTTGCTCAGGATTGCTTTAGCTATTCAGGTTCCTTTTTGGTTTCATACGAATTTTAAGATTATTTTCTCTAATTCTGTGACATTGGTATTTCGATAGAGATTCCATTCAATCTGTAGATTGCTTTTGGCTGTATAGTCATTTTAATGATATTGATTCTTCCGATTCATGAGTATGGGGTATCTTTCTATTTGTTATTGTCTTCTTCAATTTTTTTCAACAGTGTTTTGTAGTTTGCGTATAGTTGTCTTTCACCTCCTTTGTTGAATTTATTCCTAGGTATTTTATTTTTTGGTAATTATTATAAATTGAATTGCCTTCTTGATTTCTTTCTCAGCTAGTTCATCATTGGTATATAGTGATGCTATTGATTTTTGCACCTTGATTTTGTATCCTGTAACTTTCCTAAATTTATTTATCAAATCTTAGAGTTTTTTGATTGAGTCCTCAGGGTTTTCTTGATATAAGACAGTGTCATCAGCAAAGATGAAAAATTTGACTTCATCTTTTCCAATTTAGATGCCTTTTATTTCTTTCTCTTCCTTGATTTCTCTAGCTAGGACTTTCAATATTACATTGGATAGGAGTGGTTCCAGTACTTAGAGAAAATACTTTCAGCTTTGCTCCATTAAATATGATGTTAGCTGTGGTTTTGTCATGTATGTCCTTTATTATGTTTAGGTATGTTTCTTCTATATGTAGTTTGTTGAAAGTCATAGAGGGATGTTGAATTTTATCAAATACTTTTTCTGAATCTATTGAGATCATATATGTTTTATTGTCCTTCATTTTTGGATGGGATGTATCACGTTTATTGATTTGCATATGTTGAACCACCCTTGCATTCCTGGGATAAATCCCACTTGATCATGGTATGTTATCTTTTTGACATGCTGTTGGATTCAGTTTGCTAGTATTTTGTTGAGGATTTTTGTGTCTATATTCATCAGGGATATTAGTCTGGAGTTTTCTTTTATTGTTGTGTTCTTGTCTGGTTTTGATATCAGGAAAATGCTGGCCTCACAGAATGAGTTAGGGAGAATTCCCTCTTCTTCAATTATTTTTTGAAATAGTTTGAGCAGAATTGGTATTAGTTCTTCTGTGTAAGTTTAGTAGAATTCAGCAGTGAAGCTATCCAGTCCTGGACATTTTTATCTTGGGAAAAATTTTATTGCTTATTTAATCTCATTACTCATTATTGGTCTGTTTAGATTTTCTATTTCTACCTGAATCAAACTTGGCAGGTTATAAGTATCTAAGAATTTATTCATTTCCTCTAAGTTTTCCAGTTTGTTAGTGTATAGTTGTCCATGATAATCTCTGACAATCTTTTGTATTTCTGGGGTATCAGTTGTAATGTTTCCTTTTTTTATTCCCTGATTTTGTTTTGTTTGGATCTCTTTTATTTTTCTTGCGTAGTCTAGCCAGTGGTTTGTTGATTCTGTTTATCTTTTCAGAAAACCAACTTTTCATTTTGTTGATTCTTTATATTTTTTTAACTCTCTATTTCCTTTAGTTCTGCTCTGATCTTTATTTCCTTTTCCTTCTACTAATTTGGGGTTTGGTTTGTTCTTGTTTTCTAGTTCCATGAGGTGCATTGTTAGATTGTTTATTTGAAATATTTCTACTTTTTGATGTTAGCTTTTATTGCTACAAAATCCCCCTTTTGTACTGCTTTTTCTGAGACCCATAGGATTTGGTAGGTTGTGTTTCAAATTTTGATTCCTTTCTTAATTTCTTCCTTGACCCACTGATCCTTCAAGAGCATGTTGTTTAATTTCTGTGCACTTGTATAGTTCCCAAAGTTCCTCTTGTTATTTATTTCCAGTTTTATCCATTGTGGTCTGGGAAAGATATTTGACAGGATTTTCATTGTTTTTTTTTTTAACTTTTGAGGTTTGTTTTGTTTCCTAACATATGTTCTTGGGGAATGTTCTATATGCTGATAAGAAGAAAGTGTAGCCTGTAGTTGTTGGACAAAATGTTCTGTAAATGTCTATTTGGTCCATTTTGTCTAACGTGCAGTTTAAATCCACTGTTTCTTTGTTGATTTTATGTCTGGATGATCTGTCTAATGCTGAGTTTAGGGTATTGAATCCACAACTATTATTGTGTTAGAGTCTGTCTCTCCCTTTAGATCAAATAATATTTGCCTTATATATCTGGGTGCTCTGGTGTTGAATGTATATATGGTAAGAATTATTATATCCTCTTGCTAAACTAATTGCTTCATTATTATATAATGACCTTCTATATCTCTTTTCAGTTTATGACTTAGATTCTGGTTTATCCAATATAAGTATAGTTACTCCTGCTCACTTTTGGTTTCTAGAATATCTTTTACCATCCCTTTACTTTCTTTTTTTATTTTATTTTATTTTTTTTTATTTCAGCATATTACAGAGGTACAAATATTTAGGTTACGTGTTGTCTTTGCCCCACCCGAGTCAGAGCTTCAAGCTTGTCCTTTACTTCAAGTATTTATGTGCCTTTACAAGTAAACTAAGTTTCTTGTAGGCAGCATATAGTTAGCATATAGTTAGATATATGTTTTTTAATCTATTCAGAAGTCTATATCTTTTAAGTGGAAAGATTAATCCATTTACATCCAAGGTTATTATTGATAGCAAGGGTTTACTTCTGTCATTTTATTAATTGATTTCTGGTTGTTTTGTTTATCCTTTGTTCCTATATTTCTCTTTTATTGTTTGTAATTGTGGCTTGATGGTTTTCTGTTGTGGTTACCTTTGAGCACTTTCTCTTCTGTATTTGTTTGTTTGCTATACCAGGGCTTTTATACTTTCTTGTGTTTTTGCAATGGTGATTGTCATTTTTGTGGCTATAAAGGAATACCTGAGACTGGCAACTTTATAAAGAAAAGAGGTTATTTGGCTCCTGGTTCTGCAGGCTGTATAAGAAGCATGATGCCAGCATCTGTTTCTCATGAGAACTTTAGGCTGCTTTCACTAATGCTGGAAGGCAAACAGGGGCCAGCATGTGCAGGGATTGCAGAACAAGAGAGAAAGCAAGAGAGAGGTGAAAGATGCCAGGCAGTTTTTATCCTACTCTGGGTGGAACTAATAGAGTGAGAAATCAGTCATTACCATGAGAATGGTAACAAGCTATTCATGAGGAATCTACCTCCATGACCCAAACACCTCCATCAGGCCCCAGCTCCAACACCAGGGATCAAATCTCAACATGAGGTTTAGAGAACAAGCATCTAACTGTCATAGCTGATAGCATCCTTTCACTTCTGGGTGTAGGAAGCTTTAAGCATTTCTTGTAGAGCTGGTCTAGTGGTGATAAATTCTTTCAGCTATTGCTTGTCTGGGAAAGACTTCATTTCTCCATAATTTATGAAGGATGCTTTTGTTGGGTAGTATCCTTGGCTGACAGTTGTTTTCTTTCAACCCTTTGAATAAACATGTTATTCCATTCTCTTACGGCCTATAAGTTCTCTGCTGAGAAATCTAGTTAGTCTGATGGAGCTTCCGTTATAAGTGACTAGATGCTTTTCTCTTGCTCTTTTTAGAATCCTCTCTTTATCTTTGATTTTTGACAGTTTTACTATAATGTGCAGTAGAAAAGAACTTATTGAATTATATCTATTTGTGGATTATTACCTTCCAGTATCTGGATGTCTCAATCTCTTGCTAGACTTGGCAAGTTCTCAGCTATTATTTCATTAAACAGGTTTTCTACCTTTTTCATTTTCATTTTGCCTTCTAGGACACCAAAAAATTTAAAAATGTGGTTGCTTTGTGGTGTCCTATATGTCACATGATATTTGTTCATTCTTTTTCTTTATTTTTATTAATATCTGACTGAGTTATTTCAATAAACATGTATTCAGATTATGAAATTCTTTCTTCTGCTTGATCTATTCTATTGCTGAAGCTTTCAAATGTATTTTGTGCTTCATCCAATGAATTCCTCAGTTCCAAAATTTGTTTGGTTTGGTTTTTTGTGTTTTGTTTTTGACAGAGACTCACTCTATCACTTGGACTAGAGTACAGTGGCATCATAATAGCTCACTGCAACCTCAAACACCTGGGCTCAAGCAATCCTCCTGCTTCAGCCTCCCAAGGAGCTAGAACTATAGGCATGCACCACCACGCCCAGCTAACTTTCCTAATTTTTGTAAAGATGGGATCTCACTATTGCTCAGACTGGTTTTGAACTCCTGACCTCAAGCTATCTTCCCACCTTAGCCTCCCAGAGTGCAAGGATTACAGGTGTGAGCCACCATGCCCAGCTGTTTTTATATCTTTTTATATCTATCTTTTTATCTATCTTTTTTATAATATCTATCTTTTTGGTAAATTTCTCATTCATATCTTGATTTCTTTGTATTGTTTATCTGTGTTCTCTTATATCTCACTGAACATTTTTAATATCATCATTTTTAATTATTTTTATGGGATTTGATAGATTTCTTTTTATTGGAATCTGTTGCTAGAGATTTATTGTTTTCCTTTGAAGGTATCATATTTTCTTGCTTTTTCATTTTTCTTGTGTCCTTATGTTGATATCTTGCACAAGTGGTATGTCAGCCTCTTCTTCCAATTTTTGACTTTGTTTTCATAGGAGAAGAAATTTTCCTGAAGATATGTCTATGATACTAGTTGGGTAGGACACTTTGGCTTTGAATCCAGGTGTGTACAGTGGTGTAGTCTCTGTATGATTTCTTTAGCTATAAACAGCATCAGTGGTATCTTTAATTCCTCAGTTGCTTAGGGTGTGGGTGTTAGTGGAGGCTGTGTAAAGTTTTTCTGGGGACAAAGTCAACAGGTAGGTCAGTCCTTTGGCCCCCATGGTGGCAACAATGGGCTGAGAGTGCCTATCCTTGGGCCCCAGGGTGGCGTACACTGGCATAAGTGTTAGTGAGTAATTCTTGGGCCTCCAAGCAACTTACTTGGGTGCCAGTAGTGGCAGCAGTGAGTTGGGCAGTTGGGTGGGTTCTCGGGCTTCTGGGTAGTAGGTGTGGTATGAACAGTGTCAGTAAGAGTGGAAGCACAATCCTCTGGCTCCCAAGTGGTCAACGCTGCTGTTAGCGGTGGCTGCAACAGTCTGAGCAGAGCAGTCCCCAGGCCCGCAGGAGGCACATTGCAGGTTAGTGCCACCTGTGGTGGTAGCAACAGATTGGGTGGGCCCATTCTCAGGCCCCCAGGAGGAGTGCTCAGATGTCAACTGTGGTGCATAGGGCAGGGCAATTCCTAGGTCCTCAGACAGCATGCTCAGGCACTGGGGATGGGCTGGAGCTGGGACAGGCAGACCTGTCCTCAGATGTCCAAGTGGTGCATGTGGACAGTGGCTGTGGAAGCAGGGATGGGTGATCCTCAAGCCCATGGCAGAATGCTTTGGTGGGGACAGCAGTGGCTGCACTGCACCCCTGCTCCTGGGGAGGGCAGGGTTTCTCTTAGTGGCAGCAGCTATTGGCAGGCAACTGGAGATCTCTTGCTTTGGCCCCAGTTGGTAGCTGTGAGTAAGACAGGCTGTCTCTAGGACACTTGTAAATGCTCAGCGGCTCCACTGCTGAAGGTAGTGGGATCGCTGCCAATGGCTTGCTTTTTACACCCAGCAGTGGCAGCCAGTGGCTGTGAGTGGGAGAACCTGAACTCAGCCTGCATGAAAGTGGAGTGCCTGCCTGCTGCCATGGGAGTGGTTAAGGTTAATGCCAAAGGCTTGTGTTTTAGCCCTGGTGGCAGCAGCCAGCTACAGTGGAAGCCACAGGTTATGTATGTCAATGGAGTTCTAGGGATGTAGAGATACAGGGGCTTTGGGCTCCAGGGCAGGATGCAGTGTGGTGGGGGCTGGGCTTTCAAGATGGTGCCATGCTATAGCTGCCTAGGTTTTGGGGGAGCTGTGGGACCCAGCATGAGCTCCTTCTCTAGAGCAATGCCAACACATGGTGTTCTGGCAGCTCCTTATGTTAGCCTTAGGGCCTGTGAGAGTTGAGGGGCTCTCCCATGCAGGATTGCAGGAGTCCATGGTAGGAATAGGGACTGCTGGGGGTCTGTAACTGACCCTTTCTCCACACTGGGGAGCCTCTCCAGACTCCCAGCCAATTCTGACCAAGCAGGCTGCCACGCTTCCCACTCCTTCCTTGCTTTGGGTGTTTACTGACAACTTCTCTGTTGAATTCCAGTGTTCTTGATAATCTATTCAAAGTGTGATTATCTACCTGCTATTTTGGTTCCTTGTGGAGGAGGTGAGTACCACATGCTTCTAGTCAGCCATGTTGAAGTCTCTTCTCTTTGATGTCTTTGGTCTACAAATTGGTGTGTTTTACTAAACTTAAGAATGTTTAGCTATTATTATTTTTAACACAGAAAAATCCTTCTCTGGGATTCTAATTGTACTTCATTCAGACTCCTGGATATTTTCTCTAAGGTTATTGAGGAGCTAGCCTTTCCCTCTTCCTCCAGCCCCCATCCTGTCTTTCTCTGTTCCTTAGATTGGATGTGCCTACACTTTGTCTTCAAGGTCAGTATTGCTTGCTCCTTTAGTCTTCAATATTTTCCTAAGTTTATCCAATTAATTTAACATTTCAAATATTGTACTTTTCTGGATAGAACTTCTACTTTTTATATTTCCCATTTATCTGGTGAGATTCTACATCTATTCACTCACTATTATTTTCTTTTCCTTTAAGTCCTTGAACATTTCATAATAGCATTTTAAAGTTGTGGTCTGAAATGTTTGTGTCACCTAAATAAATAAATAAATATGTAAGCTCATGGATTTGTTAATTAGTTTGATTTAATCATTCCATAATGCATACATATATCAAAAAATCACATTGTATCCCATAAATATATATATATATATTATTTTTCAATTAAAAATAAAATTAAAAAGACAACACCAACAGATGAGCAGCTGAAAAAGATGAATAAATCAAGTTCTGGTCTGTTAATTTTAACATCTGGACCATCTTAAGGTTTTTAATTTTTTTTATAATGAGTCATATGTTCCCACTTATTCATGTTTTTTAACTTTACGTTGTATAAAGAATAATGTTAATGATGCATTGCAGGTAATTTAGATTATGTTGCCTTCTTTTACAGGGTGTTGAGTTTTGTTTAGGTAGGCAGTTTATTATTGGCAAATCCTTTTGTTCTGTAAGTGTTGGTTTCATTTTTGGCTAGAAGGGATCTATGTCAGCACTAAACTTAGTCCTGGGACATAGCCATTATTCTAGGGCATGCTTCATACTTCTAAAAGATGCCACTTCCGGAGTCTCAAGTGAATGTTCAAGGTACTCAGTGAAGTCTTTCCACCTGGCTAATCCAGAACCCTAAATCTCCCAGTCCCACCTGACCTGTAGTAACACACCATCTCTCAGTCCCAAAGCAGATGATCTTTGCTAAACTTCATGGAAAGCCACTCTGTACATGTGCATTGTAACCCTTGGCCACTGACCTGTTGTAAATCCCAAAGAAAACTTCTGCCTTCTCTACCCCCTTATATCTTTCCTTCCTTGTTTTCAGACTCTGCCACAAAAATCCTCACCATTTCAACAAACCAATATCTTAGTTTGTTCTGTGCTGCTGTTACAGAATACCATAGACTGGGTGGGTCATTTATATTGATAATATATAGAAATTTGTTAGCTTACAGTTTTGGAGGCTGGGAAGTCCAATATCAAGGTGTCAGCATTTGGCAAGGGCCTTCCTGCTGTATTAACCCATGGCAGAAAAGAGGACAAAGAGAGGGTGAGAGACAACGAGAGATCAAACTCAAAGCCTCAAGCCCTTTTATAATGTGCATTAATCCATTTGTAAAGGCAAAACCCTCATGACATAAACACCTCCCATGAGGCCCCACCTTCCAACATGGTTGGGGCTTAAGTTTCCAACACATGATTTTTGGGGAACATATTTAAATCATAGCACCAAAAATTCCAACCTTCTTCCTTCTATCAGCAACAACACTGATCTATAGAAGTGAAGTGTCTCCAGTCAAGAAGCTAGGTGGTCTACTTTGCATATCACATTGTATATTTTCCTTCTTTCAAGGATCACAATGTGTAATCTGCATGATGTTTAATGCCTGAAAACAGTTACTTCTTGTATTTTGTTGTTTTACTGTTTCAAATAAAAAATAAATGCAATACTTTTGTTGTTTTACTCTTTCAAATAAAAAAATATATGATGGTCTAAAAATATGTCCACAAAAACTTTTCCTTGAATCTTGACTGCACTTAGTGATTTGCTTCTAATGAGGAGCATATTGTGAAAGTGACTGTGTGTGACTTCCAACTTTAGCTCATAAAGGGCATTACTGCTCCTACCTTATTCTCTTGAATTACTTGCTCTGGGGGAGGCCAGACACAATGTTGTGAGGAGCCTCGAGAAGCTTCAAGCAGCCCTGTGAAGAAGTCCATGTAGTGAGCAACTGAGCCAGCCATATGGATGAACCATCTTAGAAGTAGGTCCTCTAATACTATCAAGCTTTCAAATGATTGCACCCACAAATAATATCCTGACTACAAAATCATGAGAAACCTCAAACCAGCTAAGCGGCTTCCAATTTTCTGACCCACAGAAAGTGCTGAGGTAATAAAAGTTAATTATTGTTTTAAGTCACTAACTTTTGGGATAACTTGTTAGGCAGCAATAGGTAATCAATACAAATGGCATCACAGCAATATGTAAGTAGCCACGCTGTCATTAACATTGCCTAATGTCATTTCTTACCTTTGCTATTTTGGTATAGAAAAATGTTGATTTGTTTTGTTTTCAAGGCTGGAGATTTCTTTTGTTACCTATGTGGTTGAATATCTTCCTATCTACTAAGTAAACACTGCATTTTGTTTTTATATTGTTAATTGTTTGTGTGTTTTTAACATTTCATCTTTAGGTAATATAATATTTTGTTTGTTTTTGCTTAATTCCTTTGCAGTTTAATTTTGCAACATTTTTATAAGGTGAAGATTCAAATAAATGCTGCTGATAAATAATTATATAGATGATATTTACTTAGCAATCTTTCCATTGATTTATCATGCTTTTAAAATCATATACTAAGTTCTTATAAAGACTTTTTCTCATATACCCATTTGGTTTTGATGATTTTTTTGGTCTATTATGTCAACAGTACTATTTAATTATTTTAGTTTTATAAATACTTTAATATATGATAGGGCTGTATATGTCTATATACCTCTTCTGCTAAACTTTTTGTTATGTTTTCTATTTTCTTTCCTATTTATATGGAAAATAAAACTATGTTGCCAAAATTCTAAAAATACATATAAATATCTGTGCTCTTATACATACCACTCCACATTTTCTCCTTTCAATGTGATATGGGCACTCCTCCATACAGAGCTGACTTCTATGTTTCCTCCTCTTGTATATGGGAGAGCCTGTGGCTATGATGGAAGTGACACTATGTGACTTCTAAGGTCAGGTTTAAAAGTCAATGAACCTTCTTCCTGGTTCTCTCTTTCTCTTTCTCCTTTCTCTCCTTCTCGGTGTACCCACCTCAGAAGCCCTGAATCCACAGTTTGAGAGATCACATTAAAAAATGAGAGAGATGCCCAAGGAACTCAAGCTGTTTGGGTCTTCCCAGCCCAAGTATCATATATATTAAGCATAAATCAAAAATGATTCCAGCTCCCAGTTTTCCTGCCTTCCAAGCCAACACTGAATGGAACAGAAGCAGCTATATTCACAGAGCCTTGCCCAGATTGCAGATTGAGAGTAAAATAAATACTGTTGCAATTTTAAATGACTAAGATTTGGAGTGTCTTTTTTTTTTGCAACCATAGTATGAAAAATAATATCCCATGTGCATTTTGTTTGGTTTTCATTATATTTAACTTTTGCAATAATTAAGAAATGATTGACAGAAAGTTGTCTCATAGAATTCTAGAAAGAGTTTCAGCAACTGTGCTCAGTGCCCATGGGGGATCATATAAGGTGAGAGCTAAACCATTCACAAACACCATTGACATCCACTCAGTAGCCATTCCCCTTTTGTTCCTTGCTCAGAGAACCCTGATTTTTTTTACAGATATCAGATATAAGGTCTGGTTCTGAATAAAATGCATGTCCCTGTCCCTGATGAACCTCTGCAGATTCGAGGCATGAATCTGTCTTTGTCCAAGTTAAGTATGGTCATTAAATTCCCTTTACCTGCTTAGGAATGGGTCTATGCTCCAAATCTGGCCAATGAGACACAATGTCAATTCTACCTAGATAAGTTTTTAGGGACATTTTTTAGCTCATAGAAATAGAGAGAAGGGAGAGATAACTTGTTCTTTCTTCCTGCTACTGGACATTGATATAGGGGGGATAAAATGGCTGGATCTACTTAGCCACCTTGAGATAATGAGGAAATCAGCCAATTGAGGGTGATGTGAGAGAACAGGAAGACAGAAGGAATCTAGGTCCTTAAGAGCATTTACTGGACCTCTAAATTAAACAAACCCCAAGTCACTGACCTCCAGATTCCTTATCATATGAGACCATAAATTCCATATTATCTGAGCAGATGAATTTAACTGGGATCTTCTGTTGTTTAGTATTGAAAACATCTTAATTGATAGAGTCATGTTATTTCTTCAAGTTTCTGCAAAGTCCATTATTTATTACCCTGTATATTCCTTCTTGGGATGAAGAGCAAGTTCCATGAACCTTTGCACTCCTAGTATTCATCCTAATGCCTAAACACAGTAGTCAACAGTTCGTGGAATGATTCCTTCATCACTACCCACCTCTCCAACTTCAAGGTGATCCCAGAGCATCTCCCAGTAATATATGCATAATGCAATATAGCATGCTGGTTAAAGAATATTGTCTTGAGAGTCAGACAGACAAGCATCTTAATCTCTCATCTGGTATTTTCTAGCTTAAAAATTTGATAAGTGTATCACTTATAATTTATTTGGCTCTTAAGTAAACCAGATCCCAATGCCAAATAACCCTCATTTCAAAGGAATTTAGTATTAAGCGTGTTGGTGGTGTAGTGGTGAGCATAGCTGCCTTCCAAAGGAATTTAATATTTATAAAACAAAAAATCAAGAGGTAAGATGTTTGCTTAATTTGGTGGTTCAGTGGCCCAGGTTCTTTCTACTGTCTCCACTCTTCCACATTCAGCAGAGCCTCTCCTATGGCAGGCACAGGTCTAGGTGCTCGGGAAATATTAGCAAAACAAACAGACATAAAACTCCTGCTCTTGTGAAACTTGCACTGATGCCAGAGGGGAAAGCTATAAATGAATACAATACTAATAGGTATTACAAACATATGTAAACAATGAGTACAATAAAAAGGAAATTATAAAGTATGCTAAAAAAAGTAATGAGTTTTATGGGGAAAAATAGAGCAGGGAATTGGGAGTGTGGTGTTGGGTTGGGGGTGGCTTCAGCCTTTGTCTTCAAGATCATTCATTTTGACAAGATGCTGATGGCAGATCTTGGTCTTACATCCACACAGCATCCAAAGTCTTGAAAATAGAACATTGCTTTCTTTAGTTTCTTTTAAAAGGGGATAATATTTTCCCACAAATGAGGCATCCAAAATATCCCTAACCATTCCTTCAGAGATATGCATCTAATTTCACTTTTCAATCAATCACAAGGGGGATAGAACTGTGCTGGAACTAGACTGCTCAGGATTCAGACCCTTCCCCTGGAGAAGCTCCCGACTTCTCCAGATGTTCTCGTGCTTAAAAGAAATTGATGTTCTTTGACAAGTTTATGAGGGCACAGTAAGGAGTGACAACTGGGTATTTAACCAAAAGTACCCTCCATAGCAAATTACTTGATCTACTAACACCTTAGTTTCCTTTTCTGCAAGGTAGAGATAATGACAGCATTAATTAAATTGGGTTGTTGAGAGAATTAAATGAGATAATGCATAAAAAATGTTTAGTAAAGGACCCGGTATATTGTGAGCACTCAATACATGGCAGTTACCATCATGTTATTATTATTATTATTAATAGCAATCATGGCATTCAGCCAATAGTTTGGATGTATATTTATCACTATGCATTAACATGAAAGGGAAAACCCTAGGACTAAGTGACATGTTAAATATATATAATGGTCCCTTGTGATAGGATCAGAATATGCAAATTAACTTCACCCCAGCTGTAACACTCCTAATTAAAGTCTGTCCTTCAACAGTAAATAGCTTTTTGATATATGTCTGCCACCTGACTCTCTTGGTGTCAAACTGCTCCCCCTAGGGGCACTTCGGGCATCTTTGGAAGTCTGCTGTTTTTGGGTTTTTTTGTTTGTTTCTTGTTTTTATTTCAGCATATTATAGGGGTACAAATGTTTAGGTTACATGTGTTGCCTTCCCCTCAGAGTCAGAGCTTCAAGCATGTCCCTCCCCCAGATGGTGTGCATTGCACTCATTATGTATGTATATACCCATCCCTTCCTCCCCCTCCCATCTGCCCGATAAATGCTATTTCTATATGTGCACTTAGGTGTTGATCACTTACTGCCAATTTGCTGGTGAGTACATGTGGTGCTTATTTTTTCATTCTTGGGATACTTCACTTAGTAGAATGGGTTCCAGCTCTATCCAGGAAAATACAAGAGGTGCTAGATCACCATTGTTTCTTATAGCTGGATACCAAGACCGTTTTTTATGCTGCACTCTAAGATCATCAAGGGCACGATTAATTTATCACTGCTTCCTTTGAAATTATGAGACTCTGAATCATTTTCCCTCCCAGCAACACATGCAGCATGTAAATATGAAAGCTTGTTTCATCTGGCACATTTAAGATAGCAAGAAATATATTGAAAATTCAAATCATACTTTTATTTTCCAAAGGATTTAGCCTGACATTTTCTGCCATTTTGGTGATAACTAAAATTTTAGGCTAATTTTCTTTATTATTTAATTTTCTTAGGTGTGGAACTTTTACTCTGATCCCAGAGTGTTTTCAATGTATCAAATTCTCCAAGGATTCAGCATATGTATAATTATGCATAAACAAATTTAAACATAGAAATAAGACAGGTGGATGTGAGGAAATTTGTAGATTCATCTCACGTTAATCATGAACTTTAATTAGCAACCTTCTAAAAGCAACGATAGGAAAGATGGCTGACATTTACTGATTGCTACTCTGTACATGTTATTTTACATTTATAATTTTGTTCTATTCTTACAGCAATACCTTGAGATAAGTATTATTTTCCTTATTTCATGAAGAACTGCAGCTCAGAGTCTAAGTAATATGCCAAGAAGGCACATTTAGTCAATGGGGCAAATAGAATTTATCGCCAAATCTTCACCACAAGATTTTTGCCTGATACATCACACAGCATCCACAAATTTAGTTCACAAATCACATGTATTAAACTATCAAATATTGGGTTTTAAGCATGTACGTGTTTTGTTTTTGTTATGTACAATGTTTGCAATATTTTTCTACAGTGGCCTGATTTGCTAGTACTATATTTTGTTTCTTTAAAAAGCACAATTTTTCAAAGTACCAATAATAAAACCTTATTTTCCTATTTTGACTTGACATCCTTGCCCATGACAGCTCATTTTTTCCCTGAAATATTTCACCTGTGTATTTCACCTGAAGGCCAGGAGGCAGGGTCACTGAAATAATCCTTCTTTGTTAAGTCATTCTTATTACCTAGTTTAAATTCTTCTTCTGGACATTACAAAATGGAAAAACATTTTGTCTTGCTCAGGATTCAATTGTTTTCTAACTTCCAAGGCTTGGTTCTTTTTGTGTCTGGAATGATATATTGAATTGGGAATGTTTTAGAAGTTCAAATAACATTTCTAAAACACAGGAAATCCAAAATCCCACTTCATTCCAGGTGGCTACAATCCATCAGATATATTGAATAAACATTTTTTTTATTTCAGCATATTATGGGGTTACAAATGTTAAGGTTACGTATATTGCACATGCCCCTCCTCCCCCTTGAGTCAGAGCTTCAAGCGTGACCATCCCCCAAACGTTGCACATCTCACTCATTGTGTTTGTATATACCCATCCTCTCCTCCCCCCCCCACCTGCCCGACACCCGATAAATATTATTCCTATATGTCTGCTTAGGTGTTGATCCATTAATACCAATTTGCTGGTGAGTACATGCAGTGCTTGCTTTTCCATTCTTGAGATACTTCACTTAGTAGAATGGGTTCCAGCTGTATCCAGGAAAATGCAAGAGGTGCTATATCACCATTGTTTCTTAAAGCTGAATATTACTCCATGGTATAAATATACCATATTTTATTAATCCACTCATGAATTGACGGGCACTTGGGTTGTTTACACAACTTTGCAATTGTGAACTGTGCTGTTATAAACATTCGAGTGCAGGTGTCTTTATCATAAAGTGATTTTGATCTTTTGGGTAGATGATCAGTAGTGGAATTGCTGGATCAAACGTTAGATCTACTTGTATCACTTTAAGGTATCTCCATATTGCTTTCCACAGAGATTGAACTAGTTTGCAGTCCCACCAGCAGTGTAGGAGTGTTCCTATCTCTCCGCATCCATGCCAACATTTATTATTGGGAACTTTTTGATAAGGGCCATTCTTACTGGAGATAGGTGATATCTCATTGCAGTTTTGATTTGCATTTCCCTGATGATTAGAGGTGTTGAGCAATTTTTCTTATGTTTGTTGTCCATTATTCTGTGTTCTTTTGATAAGTTTCTGTTCATGTCCTTTGCCCATTTTTTGATAGAGTCATTTGATTTTTCCTTGCTGATTTTCCTGAGTTCTAAATAGATTCTAGTTATCAGCCCTTTGTCGGATGTGTAGCTTGCAAAAATTTTCTCCCATTCTGTGAGTTGTCTGTTTGCTCTCTTGACAGTTTCTTTGGCTGTGCAGAAGCTTTTTAATTTGATCAGGTCCCATTTATTTATTTTTGTTGCTGTTGTGATTGCCTTTGGGGTCTTCTTCATAAATTCTTTGCCTAGGCCAATGTCTAAAGAGTATTTCCAACATTTTCCTCTAGAATTCTAATAGTTTCACACCTAAGGTTCAAGTCTGTTACCCAGCATGAGTTGATTTTTGTGAGAGGTGAAAGGTATGGGTCCTGTTTCAGACTTCTACATGTGGCTATCCAGTTTTCCCAGTACCATTGATTGAATAAGGATTCTTTTCCCAAGTGTATATTTTTGTCTGCTTTGTCAAAGATTATTAGTTGGCTATATGAGGATGGTTTTATATCTGGGTTCTCAGTTCTGTTCCACTGGTCAATGCCCCTGTTCTTGTGCCAATCACAAGCTGTTTTAATTACTATAGCCTTGTAGTATAGTTTGAAGTCTGGTAAAATGATACCTCCTATTTTGTTTTTATTGCCTAAGATTGATTTTGCTATAAAGGGTCTTCTCTGGTTCCATACAAAGGGCAAAATTATATTTTCTACATCTGTGAAAAATGATGATAGTATTTTAATAGGGATTGCATTGACTCTGTAGGTCACTTTGGATAGTATAGACATTTTAACAATGTTGATTCTGCCGACCCATGAGCATGGTATATTATTCCACCTGTTTACATCCTCTGCTATTTCCTTCTTCAGTGTTTCATAGTTCTCCCTGTAGAGGTCTTTTACCTCCTTAGTTAAATATATTCCTAGGTACTTTATTTTCTTTGTTGCTATTTTGAAGGGAATTGAGTCTTCGATTTGGTTCTCACTTTTACTGTTGTTGGCGTATATGAATGCCTATGATTTCTATGTATTGATTTTGTATCCTGAGACTTTACCAAATTCATTTATCAATTCAAGGAGTCTCTTGGTTGAATCCTTGGGGTTTTCTAGGTATAATATCATGTCATCAGCAAAGAGTAAGAGTTTGATCTCTTCTGCTCCCATTTGGATGCCCTGAATTCCGCTCTCTTGTCTGATTGCTGTGGCAAGGACTTCCAGAACTATGTTGAATAGCAGTGGATATAGTGGGCAACCTTGTCATGTTCCAGTTCTAAGTGGGAATGCTTTCAGTTTTTCCCCATTCAGTATGATATTGGCTGTGAGTTTATCATATATGGCTTGTATCATTTTTAGGTAAGCCCCATCTGTGCCTATTTTGTTGAGCGTTCTTGTCATAAAAGGGTGTTGAATTTTGTCAAATGCTTTTCTGCGTCTATTGAGAGTATCATATGGTCTTTGTTTTTTGTCTCTTTATATGGTGAATTACATTTATAGATTTGCATATGTTGAACCATCCCTGCATCCCTGGGATGAAGCCCACTTGGTTGTGATGGATTATTTTCTTGACAAACACCTGGATTCTATTGGCTAGGATTTTGTTGAGAATTTTTGCATCTGTATTCATAAGGGATATTGGTCTGTAGTTTTCTTTTTTGTTGCATCCTTTCCTGGTTTTGGTATCAGGGTTATGTTCACTTCATAAAATGTCTTGGGGAGGATTCCATCCTTCTCGATGTTGTGAATAATTTCTGCAGGATAGGCACCAGTTCTTCTTTGTAGATGTGGTAAAATTCGGGTGTGAAACCATCTGGTCCAGGACCTTTCTTTTTAGGAAGGTTTTTTATTGCTGTTTCAAGTTCAGTAGTTGATATTGGTCTGTTCAGGAATTCTATTTCATCCTGGTTGAGCCTAGGGAGGCTGTGTGTTTCTAAGAAACTGTCTATTTCCTCCACATTTTCCAGTTTGTGTGCATAGAGGTTTTTATAGTATTCATAAATTATATCTTGTATCTCCATGGCATCCGTTGTAATTCCTCCTTTATTGTTCCTGATGGAGCTTATTAGAGATTTTTCTTTTCTGGTTTTTGTTAGTCTTGCCAAAGGTATGTCAATTGTGTTTATTTTTTCAAAGAACAAACTTTTCATTTTATTAATCTTCCGTATTGTTTCCCTGTTGTCAGTTTCGTTTAGTTCTGATTTGATCTTAATGATTTTACTTCTGCTGGGTTTGGGGTTTTTCTGTTCTTCTTTTCCCAGCTCTTTGAGATGATTCGTTAAGTTGTCTATTTGTGATCTTTTTAACTTTTGGATATAGGCATTTATGGAAATAAACTTTCCTCTCAGGACTGCTTTTGCTGTGTCCCACAAGTTTTGATAACTTGTGTCTCCTTTGTCATTTAGTTCAAAGAATCTTTTGATTCCATCTTGATTTCCTCATTTATGAAGTTATCATTCAGCAGAAGGTTGTTTAGTTTCCATGACTTTGTGTAGAAATGAGAGTTCCTGTTAGGGTTGATTTCTACCTTTATTCCATTGTGATCTGAAAATATGCATGGTATAATTTCTGTTTTTTTAAATTGTTTGAGACATGCTTTGTGTCCTAGGATATGGTCAATCTTAGAGAATGACATGAGCTGATGAGAAGAACACATATTCAGTGGTTTTGGAGTAGAATGTCCCGTAAATGTTAGTCAGGCCCATTTGTTCTAGAGTTCTGTTTAAGTTCTTGTTGATTTTCTGTTTGGAGGATCTGTCCTGTGCTGTCAGTGGGGTGTTAAAGTCTCCGACTATTATGGTGTTGTTGTTTATCCATTTGTTTATATCAAGTAGAATTTCCTTTATGAATCTAGGTGCACCTAAGTTGGGTGCATATATATTTAGAATTGTTATGTCCTCTTGTTGAACTGTACCCTTCACCATTATATAGTGACTTTCTTTGTCTTTTATTACTTTTGTTGATTTAAAAACTAAGTTATCTGTAATCAGCACTGCCACCCCAGCTTTCTTTTGGCTTCCATTTGCTTGAAATATTGTTCTCCATCCCTTTACCTTTAGTCTAACTGCATCCTTGCAGGTTAGATGTGTTTCCTGAAGGCAGCAGATACTTGGCTTGTATTTTTTTATCCATTCAGCCAGCCTATGTCTCTTGAGTGGGGAGTTCAAGCCATTCACATTTATTGGGATAACTGACGTTTTAATTATTTTTTTTACCTCCTTTTTATTTTCAGATGACCAAACTTAGGCAACTCTGCTTTGTATTTTTCATTTTTATTTAAACACATACAACTTAACCTATTAACTAATTTTAAGCTTACTTTTATCCTTTACTATGTATAATATCTTCCTACATGGACAACCACCAAAAGAAATCTTGAAATGTGATATTTTTGGAGGTTTGGAGGCTGATAATACCTATATTCAAGAATAATGTCACAAAGAAACTAGCTAGAAGTCTTTATAGGAACAGCACTCTAGAAACCCAGCAAAGGCTATACCTTCTTTGGTAGCTATAAGAATGGTGTCCTGTTTAATAATCTAATATCCTTGTCAATTAGGCATTTTGGGTGGGATGAGGGGAGTTTACTTAGCTTATTTACTTTATAAGCTTGTAGGCAACTAGCATGTACTTGTACTTGTCTGTCAATAATAGTATCAATACCTAACAAATGGTTGAGTATAATTAGGCATTTTTTAAAAAATGCACAGACACTTGTAGATCGGCAGATAAAAAAATGAAGCTCAATGTGTATCCTACTTTCCTGTTTTTATTCTCGAGCATTGTTTGAAGAGGCGCTGAAAGAAGGGAGGTGATGAGGATAGTGTAGTTTTCCAGGTTTTGAAGATCTTTATAGTTAAACCTGACTTTGGATCTTAATTCTAAAAACATTTGAAGTCCTGCAGTTAATAGAATTTATATTTTCTGTTTCACAATACTTTTCCAAGAGATGAAATTATATTTCAGAAAATGAAACAAGCCAGCTTAGATATAGATATGTTTCTTATCCTAAAGATCTCGAAGTTTGAAGTGAACATAATTCCTGAAAAATAAAGTCCTAATATTCTTTCACCGATGTGGTGATATAAATTTTCTCTCTGTAGCTGTTCCACAATAAAGGGGAGCTGAAATTTAAAACATGTATTGAATTTTATCATGATGTTTAATGAAAATACAAAAATTTGGGAAATCTTTTCTCAGGAAAAAACAGGAAATTTAATTTACTCCTAGGTTACACAGTCTAATGACAAACAGAAACCAATAAACTTTTAAGTAACCACGGTAACCAGTGTTGTAGTAATAGCTGCTAATCAGAAATTTGTGTAACAGCAATGTCTTTCTTTACAGAAAGTTTGCAAATAAATTTTATTTTTGTTTTTCAAGAGCAGTTGAGTTAATTTTCTATAACAGTAGCTGCATTTATTGCTCTTTGTTAAAAGTCACTGTATTAAGCAAGGTTTGTGCAAAAATAATCAAATAAGTACAGAGAAATTCATGGTTTCCGTCATTTATATTTTATGCCACATTCTCCCTCCAATCAAAATGTAAGAATAAACAAGTTTTGAAGGAAAAGCAAATGTTTCACCTGTGTCATTAATTTCACAATTTCAATTCAGGAGCATAAAGGTGAAATGATTTTATTTTCTCCAATAACTAGCTCCCTAATTCTTCTGTATCAAGCCTCCCTTTCCAATTCCTTAATATATTGTAATTCTGTACCAACTTTAGCTGTTTAAACTGAGCTGTTAAAACTTGGTCTCATGCTTTCTTCTCCAGTCAAAGAAAACCACACTAGTGGCTTGAAGGTTTTGTACTCTTCCCACACTCTGTTCTCCAGACCCTGTCACCTGGGCAGGGGACAGAGTGGGCAGCAGTGGTCACCTTGCAGAGCCAGCAGAAGCTGGGAGGAAGCTGAGAGGCGACCATGATCTCACTCAGCTTCTCTGCTGCCCAGTAGCCCTGCTGATGTGCTAGTCTCCAAATTTGTCCTGTTCTCTCACATGCTTCAATACAAACAACATTACATTCTTAATAAATGTATAATGATTTCAA
Source organism: Cheirogaleus medius (assembly GCA_008086735.1). Lineage (NCBI taxonomy): Eukaryota > Metazoa > Chordata > Mammalia > Primates > Cheirogaleidae > Cheirogaleus > Cheirogaleus medius. The sequence goes on along the minus strand of VBSM01001124.1, from coordinate 12,510,143 downwards.
TAAGTTAGAGTTAGTTGGGACACTAATTGCAAAAGTTAAACCATTAAGAGTAAGCCATGGCTGCTAAACTTCAAAAAAAGTAGTTTTGTGCTCTAGAGAAAACAGCTTGAATAGCTTCTAGTGAAATGTTGTTTTTGTGATTTTATAAAGGAAATTCAAATATATGGGTGAAATTCTTGCTGGAGCAAATTGAACATAAGGTCATTCTAGAACAGCAATATGTAGAACAGATAGAACACCGGTAAATGACATTAGGATCATGGATTCTCTTGCTGTGATGCTAATTAGTGTATTTAATGGATACAATCTCATGGTTGAGAAACTTCAATTAAGAGTAAAATCTAAATGATGAAGAATTTTAGGTGACATTTGCAATGGTTCATAGATTATAAAAGAGAGCCTGATAAACATATTTATCTGCATGTCATTTTTGTTTTTATTAACAAAATAGCAATTTATGCCCCTGGGCAGTTTTATACGATAAAAAGGAGCACTACTATACAATTAAATGATAAGGGAAGAACATTTAGTTGAAGTGCCTTGCAGGAACACAGGAGCTCACAATACAATTAAGCAACACTACCTCCTGAAGATGTTATAAAAGAAAAAAAAAAGTCATGGACTTGCTACACAAATTTGCCTCTGTAACTGATTTGACAAAAATCACATATATATTTTAGGCATATCTAAAGACGTTCTCTTTGCACAGGGAAACTGTAATTGATTTCATGAGAAATCATGGGTCAAATGCTGTGGAGTGGACTTGGATGCGAGAGGCACTATAATAGCCCGGCATCTGATTTGTGCTTTGACTGGCATGGCCGTGACAGCATGCCCACAAGACTCCCCTAAGCTTAACACAAGAGTTCTAGATCCCTGGAAAAAGGGTCAGTCCGAGAATGCAAGTTAAGGGGAATGATGAGGAAAGCAAACCAATTATATAGGGAAAGATGGAAAAAAAGATTGGTTGAGGCCAGGACAGTCAGCTTGGACCAGAAGACAACTTAGAGCAGATGAGTCATTGATTAGGATAATAACGCAGAAAGGTGGGAGAGCCTGGAAACTTACATCTGTGTGGAGCTTCGATAGCATCTCCAGTCTGCCTAATACTGGATTTCTTTTACATGGTGTAATATGATTTAAGCCAGTGTTTTGGGGATTTTCTGTCATATACAACTCAGCCAATGTAAACTGACACACAAATTTTAATTTATAACTTATAAGCATGGCAATTGAAACATAATAATATAACAGATGGCTCTGTTCTCATGAAATTTTCTATGTAGTGGGGAAACAGCTAATTTAAGTAATAATAACAATAGAGTGTAAAAGTGCTATGATAAGGGACCTTCCTTAGAATTTTGAGTACATAGAGCAGGAGTGATAAACACATCAAGATGAGTAAAGTTCTCCCTGAGGAAAACATGATGGGTTAATGCATGACTGTGTTTAAGAACCAGAACAATACAGTCTTAATATTTAATACTTATAGCTGATTTTCACATATGAGGACAATGTTCATGACAAACAACATGTGAGAAAAGAAGTTTGTTTTTAATCTCCTACAATGAATTTACATTTGTCTATTCATCTCCAACCCATACTCTTCTTCTAAATTCTTCTTCTACCTGTAGTTTATATTTGTGATCACACATAATCATGGATTGCTGTCCTTGCAAGGTGATCTTAGGCCAAGTGCACTGGCTCATGCATGTAATCCTAGCACTTTAGGAGGCAGAGGCAGGAGGATCCCTTGAGCCCAGGAATTGGAGACCAGCATGGGCAATAGTGAGACCCCATTTCTACAAAAAAATGTTTTAAAAATTAGCCTGGCATGGTGGTGGACACTTGTCGTCCCAGCTACTTGGGAGACTGAGGCAGGAGGATCACTTGAGCCCAGGAGTTGGAGGCCGCAGTGAGCTATGATGTCACCACTGCACTGTAGCCCAGGCAACATAGTGAGACCGTGTCTCAAAAACCACTGAGCTGATAATAAATAAATAGATTTCCGGGAGCAAGATGGCGGACGAGAAACACCGCCAGTTAGAGCGTCTCTGCAG
>VBSM01001124.1:12497018-12507983 GCA_008086735.1 Cheirogaleus medius | reverse complement strand
GAAAAAAAAAAAACAAAAACCACTGAGCTACGATGTTAGGGACAAGAGCAATAGTGCATACCTTCCTACTGGAGTGCCTTTTTAGATGAGGTTTAAGTTACTTTTCCTAAGCAAATACGGACAAGTGTGCTCCTCCAATACTGCTACATAGCACAAGTGTATTATTACTTAGCTTAGAGCCAGTGCTGATTCAAAAAGTGTTTCAAGGAAAGGTAAATATGCTTCCAGAAATATCCCATGCTGCGAGGGAAAAAAAATGGTGCTAAGAAATCTTTTCAGAACTAGTACTATATCTTTATACTTATTTTAGTAACAAAAATTCTATTTGGTTGAGTTATTTGAGGAAATGTCCTAACCTTGTTTCTAGAACAATATACAATGGTAAAATAGTACCATTTCTTAATGGACCATCTGATGTTTTAGTTTGTACATATAATTAATAATTTTAATGCTCTGTAATTATAGAATTAATGAAGAAAAAACTTCAGTGTTTTTGAAATATTAGGGACATTAGAGCTATTAGTCTGGGAAATAACCTGCCCTTTCTTAGAGCAGTACAGGACAGCAAATGCACTCATTGTGTAGTGAGCTGTGCTCACCTTTAACTGAGATACTGAGACAGAGGAGGTGGTTATTTTTCCTGCTTACAGCTTTAATTTTACATCTGAAGAGAATGAAAACATTCAGGTGATAAATTTTTCTTTGGTATGAAAGATGGAATTACAGGTCCTTAAAATCAATAGCTGTCAGTCAAAGCCTAGACACTGGGTGATGGGCATGAATAATTAAAGACTGATTTGTTAACCATGCAGAAGTGAAGTTAGCCATGCAGGGAGACACATTGTCAATTGCCGGCAATTTACCATGTTTTTGAAAACCACAGGCAGCAATTTACAGAAAAGATTAGGCCAGTTACTGTACACGTGTGACATTTTCTTGATTTAAGATGTCAATCTGGAAAGCTGTAAACTGACACCTGGAGTTTGGAATGAGGTTATAAAGTTTATGAAGAACTGCTTTTCCCTTAGAATGTCTATAGTTCTGCTGTGGGAGACACCTGAATGCACACCTCCTGCTGGAGCTGACAGAGTGTATGCAAATGAGCACTGACACGGAAGGGTGCCACGTCTACTCTCGGGACCATTAAGCACCTACCCTTGCATTGCTCAGTGCTCAAGTGTGCTTGGCGTCTGAGAGAAAGCATAGTCATAGGCTTTTATTGTAGCTGATGTTATTAAAAAGAAAGCACAGTAAATGCATTGTAATAGTCCTAAATCATCCCAGTAGGTATAATTATTTTAATCCTGCATCAGAATTCTTATTTTTTAGTTGCTTTTCAAAAGAATATGGTATGATCAAAGTAGAACATCACCACTGAATATCACAGTAATGATTATTGCAAGCAAGATTCACTGATGAATGCTAAAATTAAAGGGCAAATCTCTAAGGAGAAACATGTGATTGGCATAGCTTTAAAGTACCTCCCTCAAAATATTTATCAATTACTGTGTTGCTTTTAACACATGTACCCAAATTATTTGATACTCTCCCCTCCAGAAGATGAAACTTAGTTCTCCTTCCTCTCAGTGTGGCTGAACTTAGTGACTTGCTTCTAAAGAACAGACCATGGAAAGGGAAAATGGCAACTTTACTGTGTAGAAACCTGGCAGACAGCTCTTAACCATGAGGTCAAGATGAGTCATGTTGGTATCAATCATGTACCCCCTGATGTGATGTGATGAGTGGGGCATTTCACCTCTGAGCTATTCTTCCCCCAAAATTCATAATCCCAGTCTAATTATGAGAAAACATCAGAAGGAAACAAATGAAGACATTTTACAAAACACCTGTCCAGTATTCTTCAAAGTCTCTACGCCAAATTCATAAAAACCAAGGAAAGACAGAAAACTGTCACAGATTGGAGATGCAGCAAAGCTGCCTAAATGAAACTTGGTAATCATGGGTTGGATTCTGTATCAACAAAAAACAAAAACAAAAACAAAATAGAATTAGTGGAAAAATTAATGAAATACAAATAAAGTCTCTATGTCAGTTAATAGAATTCTATCAATATTATTTTTTTGGGGGTTGGTAATTGTACCATGGTTACGAAAGTTTTTAACATTAGGAGAAGCTGAGTGGAGAGTATACAAGAATGCTCTGTATTATCTTTGTAACTTTTATGTACATCTAAACTGTTTTAATACAAAGAGTAAAAAAAGAAAAAGAAAAAAATTAAAAGAACAAAATGGTCAATGGATATTAAGGGTTGAATTGTGCCCCCGCCAAAAAAAGAAGACTATGTTGAAGTCCTAACCCCCAGCACCTAAGATTGAATAATGTGCTCTTATTTGGAAGTAGGGTCCTTGCAGATATAATTAGCTAAGATGAGGTCATACTGGAGAAGGGTGGACCAGTATGACTGGGGTCTTCCTAAGAAGACAGTGACACACAAGAGAAGAACACACTGCAACAACAGAAGCAGAGATTGAAGCCCTGCAGCTGCAAGTGAAGGCATGTATGTCAAGGATTGCCAGCCTCTAGCAGATGGGAAGAAGAAAGAAAGTTTGCTCCCCTACAGCTTTCAGAGACAGCATAGCTCTCCTAACTCCTTCATGTGGACTTCTCGCATCCAGAATTGTGAGTTTGTTTTCTGTTGTTTTAAGCCACCCAGTTTGTGGTGTTTTGTAACATTAGGAAACTAATAAATACATTTGAGAACTACAATAAACTTCTAGCCATGTTTTTTTTACAAATATGAGCTATTTCAATCTCTTTTATTGATAGTAAACTTAGAAACAAATTCTTTACCCTTGAATTTTAAAAAAGCTACATGAAGGTACATTTCTACTAAAAATTATAAACTCCAAGGTGTCTTGAAAAATGGGGGCTACTCAAAGAGAGTTTATGAGACACAGATTCCATAACTCACATGCAATGGGGTATAGTCTGTGGTTGATAATTTCTCTGTGCTTTAGGAGAAAAATAAATAATATATTTCTAAATTTATCCTCAGTGTTTACATTAATTTATTAGACTCTTCACCACACTTTCCTGGATGTTGAAACGTTGTAAAGCAAGTTTTTATTGTAATTCCTACTCTGATATTGCATATGCCAATAGTCATCATTTAAAACACAAGTTTGAGCTGGGAAACTAGGCAACATGTCCTTTTTGTTTAGTAATAAAATAAATCTGAAGAGTGATACACAGGAGTTTCTGTCTGGTGCAGTTTAATGTCAACTCTGGTGATTTGTTTACATCATTCTTTTCTCCCACATTTTTTCTCAAAAGGGAAAAGAATGAAGACTGTTTAATAAATTACTTTCTTATCTTTGATTTCAAATTTTCAAGGCTAAAATGTAAAATGGTAGAATTTTATGATAGAAGTCAAACACTGAAGTGGATTGTGAATAGAAATTATTATTAGACCATTACCCTGACTCCATTCAGGATTTTTTTTTCTTTTTTGCTATTTCAATAATGTATTATTGTTTGCTTTAAAAAAATCATCAAAGTTGACATTCTACTGGACAACTGTACAAGACCGATTAAACATCCAGATTGGTAGACAGGCAGAACAAATATGCAAGATACATATGCACGGGCTGAAGATCTTTTAAAACACTATTGGAAGACTGACAAATTCAGCTCTCAAATGTCTCAGCTGTTGCCATTTTGTCATGTAGGGCTTGTCATGACAGAATTTAGGTGGTACATGTTACTGGCATACTCTTGTTACCTTAGGTAAAATCTCAAGCCTGGCTTTGAGATGGCCATTTTCAGTGCCATTCAATCTTTCCAGATAAACTTAATGATTTAATACCAAGCATCTATAATGATAGGTAATTAAGCTTAGATTTCCATTATGTTAAACTCTTTAGGGTCCTCAGAATAATAAATACATTCAAATTATTACCAAAAAAAAAAAAAAAGCTTATTCCAAAATTCTTTATACAAACATGCGTTTGGGCACTAATTGGTTAAATCATACAGTTTTATTATTTATTTCTTCCTAAAAAATTTAGAGTTTTCATAATATTAAAAAGTGATTTCAGAGGGGAAGTGTTGGCTTATTTAGAGATGGCTTGTGCCTCCTTCCTTCCAAACCTAACTAATTTCTTAACCTTCCAAATTCTCTCAGGCATCATTTTTCCTGAAAACGCTGCTAGAACCCTGTTTCTACTCTCTGTTTGTTCTTTCTCTGACTTCCCAGACCACCCTGTGCCTACCTGTAAACACTGACAATGCCGCGATGCTCTGCTTCCATGCAGATTGATTGGCCGTCTTTCCTACCAGCTGTGAAACCTCTGCAGGGAGGTACAATGTCTTATTTGTCTTCATGATCCTGGGACATAACAAGTGCTTGGCACAGAGAAGACATCAAATAGTCACAATCACATCTTAAAGTTATGTGACAGCCAGGCCCAGTGGATCATACCTGTAACCCCAGCACTTTGAGAGGCTGAGGTGGGAGGATCACTTGAAGCCAGGAATTCAAGACCAGTCTGGGCAACATAGCAAGACCCTGTCTCTAAAAAAAAAATAAAAATTTTAAAAATTACATAACAAGGTTATAACACAATTGTATGATCATGGATACACAAAGAACACTGAAAAGACAAGCACAGTGCCATTCTTCAAATGTGCTAAAAAGGCTATGCTATGTCATGTCCAGTGAAACCAAATCAACTTCATCAAACGGTCTTTCAGGCGATGTTCTTTTTCCCAGACTCAACATCTCTTTTCTTAAAAATAAACCATCATACAAATTTTAAAAATGAAAATCTGTTTGGTAGTCTTTGTATTATATATATGTGTATATGTATGCTTGTTCACATATGTGTTTGTACGGTATAATACATTGATAGTGTATTTTTTCTAATGAAACTTCCATTACCTATTAACTCTTAGGAAACACTAAGTTTTCCAAAACATGCATTTTGTGAAATGCTGATCCCAGGTATAAAATGAAAATACCAAGCTTCTTTTTGAGTATATCAACATGAATTTTAAGTTGCTTTACTCTCTTCTGTTCTATGGGTTTAAAAATATATTCCATTATATTGAAAAGGAGTTTAAAGAACAAAGTACTCACTAGTACAAGTATGGTGCAAAATCTTTAATTCAGAGAAAGAACTTAAATGACCCTGAAGGATTGTGAAAGACAGTAAATTCACACCCCAATTCCAATGGAAATTTTACTCAAATTTAATTAAAACACATTCCTCTTGGGTTTTTCCTACCCTAGGGGAAATGTTTCCATTCTATTTCATTCAGCATTGGGAGGCCCAGAACCAAGGCAGAATGGCCCCTGGCAACAGGCACAGAGCAGTTACTCAGAGTATATGCCTGGAGGCTGGGGAAAATGGGATAGGAGCAAGCCCTTGGGAGCCGGAATCTCCTGACTTCAAATCTTTACTTTACCACCCAAGAGTAGGGTGACTGAACAGTTTATCTAACATCTCTGAGCCTCAATTTCTGCTTCTGTATAAATTAGTTCAATCCCCACAGGGTTGCCATGGGCATTGTTTGACAAAGTTTATTACATAGCAAATCTTTGTTGTTCTTATTTGACAGTATTTCAGAAATAAAAAATAAAATCATTTCAGAGGATATGCATTCCTATTCTTCTCATTCTCCATGGAATTATCTCTTTGATGATTTCTTCCACTTTTCTATCACTAATTCCACCTCTCACTAGTTCAGGGAAGCGAACTCCCTAATCAATGCTAGACGTTCTGTGCTGGGAACCCTATATCTTTGAGTGAGGGTTTCACGCACCAAAAGTCAAATTTACATCTGTAGTTCTGACTTTTCTCTGAAGTCCCATATTCCCTGCAATGGGCAAAACAACAATGCTTGAACTTCTTGTCAGTAACAAATGTAAGGGGACACTTACGTCCTCTCCAGCTTTGCTGTGGACCACCTGCCCTCTGCTGTTGCACAGTTTGAATAAGCTGAGCTCCTTGAGAACAGAAACTGTCATTTTCATCTTTATTCCTAGGGCCTAAGCACAGTGCTTGTCTTAGTCCATATGTGTTGCCATAAAGAAATACCTGCAGGCTGAACACGAAGCACTGTGCCAACATCTGCCTCTGGGGAGGGGCTCAGGCTGCTTCCACTCAAGGTGAAGGGGAAGGGCAGGCAGTGTGTGCTGATCACATGGCAGGAAAGGAAGTCAGAGAGAAGGAGAAGGTGCCAGGCTCTTTTCAACAACCAGTTTTCATGAGAACTAAGAGTGAGAACTCACTTACTTCTAAGAGAATGGAACCAAGTCATTGATGACAGATCTGTTCCCATGACTCCACCTCCCACCAGGCCCCACCTCCAATATTAGGGACCAAATTTCAACATGAGACTTGGCAGGGCCAAACAAACCAGATCTAAACCAGAGCAGTGCATAACATGTGGTAGGTGATCCATGGTCAATAGATAATTGTCAAATAAGTAAGTGAGGGAATGATTGAAGAATGAAGAATTTTTCTCAGACTGGAAAGGGTAGCTACAATGGAAAGAAATTGGAAATCAAAGTAATGATAAACATTGTCACTAATTGAGTCCCAGGCCCTTGCATATATTATTTCTAATCTGTATGACAGCCCCACAGGGTAGTTGTCAGTGGCACGTGGGAGAGAGGAACACCACAGGTAACAAGGAGGGATAGCGAGCGGAGGCCAGGCCACAAGATGCCTGGTGTGGCTGTGCCCATGGCCCTTTGGGAACAAAGGTGCCAGAAGTGTAGCTTATCTTTGGGCATACTTGACACATTCACTGTCTGCCACAGAACCCTCTAATTCCAGCCATGTGATTGGAGGTTGATGTGCCTGGCCCAGAGGGCAGCCAACTACAGACACACACTGGCAAAACCCCACCTGGTAGAAACCCCATCAGACCTGCATTTAGCTCCTCTAATGCGGAGAGAGCATGGAGAGGGTGGGAGCCTCCCTAAAAGATGCACCTTCCATTCATGGCGACCTCCCCACTTCTCTGCCCCTTCCCAGCCAAGAGAGTGCAAATAATACAGCAATAGGGACAGGAGGGCTTAGTATTTACTTATGGAGTTGGGACTTTCATCCCTCTTCACTCAAAATAAAAAAGTGGGCTGGATTAAGTGATCCATGTACAGCTTAACTGAAGTCAAAGACTTGGAATTGTAATTACTTGTCTGCCCTTTTCTTTGCCTCTCTGAGATGGGAAGAGGTGGGCCACAGTAGGAGACGTGCCAGGGACAGTTGAGAGGGAAGGAACAAAGCTAGAAAGGAACAAGTCCATGCCAGCATGGACCTGCAAAACATCTTTCAAATTTCTTACAAATGAGGAGGAAGAGAGAGAGAGAGAACTGAAGAGCTGTTCTAACGGCCTACAACAGTATGGTAAATATGTTAGGACAAAGGAAATAGAGGAGAAACAAGTAGAGAAAGGAGAAGAGGAAATGAGAAAGGAAGGGTGAGAGGGAACTCAGGATGTTGTTCTGAGTAGGAGGCTCAGCTTAGGGAAGCTAAGAGACAGAAAGCTCAGAATTCAAACACGGACTAGACAGTTGGTGAGAAATCCTGGTTTAATTGGTGGGGAATTGGTACTGCCTCAAAAATGGGGATTTTGGAAGGAGAAAAAGAGTCTTTCTTCTCCACAGACCTAGATCTGAAGGCAAAAGAACATAAAGAAGAAATAACCTTGGAAAGGTATTTTGACACTTTAAATATACTGTAAATTATGTGCCATAAAATTGTGCCATTGTGTCATCAGAATGATATATATTTTATTCCAACTTTTATTCTAAGATTCGCACAAATTGTTTTCAAAAACATGCATTTGAAGAAAATTTGAGAATACCACAATATAAAGTTTGACATGTACAGATCAAAGTCACAGACCCAAGTCCACCCCCAGGTGGAACTCATCCCTGTCCAAAAAAGGGTAGAGTAGTTTTAGATTTGGAAGCTGTCTTAGGATCATTTTATCATAGTCACACATATTAATCTTTTAGTAATATGAATGGGAGATAAAATTGCTTCAGGAATCATATGGTAATATGGATAAATACATCAAGGAGGAAATAGCTGAATAAATGTCTATCTTCACCTTAGTGTAAAATAGATCTACTGAAGCATATGCTCAAGATATGTGCCCTATATTCATTCCCTAGGGATGCTGTACCACATACTGGGAGGTAATCTGTTTTCTCACAGTTCTGGAGGCCACAGTCTGAAATCAAGGTGACAGCAGGACCACACTCCCTCCCAAGGCTGTGTGGGAGAATCCATTCCTTCCTCTTCCAGTTCCTGGTGGTTTCAGACATTCTTTGGCCAATCTCTACCTCCATCTTTCCGTGGCCCTCTTCTATCTGCTTCTGTGTCTCAAATTCCCTCCATCTTTCTCTACTAAGGGCACTTGCCATTGGATTTAGGGATCATCTAGATATTCCAGAGTGATCTCATCTCAAGACCCTTAACATAACATCTGCAAAGATCTTTTTTTCCAAATGTAGTCACATTCACAAGTTCTGAATGAACAGATCTTGGGGAAGTGGGGCGCCATCCAATCCACTCCATGTACAAAGTTGAGAATCAACCCAATTAATACGGCAAAGCAAAGGAGGTTTAGATTGTAATTTTAAAAAGTGGGTTTTTTTTAACTTTATTTTCCTTTTAAGCTAAAAAGTGTTGGGGGCTGTAAATTGTGATTGGGAGCGCAAGTTTTCATTTCTAGTAATAATCAACTTATCTCCAGTACCCATTTCCCAATTTCTAACATATCTGTCTGCCAAGTATTCTATAGCAATGCAGCATTGTGAGAGTCGCTTGAGAAAATCTCAAGAAAAAAAATTACAGGACTTACATATTTCAAAAATTTCAGAGACAAATAATTTAGCAGCTAAAGTGACACAAGAACACCCATGCACACACACTGACACACACATGTGCCACTGCACACTCATATTGCTTGCTATGATTCCCCTGGCCAGGTAGTGCTAGAATAAATATCGTTCTCCCCTCAAAAGATGAAATATGCAATAGCACAGACTAGCTTTTAAAATACAAATCTCTCAGAAATTTTGAAAAGTCATTCCCTTAGCAGTTTTATAAAAAATGTCTTAGCCTGAATATGAAATCCTATCTTTAAAGACTAATCAGACATTTGAGTATATGTAAATTGTAGCTGCCTATGTGACCGTATTTCAGTTGTATCTGTCAGTAGGTCCATTGTCACTGATTGAATCCTTTTTCTCCTCCAAGTTCGTTCTCATACACTAGATTGCATTTATGAAAGTGTGATTGACAAGTGCTAGAGAAATCAATTATTTATACATTTCCCAGTGTATTAATTTTTTAAGTTAAAGGAAACAATGCCATGGCATAAATTTTGCTACAAAAGACTGCATGACAGAACTATTTTTAATTAATTTTAAATTCATGTAGTATAATGATAGTAAATCATCATCACTTTTGGTAAATTTCACAACTGTTAGCAAATTTCATTCCTGCATTATGAGTAAATGAAACACAAAATGATACTCTCCAAATTTTTTTTAAAAAATTTATCTGTAATGAAATATCTTCATTTTTTATTAAAACATATAGAATTTCCTATTTTTATACACACCAGCAAAAATCAAGTTCTTTTTAAAAATTAAGTAAAATTCAGTACTTTACTGGGGAAGTATGGTTTAAAGTTTATTATTCTGACAAAGAAAATTTTAATGACAAAAATGAATGCAGACAAAAACCAGATCTTCAAAATTCTAAGGCTGCTCAGAGTTCCCAGCAATTGTCTCCTCTTGTTATATGACACCAGCAAGCTTTGGAGAGATGCCTGGCAGCCTGTGCAGTAGGACACACGTGCAAATGAGTTTCCGACCTCAGCCAACCCCTCTGTATCATCGGGAGATTTCTGCCCACCTGCATACAAAGGAATGAGATCAATCAATCTGAACACAGAAAGTGTTCTTCAGAACTGTGTTTAGAGGTCTAGCAAAAGGAACCTTCTGTGTCCATTCTTCTTATCATTCGCTTTCTCACTAGGTAAGGTGGGATGGACTTTCAGGTCTTCCTAATCCTGCAAAGGGGAACCCTATAATTCCAGAATTTTCTGGTGAACTCTTTGTAGAGGTCAAGCTGCATAATGACAGTACAAGTAGTAGGACAGAAATAGGCCTCCCCAGGGTTGAACCTCAAGGACTGGGAGAGTCACACTGGGATCAAGGTCCTTCCATTTGGGGCAAGGTGGTGAGAACCAAAATGGGAAGGTGAGGAACAAGAATGCACAGGAGAATCTAAAGTTCATGTTCCACAAGGTAAAACATGCCAACAATATTATGTTGACCCCTCAGCCCATGAGATTTTATAAACACTGCCCTAGAACAGCCAGAAATGCACTCATAACAGGTTTTATTCAGTCCGAAGGGAATTGCCAGGTACATTTCACTAACTACTGATGATACTATAATTTTTTTAAAAGGTAAGAGACCACATTGAATAACAATAACAAGTTCTGCCTTTTCAAAATTACATAAAATCTCAGTAATATGCTTTCCTCCAGATAAGTGAGCCTAGGAAAGCTTTGGGTCATTGAGCTAAAACCTCAGGAAAGAAAAGGGTCATATTCATTTATTTGTTTTTGTTAGAGCTGTTGTTATAATCCTGGAGTTACTGTACATGTAGAAATTTATATTCAAACAGTACAGAGGGTAGAACACAAAAAGTCAAAATCTCCTAGTCCTTCTCAGAGATTGCTTTAAATTCTGGTGTTAATTCACATTGTATCTAAATTGTTTATTTACCTTAGAAAAGACACATATTTTTAATGCTTATTAAGAGCTTGAATTGTATACAAAATGTTATGGTATGTTGTGTTACTTTTAATATAAAAAAGAATGGAAAAAATGAAAAGTATGGGAGGCACATTAAGTTTTATAAAGTAAGAATGAGTGGGGGAGGGGATGGATTTTACCAAAAACAAAAA
>VBSM01001124.1:12473710-12497008 GCA_008086735.1 Cheirogaleus medius | reverse complement strand
AAAAAAAAGCAGAAAACCTCATCTGAAATATTCTCTCACATTTAGCATTTTAAAAAGCACTTTTCTCCTCCATTCTCTATATGAATCATGGTTATATACCTTGGTCTTCCTCACCGGAGAGTCACCTCCTACATCCAGGGTAAGAGATGAGAGGAGGGTACCTGGAAATAAGAGACACAAAGAGGGAAGGAGCCTGAGACAGTGATGAGATGTGTAATAATATGTTAATTACTCCCACCGTGCAGAGGGTCATCCCCTAAGTTACCTGAGAGGACCCTCTGATCTGCAGGTAGGCATGGCTGGCTAAATTCCAGAGGTGGATTGAATGGGTGGAGCAGGGCTGGAAGAGCCAAAAGACAGCAACACCTATGAATGTCTCTGACATTGTTTCTTTCTCTCAAACCTGCTCCAAGTTAATGCTTTTAATTGTTCCACACCAGACCACTTGTTAAATGCTACTGATTCTACTCTCCCTCCACAATCAGACACTACTTGGCCATGTTCCCAAAAGCAGAACTACTTTTTAGGCAGAGACAATCAATCACAGGGAAGTGTGACCAGCCAGGAGGGCAATGTCAGGAAGAGAAGAAAAAGTTTCCACAGAAGGAGTGGCCTGGTAAAAAAAGAAGGAGGGAGAATTGACCATTGGTTCTGACAGCACAGGAATCTCTGTTGTCTTTACTAAGAGCCCTGTAATGGCCAGGCAAGGAGTGAAGCTCCCTACCACTGTGTGGAAAGAAGAATGAAGAGGGGGCCTTTGATACTGAGACTGAAGATGTTCCCATTTTGCAAGAAACAGGAAAATGACGTAGTAACTGCAAAAAGACCAAGGATCAATGGGAGTGTTGGGTTTCTTTTTGTCATTGAAAATGTAGAAAACATTAAAACATATCTGTATGTCAATGGAAGTGATCAATCTGGCAGGAAAAAGATATTTTTTGCAAGAGAGAAGGGCTACTTACAGAAGATTGTCATGAGTAGACTGGAAGTGATCCATGTGAAGCACAGGTTAAGGGATTTAACATGAGCAGGCACAGGACATTTACCAAGAGGGAATTTAACATGTGCATGCAGGGGAGGTAGGAAATTGGATTTGGTGGTGGGAAGATGTAGTGATTTTTGTTTTCTTGTTGCTTTTATAGTCTCAGTGATAAATAAGATGAAGTCAGCAACTGAGAATAACAGAGGTATTTGGAGATTTTTAACAGAGAAAATAAGTTGTAAAAAAATGTACTAGGGACTATTCGTAGGATTGCAGGGCCACACACTGTATTCCAGCAGATATTTATGATTTTTTAAAATGTGGCCTTTGTCTCTACTTTGACCTTTATCATCTTCTAAATCACATTATTTGAAAGGGGTGGCCTTGCAAAAATAACAGGAAAGTACCTAAGCCCACAATTTGCCCAATAACAGTTAAAGACCAATCCTATGATGAGTTTTCTCACTAACGGGCACTCTGCAGGAGTTCCGTTTTGCACAACTTCTGAAAAGAGCTGAATAGACAGAAAAGAGATATAAATCTTTCTTTTCAAAATAGTTTTTTGAGAGTCTGTGTTTACAGAGTTCCTGAGTAAACAGCAGGACAACAGGACAAGGAGCCGCAGCCTCAACCATATCTGGAGGGCAGAGTCACATCTCCTGCAATAATCCCATCTCCAAGTAAGGGTGGGGAAACCAACTCTTGGACTCTGACATCCAGCAGACACTTTTGTTATCAACCAACAGCTGTCACTGCTTTTTTTCTTTTTGTCCCCTTAAAATCAACAAGCCACCTGGCTTCAGTGCTGGCACCTCCATTCTCTTTCTTTGGGATGCCATGCTGTTTTCCTGCTCTCTTCCCCCCTTCCCCCCTCTCTTTCACTCTCTCCTTCTCTCTTGGCTCTAAGGGGATAAAATAAACTTTTTTTTTACTGTTTTTATATATATATCCTAATCTCTGCATGAGGAATCTTTATCTACTCATGTATGCCTTGAGCATTTATCTAGTGAGCTCTCCACCCTAACATTATTAATAACCATTTCCTATGTGAAAATCATGTCTTCCTCAATTGGTTACAAGTTCTTAAAAGACAGGATGATGATAGGTCTTAATATCATCTCCAGAGCATACTTTAGTGCCCTAGGCAGTAAACATTGTTCTTATAAACATTTGTGAGATTTGATTAAATAAACTGAATGGGATACTTCAGGAAATACTTCTAGCACGTCTTCCTTTTGCTTGTTCTCTTAGTAACAAAGAGGGTTATAGAAATTCATTGTGACTTCTGTGTGCACACCCAGAGCTGGTATTTGGTTATGCCATAGACACTAGTGTCACCAAAGGAATCCAGTGGGTTCCATCTGAGACCCCCGAGGCAGATTCAAGCTAGATATGTTCTCTGCTCATCAAAATTATTCTGGAGCAAGAATGAGCATGCACGTGGGCATCTATTTCTAGTTTGCTTCCTTTGTATGTTATATCAAAGTGTGTCAAATTCTCTTCTACCTCTCAATGACATGATAGAAAAAGCCATAGACTTTGCTCCAGAAATTGAAGAGAACAACTTCATCTTCCAGATGAAAGAAGTCTCCAAATAGGGTTATATGATTATGCTAACTAAAGGTTTTACAAAATACTTAAAATATTTAATGATGTTTTTGATTAATGTTCATAAAGTAAAAACATGCAGTACTGCTGCATTTCTGCTGGGTAAATACTGACTAAGAAACAGGAAGTTTTATTAAATAAAAATGATTATCAGGCCAAGTGACCTCTGTTAAAAGAAGCTGCACATATCCACATGGATGGATCTTTGTAGCTAAGAGATTAGCCATGGAATACCTAATTACAATAACAAAAATGCTCTCAGTAGTCTATTAATGTTTTGTTCCATATTTGCTCTTTGAAGGCTGGGATAAATTGGTCTGAGGACAGCTGGCATTCAGAAAATTGCATCAGTGTCTTTTAAAGGCTAATTTTGGCACTAAGTTCCTAAGTACAGGGAAACATTTCTAGGATAGAGTAAGGTGCAAATCCAAGGTCACTTCTGAACATAGAAATCACAGAATTATTTTCATAAAAATACTCAGTAGGACTAATAATCATTAATAGAAACCTTTAGATACAATTTTTCTGAATGCTACAGATCTCACACATCTCTTCAGAGCCTTCTCTCTAAAGAATTATTTTCCACTTACTCATATGATACATTATCCTAGGGTTGATATGAGTCATTCCCTCTATGTTTTTAAACTCTTCTGTGGAAATGGCTTTGTTGGCCACAGCACAGGTCCTCATTGTTAGCGGCCAGAAGAAGTCCCCTGCTTATGTGTGGGGGTGTGTAGGGGACACCCTGTCACAATAAACATGCAACTACACTGTACTGGGGGAAAATGATTGATTTTTAAAAATAAGGACAATTCAAATTCACTATTGAAAGTTTGGTAATTTAGAAAAGTATAAAGAAAGATCAGACAAAATATGATACTGATGACTGAGTGTCCCCCAAAGCTCACTGCTCCTCTCAGTCTGACCCTCACTAAAGGACTCTCTCCTTCCACATGGCACTAACCTCTCCCTCTTTCAGACCTAACAATGGTAACCTTGTTGCTGCTGTTCCATGTCCCTGCACTATCCTGTGTTGTTCCTGGCACCATCTTCCCGCCTTTGGAATTATTTCCTTGGTCAGTGAAGCCTCTTCAACATATCCTAATTTCATTGTGCCATCTCTTTCCTCTTGGGACCTGGATGGACGCAAATGTCAACGTTTTATATAATTGTCTGTAGTAGGGAACACTGAGGCTTATTGGTCTTTGGGTAGGCCTTAAAAATGTTTCGTGTTTGTTTCTGTATTCGGAAGTGGGCAGTTCAACAGCTAAATCCTTCGAAATGGCATCCCCAGACAAGCATCTGTCATCTCGCTGACTCTGTTCCACTTAATAGACATTCAGGTTTAGGGCTTTCAGAGCCTTTTGAAAGATTAAGTGAATTAGACGTTTACCCAATAAAGTCAGAGGATTGGAGAAAACAAATTTAGAGCAGCAATGTCGGTCATTACTAAAAGCAAAATAATGGCTAGATATTGATTTTAAATATTGATCCCGCCTTTTTCTTTCTGAATGATTTTATGATGTTTATTTTAAAATAGTTTCCCAGAAATCAATATAAATTTTAAAGGCCTTCATTCTGCCTTGTCCACAGCACCTAACACAGTGTTAGGGATAAGGCAGATGATTTATTTTCATAATTATGCATGCAGTTGTCAACATATAGCTGTGTAGTTGTACATGCAGACTACTATTCATAGCTTTATCACCTTTAAAAATTTGATTTTTAAAAATTTCTCACTAAATGTATTAAAATAACATCCAGAGGGAGGTTATGTGGCAAATACTACTCATAGAAAGAGTCCACTTTACTTCTTTGATTATGATATAATCATCTAAGTCAAATGACAGCAGAATCCTGATTGTTCCCAATGCTAGCTGTTAATAGAAGCCATTGGATGGGAGAGCTGATCAGTATAAGAATGGAGCTTGGGTAACTACTACTACTGTCAATTCATCTCCTAATGATTTTATAGCACAAAGTTGGGTATCACAAGATCAGGAATAATTCCCTGAAGAGAAGACAAGGCAATTTTTTGAGGATGTTGTTTGCGTCATACTTAGCAAGAACTAGACCTAAGTCCCTGTGTTTATTCAAAAGTATTCCTTTATATCTTACACCTTTTAAGAAGGAAACTGAGCCAAATTCTACCAAACAACATGTGAATGACATTGTTTATTCATTTACGTTCAATAAATATAATGAAGCCATACTAATTTTTGAAAAGGTGGTAACAGTAAAAAGGAAACTTGTTTTTTTTAATGGGATTTTATTTTAATATGAATGTGGCTAACCATACTTAAAGTAATGAAGAGGTAAAGACATTGTCTACACACATACATAAATACACTTATGTGCACACACATACACAGGCACAGAGTTTTAGATTCCAGTTTTTAAAATACTTTCCCATACTGATGATGTAAGTATTTGTTAGTTATTAAAGTGATTTTGAAGAGCTAGATTCTAGCGAAGCTTAAAGACCTACTTTTCTTAAGTAGACCTACTCTAGCCTCTAATGTAAAATATGTTACTGCTATAATATCTGCTTTAGTTTGAACAATTGGGGTTCTATTGGAATTTCCGCTCTATACTTCTGTTTGGGGGTCATAAGACCAATTTTGTGATGTAAAATATCTGTAACTAAGATTTTCAATGTGAAGATTTTGCACCAATGTTCAAAAATCACATTTCCCATCTAATCTAAAGCCATCTATATATGCACAAAAAATTAACGTTATAATTTCTCCAGATGTTATTGTTCTCTAGGGCTTTTTCTTGTTTTAAAATTAATTCTTGCAAATTGTTACCTTAGTACTAATTGAAAGATTTTTGGGGATGAATCATCTTATCTGTTAGACATATTTTAATCAGTCCAAACTAACCAGAGCAGAATAAAATAATGGAGCCATGGCTTAACAGTAAAGTATATGTTAATATGGCATCCTAGTAATCTCAGTCTTTGGTTTCCTAGCAAATAGTCTCTAGGGAGTCCTTTTTAATTGTTATTTACCAGTCAGCATGTATACATTGATTTTCTATAATGTGCCAGACACTGTGCTAGACCCAGAGCTACAAAGAAGAACAAAATGCAGTTCCCTACCTTTGAAATACTCCCAGTCTAAATAGGGGAGAGAGATGAGTGAATGCTGTAACAGAGGCATTTCTACAAGCCATAGGAACAGATCCGTGGTGCTAGATCTGCCCAGGAAGGTGAGATGGGGCAGGTTCACAGAAGGCACAATAGTTGTGCTGCCCCTAGAAGAGAGAGTTCAGTCTTGAGGTTGAAGAAGATACTAATTTGTGTTATTCTTCATAGGGCACTCTATCAACAGAGCTTTTTATAGTTGCAATGGCCTAGAACTCAAAAAGTCATTTTTCTCATCCTGTGGGGAAAGTAGATGTAGAAATTTTTGACTGGCCGTACTTTTTTTGGTTACATATCTCCTAGACAGTTTAATTTCTGCAACCCGGCTTAATTTAGGAGTATAAACAAAAGACTTGAGCCAACTGTCTTTATAATATTATGTATGAGAAACCTATTTACATTGAAAACTGGAAAACAGCTCACAGAATAAGGATTTGTATCTGTTTTCTGGTGCCTTGGCCTCTTTATTTCCATTCCCCCCCGCAAATTGCCAACTGATGCATTTAAATACTAAAGAGAAAGCAATTTTAGGAGATAATATGCTTAGATGTTAAAAAATCTACGCTGATTATATAGTGTTTGCTATAGACAGAGAACTGACAAGTGAAAGTTCCCGCGGGCAGACCACTCCGTATGCCATGCCCGGTCCACCACAGTACAACATTCTGAAAGTTAATTCATGTATTTCTCATGTTTAGAGTTTACAGTTACAGTATAATGTTTACATAGCATTGTGTCTACCATTTTCAGCATACTTAGATCTTTATTAACTTTGATTTCTTTGAAAATCTATCAAATTTTATAAATTTTCATTTTTTATGAACCTGCAGTTTATTTTATGATCCTACAAATTGCCATCAGCAATTTCTATTAAATCAATAAGTTTTACATAGAGCAACATATAAAATGGAAAAAAGCATGTGCCCATATAAGGAAGCAAAGAAGCACAAAAAAATCATCAGTCTTTTGCCCCCTTTTTAATGGAATTATTTGTTTTTTCCCTGTTGAGTTGCTTAAGTTCCTTCTATTTTCTGGATACTAGCTCCCCATAAGGTGAATAGTTTGCAAACGTTTTCCCCCATTCTATAGGTTGTCTCTTTACTCTGTTGATTATTTCTTTTATGTGGAGAGTGGAAAGAGAGACAACAGAGACTGGGAAGTGTGAGTGAGAGGGGAGGAGGAAGGAGGAAGAGAAGTGGGTTAAAAGGTACAAACATACATTTAGACAGAAGGAATAAATTCAATCCTTGATAGAGTAATATGACTACAGTTAACAAAAATATATTACATTCAGGTGATGAACACCTAAACACACTGACTTGATCACTATACAATGTATACATGTAAAAAATTTCACATATACCCCATAAATTTGTACAAATATAAGAAAGAGTCAAACATTTTTCAAAAAGAACAATAGGAGATTAAACCTTCTCAATTTCAATCAAGAAATAAAAACTGAAAGAGTGCCATGATCAAACAGAGCAACACTGTTAACAGTGAGAGGTACAGGGTGTAAGATTACGGCTTGTCTCCTGGCAATGTCTGCGCAAGTGACAGCCCACACCCTCACCAGAAATCTACCCCAAGTGTTCCATTACTCACTTACGAAACCAAGTCCTAAAAACGTATTTTAGATAGCGAGCTTTATTAAACTCTATATTTTGTCAAATACAGCATGAAAACAGGAAACAAAAAAAGCTTTGAAAATGCAATAGCAATTACGTTCACACTTCTGTGGTGTTATTTCTTAGAACAGGTGATAATATAGTCTACTTAGAGTTCAATGTTGTAAAAGTCATTAAAATGCCATCTCCTATAATTTTGTAAAGAGTTCTGTTACTCTAAAAATGCAAGACGATGCACATTACTTTACATTAGTTACTCTAAAAATGCACATTAGTTACTCTAAAAATGCAAGACGATGCACATTAGTTTTCTGAAATTCTGGGAACTTGATATAAAAAAATATTTTTAAATGAGGTTTTTGTGTTGACTTTGTATTTTTATTAAATATATATTTAAGTACTTAGTGTGTGCTAGTCATTAGGAAAGTGATTATGAGCACAATAGACAGAGTCCTGCCTTTATACAGAAGTGAAAAGATAATTAAACAGCAAGTCTGATTAAGTACTGAGGTACAATGACAGCAGACATACAGGTGGCAGTGGGAGCCCCAGCAAGAAGCCTGACCTGAACTGGAGGGAAGGATGGAATCCAGAAGGACTTCCTAAAGGAAGAGGTATCTAGGCTGCAACCTGGAGGATGAGTGAAAGTTAACAAGCTTAAGAAGAGAGGGAAGACTGTCTGAAGCAGAGGAAATAGACTTAGAGGTTAGAAGGACCCTGGAGCCAGGAAAAAATAAAAATTCAATAGGGCTGGAGCCTAGATTACATAAAGAAAAGAAATATAGCTGGAAAAACATACAAAATAAAAAAATTAATGTTATTTACGAACAAGAGGAAGCCTTTGGGATGTGTTGTTATTTAGGGATCACTCTTTAAAGAACAGACTGGAGGAATGCAAGAGAGAGAGAGGGAATGGCTGGAAGAGGTTGTGGCAGTGGAAAAGAGCTAAGTTGGTGGACTGAGGTGGAATTAGAAGATGGAATTGCCAGGCCTGGTGATAGACTGGATTTGCAGAGTGGTAAGTAAGAGAGAGGGTTAGGAATGATTCTCAGAGCTCTGATTCAGGCAACTTAGTGCACAGTGACATCATTCACAAGACATGAAAAACATGAGCAATTTGAGTGTGGCAGGTGGGAGTTTCCATGACTTAAATATTGAGCATGTCTCATGTGAACACCTGTGAAACATCCAAGTAGTGATGTCTGCTGAGTCTGGATCTGTGGGGTTCTGGAGCTCAGGAGAGAAGCCTGGGATGGAGATTTGGGAGTCCTCAATAATGGAAATCATGAGTGTAGATAAGGTCTCCCTGGCAAGATGTGGGCTATGAGGGAAGAAGGGGATCTGGGAAGTACCCCAGGGATTACCAAATTCTAGTGATGGGCAGAGAAAGATAGTCTTGTGTCTTATGCCAGGTTTCCTAGGAAGTACAGTTTGGGGCAAAGCTGTGTGCTAACACTTTCTTTGGGGTGCCATGCCTAGGTAAGCTTAATGAGGATGAAATAGAAGTAAGTCAAAAAAGAAAAGAAAGCATTAGAAGATAATGCACTGCCAAGCTAGCCGCAGCCTCACAGGACAACACAGCCAGGCTTAGTCATACAGGACATCTCCAGAAAGCCCATGAAACAGTCAATTTTTTCAGGGTAAGAAATTCATGGGCTGGCTTTTCCCCATGCCTGTCTCTTACTGATCAAAATGTGTCCCCTGCATGTTAGCACTCTGTATTTCCAGGTTCCCTTACCCTGTCCTCTCAAGCAGCTGCTTGGAAGCCCAAGCTCCTGGGCCTTCTATTCAGTAAAACGGGACAGCGGAGGCGCTGCAGCTCCCCCTGTTGGGCTTCATGCAGGCTCTGCTGAAGTCAGGCCCTCATCCCGCGGGGAGGCAGAAACAATAGTAGGTGACAGGAGACTAAGCAGTGGCAGAGGCAGGCAGGACTTTACAACTGCTGGAATGCTGTAAGCCACCACTGGCCATATCTTGTCTGAGATCAAGGTATGTTGCCCAGACTTAGGACAGAGGTTGGTCTGAACGAATCTTGGCATTAGTGCATGAACAGTGAATAGTGTGTCTTGTAAGGAAGAAGTCTGCCCAGGCATAGCCCGGGGGATGGGTGAAAAATTCAACAATGTCAGAAAAGGTAAAGAAAGAGTGTTTCATAAAGGAGTCTATGTCAAATATTTCTAACAAGTCAAATAGGATAAAAACTGTAGTTAATTTTAATTGATTGTCCCCTCTTCTGGCAAAGGCAATTCAACTTTCCTGTGGGAAACCATGCTTCCTCTACTCTGGGCTCATGAGTTCTAGGTCAAGTGTATCTCCCAAATGGCCCAGGCTTGGAACACAACCCAGACACATACCATCAGAAATTCATCTTCTCAGTCACAGGGAGGACATGTACTCAGCCAGGTCAGTGAGGCACAGTTTCATGACTATTGCAGGAATAATTGGGAAAAAGCTCTAAACCCAAACTTTTCAATTATGTGATTCAAATGCTCCTTTTTCCCTAAGCCAGTTCTAGTTGGATTTCCATCACTTGTACCCAAGAGATTACTGGTAGCTACAAGGATGGAACAGTATCGAATGGATTTAATGTCAAGGTCACTGGGAGCCTTGGAGAGAACAGGTGCAGGAGTGCAATGCTGGAAGAAGTCAGGGTTACACACATTATTTCTTTGTCCTATTTTTCAACTCCTCAAACATCATTCATCTACTGGGAAAGGACTAACAAGGACAACTTAAAAATGTTTAAAGTACCTTCAGGAGGAAGCAGCAAAAACAGCCACAAGTGCATTCTGCTTTGTGCCTCTGCATAAAGTTCTTTCTTTTAACATCTGAGATAACTTCTGACCTTTCAGGTCAGGGAGTGGGAAAACCTCAACTGCTGCTGGATCCCTGCTTTGTCACCCATGGTTCTACATACCCTGACCTGACCCTGGTAAATAAAGGGTAAATAAATCCCTTCTTGAAATACCCTAATTCGATCGTGCCATCTCTTTCCTTTCAGGATCCTGACTGATCCACATGTTAAACTCTCATATCCTAATGTTTAAAAAAGACTTGAAAGCACAACATTCTGATTAAGGAGTTTAGCTAGTTTGCTGTTGCTGTTTTTGCATCATTTGTTTTGTTTTTAAGGAAGCATTTGAAACAGCCAAATCCTTTCACCAGATTTAGACAATCAGAAAAATACATCACTATTTATCTGTCTTTCAGTCTATCTAAATATCGATCACCTATATCCCAAAGTTACTACAGTAGAGAGTCAGGTTTGTGATTTTTTAGACTCTTTGTAATATTAAGTGAATCAGATATTCACCTAATAAAGTCAGTGAAAAGAACAATTGTAGAGCAGTTATTTTTGGTTATGGCTAAAAATTATTAATAAGTAATAGCTGCAAATTGATTTTTAAATATCAATTTGCTTTTTATTTTAAATAGTATTTATTTTTTTCCCTATAATATTTCCTTAGAAATTAGCACATTGACTGCCACACTAGAAAAAACATTTTCTTCCCTGGAGCCACGGTGTTTTATTAAAACAAAATGATCCTTTCCAATTAGTTATTTTTTACTGTTTTCTGTGCATGAGTTATATGCAACACAATCTACGTTTTTATATTTAAATTGTCAATATTAATTGTAACAATAAGAACATCAGCAAGTAAGATTTTCACTAGCCAACTGCAGGGTTTTGCTTCACGCTGCCCGGGGTTCTAAACTAGCTTGAGTTAAATACAACAACTCACATGGCAATATGTATTTAGAAAATCTTTATCTGCATCATTTACACCACCTAGCATACTGCCAGATACAGGTGATTATTAACTGCCAGCTGGATAATTTGTCTGTGTATTTTTTTATACAGTTGTCCACATTTAGTTCGATAACTGTATGTGTGGGAAGGCCATCCTTACCTTTATTACCTCTGAAAAACGTGGACTTTTTACCTTGTCTCATTAGACGCATTAAACTAACATCCAGAGAGGAGCTATGTGGCAAATGCTACTTTTACGGAAGATTTTTAACTTTTACCACCCATCTTCCACCCCTATAATCAACTCAGTTAACACATTTAAATAACTTAAGACTTAGAAATGATTTTCAGAAACTTAATCCAATCCTACTAATAATAAAAAAAGCAGTTTAGAAGATAATATGCTTCTACAAAAAAGTCCTTATTAAGCCTGTAATAGCTTTTTCTGAACATAAAAATGAAAGGTGAAAGTTAATTTACACATTTCTAATGTTTATTAAAAGGCATTGTAATATCCACTCTTCACAGACTTATCTGGCTTCTTTTAAAAAGTTGATTTCTTTGGAAACCCACTCCATTTTTAAAGTTCTCATTTATGATTTGAGCTCGCATTACATTTAATAACCCTAAAAATTGCCATCGGGAACTTTGATTCAACAGATGATAAACTTTACAGTTTACAGAGCAACAAATGGAATGGAAATAATGTACACGCTCACATAAAACGACACAGAATCCCCCACACATGCGTGCACACAAACGGACAGACCGTTAAAGCTAGTGCCAGAGGGCAAAACGCACCTGCGCCCCGCTCAGGCCTGTGTGCTCTGCCGCCCACAGCTGCAGAACCACCTGGCGGCACCGGTGCACCTGCGGCGATGGAACTGCCAGCGAGTCATCGCCCCCTGTCCCCAGGAGGAGCGAGGGAGAACCTCGCTGATGTCAGAGATAAACTCAGAAATGGCCTCGACCTCTTGCAGGCATCGTTTAATCTTCCTCTGTGGATCAGCAATCGGATTTTCTTTTTTATGTTCTCAGCTATTCAGTATTTTGTTGGAAAAACACAGTGACACCCAGCCTAATATTCTTAATAATTATTTTCATATGAGGTATTGAGATGGTACTGAGCAGAGTCATCTAAAAAGACTGATGACGTTGACTGCAGATGCTGCTAGTCATCGTAAATCTGAGAACACAGATGTCCCTGAAAAACTCTCCCCGAAGGTGAAAATTCCTTGCTGGGTTATGAAAGGACCTCGAAATCTAGGAAAAATGGCCAAACACGTCAGAGCTACGTGGACCCAGTATTGTTTATAAGCTCAGAAGAAAATAAAGACTTCCCTTCTGTGGGACTAAACACCAAAGAAGACAGAGACCAGCCTCCCTGGAAACAAAGTCTTTCAGTATGTTCATGACCATGATCTAGAAGACGCAGATTGGCCCATGGAAGCGGATGACGATACCTAGGTCATACTAGACAACCTGAGATGGCTTCTCACACCATGACCCTGAGGAACCTTTTCACTTTGGGAGAACGTTTAAGCCCTGTAGAAAGCAGAACTACCTGAGTGGAGGAGCAGGATGTGTACTGAGCAAAGAAGCCTTGAGGGGATTAGTTGACGGGGTTAAAATGAACACCTGTGCACCAATTTCCTTAGCTGGGGAAATGCATGGAAATCGTAAACGTGGAACCAGGGGATTCCAGAGATACCACTGGAAAAGAAACTTTTAGTCCGTTCTTACCAAAACGTCACTTAATTCCAGGTTTGGGTACTAGAAATATAACTACTATCCTCTTGTACAGGGTCCCAGTTGCTGTTCTGATTTTGCGGTTTCTTTTCACTATGCTGAGGCTACAGCTATGTATGGGTTAGACCACCTCGTTTATCATCTTCAGCCATATGGTTATTTGTATAGATATCAACCTGCTCTACCTTTGGATTTCCTGGTGGAAATAAGCAAAACAAACAAAAATGAAGATCCTGAAGTAAACTTAAGAAACCCTTGAAAGAAACCGATGAAAACACTATGGTAGAGTGACCAACAGCGCACTGTGGACCTCTGCATCTTGGAAGAGAGCACTCAGGTCCCAGAGAGCACTTCTTTCTAAATGAATGCTCCGTATTGGAAAACTTGCATAGCAATGAGTGTAAACTGAAGCTTAGCAGGGGCAGTGAGGTGTGTTAAAATGCGTTTTTGAAACAGACACATAGATATTATATTTTCCAACACTGGTAGTGTAGAGGAAGGAGAGATTTTGTTGCCTGTTCCTGACTAATATGTATTAGAGTTCCCGAGAAAATACAGCTGTTAAACTTGATAAAACTATACTGCACCAAGTTAGTAAAACACACATGATGCTAAATAGATCCGTCTACATGAAAATTCCAGAAGGAAATGTTGGTGGTCAACGTCAGCATTATTTTTTAAACACTAGACATGAGCTTAGATTGTACTACGACCTAAATGAAACAAATTCCCCACTACATACACCATTTTTGTCTAATGAAAATTTCTTTATGATTATTTATAAGTAGCAGTACTTCTTCCGGGAAAAGGTAGAATAAGAATGGCACTTGTTGTAAAGTTCACTAATAAAATCACCTTTTGAAATTATCATCAGTCTTGACGATGTTATGTGCTTGGTTCTCATTAGCAGCTAATCTTTTACTGGACTAGGTAATATTCACTGAGAATCCCTGTGGTCTTTTTTTATATGGGTGATTAAGCCTCCTTGAATACCATTCTCCATCATTCACATTTGTTTACTGAAAGCATTAGTAGCCTTCTATAAGCATGCTTTTAAAAACATTTTGTCTCAAATTTACTCACTGTTAATGTGCAAGTAATAAATAGTAAATGCAATTCTATGTCTTCCATTAGTGCCATTTGAACACTTTTGTTATATTAGTTCCACTCTCAAATTCCTAAATTGACTTTTTTAATAGTAGAAAAAGTTTTATCCATATACCAATGATTGAATAATTTGCTTTTCAGTATACTTATGCATTTTAAAAAGGTTGATGAACATTTATTTGCAAAGTATGCAGTTTCAAACTATTACCTAAATTTGACACATCATTATCAGTATGTTAATTTATGAATTTTTTCAATATTCAGATTAATCTGGTCACAGCAATAATGAATATTATACAAATATAATTATTTACTAGGAAAATTAAAATGTCAGCTCTTGTCATCTAACTTATTACAAGATATTTATTATAATGTTAACTTGATTGGGCCTAACATAGAGCCATGGGTTTTTGTCTAAATTTAAGTTGGTATTCATTTTCCTGTTTAAGTGATCTTAAACATACATGCATGCACATACATGCACACACCTATTTGTGTGTGTCTGTGCATTTGTAGCACTTGTTTTTTTGACCTTAAAGCAGTTATCAAACCTATTTAATTTTGTTATTTACTTGCATACTGACAATTATCCCCTTTAGTACACACAAAGGAGAGTCCCCATTAGTCACATCATCCACCCTGATAAATAAATACCACAGGTGGTTCTCTGGTTCTTTCATGTCCAGTCTCTGATGACATTTTTCAGTATTTCAGGAATACACTTATCAAAGGTCAACTGCAAACAAGCCTGGGAATTATTTCAAGGGTCATTTCATTTCATTTGCTTCCACGTTCGTTGCTCTTTGCATAATGTCAGTTTTCTCACCCTTTTTTTTTCAGAATTTTCAACCTTTTGTTCTAGAGATATGCTAATTAAAGAAGAAATTTTGGACCACCTACAATGGTCACTCATATCACTTCTTTGTGCTCACACTTCCAGTTATTTCCAACCAACTACACGATACAGCTATGGGCAGGAGCTGCCTCAACCCTGCTCCTTGTTCAGACCTCCAGGAATCCTGCCTGACTACGCTTGGAATGCCACATTACTATTAGGCATAATTCTGATCACTGTGTTTAGATACAACTATATTTTGCCAGGCAGCTACAAAATTATTTTTAAAAGGCAGTACATAATTGACTTGTGAGTTATTTTCAATGTCAAAGAGCCCATAGAAAATTTTTAAAACTTGCTACTCTTTGTTTTATGTTGCCTATATAGTTACCTAAATCACTGAGTGATACAAATGGGAAATGAACCATTATTTAACTGATATTCTTTGATATCTCAAAAAACAGATATTAGAAAAATAAATAGAATCATATATTAAAGTTGATTTTAAAAATTTCTAATGACAGAAAAGAGATAAGCTGCTAACTCCACTAAATGGGAAATGCATTGAATAAGGTTTATAGCAGAACAGGATAATAACTCTGTATATTTAAAATTAAATTAGAGAAATAAATATAACCTTATGATATAAAATAAATATTTTCTCAGACATGAAGGAGCTTCTGAAACTTCTGGTATCACTTTGCCTGTCACCTGTGCTTAGATAGGGCTATTTTTAGTGAACCTTAGTACCCAGATTTGTACCTTTACTAGTATCCTACCTAAGAGACAACAAAATCAATGTTTTGGGGGAAAAAAAAGTCAAGATATCCCAGGGATATCTCATTCCTGCCTGAATGCAAAGAAAATTGCAAAGATGTCTAAAGTACTACCAATAAGAATGAAGGTGTCAGAAGGTGTCAGAATATCAGAGTTCCCACCAGCCAAATAATGACAATTTGAGCTTCATAAAAAGAAACAGTAATTGTAATCAAGTGTACCAAGTTTATTCTTTAAAAAGGTCTAAGTCCATCATGACACTCAAAAAAGACAAATACCTTAAAATGTGCTAAAGATAAATCATATAGAATTTTCCTAAGTTTGCTTACAAAAATACTGCTATGTGATGATTAAAATAAATTATGTTGTATATGTAAGTTTTGGTAATTGCTTGAATATTATGCAAGATATATAGCAATTCTAAGAACACAACAAAAATAACTTTTAAAAGTATTTATATTGCTTGTTAATGTTAATAAAAATGTTAGAATACATGGAGCCATATAAAAGGTAATAATAAATTAATAATATAGTATCAATATCATAGATGCCATAAAATCACATAAATCAGTAAAATATATAATATAATAAATCAGAATGTATCAGGAGATATTTATACCTTCATCATATTATAGATATAAAAACTACCAGAGAACTCAACAATATATTGGTAACCACCTTTTAAGACAAGGTTAAG
Source organism: Cheirogaleus medius (assembly GCA_008086735.1). Taxonomy (NCBI): domain Eukaryota; kingdom Metazoa; phylum Chordata; class Mammalia; order Primates; family Cheirogaleidae; genus Cheirogaleus; species Cheirogaleus medius. The sequence continues at coordinate 12,480,726 of VBSM01001124.1, read as the reverse complement.
CAACATCAATAAAATAACTTGCCAAAGTTGTCTTGTACCTCACAGCTAGTAAGAGTTTCCATGTCCCTGATCTTTCTTCCTGTCAGAAATAGAATAGAGACACATTTATACACACTTTACCCCACAGAGGCTTTGGGGATTTTTGTCAGGTGTTCTCACAGGCATATAGCGCTGGTTTGAACTTTAGCTTCATCAATAATCACTTAGGTTTTTCTGAAACCAAATTCCATGGGACCCTAATTATGCTGGATAGTATTGATTGTGAGGTAGAGAAAGAAGTTTCTAGGATAAATTAAAGATGGAAAACTATAAATGAAACTAACTTAAATCTTTGTATATATTTTTGTTTCAGAGTTTTTTTGTTTTTAATTATTATGAGTACATAATAGCTGTATATCTTTATAGGGCACATGTGATGATTTGATATGGGCATACAGTTGGAATTAATCAAATCAGAATAATTAGGACATCTATCACCTTGGGTATCTATCATTTCTTTGAGTTAGGAACACTCCAACTCCACTTTTTTAGTTATATTAAACTGTATATACCCTAACTTATTGTTGATTATAGTCACTTTGCTGTGCTATCAAATATTGTTCATTCTATCTGACTCTCTAACCATATTTTTGCACCCATTAACCATCCCCATGTTATCTCCTCTCCCTGGTACCCTCCCCAGCCTCTGGTAACCATCATTCTACTCTCTGTATGAGATCTACAGAGAGAAATTAATCTTACTACTAAACAGTGTGTTATATGACTCAATGAATGTTTATTTGTCAGTATTTTAAAAATCGGTGGCATGAATGCTTTAAAAGAGTCTGGTGACTTACTCATTTTAAAAGAAAAGTATTTTTTGAAGTGATTTTCAGTACATTTTGGCTATTTTTAAGCAACAAGTTTAAACTACCACATAAAATAATTATCACAGTAAAAAAAAAAAATTTGAATGCTACCTGAAAGAAACTTTGAAGGGTATATTAGATTAGCCCAATCACAAAAATAATTTAAAAAATAAAACTCTAAGAAAGAGAGACATAGGTCAAAATGTCTGCGCTATAAAATAAGCATATAAAAATGTGACTTGTATCCTGGCTTTCTTTGCCTATGTGATAGGCGCTGGCAAACAACAAAGATGAGTGTTTAATTTATTCACTTACAGCAAAATCACTTCCTAAAGACTGTAGGTTTTAAGCTATATGTTTCAACACCAGAGTGCAAAATGTAAAAATATTAAGCAAACAAATTTTGAAATATGTAATAATGATTTCATTCACATCAATGTGGTAATATTTCTTAGAAGGAGTTTCAGATATGTAGCTATGAGCTTAGTGTCTTAGAAGTCATTATAATACCTACCATCTCTCATAATTCTGTAAGGAAAGCTGTTAAAAGATTGTGCAAAGGCAAAATAGCACATACCAATTTTCTGAAATTCTTGGGAAGGAAAACTGCATGTTCTGGATTTGACAAAATATCAAGAGACAAAAACACTTATAAATGTGTTTATGCATTAGACATATTCCTAAGCCAAACACCAGGCCAAGTTCTAGGGAAAGTGGTTATGAGCATGGAGGCCTGCCCTTATGCAGAAATGAAGATGACAATTAAGTAGCCCCCTCTGATTAAGTGCTGTAATCCAATGACAGCAGACACATAGGTGCAGTGGGAGCCATGGCAAAACTCCCCAACTTGAACTGTAGGAAAGGGCAGGGATCCAGGAGGGCTTCCTGGAGGAAGGGATATCTAGGCTGAGGCCTGAAGGATGAGTAAAAGTTGACAAGATGAAAAGGAGAAGGAGGACTCTTTCATGCAGAGGAAATATGAATAGCTTATGTGAAGGCTCAGAGGTGAGAGAAAGCAGTGGGCCTTGAGGAAATAAAAGTTCAATAGGGCTGGAACCTAGACCTAGGAAAGGCAAGAAACGGACCTGAAAATATAGGTAGAAAATAGAGCAAAAAATGCAGACTGCATAACATGAAGAAATATTATCTAAGGAGGATGAAAAGCCTTGACATTGAAGTTTCCAAAGGACTACTGTATGCAAAATGGACTGAGGGACGCAGGCAAGGAGAAGGATGGCTTGAGGAGGCCGTGTCAGTGGAGATGGAATGAAGTTGATGAGGCTGGGATGGATTTAGAGGTAGAATTGCTGTGGCCTGGTGAGAGTCTGGATGTACAGAGTGAGGAGTGGTAGGGAGTAAGGGACCAAGTGATTCTCAGGTTTAAGTTTTCTGATTCAGACAATGAGGTGCATGGTGCTGTCAGTCACTAAGAAAGGGAATGTTAAGGGGAGAGCAGTTTGGGTCTGGTACGTGGATAAGTTTTACGCATGTTGAGTTGGAGACACCTGTGAGCCTTTTAAGTAGTGATGTCCAGTAAGAGCTGGATCTGTGGATCTGGAGCTCAGGAGCAGGGGCCGGATGGAGATGGAGATGTAGGAGTCATCAGATTACAGTTGGTGATTGGAATTTCAGGGATGGGTGATGTCTCCCCAGAAAAATGTGTGTTGTCAGAAGAGAAGTGACCCAGGAGGAGGTAGTATGTAGAGCACCGTAAACGTGTGTGATCAGAGAAAGACGATCCTGTGTCTTAGTCCAGATTTCCTAAGAATCAAAGCTACATCTAATCCTCTATTGGAGGTGGGGCGTGGGGAGGGCTGTGCCATGGCTAGACAGTAATAATAAGAGAAGAATAGAAGTGAAGTAGGAAAGACAGGAAAACAAATATGCAGTAATGTACTATGTTGTTTGCCACAGCCTCACAAGGAACAGCCTGGTGTTTGGTCATATAAGACATCTCCCAAGAGATCCTATGTAACCATTGCCCTTGAAACAGGCTCTCAGGCAGAGAGTGTGCAGTTTATCTTCTAGCTCTTTTTCCATTCATGCCTCCCCATGATGACTCAGCCTCCCTGTGCATTAACTTCCTTGCATTTCCTGGTTGTGCTAACCAGACCTTCCAGGCAACCATCGAGGAAGCAAAGGTCTCTGGGAGTCTATTTTGCTGTAGTCCTGGTAACTTCCAGTACTCCCTTCACCATGGGTGCAATAAGGCTTTGTTCTGGGGACTTAAGACAGAGAGCAGTGTCAGCAGATGCAGTCCCGGTGGCAGGAGCTAGAATTTTACAGATGATGAAGCAATGTGGCTCTCATTGGGCCTCTCTAACTAGGAGCATCTCTAGCCCAGGCAAGTTTCCAAAAGGCTGAATACATTTTTTAAAGTACAGAATGAATTTTTAAAATTGCAAAGTGAAAGTGGGTCGAGTACATTCTGCAAGGAAGATAGAGAAGTTAGAAAAGTGAAAGAAAGCAGAATGATGTCACAGATGGCAAGGGACTAGTATATTTAATGTTTCTGTCAAGTCAAATAAAAAAGAAACCATAATGGATAAGTATGAACTAGTGTGCATCTGGTAATGCAGTTTTCCTATAGGGAATCACGCTTCCCCTACTCTTGGTTCATTGACTTTGGATTCAGTAAACACCATCCATTGGTTCTCAGGGTGAGCATAGGCCCAGGTACAAAGAATCACTGTGGGCCACTCACTCCCAGCACAGGGATGGCCCATGAGCCAACCAGGCCAATGGGACTCCATGCCAGGGATTTTGCTGGAACAACTAGTAAAGAGATGCAAGCCTGAAATGTTTAAATTTTGTAAACCAATGAATGCCCTTTCTTTGCTTAAGTCAGTTTGACTTGTTTATTATTCTGCCATTTCTGTCCTTCTTAACTGCTACAGAAGCCGGAAAGTGTCCACTGGATTTAGTCACAGAGACCCTATGGCCTCAGTGAGGATGGGGTCAGTTGAGCAGCCCTTGCAGAGGTTGGGGTGATTCTTATTGCTACTTCATCCTCTTTCCTCAACCCTTAAAATGCTGTTTCATCTACAGGTGGAAGTATTGAGAAGGACAATGTTTAAAGAAACAGAAATGACCAGCACAGACTGTGTGGCACCACTGTGACCTCACCAGAGGAGGCTGCCTCTTCCTGGGCACTAAAGCACCTCCAGAACTCAGCACACCCCCATCAATTTTCAAAAATTGCAAGGACTCCATAGCAAAGAATCAGTTTGATATGAATTTGCATTTCCCCCAAGTACTTAATCTTGTACCAGGTGCATAGTGCACTTTTATTCAATATAAAATGTTCATTTGAGTTGCCCAATCTACCTGAGCAAGGAGCAGTCCACTGAGGTACCAAATCTACAGTTTCCACAGAAATGGTTTCCTTCTGATGGCTGAATGTGCTTACATTTTGGTCAATTTTTCAAAATCTGATTACTCTTAAGATTGTAGATGTAGAAGTCTTCATGTTAATTTTATGATTCTTTCCTTCATCTCAACTCTTCTCCTTAGGATGATAACAAATCTGTTACTCAAACCTCAGTTTCCCCTCACAGTATTTCTTGTGTCTTCCCCTGCTTTCCTATTCAAGTTATATTCCAAGATTCAGATGCTCATTGACTCTGGCCTAGAATAAAGAAACAACATCCTAATTGTTCTTTTTGCCTCTGATCAATATCTATTCTTATGGATCATCATATACATTATTAATATGCTAATAATTTTATAATTTCATCAAATGTATGAGCCTTAGTTAAAGCAGAGGCACTGAATAATCATAGAACTACAGAGTATTTATGCTTCTTTTATAGCATTTATGATAGACAACCTTTTATTACAATTTGTTGTAGGCTATCTTAGTCCATTTTGTGCTGCTATAACAGAACACTTGAGACTGGGTAATTTATAATGAATGGAAATTTATTGGCTCATGGTTCCTGGGGCTGGGACATCCCAGATTGAGGGGTCAGCATCTGGCAAGGGCTGTGTTGCTATGTAATTCCAAGAAATACACTCCCAAGATAATGACATTAATATTTTCATGAGGGCAGAGCCCTCATTACCTAATCACTTTTTAAAGGTCTCACCTCTCAACATGGGTGCATTGGAGATTAAGTTGTCTACACATGCACTTTGGGGGACACATTAAAATCATAGCACAATCATTTGTGTCTTTCTGTTTACCTGACAGTCTTCCTTAAAGCACAATAAATTTTTTGAAGTTGGAGGATAATTCAGCGGGCCTAATTTCAGGAATAAGTCCATGAGGCAATTAAATGTAGAGAGTTTTTCTTAAATACTGGCATATGGCAGGTATGTGTTGATTTTCAAATTAGCTATTGGAAGTATGGTTTGTGGCCTGACATTGTTTTGTGAAGGAGCTCAGAAAATTTTGCTTCAAAATATGATACCTTGGTATAAAGAGTATTTAGAATTAAAGGCCCTTAGAGATCAACAGACTTTTGGAAGGGCTTTCCCTCTATCTGCATAACCAGATGGACCTATCAAAAGAACAATCAGCTTCCCTTCCCTGTTATTTCACTTTATTTCAGGAAAGAAGATCAAGAATGCAACCAGACATGGCCAAATCATTTTAAACATAATACCTGCCTCTCAAGTTAATTTACAAGTCAACCTATTTCCCCCATCCATTCATTCTGCTAAGTATCCATTCATCCTCCCTAGCAACAATTTATTGCCCCTACACAGTATTACCTATATTCCTCATCTTCTCCTCCCCTCTAAAAGAATAGTATAAAAATATCTGGATCTAGAGTTACATAATGTGTGCCATGCGCGCCACCTGGGGATTGGACTCGCTTGGAGCTCTGGCATGTGGGGGGGGGAGGAGTGGTAGGGGCAATGTATGTAACCCTAACAATATTTGTACTCCCATTATATGATGAAATAAAAAAATAAATAAAAAATAAAAATAAAAAAATATATATATATCTGGATCCCACCAGGATATTGGGTAATCACTCTGTGATTCTTCCCATGTGCATGGTAAATCAACCTCTCTCTCTCTCTCTCTCTCTCTCTCTCTCTCTCTCTCTCTCATTAATCTGCCTTAACTATGAGTTGATATTTCAGTGAACTTTTGGGGCAAAGAGAAAGTTTCCCCTCACCTCCATATTTGCTTACTATTTCATTTCATAGGTCTGCTCAATATGGAACATAATATCAATATGTTCTTATATTTTAATAAATTCAGTAACTATGTGGTATAAAATTAGTTTGAGCACAATGAACAATGATAGCTGACTAAAACCTTTTTTAATGGAAAATTCTTCTTTGGCATGTCCCTTTCTGCTTGGTATTTTTGCAGGATCTTGACTGAGACTTTGCACTTTTTTCAAACTCAGAAATTATCTATAGTAGGCAATAAAATGTATATGTTTAAAATTAAACTTCATTTGAATATAGTTTCTGATTTCTCCTCTGCACCTGCAAAAAAGAAATTCTTTTCTGAAAGAAAAAGAAAATTCATTTGTATGGTTAATTTCCTCTGGGAAAAGTGGGGTTTTCAGAACAACTTTAATGTTTCTATTTTTCTTAAACTTATAACTTGTGATTTAATTTGTATTCACATTTTATATTCATATTTTCATGATAAAGAGATGTTATGTCATTTTTAAACACCTCTTTATCATCTGAATTGCTGAAGAAAGAAAACTAAGGGACAAAATAGAGAAAGGATTTTAAAATCTCATATTGGATCAATTTCTCTAAGCCTCTACTACTCAGCACTAATTAGCAGTGGTAGATGACTCTCTTTCTTGTGGAAGGTTTGGAATGAATATTTATCACAATTTTCAGAGTTCCAGCTCAGCTCAATAATGTCATCTCACACTTCTATTTCTTTTGTTTCAATGGAATCACCTTTGCAGTAGAAGTTTGGGTCTTCAGTGTTAAGAATAATCAGCCAAATATTCTCTGAACAGAAGTCAGCATTATGTTGGCTGATACGTGATCCAAAAGCTCTCCTCTCACTTTTGATCCAGCAGCTTTGTCTGTGGCACTACCAGATATACATGGAGCCAGTGCTATTATCCAAGAGAGATAAGAGATTTTTAGAAGGATAACAAAAACTTCTCATCCAAAAATGTTAGGACAGGGGGCGGAGCAAGATGGCGGACGAGAAACACTGCCAGTTAGAGCGTCTCT
>VBSM01001124.1:12431892-12462772 GCA_008086735.1 Cheirogaleus medius | reverse complement strand
GACAGAATAATGGCCAACAAACATATGAAAAAATGCTCAATATCTCTAATCATTGGGGAAATGCAAATCAAAACCACAATGAAATATCACCTAACTCCAGTGAGAAAGGCTTTTATCAAAAGTCCCAAAACAACAAATGTTGGCATGGATGCAGAGAGATGGGATCATTCTTACACTACTGGTGGAACTGCAAAGTAGTATAGTCTCTATGGAAATTAGTATAGAGATATCTCAAAGAACTAAAAGTAGAACTACCACTTGCTCTCGCAATCCTAATACTGGGTATCTATCCAAAGAAAAAAAAGCAATCTATAAAAAAGATATATGCACTCAAATGTTTGTATTAATAGCAGCGCAATTCACAATTGTAAAAATGTGGAAACAATCCAAGTGCCCATCAATACATGTTTGGATTAAAAAATATGGTATATGTATGCCATGGAGTACTACTCAGCCATAAAAAATGACAAACTATCTATTGTATTATTCTAGACAGAGCTGGAGCCCATTCTAAGTGAAGTATCACAAGAATGGAAAAACAAATACTGCATGTACTCTCCATTAAATTGGTACTGCTTGATCAACACTAACATGCACACATGGAAGTAACATTCCTAGGGTGTTGGGCAGGTGGGAGGGGGGAGGAGGGGATGGGTATATACACACCTAATGGGTGCAATGCGTGCCATCTGGGGGATGGACACGCTTAAAGCTCTGACTCAGGTAGGGCAAGGGCAATATACATAACCCAAACATTTTGTACTCCTGTAATATGCAGAAATAAAAAAAAAATTTAAGTCTATAGTAGCCAAAGCAGCCTATAATTTTAATGCAATCTCTAACAAAATTCTAATGACACTTTTTTCACAGAAATAGAAAAAATAATTCTTAGGTTCATTTGGAAACAGAAAAGACCCCAAATAACCAAAGTAATCTTGAGCAAGAAGAACAAAATGGGAAGCAATGAACTTTTTTTGATTTCAAAATATATTACAAAGCTGTATATTACCATACAAAAGTTCAGTATGGTACTGGCATCAAAACAGACATACATACCAACGGAACAGAATAGAGACCTCAGAAATAAATCCACGCTTACCTTTATGGTCGAATGATCTTTGACAAGAATGCCAAGAACATACAATGGGGAAAGTTTAATCTTTTCAATAAGTGATGTTGGCACAACTGGATAACCACATGCAGAAGAATAAAATCAGACCCTTATCACACACCATATAGAAATACCAACTCAAAATGCATTAAATACTTAAATGTAAGACCTGAAATTGTAATGCTACTTGAAAAAAACATCGGGGGAAATCTCCATTACATTGGTCTGGGTAATGATTCTTTTTATATGATTCCCCAAAGCACAGACAACAAAAGCAAAAATAGACAAATGCGATTTCATTAAGCTAAGAACCTTCTGCACAGCAAGAAAACAATTAACAGAGTGAAGAGACAACCTACAGAAATGGGAAAAATATTTGCAAACCATATACCCGATAAGGGGTTAATATCCAAAATGTATAAGGAAGTTAAATAACTCAGTATCAAAAGCAACCTGATTTTCAAAATGGGCAAAGGATCTGAATAGACATTTCTTCAAAGAAGAATTAAAAATGTCCAAGAGTTATATGAAAAGGTGCTTAACATCACTAACATCAGAAAAATGCAAATTAAAACCACAAAGAGATATCTTCTCACACCTGTTAGAATGGCTATAATCAAAAAGACAAAAGATAACAGGTGTTGGAAAGGAGACGAGGAACTTTTGTACACTGTTGGCGAAAATGTATTTTGGAATAACCATTGTGGAAAATAGTATGGAAGGTTTTCAAAAAATTAAAAATACAGCTATCATATGATCCAGCAATACCACTTCTGGGTATAAATTCAAAAGAAATGAGATTGCTATTTTAAATAGATATTCGCATTCCCATGTTCATTGTAGTATTATTTACAATAGCCAAGATATGGAAGCAACCTAAGTGTCTGTTGATAAATGAAATGATAAAGAAAATATGGTATATATATATATACACAGTAGAATACTGTTCAGCCTTAAAAACAGGTGGAAATCTTACCATTTGCAACATGGATGAACCTGAAAAACATTATGCTAAATGAAATAAGCCAGATAGAATAAGACAAATACTGCATGATCTCATTTAATCTCATTTACATATGAAATCTAAAAAAGTTGAAATCATAAAAGCAGACATTAGAATGGTGGTTGCCAGGAGCTGGGGTTGATCAAGGGGTACAAAGTTTTAGTTATACAAGATGAATAAATTTTGGAGATCTAAGGTGCAGCATGGAGACTACAATTAATAATACTGTATAAAATACTTGAAATTTGCTGGTAGATCTTACATGTTCTTACAACAAATAAAAAAATTGTAACTATGTGAGGTGATGGGTATGTTAATTAGCTTGATTGTGGTAATCATTTCACAATGATACCCATATCGAAACATCACACTGTCCACCTTAAATTCATATAATTTTTGTTAATTCCACCTCAATAAAGCTAGAAATAAATATCTATTTGAAATTTTCAATAAAATACAGAAATTATATTTTAGAACTTAGGTATTAACTGGTTTCATGAGCTGTGATAGAATTTGAGACCAGAGCTTTCTTTGCTTCCTGTCCAGTGTTATTTTTATTATTATACCACTCGAGCTATCTTCCTCAATATGTTAAACAAAGATATGTGTATTACAGATTCCATGTATCTGTGTAATGAGCTGCAATAAGATGTCTGAATCAAAAATTAGATTTATTACCAAGTGAACACCTGACCCACGAAGTATTGATATGCACAGTACATTTATTTTAAAATAAACATAGGAAAAGGAAGATGAGAAAGTAGGGAATTTCAGTTTACTTTGTAATTTTTACTTTTTTATTTTTTTAATTAAAGGTATTCAGATGTCTACAGATCCATATTATTTGTACCTGTTTTGCAGTGAATCCATAAACATTTTCCTTTCTTTTTTTTTGAGACGGAGTCTCACTCTGTTGCCCAGGATAGAGTGCCCTGGCATCAGCTTAGCTTACAGCAACCTCAAACTCCTGGGTTCAAGTGATCCTCCTGCCTCAGCCTCCCAAGTAGCTGGGACTATAGACACACACCACTGTGTCTGGCTAATTTTTTTCTATTTTTAGTTGTTTGGCTAATTTTCTTTCTATTTATAATAGAGACGTGGTCTCACTCCTGCTCAGGCTGGTCTCGAACTCCTGAGCTCAAGCAATCCTCCCGCCTCGGCCTCCCAGAGTGCTAGGATTACAGACGTGAGCCACCGCGCCTGGCCAACATTTTCCTTTAATGTGCACATAAATATATTCAATATTTTTGTAGAAGTATTGCACAAAAGAAAAAATTAGTGTGAATACTATAATTGGGCATTACTTTTATACTCTACCTGCCTACAAATTTTAGACTATGCTACTCAATAGCAATAAGAAAAAGACAAAGTCAAGAAATAACATTTCCTCTTTAACCTTAATTTCTAATTAATCCTACCTAGGTCATAACAGAATCTGAATTCATTTTAATGTAGCTATAACCTTTCTAAATTTATATTTTTTTCTATTTTAGAGAAATGAGTTTTGTTGTATAAATTTGTGCAAAGCATGTAATCATGCTAGCATGTAAACACACACAACAAAAGATAGAAAGAGATACACATTGCAAAGCTTTATCCAGGGGCCTAAGTGATTTCACATTATATTTTCCTTGGCTTCTTTGATGAATGACTGCCGTTTTGCATCTGTCAGACTGGGGCAGTGACATGGTGAAGGCTGTATTGTGATGGATGGAACTGTCAGAACCCAGTGAGTATTTAGATACTGCACCAGTGAATTACATTTACAATGGGCCGCATTATAGAAAAGTGTGATTGTTCTCTTCTATGACTATTCTGGGGAAATGGACTGGTAGTTAAAGAACAGTGAGGCATTTTCCTTTCCTCATCCTACCATCTCTTTTGTGTTGAATAGCTACAACTGAAGCAAACCCCAGGCTTTTGTACATGGGCTTTTAGTCTCCTCTTCACCTAGCTTCACACATCCAACACAGCAAAGGCAAGCCACTTAGAAATCAAGTTTATCACATCAGATCCTGTCAATGAGAGAGCATCGCTGACTAGATACATAGAGAATGAAGACCTGAAATTAATACACTACTATGGCATTTTACACTTGAGATGTGCATTTCTAGAAACATTTTAAAAATCTTCTGATCAGCTTAAAATACAAAACAAAATGACAGAAATCAGGCTGTTGACTAATTTAATATCCTATGTCTTTATATAAACAGCTACGAATCACTGTGGATCCCTGATAGTATAGATAGTATAGCTGACAGTTGTGCCATTTTGTCTGGATTGAGTCCATGGCCCTTCTGAATAGTATCCTAATTTCTTTGGAGAGACTGACTCCACGTGTCCGCCTCTCATTGCAAAAGCACAAGCCAAAAAAACCAGATCCATTCTTTACCTGCACATTGCTTCCATTTGGCCAAATGATTTATATTTCCTGGGAATTTGCTACTTGGCCAATGGAGATGGCAAGAGGAGAAGACTGGAAGTATTTCATCTCTCTTACAAAGGGTGTGGATTCCTGCCCTGGCTGATAATGTTTAAACATAGTTATTTTGCTTTCTATTTATTGTGGTATGTCTGTGTGTATCTTGCTTGCTGCTTCTCCCTTGGCTTCTTACTGTTTCAAATGTGCTACGTTAGCCTCATAGCAATTCTGTGAGACCCCACACACAGGATCACACACACACATGCATGCACACACACACAGACCAATATCCTTTCTCACAAAAAAATTCCTTTTATTCAAGTCAGAATTAATTTCTATTAGTTTTTGTGGCAAAGAACATTAATTGGTACTTAATGCTATGATTCTAAATATTGTTAAATTAAGTTTAGCCTAAAGCTGTTTCCTTACATACTTTAAGTTCTGCCTAAAGGCTTCTGCATACATAGTGAACTATCACCAAATAGATGTGTAAACAAACTAACTTACTCTCGTTGCAAGTAACTGAGTCTCAGCCAAGCACAAGCAGCCAACTATTCAAACCAGGTGCAAACAAGGCAAAGGTTGGCTATAACCAATCCAGTTGTTTCCGTATCTCTCTTCTGCTTTGTACATGGCTTTCCTTTTCCTGTCTATAAATGTTATCTGACCATGTGACAGCCCTGGAGAACCTATGCTGGCTGGTCCTGGAGGCTGTCCAACTTGTGAGTCATTCTTTTCTCAATTAAACTCTGTTAAATTTAATTTGTCTGAAGTTTTCCTTTTGTCCATCTTATAGAAAAAGTGATCACCAAAATCTTAGTGGGATATGTACTTGACCCAGTCGTCAAAAACTGAACATTCGCAATTAAGTTTGTGAATATGAAAGTGTGGTGTGACAGGTGTTAGAGAGTAAAGAAGTTCATGCAGCATCATAGGATACAATCGTGGTTTCTTTGACAGTTTTGTCTTTATATGAACTGCTTTATTATGCTGCCTTCATTTTTTAACATGTGAAATGTTATATCTACGTGGGAAATTATAGAGAGAGAGCTCAACCAGAAAAAGACCAAATGCAATTAAGCTTCCTCTTATTCCACATTTCTTCGTGAATTGAGTTTTTGATTTTTAAGTTTTTTAGGTTTTTTGAGAGCCTTTGTACTTTTAAGAAACCTATTTATACTCAAGAACATTTTGTTATTTTCTTCATGTGCTCTTCAAAGTGGTTTAGATTAAACTGTGCAAAAGAGAAATTTTAGTGCCAAGATTTTTATTGACTTGATGATACAGATAAGTAAGTACTTGAGATATTAGAAGATTGTTCAAGCTCTTAAAGTCTTCTCTAAAACATTTTTTCAGTGAAATTATAACTCTAAAAGATGATGTGGGCTTAAATTTTTCAATTCATCCCTGAGAAATGAAAAATATTAGAGAAAATAAATACATATATTCATAATAAAAACTGCACAGTATGTTTCTGTGTTAGCATGGATACCTTATGTTTCAAACAACAAAAATCAACTTGCCTGACCTAAACAATAAATAACAATGTATTAGTTTATATAACTGACGTATACAGAGGTAGGTCTATCATTAGACACAGCTTGACCATTAGGATTACGATGTCATTGTGGCTTTATCTCTGTATCTCTCCGGTTCTCCTGGGGTTTTTTCTTTCTATTGTGGTTAGTAAAAATAGATACAGCGGTACCCTATATGTCATCTGGATAAGGATGATGTGCTCATGTGCCACAGTTCTAAGTAAAAGTCTGGGGATTCACACCAATTCAATCAAATTAAATCACATGTCCAACCCTGAACCAAACACTGCTGCCTGATTAAGGAGATATACTGCTTGCCAAATCCTACATCGTTTGTTCCACCACTGCAGCAGTGGTAGGTGGGCACAGCTTCCCCTGAAGCACAGGAATCCCCAGAAGAAAATCAGGAGCTGCTGGGAAAAGAGAGGAAGCAAAGACAGTTTCACAGGCAATTGACAAGTGTCCAGTCACTCTCCATTATTATAATGCTATTGTAAGGGCACAAGGATGACACCTAGATGTTTCATACAAGTATTATCTTCACCAGCAATGACTTTGTAAACAGGGCTTGTGATGTGAGCCAACAAAAGTGTGCTTCATAATGGGCGGATTGATGGAAGCTTAATGTGGCAAGGACCTAAATGTATTTTAATATTTCCAGGATATTGTAGTAAATTTTCGTCAATATCAAGGACCCTTCTCTTCTTTTGTCCTCCTAGCTAAGCAACATTTTTTTGCAGCTGTACCGTACCTGGATTGGGAATATCCTACTTTGCAGAATCTGAAATGCAAGATGAGTTCATTTAGTCAGCTGATAAGGATAACTGACCAATAAAGTTATTTCAGGTTGGGAATTGAAATTTTAATATCTATAGTCTGAAGTTACATTCTCTCTCTGCTTCTCACTTCCTTCAGTTGTATTATAACACTTGTAGAATATCTTCTAAACTCCACTTCACTTTATGGAACTTGATTTTTAAGTAAAGATTGATTTTCCTCCACTCATAGCCACAAAGTGCTGTGTAGAATGAATTACACTCTTGAGACTAGGGCATTATCTGGAGAGACTGGCTGGCAGTGAACTGGCTTCTTCTAGTTTCTTTCCCTTACAGTCTCAGAATTTTGATCTTGTGTGTGCCCCAGGGCTACTGAAACAAGACATACTGATCCATACTAACTGAACTCATATGACATTAGTATATTACTCAGAAACCCAATTTATTTTTAAAAATGAAAAAGTTATTGACCAAGAGAGCCAAGTATTGCATCCTCTGAACAACACATTGTCTTTCTAGAAGCAAGCCACAAGGAGAGCCACATTATTATTCAAACAATGCCTTGTACATGTGGAACTACAATGGTGATTGGTTTTATGACTTAGATATTTAGTGGCACCAAGCTTTTAGAATAAGATGCCTGTATCATCTCAGTCTGGCCACCCACCTTCTTTCTAGAACAAGGTTCAGGTGGGCACTGCTCAAATTTGTCACAGTAACTCTCCTTTATCTCTGCTTTGTGACTCACCAATATCCTTTTTCTGAATGATTCATGCTTTCTTTAAATAGATATCTTCAATCAAAATGTTTGGCCCAGGAACTTTGTGTGAAATATATTTAAGTATTTTGGCTTAATATGTATCAAAGCCCATCTAATTGGCAGAATCTTATATTTTCTCCTATGTACCATGTAAACAGATTTTATTACAAATGTTTTCTTCTTAATTTATTAAGGGACTTGTAACCAATTGATTGAGTCCCCACCACTGGCATAGTGCTAGGCATTTGATCTATATTATCTTACTTAAACACAAGTGAGGCAAATAGTATGATTCTGACTTTAGAGTAAAAGACACTAAAGATCAAAGGGGTCATACAACTTGCTCAAGGTCAAGTATCTAGTTAGTAATAAAAATAGGATTCAACACCATGCTTTTGTGATTCCAATATCAATGCCCTTTGAACATTTATCAGCTAGGAGGACTTACTGAGATAAGCTTTGTGTTCTCCCATTATTTCTAAAATATTAAGATGCCAAAGTCTTGATAGCTGGAGAAAATTTAAATTCTTGATCATGCCAATTTTTATTGAAAGGTGTTAATTTATTATAGTTTATATTTCTTTTGCACCTGCAGTGGCACATCTCTGTGTTATATAATTTATAAGCTGTATAATTTCCTTGAAGCTAAAATCCTGGACACTGTTCTCGGGCCCCAGAGCAGAGAAGTGGAACCAAAGCAGAACCAGAATTCTCAAGGAGAGATTAGAATTCAGAGAGCCCAAGGCAACTAGAATTTGCAGGGATAAGAATGAGAAAGGAGAGAGCTACAAAGAGAGAGCTGGGGGCATGGGGGAAGACTGCTCTGGAGATCTGTGCAGAGATGATGGTTCCATAGAGGTTTGGGTTCATACATGAGGATCAGAAAAGAACCAACAGAAAACAGTAGCCTAGACAATTCTCAGAGCTCACACAGGACTGAGAATAGCTGTTTTCCAACCAACCATAGTGCAAAGATTCCAAAATACAGAAGTATTCAAAAGAGTCCTCAGAAAAAAATTACAGTATTAATAGTGGGGCTAAATTAGCCCTGGACTAAGACAGCTCTGGATCTGCCCTAATAAAGCTTAAAATCTTGCCTTCAAAAAAATCCAAAGATCACAACAAACTGCTGGCAAGCACTTAAGAGACCACAATAAATCCAGCACCCAACAATATAAAGGTCACAATGTGCAGAATTCAGTTAAAAACTGCTAGACATACAAAGAAACAAAGAAATATGAACCATATAAAATAAGAATAAAATTAATCAATGTAAGCAGATCCAGAAATGACTGAAGTGATCAAATTAACAGACAAGGATATCAAAGCAACAATTAAAAATATGCTTACAGTGTTTTAGAAGGAAGAAGGAAACATGAACAAGAGGAGAGAAGAAAATTTTAAAAATATTAAAAGACCAAAATTGAACCTCTACAGATGAAAAATACAATATTTGAAATGTGAAACTCACTGGAAGGGATTGGCAGCAAATTAGACAGAGCAGAAGAAAAGATCAATGAACATAAAAATGTAACAATATAAATTATCTAAAATGACGCAGAAGAAAAAGACTGAAAAAATTAGCCTGTGGTACAATATCAAATAATCTAATATATTTGTAATTTGAGTGTCCAAGAAGGAAAGGATAAAATTGAAGTATGGGTGGGGGTTCAGAAAAATATTTGAAGTAATAATAGCTGAAGAATTAACAATTTTTATGAAAACTATAAACCTACTAACCCAAGAAATACAAAATAACAAAAACCAACAACAAAGCCAAGTAGAATAAAAATAAAGAAAATCAAATAAAGTCATGTCATAATCCAATTGCTGAAAATCAGTGATAAAGAAAAAAATTGTTTTAGACCTGACAGAAAAAATACATTATGCACAAAGACCATCTGTTTATACAGACTATAGGTTTTTTGTCAGAAGCTATGTAAGCCAGACGATCACATAGCAACATCTGTATAAACTATTAAATGAGGGGAAAAAAAAGACTAAGAAGATATAACCAGTGAAAATGTCATTCAAAAATGAAAGGGAGTAAGATTCTCAAGGGAAATGAAAGCTTCGGAAATTCATCACAGGAGACTTTCATCACAAGAAATGTTAAGAAATGTGTGGCTGGCAGGAGGAAAATAATGCTACGTGGAACTATGTATCTGCAAAAAGAAATGAGAAACATCAGAAATGGAAAATATTTGGGTAAACATGAAAGATATATTTTATCTACATTTCTTTTTAAATTTGTTCATAGCATAGAAGACTGTTTAAAGCAAAAATAACTGTGTTCTATAGAAGTGATGGCTAAAATGAAGAAGTGAAACCACTGACAACAGTAGCCCAGAGCCTGAGAAGGGTGGATGGAAGTAGACTGTGAAGTGGTAAATTTAAAGAAGCATAATATCATTTGAAGGTAGAGTGTGATAACTAAAAATGTATTTTTTAAATCTTAGAACAAACACTTAAACACTAGAACAAACACTAAAAACATTGTCAACAATGGAGATAAAAAGGGCTCATAAAAATATTCAGTTAGATCATAAAATGGCAGGAAATGCAAAAGAAGAAAAAAAGAACGAAAAAAATCCCCTAAACGAATGGCAAGATGACAGATTTAAAACCAACCGTATTAATAATTGAACCAATAGAAGTGGTTAAACATGCTAATGTAAACATAGAGATTATTATATTGGATAAAAAGCAATGCTAAGATATATACTTTTTTTAAAAAAAAGAAACCCACTTTAAATATAAAGACATAGATAAGATAAAAGAAAAACTTTGGGGAAAGATATATCAGGCAAATACTAGCCATAAGAAAGCTGAATCGCCTATATAAATATCAGACAAAGCTGATTTCAGAACAAGGAATATTATTAGAGAAAAAAATGAGATATTTCCTATGACAAAGAGACAAGTTCATCAAGAGCACATAACAATCCTAAATACGTGTGACACTAATAACAGACCTTCAAAGTATGTGAAGTGAAAATTGTCAGAAATTTAAAAAGAAGTAGAAAAATCTACAATTATACTTCACAATTTAACACCACTCTCTGAGGAAATAATAGAAAAACTCAAGATGAGTCAGCAAAGATAAAGAAGACCTGAAGAGCCTGATCAATAAACCTGACCTAGACTAATTGACATTTATAGAACACTCTACCCAACCACAGGCATTTCAAGTTCACATGGAATATTCAGTGAGAGACTTTATTCTGGACATTCAAAGAAGTCTCAGTAAATTTAAGAACATAGAAATCACACAAAGTATGTTTTCTAAACAAAACATAAATAAAATAGAAATTAGTGACAGAAGTGTATCTGAAAAATTTATAGCATTAAATGCCTATATTTTACTTTTTTATACAATGTCTTTTTTTCCTTTGGGTAGACACCCAATAATTGGATTGCTGGATCAAATAGTAGTTCTACTTTTAGCTCTTTGAGTTATCTCCATATTACTTTCCACAGAGCTTGTACTAGTTTGCAGTCCCACCAGCAGTGTATGAATGTTTCCCTTCTAGAATTCTTATAGTTTTATGCCTTATGTTTAAGTCTGTTGTCTACCATGAGTTGATTTTTGTGAGAGGTAAAAAGTGCAGATCCTGTTTCAGTCTTCTACATGTGGCTATCCAGTTTTCCCAGCACCATTTATTGAATAAGAATTATTTTCCCCAGTGTATGTTTTTGTCTGATCTGTCAAAGATTAGATGGCTATATGAGGATTGTTTTGTATCTGGGTTCTCAGTTCTGTTCCACTGATCTATGTCTCTGTTCTTGTGCCTATAACATGCTGTTTTAGTTACTATAGCCTTGTAATATAGCTTGAAGTATGGTAAATTGATGTCTCCCAATTTGTTCTTTTTGTTTAAGATTGCTTTTGCTATATGGGGTCTTCTCTGGTTTCATATGAAGCATAGAATTATTTTTTCTAGATCTGGGTAAAATGATGTTGGTATTTTAATAGGGATTGCACTGAATCTGTAGATCACTTTCGGTAGTATAGATATTTCAACAGTGTTTATTCTGCCAACCCATGAGCGTGGTATGGTTTTCCAGATATTTACCTCCACTGCTATATCTGTCCTCAGTGTTTTGTAGTTCTCCCTGTAGAGGTCTTTCACCCCCTTAGTTAAATATATTCCTAGGTATTTTATTTTCTTTGTTGCTATTGTAAAAGAAATTGAGTCTTTGCTTTGGTTCTCAGCTTGACTGTTGTTTGCATATAAGAATGCTACAGATTTCTGTACATTGATTTTGTAACCTGAGACTTTGCTGAATTTGTTTATCAATTCCAGTAGTCTTATGGCAGAATCGTTGGGGTTTCTAGATATAAGATCATATCATCAACAAAGAACAATAGTTTGACCTCTTCACCACCCCTAAGTGCCCATCAATACATGAATGCATTAACAAAATGTGGTATACGTACACCATGGAGTTCTACTCAGCCACAAAAATCAGTGGTGATCTAGCACCTCTTGTATTATCCTGGATAGAGCTGGAGCCCATTCTACTAATTAAAGTATCACAAGAATGGAAAAACAAGCACCGTATGTACTCACCATCAAATTGGTATTAACTGACCAACACTTAAGTGTACATATGGTAGTAACATTCATAGGGTGGGAGAGGGAGCAGGGGGTGGGAATATACATACCTAAATGGGTGCGATGAGCACCATCTGGAGGATGGACATGCTTGAAGCTCTAACTTGGGTGGGGAAAAGACAATATGTGTAACCTAAACATTTGTACCCCCATATTATGCTGAAATTAAAAAGAAAGAATCTACCATTTTCTGTAACATTTTCTGTGACAGGCAGTTTATGTAACATAATGTGTTTCTTATCATCTGGGGCTAATTTTTCTTCATATCATTCTTTCTATGTCTTAAATTATTTTATCCATGTAATGCAATATAAAATTCTTATTGGATTGCCATGATCATTAATAGATAAGGAAGAGTTTTATAAACTGAAAAAGGCAGTAAATATGTGAAATTTTTTTCACTCTCTGTAGCAATAGCCAAATAGTCACAACTACTAATCATTTTTAAATTCTGCGCATTATAAAGTATTTCACAATTCAGTATTCTTTTTCATTATCAATAAATCAGTATTTCTCAATTAACCTGATGGGTATTGTTAGGAACTGAATGTTGTGTTCCATCAAAAATTCACATATTGAAACCATAACCCCAGTTTGGCTGTATTTGGAGATGGGCTCTAAGAAAGTAATTAAGTTTAAGCAAGTCATAAGGGTGACAGGGGTAGTGTCCTAATAAGAAGAGATGCCCTATCTGGCATGGAAGGACACAGAGAGAAGGAAGCGGCCTGCAAGCAAGGAAGAAAGGCCTTACAAGAAACCAAACCCTGCCAGAATCTTGATATTGGACTTTCCAACCTCTACAACTTTGAAAAAATAAATTTCTGTTGTTTGAGCCACACAGTGCCTTGTTATGGCAGCCTGAGCAAACTAATTCAGATATTAACAATTAAGTTGAATTTTACTGTACACTTTATTTCTAACATTTTTGTTTACACTACTATTCTAGTAGAACATGTGTACTTTTACATGATACTAAGGTAAAATTATTAAAAATATTATACAAAATTATGGTAGCTTGATTTGTGCAGGCAGTAGGAAAAGTAAAATACAAGCAGCCAGATATAGACCATTTTCACCAGGGGTTGACCAGATGCCTATAGCATCTCTTGCTAGATATTGAGGTCAGAAGTCTTGAAACTTTGCTGGGCTAGAATAGAAATGAACTCAAGTCAACAGCTATTGTTCCACTCCCTCGCTCATCAAAAGCTTCAAGGTGCACTGTCAGGACCACCAGGCAATGGTTGTACAGGAGGCGATGGTGACCTGGTAGGAAGTTCCCCAGGGAAGCAGATGATTATATCTTCTCAGCCTCATTAAATACACCTGGCATCATATATAGCTCACAGTCAGGCCAACTATACCTTTTAGTAATTACTTAGACTATTTTCTACCCAAACTGTTGTTCCTCTTTCACTTAATAGGCATTTGCTGTGCACAATGACATAGGAAATTAATTTTTTTTAAAAAAATCATCAGACCCAGACCCTCATGGTAAGCTGTGTTCAGTCAATTACATAATGGGTATATACACCACAAGTATAATACACAACAAAGAGTGAAAAATCCTGTAATTAGGGAGCACAGAGAAGGCAGGCCCAGGACACAACAGAAATCTCTTTCCCTGGACCTTTTTGAGCAAATGCCACTATCCCACTTTCAGGAGCTGGGATAGCTGAAAGTTGAGATCAAATCACAACATGGAGGAAGCTAGTTAGGTCATCACCATAGCCCATTTGTATCAGAGTGATTCTGTTCAGGATACTGCAGAAGGCTACGTGTCTCATACACTGACTAATGTGAAAAAGCCTCATGACATCTTAAGGAAAATGCTCAAATGAACACATTTGGTGCCTAATGCATTGCCGACATCTCCCAGGTCCCAAGATGTAGACTCAGTGACACTAATGGGAGCTTTTATCCTCTCTTCCAGTGCGCACCGTTCATTGCATTGACAGGTGGTAATACTGAGCACATTTTGTTTTCCTGTTAGTTGCATAGTTACGTTCCAACATACATCTGGGACTTGTTGTTTTGGTTTTGCTTTTAAATTAGGGAAGAGAGAAATTGCTTGATATTTTTTTCTTTTGCCTTCCATAATAGCTTTTTTTTTCTGCTTTAAAGTATCTACAAACAAAGCAAAACAAAACAAAATCTTTTCCTGCTTCTCTGTGGAAATGATACTATGAACAAGCTTCCCAAACAGGAGACGAGTTTCTCAATTATCTGTATGAGGACAGAAGTGGGAGATAACATTTACTAATTGCCTCTTATATACTAGGCTCAGTATCTTCACACAAGAAATTTACTAACCAGGTTCTTTGGTTCTGAATCCTCTATCCATGATTCTCCTGAAATAGGTTCCAAAAACATGCCTTAGAGATTTTCCCCAATGTGAGTCCCAGCTGACATGGCCTATGGTGCTGACCTGTACCTCTCTGACATTGCTGGCCTAGATCTTTGTCTTAGTCCTTTTGCACTGCTATAATAAAATACTTTAGACCAGGTAATTTACAAACAACAGAAATTTATTGCTTATAGTTCTCGAGGCTGGGAAGTCCAAGGTCAAGGTGCCAGCAGGTTGGATGTCTGGTGAGGGCCTGGTCCCTGCTTCCAAAATGATGCCTTGAATGCTGTATCATCACACAGCTGAAGGAACAGAAGGGCAAAAGGGATCTGGTTCTCTCCAACCCTTTTATTAAAATAAGTTCAATAATCCCATGCATAAGAGCTCTGCCCTCAGGACTTAGTCACCTTCTAAAGCCCCACCTCTTAATACTGTCACACTGATGTTTAAGTATCAACATGAATTCTGAAGGTAACATAAACATTCAAACCATAGCAGCCTCTGCTTCATCTGAATCACAGTATATGCCAGTCACGCTGGACCAGGACCCATCATAGCTTGACATGGTCTATCCAGCCTGCAAATTTCCAAATAAAACTGTGCTATATTCTGCTTTCGAGCTGAGATCATCGTCTCAGCAGTGCCACCAGTGACTGGGTGAACATACGATCTATATTTCAAGTGGAAAAATATGACAGTCAAATATTTGTTAGTGTCATAGGTTATGTACCATGTAAACCAGACTTTGAGACAGAGATTTGCTGCACAAAATTGATTAGGAAACACTTTCAGAATCGACACTTGAGGGAAAGAGCACATTGTTCAGAGAGAAAATATATTAATTTTCTGTTGGCGTCATACAATTTACCACAAATTTTGTGGCTTAAAAAAACACTCATTTATTACCTTATCTGTAGATTAGAAGTTGAACATGGGTCTCACTGAACTGAAATCAAAATGTCCATTTCCTTGCATTTTCCAGCTTCTAGACATTGCTCACATTCCTTGGTTCCTGCCTCTCTCCTCCATCTTCAAATACAAGAACAGCAGGTCAAGTCTTTCTCAGATTTCATCACTCTGATCTCTTCTGTTTCCCTCTTCCACTTTTAAGGACTCTGGTGATTACATTGGGTTCACACAGATAATCCAGGAAAATATCCCTATCCTGACTTCAGCTGCTTAGCAACCCTAATTCTATGTACAACCTTAATTCCCCTTCTCCATTTCCCCTTACCTTTCACAGGTTCAGGAAATTAGGATGTCAATGTCTTTGGGTGGCCATCATTCTGCTTACCACAGAGAAATTAAAATGAATTAAGTTATCCTACAGAGAAGATGATCCTTTAGAGCTATCCTGAATTGGGACAAAACTGACAAGTTTTCATAGCTCCCATGAACTAGTTGGATATGGCTTGCCCTTGGGAAGGGGACATAATCTGGAAGGAAGGCAGCTCTTTTTCATAGGGCAACAGCCCCAGAGACAAATGCCTCTGAGAGGTTATGCCACCAGCATCTAGGAAATGTTCTTGAGTGGTATTGGGAGGAATTTGGGATCCATACCACATCTTTTGCTAAATAAGGGTGAAGTGTTTTCCCTGTCTATAAGTATGTGGAAGTAACTTGATGCAACTGGTGATACGTATTAAGAATTTCTGCAGACAACAGGTTACATCAATGGTTTGCCATGCCTCAGCTAAGTTTCCAAAATAACTTTGGCCAAACTCTACATCAGAGTTTACATAGAGTTGAGGATATTCATCGACTCAAAACTTTATCATCAGGGTATTTTTCTTAATTACAAGATTCAAGAAATTTCTTGGTTATTTTAAAGAAGTTGCAAAATCTTTTTCCAGTATTTTCATTATTTTATGATTGTGACCCTACATAATCAGTGTAATCAAGAATATAAGCATAGGTATTAGAATCCATTTTTAGTGAGTTGTTAAGAAAAGGTGCAGAAAATGTCCACGTCTCTGAGCCTCAGCTTTCTCATCTCTAAAATAAATATACTACTGTTTTGAAATATAATATATAACATAAATTACCTGCATAGTACATAGAAAAGAATAGCTTCTCAATAAATTGCAGCTATTAGAATAGAATATACTGTTGTTATCATCCCAAATTTTTGTCTACTCCACTAAAAGACTAATTTAGAGGACAAGATGCTTATGATCACCATTTTAGCTTCCAGCACACTATCTAGCATATACAGTTACTTAATGCTTGTTGGTTGGGCAGTTGATTGATCAGGTTGCTAACCAAATGAATTAATCAATCAATGGATACCATTTCCAATTCTAATTCCTTAGTTTGGCCTTTCCTTAAAGGTCTTCTATTATGTCTTTTCAATAGGACTCTCTAAATTTACCTAGCATTACTACCCAATACAAAATCTCAGTCTCCTCACTTCCTCCAATCTAAATATATTGTAATTAAATCTGACTCCATACTTTATTTGGGATGTCTTCCCTCCTTTCTCCACTATTGCAACCTAATCTGGCAATCAAGGTCCAGACTGAGTCTCACCTTCCCATTAAAATTTCCCACTTTATTGCTCTTCTCAGAAATTTATCAATTTTGAATTCTCATTTCCCTACACATCTGCAACACTCACTTTGCACTTTGATATAATAACTTGTGTTGTTGCTTGTGTTATTGCTTGTGTTATTTTGTTAATCACATGACTTCAGATGCTTCCAAGCTCTTTTAAGGCAGGAAATGCATCTCATATCATCTTTCATCCATTCTGAGATGAATGTGTTCTCATTTTAACATCTCTGAAATCAGAATGCATTTTACAATCAATGACAATTCAAAATTATTCTATGCTTGAATTGCAGTGAGTTCTTGTAAAGAGTATTTGAGTTTGCTTCTGTCAGAAAATACCAATCCAAAAAGATTTTAAATTAAACCTGTAGTGTATAAACACAAAGACAAGTGAGTACCAGCTTTAAATTTCCAGGTGAGATTTGTTTTTTCTCCCTCACCCAGTGCCAAGATTGAGACATGCAACTTCTCCTGTCCTTTCCTGCTTGTCAGGTTTATTTCTTATTTGTCCTTACCCCAAGTATGTGGTATTGGCTCAGCTTAATGTGGGCTCTCCTATCACATCCCCTATATTGAGCACTCTCTTCCTAAGTTGTAAATAAAATAATCATCCATTTTACAAATGGTGGCATCTTAGTCAATTACACATGATATTACTTTATATTACTCCCATGCTTAGCATAATGTTATTAAAGATTGGTATGTGTGGACTCGATTGAATTAAAGTCATTCTGGATGCCATTTTCCTTCTTATTCCACAGCCTACCTCTTTGTCAAATCCATTTCCTTTTACTCATTTAACAGCCCAGGTATGAGGTACAGGGCTTAAGCTTGTCTGCACTAATATAGATTACTTCTGCAGTCCTTGACTTCACACCTCCTGGGTTTGTGCATTGGCTTTTGGGCTTTCTAGCTTCAGACATGTGACGTAAGCTTTTTAAACCTCAATTTTCTCATTTGCAAAATGGGAGTGACAGTAGTATTCCAGAGGGATGATGTGAGGATTAATTTAGAAAGTCATGTAAAGTGTTCAGCCTGGTTCCAGGGTCAATGGAATGTTCACTGACTGTTGGTATATTTTTAGTCAAGTGATACGTATTAAGTCCTCCATGTATACCAAGATTTTACTATGTCTCAGGTGATAATCTGGGCCCTAGTTTCTTTATCTAAGAATGGGGGTAATAATAGTACTGATCTAGGACTGTTGTGAATATTAGGTGGAACAATACATTAAAAATGCTTGGCACACTTCACAGTGCATTGCTTAATACTGCCTATGCATTGTGTCCTATCATTCCAACCATAGCCTATGAAATTGGTACTATTTTTTTTTCTTTGTTTAGAGACAGAGTCTCACTTTTTTGCCCAGGCTAGAGTGCTGTGGCATCAGCCTAGCTCACAGCAACCTCAAACTCCTGGGCTCATGCAATCCTGCTGCCTCAGCCTCCTGAGTAGCTGGGACTACAGGCATGCACCACCATGCTGGCTAATTTTTTCTATGAATATTTTTAGTTAGCCAATTAATTTCTTTCTGTTTTTAGTAGAGACGGGGTCTTGCTCTTGCTCAGGCTGGTTTCAAACTCCTGACCTTGAGCAATCCTCCCGCCTCGGCCTCCCAGAGTGCTAGGATTAGAGGCGTGAGCCACTGCACCCGGCCAGAAATTGGTACTATTGTTACAACTGATTTTATAGACCTGAGTTGAGATAAATTGCTCAAGTGCACACAGGTAGCATTGTCTGAGTGAGGATTCAAGCTCAGGTGTGTCTGAGAATAGAGACTGAGAGTCCCACCATTTACTACCTGCCAATGACAAGTGCTGTGAAATGTGCCTGGCCATTTCAGGCTTGTCCCATTGCACTCAGATTCTAAATGTGTATGCTCTGTCAACGGCGATCGTAAAAGGAGGCATCGAAAGTGACGTGGGGTTATTTGTCTAGCTGAAAAAAGGGTGATGTTAGAAATACAGTTGCAGCCGAAAGTGAGAACATATGTTTATGATCTGAAAGGGAATTTAGCAAGTCAAAGAAAATGAGCAAGCAATAAAGGGAACATTTTAAGTAGAAACTTTTGTTTTTCCTGAGCTCGTATAACAAATGACTGATCAGAAACCCCTTCACTGTGTCATCTGTACAGCCGTGTCAATTGTGTGCAATGGCTGCCTTTGTCCATTAAAGTCTCTTTTTATATTTTCAGGCATGATAAAAGTTTAGCAGACCTTTTTCAGTAAATGGTGCTTTTCTTGCATGATTAAATGATTCCTTTATCTGTCTAATACTTTCTAACCTCACCAGAGTGGAATAATTGCCTAGAAATTTCTGCCCATCATGTCTTATCCTTAAGAATAATAATGGAGCATATTAGCAATTATCCTTTTAGAATTTATCAAGCAATAGGAAGCATTAGTAGATAATTAGTGAGTTAGTCCAATCTCCTAAACTTCAGAATCAGTATAAAACCTTTAAAACATCCATACTTTAAAATAATTAATCTTGAAGAATGCTATGCCTTCCTACAGATAAATTGATATTAATATTTGAAGAATTAATAGTTTTGAATTTACATACTATTTCCTGTGTATTTTGAGAACCTCTAAATATAAGAATGCTAGCTCATGGATAATTAAGAAATCTGATTTACTAAAGTTAATATTAACCACCAAATAAAGTTATTTTAGTATTTGAGGGGACAATTATCTTCTGAAACTATAGGTTTTTAATTTCATTCATTCACTCAATCATTAATTCATTTAACACATCTTGATTGACCTAGGATGTTCTAACCAGTGGGACACGTGTTGAAGAAGACAGATAAGGTCCCTACTCAAGTGATGCCTACATGGTGGAGTGGGACACAATCCTTCAGCAAAACAATCAATAAGAAAAAAGTTAGATGACAACAAGTGTTTTAGAGAGAGTTAAAACAGGAAGGAGCCAGGTGGCTTATACTTGCTTATAGTATATTTATTAATAATAGATGTGTCAATACTCTGATTAATAATACTGGTAAAGGATGGGAGGCCGGGACCAGGACCAGAGAAGCTAAGGTGAGGCTTGAGGAAGTGGGGAGACACCATCAATGAGGGAGACCTTCCTGAAAGTCATATTGAGAGATCCTGGGTTGGGGTCCAGAGGTTCAGGAATCATCTGACCAGCCAGGACTAGGCAAGGACAAAGCAATCAGATACTCCAGTGTCCAGGCAAACAGCCAAAAATAGATCATTAGCCAGCACTGCAGAGGGTTCATGAAGCAGGCAGAAGAGGGGTTTGAGGGGCCAGGGAGATGGGGATCTTGGATACTGAGGCCATTTCAGCCAGCAGTGAATGTAAGGGACACATTTGGCAGTGGTGAGGGACAGCAGACATAAGACTAACTGTTAATAGGACATACCTACCAAGCACAGAAACAACCTCCCTAGTATAGCCAAGAGATCTAAGTGAAGGTTGAGAGAGTTGGCTATTGCATTTTTTTCTTTTCTCTGTGTAGGAAAAAAACAACTTGGAAACATTTCAAGGTCTTGAGAAATTTCTTTTTTTTTTTTTTGAGAAATTTCTAATATCTCAAATCAGAGGAGGGGCAATCCATTGTGAATACACTCTCATAGTGTAAACTTTTATGATCCCTTTAATATTGAAAATCAATAAAGTTAAACATAATGATAATTTGAGTTAAA
This sequence comes from Cheirogaleus medius, assembly GCA_008086735.1. Taxonomy (NCBI): domain Eukaryota; kingdom Metazoa; phylum Chordata; class Mammalia; order Primates; family Cheirogaleidae; genus Cheirogaleus; species Cheirogaleus medius. The sequence continues at coordinate 12,441,978 of VBSM01001124.1, read as the reverse complement.
ATATGGTGGTCAGGTATAGTTAATGCCGCTCTGCATAAAATCTCAATAATATTTCTATACTATAAACTTTCAGGAAGTAATTATTAGTCTGATAAAATAAGTTTTAGTGAGAAAAATATATATACATATGACTTCTAAGTAATTTTTCTTCATTTAAACTATATTTTAAAGCACATAAAATGTGACTGCAACTGTGCTTATCAAAATTTGAGATCTAGTGAAGAAACTAGATACGACTCATTGTGTCAAACTAATTTAAAGGCCTAAAGAAGTTAAGAAAGTTGTATAACTTTTTTTAGTTTTACTGGTAATCATGCAGATCTGTCTATATGAGTCTTTAAAAAATAGTATTCCTGTAAAAAGACTCAATATAAATTAGAGAGAGATTTTCAAATACTCTGTTGAAAATTCTTTGCATTAAAAGAAGTAATCATGTACTCTTAAAGTGTGATTCTGATTCTTACTGTTAAATTAAGAACTTAATGCAGGTAAAAATCTCGCACCACAAATCCATGCATACTGTAAAGGAAATTTTTTCTCACTTTTCTCCAGCAACATAATTTGCATTAAGGAGAACTCATTAATTGAGTGATTGAAACGTAATCTTAAATTAGGGTCCTGCCCCATCACTTTCTACAAAATGGTAACTATGTGATGTGGCCTTATGTGATGCCAAGACCTCAGCTTGGAAGTGGAGGGAATGGCATGGGTTCTGTTGATGTTTTGGTGAGTCATTTATGGACTGGCAGCCACCAACACACCCTTCTGGTCTTTGGTTATTTTTTCTTGCTAGAACTTTTCTATCCTGACTATAACCTGTCTTCACCACCATTGGCTCACTATGCCAAGTTAGGGCCACTCTAGGATCCACAGAAGATATTTCCCTGCTCCTATACTGATTTGAGGCTAATCTCCCCAGATACATTATTTAAATATTTTTCTTTTTCTACTACTTGTTAGCTATAGGGAATCTTTGAGACCTTGCTAGATTTTAGAGCCCTGGCCAGGGGAAGGGTACACAGATCTCCTCTGTGTCTTAGATTTTACTGATGGAAGGAGGGGTGTCCAGGCCCAAGGCCCCTTCTTAGGCATGGTACATCTAAACTTTCTTTGCTTTCTTCCTGGTTCACCCTTCCCTTCACCCCAAGAACCAGTATCTGGTCTTGGGATGGGAAGTTGGGATGACCATTCTGAGGAAACAGTTTGCCTTTATACGTCACATATCTTTCCATATTTTTTTTTTATCCATGTCGGGGTTTAAGCTTTTTGAAAGTTGAAAGTATTGATGTCTTTTTCTCTCTTTGTGTTGGGATCATTCTTTCTATTAGGCATAAATATAGCATACAGGATAACAAACTTACAGAATGGAAACCTTTGGGGTCATGGAGCCCTGCATGGTAATCTATGCAGTGGAGACCTTACTGGGGGCTGTTGAAAATACATATCTGAGAAAAGGGGTCAAAGTGGGTCAGTGTCCACTTTCAGAACTGAAATTCAGGTATAGTTATTGGAAGAAATCTGACTGGAAGAGATGCCTTGAAGATTTCAACTGTATGTTGTTTAGGGTGACGTGGTAGGGATTGGGGAAGGAGAAAGTGAGTTGGCCAAAGGAGAACAACTTTTGATCTGTAATACTGCCACAGATTACCAGATCAAAAGGCACTGCCCTAAGGCACATATCAAATTATTTTGAAGGCTTATTTTTTCTAGTTCTGATTCACTGAGGTATAATTTATATACAGCAAAATTCACATTTCCTAGGTATAGATGAATTTCGGTAAATAAATACAGTCATATAACTACCATAACAGTCGAGATATAGACCATTTCTATCTCCCTGGAGTCTCTACACAGCCAACTTCTCCCCCATCCCAGCTTCTGGTAACCACTGGTTCTATTTCTGACACTATAGTTTTGCCTTTTCCAGAAGGGTATATAATTGAAATGACACTATATGTAGCCTTTGTATCTGTCTTTACTCAGCAAAATGCTTTGAAATTTATCCATGCTGTTGAATGCATCAGGAATTTGTTCCTTTTTATTGGCAAGTAATATTTCATTGAATGAATATGCCAGAATTTGCTTTTCATTAACCAGTTGAAGGACATTTGGGTTGTGGTTAGTGGTTGTTGATTATGAACAAAGCTGCTATTAACATTCACGTAGAGCTCTTTGTGTAGAAAAATGTTTCTATTTCTCTTGTCTAAATATCTTGAAATGAAATCGCCAGTTTACATGATAAATGTATGTTTAACTTCGTAAGATACTGCCGAGCTAGTTTGCAAAGTTGCTGATGTGTCGTCAGCAATATATGAGTTTTGATTACTCCGTATCCTCACCAGTCGTGGTATTGTTAGTCTTTTGAATTTTAACCTTTCTAGTAGGTATATAGTGTTATCTCATTGTGATTTTAATCTGAATTTTCCTAATGATTAATGATGTTGGGCATCTCTTCATGGCTTATTTGTCATCCACCTATCAACAGTAAATTTACATTTCCTAAATTCCATCATTTGTGACATTGTTGTCACACATTTACTTCTACACATACTGTGAATCCTGAAATTATTATTATTATTTTACATTATTATTATTTTCTGCTTTAGATAGTTGATTTTATTATAAAGACATTAAAAACAGAAAAAAAATATCTTTTGTATTTCCTATCATTTTTGCCATTAGTATCTTGCTTTTCACTGAAGAACTTCCTTTAACATCTAATATAGCGCAGTTGGTGGCAGTGAATTCTATCAGCTTTGATTGGGCAGAAAATTTACATGCCTTAAATTTTTTAAAGGTTTTTTTTTTTAATTTTTTTTTTATTTCAGCATATTATAGGGGTACAAATATTACGGTTATGTATATTGCCCACGCCCCCCTCCCCCCTCGAGGCAGAGCCTCAAGCATGACCATCCCCCATACGTTGCACATCTTACTCATTATGTTTGTATATACCCATCCCCTCCTCCTCCCTCCCACCTGCCCAACACCCGACAAATGTTATTCCTACATGTCCACTTAGGTGTTGATCCGTTAATACCAATTTGCTGGTGAGTACATGTGGTGCTTGTTTTTCCATTCTTGAGATACTTCACTTAGTAGAATGGGTTCCAGCTGTATCCAGGAGTATACAAGAGGTGCTATATTTCTGAGTATAGAAATCTATATTGATAGGATATTTTTTTTAGTCCCTTGGTTGTCTTCTGCTTGACACAGTTTCTGAAAAGAAGTCTGTATTTTGATTTTTGTTGTTCTGTATATAACCTCTGCCTTAAATCTGTGGGAATTTTTCAACAGAAGTGTGTTTGGTGTCTCAGCTCCAGCAGGAGCAGACCTCTGCTTTGTATCCGTGCGGGATACCAGCCCTCAGCAAATTCCCTGTCCTTTCCCCAAGGGCAGATGACTTTTGCTTTCACCTCCCAAGTGGAAATGGAAATTGTTGTGGGTCCATTTTTAAATGGGCTTTGTTCTTGCTGTCTCCATGGCATTATTTCAGAATCTAATTTCAGAACTTTAATAGAGCTCCAAGAAAGGTGAATTGTAAGGAAAATTTTACTATATGTCCCTTACTCAATTCCATGCCACTATAATTAATTGTACTGGTTGTATATCTAAGCACATTAATGGAGATTTAAAATATAGCTATGTGGACAAGTGAATTTTTTTTAAAGAGTTGACTATGTTATAGAGATTCTCCAAGGTTTCTCTGAGAGTAGCATCTTCATTTCCATTGTGTTAAATACAAAGTTAAAATTAGATTGACTTCAATAATGGGTATAAACTTTATTAGTGTCAACTTAGTCTTTGTCCTCTATCGTTGTACCACACTGCAACCACCTTTGCTGGTGATGATAACAACCACAGACCCTTTTATAATAATCTTGCACTTTGTTCTTTATATAATTCAAAAGTGGATAAAATGCAGATGTCTTAAAAATCTGCACTTCTAATTTTAGTGTCACTAAAGGCCAGCAGATCTCTTTAGAAAGCCCATTGTGATGATTGAATAAAGATTACTCCCACACTACAATTTTCCCTCTTTCATCTCTTTTCTTAAAAGGAAAAAAAGGATTAACTTCTGAGCAGTCTTTCTTCATTATTTTTTATCTTTTTTGGCCCATGTCCTAGACTAAGGTTCATATTCAGTTACATATCTTATAATCTTACAAAAACATCTCAAATTTAATTTCTTCCACAAATCCATTAGAAAGCATCTCATTATAACTCTTGCAATAAATTTTAAAAGAAAAAAAAGCCATGGTGGCCAGTCTTTATGGTTCTTTTTGAACAGCCAGAGTGTGGGGTTGAAGGTGAAAGTGAGTGAGGGTGGGGCCTTTCAAAAAACTGAATCTTCCCACATATTTACCATACCAACAAATTTTCTGCTGTAATCTACCCTGGGAAAATGAAATATTCTTCTAAATAATTAGAGAAGAAATTTAAGTCACCTTCTACGGGGCATGTTTTCATTCTAATTATGATGTAACCCTGCTGGCCCAAGGGAGCAAGTTTTTTTAAACTCCCCATGATCCAGTGTGTCTTGTCTAAAAAGTAGGTTTATTATTCATTCCTGCTACAGAGGTTTTGTGCAGATCAAATGATATAATGTTTGTAAAGTGTTCAACAGTGCCTGAAATATACTAAGCAGCAAATGAATGTCATGTATTTTTATTAAAATGGTAATTGAGAAGGAAAAGGATGTGAGCAGAAAGACAAATCCACAAAATACGATTTATGTGGGTGTATGTAGTAATCCACTCTTACCTGCGTTTCACTGCCTGTTTTCAGTTACCCACATTCAACTATGTTCCAAAAATATTAAACAGAAAATTCCAGAAATAAACAGTTCATAAGTTCTAAATTGTGCACCATTCTGAGTAGCATGGAGAAACCTTGTGCCCTCCGGCTCTGTCTTGCCTGGGAGGTAAATCATCCAGCTGTCCAGCATCCACACTGCCAATGATGCCCACCCGTTAGTCACTTAGCAGCCAACTCGTCTGTTGTCAGATCCACTGTGGTGGCATCACTGTGCTTGTGTTCAAGTCACCCTTATTTCACTTCCTCAAAGCCCTAAAGCACAAGAGTAGTGATGCTGGCAATCTGGATATGCCAAAGAGAAGCCATAAAGCGCTTATTTTAAGGGAAAGGGTGAAAGGTACCCACTCAATAAGGAAAGAAAAAAAGTACATTTGAGTTCCTAAGATTTATGGTAAGAACAAATCTTATATCCATGAAATTGTGAAGAAAACAAAAGAAATTAATTCCTAGTTATATATAGGGTTTGGTACTATCCATGGTTTCAGGCATCCACTGAGGGTCTTGGAATGTGTCCCTGAGGATAAAGGGGGCTACTGCCCTGGGTAGTTGAGGGAGGCAGGAGGGATTTCTGCCTATACAAGAAGATATTGAAGAACTCTCAAAAAGTGGACTAGGCTCCTATAGTATGCTACAAAGGTATACATCGTAAAAGATGCCAATATTCTCTCAGTCACTCTATCCAATACTGAGTAGTATTCCATACAAACTACAGCTTATTTAACCATTTGCCAGTTGAAGGACATATGGGTTGTATCCAATTTTGGGTATCACAAATAAAGTTGCTGAAAGCTTTTGTTTTTGTGTGATCATAAGTTTTAATTTCTCTGTGGTAAACACTCAGGGGTGTCATTTCTGAGACATATGGTAACTTCGTGTTTAGTTTTTTAAGAAACAGTCAAAATCTTCACACAGTAGCTGTACTATTTCACATTGCTACCAGGTATATGATTAATTCTGTTTATCTGCATCCTCACCAGCATTTGGTGTTGTCATTCTCTTTTAATTTAATGATTCTGGTATGTATGTAGTGATGTCTCATTGTGGTTTTTATTTACATTTTCTTAATGGTTAATAACATTGCACATCTTTTATGTGTATCTGTCATTTTTGTATCCTGCTTTATAAAATGTCTCTTCACATTTTTTGTCCATTTTCTAATTGGGTTGTTTGTTTTATTTTTATTGTCAAGTTTTTGAAGTTCCTCATATTATCTAGATGTTAGTTATTTGTGAAATATAAGGTTTGCAAATATTTTCTCCCAGGCTGTAGTTTGTCTTTTCATCCTGTTGAAGGGTCTTTGGCAGAGAAAAATTCTAAATTTTGATTAATTCTACTGTATCAGTTTTTTATTTTATGAATCATGTTTTTGGTATTAAGTCTTAGAACTCTTCACTTAGCCCTAGATCCTGAAATTTTTCTTCTAAGTTTTAGTGTAAGTGTTTTACAGTTTTAAATTACACATTTATACTTTGATATCCATGATCTACTTTGGTTAATTTCTCTATGGGATATGAAATATAGCTCGAAGTAGATAATTTTACCTGTTGCTCCAGCACTATTTGTTGAATGTCTGTCCTTTTGCCACATGTCTGCTTTTCCTTCTTTGTCAAAAATCAGCTGAGCATATTTGTGTGTGTTTATTTCGGGGTTTCTTACTTTGTTTCATTGATCTATGTCTCTATCTTTCTGCCAGCACCACTCAGTCAACGATATTGTATACAATGTATCATGTATATACATTATATTTTATATATATAGCCATATAATAACTCTAAAAATTGGATAGAATGATTCCTCCTACTATGTTCTTTGTCAAGATTGTTTTAGTTCTTCTAGGACCCATATATTTACATACACATTTTAGAATAATCTTGCCTTGCTAAAAATGGATAGGAATTAGGAATTATGCTAACTCTGTACATCAATTTAAGGAGAATTGATATCTTTACTGAGTCTTTCAATCCTTTTTTTTGGGGGGGGGGACCGAGTCTCACTTCTGTTGCTTGGGCTAGAGCGCCATGGTGTCAGCTTAGCTCACAGCAACCTGAAACTCTTGGGCTCAAGTGATCCTCCTGCCTCAGCCTCCCAAGTAGCAGACTACAGGCATGCGCCACCATGCCTGGCTAATTTTTATATATATATATATTTTTTTTTTTTTTTTAGTTAGCCAATTAATTTCTTTCTATTTATAGTAGAGACGGGGTCTTGCTCTTGCTCAGGCTGGTCTCTAACTCCTGACCTTGAGCAATCTACCCGCCTCGGCCTCCCAAATTGCTAGGATTACAGGCATGAGGCACCGCACCTGGCCATGAATCTTTCGATCCTTGAGCACAACATTTCTCTCATTTATTTAGATCTTCTTTGATTTCCTTAATCAGTGTTTTGCATAGCATAAAAGTCCTGTACATGAGTTGCTAAATTTAACCTCAGTTTTTATTTTTGGGAGCAATTGTAAAAGAAGTCTTTTTTAATATATATTTGCTTATTGCAAGCTTATACAAATATAATTGATTTTTGTATGTTTATCTTACATCCTGTGGCCTTGCTGAACTTCTCTATTATTTCTAGTTTTTATGAAGATGCCTTGAGATTTTCTACATAGATATTCATGCTATCTACAAATATAAACAGTTTTATTTCTTCACTTCTGATCTTGTCTTGCCTTATTATACTGGCTGGAACTACTAGTATTATTTTAAATAGAGTGATGAGAGTAGCCATCTTCTGTTAAGCCTCAATCTTAGAAGAAAGAGCATTCAGTTTTCACCATTAGGTAATACGTTTGCTATAAATATTTTGTAGGAGTTCTTTATTAGATGAGAAATTTCCTTTTATTCCTCTTTTTCAGAGAGTTTTTAAAATCACAAATAGGTTTTGAATTTTGTCAAATGCTTTTTCTGCATTAATTGAGATGATCATGTGATTTTTCTTTAGCTCGTTAATATGATAGATTATATTAAATGGTTTTTTAAATATTGAACAGGCTTTACATCCCTGGAATGACCCCCACTTGGGCATGGTGCATAATTTTTAATATACAGTTAACCCTTGAACAACTCAGGGGTCAGGGATGCCAATCCCCTGCACAGTCAAAAATCCACATATAACGTTTGACTCCCCCCAAACTTAACTATTAATGGCCTGCTATTGACTGAAAGTGTTACCAGTGGCATAAACAATGGTTTAACATATATTTTGTATATTATAAATATTATATACTCTATTCCTACAATAAAGTAAGCTAAAGAAAAAAAAATGTTATTATCTTTTCAAAGGGCCATGGGGGGAATAAATAAAAAAAGAAAAAGAAAATCGAAAAGGAGAGAAAATATATTTAATATTCATTACGTGGAAGTGGATCATCATAAAGATCTTCATCCTCATTGTCTTCACATTGAGTAGGCTGAGGAGGAGGAAGAGGATAGTTCATCTTGCCATCTCAGAGATGGCATAGGCAGAAGAAAATCCACATACAAGTGGACTGTCTCAGCACAAACCATGTTGTTCATGGATTAACTGTATATTGCTGAGTTCTTTTTGTTAATACTTTCTTTTTTTTTATTTCAGCAAATTATAGGGGTACAAATTTGGGGGTTTCAAATAATGCCCTTTTTCCCCCTCCCCCCACAGTTCTGAGCTTCAAGCGTGACCATCCCTCAGACGGTGCACGTCTCACCCATTGTGTATGTTAATACTTTCTTAAGGATCTTGCTTATATCACTCACCAGGGATATTAGTTTGTAGTTTTCTTTTTTTGTACTTTGTCTAGTTTAATGTCCGGGTAATATCAGCTTTGTAAAATGAAGTGGGAAGTGTTTCTTCTTCTTCTATTTACTGCGAAAGATGGTGTAGAAATGCACTTAATAATTCTTTAACCACTTCGATACCACGCTCACCGGCCGGGAAACCTTGCCCACAGCCGGCACTCACAGTCCCCACGATAGTTTGTGCTGTGCATTGACGACGAATCCGTTTTGCTCTTGTGTGATGAGGAAAGCTTTAAAGCACTGAAAGCTTGTTTTACTTTACAGGCAGCTTTACTTGTAATGTTAATCAGAATAGGTAACATATACATATATGTTTTCATTACGTTATTTTTAAATGTTCACAATTTTATTTTGATAAATGAAAAATTAGAAAAGTCATATCACGGCTGTCGGCTAAAGTCGCTGTGCGCGTTCATCTGTGGCTGTCGACTATAGCTGACGCTGGACCGTGCGCGTTCATCTGTGGCTGTAGACTATAGCTGACGCTGGACCGTGCGCGTTCATCTGTGGCTGTCAACTATAGTCGATGCTGGTGCTGAAGTGGTTAAGCAGTTTGGCATTCTCCAGTGAAACCAGTTGGGGCCTGGGGCAGTCTTTTTTGGTGTGTTCCTAAATTACAAATTTGATTTCCTTAGTAGTTATTGAGCTATTCAAATTACCTATATCATATTGGGGTGAATTTTGGTACTTTGTGTTTTTCAAAGTTCATTTCATCTAAGTTTGAAATGTATGTGCATAGAGTAGTTTATAGTATTTATTTATTACCCTTTTGACATCTACAAGATCTACAGTGATAGCTCCTCTTTCATTTCTCATACTGGTAATTTCTATCTCTTTTCTTCTTTGTCAGTCTTACTAGAGTTTTGTCACTTCTATTAATCTTTTCAAAGAATCAGCTCTTTTTAAATTTTTCTCTATTGAATTTCCAACAGAAAAAGTTGGAAATTTCACTGATTTTTGTTCTCATCTCTATTAGTTCTTTCTGCTTGCTTTGGGTTTATTTTGATCTTTATCCAGATTCTTACAATAAGGGCTTAGAAAATAGATTTGAGACTTTTCCTCTTTTCTAATATTCACAGTTAGTGCTATAAACTTTTTCTCTCAGGGCTGCTTTAGCTGTGTCCTACAAATTTTGATATGTTGTATTTTTCACTTTATTTAGTTCCATGCATTATTTTTATTTCCCTTGAGTCCTTTAATTTGATCATGGATTATTTAGAAGTGTGTTGTTTAGTTCCAAGTGTTTGGAGTTGTGTGTGTGTGTGTATTTCTGTTATAGGTTTCTAGTTTGGTTCCATTGTGGTCAAATACTCCCCTCTGAATTCAATACTTTTTAATCTCTTGAGACTATTTATGTCCCAGGATATGGTTTGTTTGGGTACATGTTCCATGAGCACTTGAAAAAAATATATTCTGCTGTTGTTGGGTGGTGTTCTTTAAATGTCTGGTAGAGGCCGGGCGAGGTGGCTCACGCCTGTAATCCTAGCACTCTGGGAGGCCG
>VBSM01001124.1:12379023-12431792 GCA_008086735.1 Cheirogaleus medius | reverse complement strand
GAGCCCATTTTCCATATCTTGTGTCGCCTCACTTTGGATAATGGGCTTAAGCTTCATTTTTTAATAGACTTTATTTTTTTAGAACATTTTTGGTTCACAGCAAAATTGCAGGGGAAGTATAGAGAGTTCTCATATAGTCCTGCCCCAACACAGGAACAGCCTCCCATTATCAACATCCTGCACTAGTGGGGTACATTTGTTATCATTGATGAACCTATGTTGACACACCATTTTCACCCAAAGTCCATAGTGTATATAAGGCTTCACTCTTGGTGTTATACATACTGTGGGTTTGGACAAATGTATCCAGTATAGTAGCATACAAAATAGTTTCACTGCCTTAAATATCCTCTGTGCTCTACATATTCAGCCCTTCCTTTCCTCTAAGCCCTGGCAACCAATGATATTTTTAATTGCTCAATAGTTTTGCCTTTTCCAGATGTCATGTAGTTGGAATCGTACAGTAGATAGCCTTTCACATTGGCTTCTCTCACTTAGTAATACACATATAAGGTTCCTCCATACTTTTCACGGCACGATAGCTCATTTCTTTTTCTTTTCTTTTCTTTTTTTTTATTTTTTAAGAGATGGAGTCTCGTTCTGTTTCCCAGGCTGTGGAGTCATCATAGCTCACTGCAGTCTCAAATTCCTGGCTCAAGCACTCCTCCCACCTTGGCCTCCCAATTATTTCCTTTTAGTGTTATAAATACCAAGGAGTATAGCAGCTGGAACGTATGGTTAGATTATGTTGAGTTTTGTGAGAATCTGCCAAACCTTCTTCCAAAGTGGCTGTACCATTTTGCATTCCCACCAGCAGTGAGTGAGAGTTTCTGTTGATTGCTCCACATCCTCACCAGAATTTGGTATTATCAGTGTTTTGGATTTTGGCCATTCGAATAGATGCATAGTGGTATCTCATCGTCCTCTTAACTTGCAATTCCCTGATGACATATGATATTGATGATCTTTTCATATACTTATTTGCAATCTCTGTATCTTCTTTGTAAGGTGGCTGTTCAGGTCTTTGCCTATTTTTTTAATGAAACTGTTCATTTCTTTTTGTTGAGTTTTAAGAGTTCTTTGTATATGTTGGATTGAAGTTCTTTAGTAGATAGGTACTTTGAAAATATTTTCCTCTAGTCTATGGTTGATCTTTTCCTTCTCTTGATGGTGTATTTCACAGGGCAAAAGTTTTTCTTTATCTTAATGAAATTCACTTATCAATTACTTCTTTCATAGATTGTACCTTTGATGTTGCATCTGAAAAGTCGTTACCATACACAGGGTCATCTTGATTTTCTACTGTTAACTTTTAGGAGTTTTATAGTTTTGCATTTTGCATTTAGATCTATGGTCTATTTTGAGTTAAATTTTGGGAAGGGTGTCAGGTCTGTGTCTTAGTCTGTTTTGTGCTGTTATAACAGAATACCACAGACTGGGTAACATAACAACACAACAACAGAAATGTATTGGCTCATAGTTCCAGAGGCTGGGAAGTCCAAGCCTGAGGGGCCAGCAAATATGGTGAGGACCTTCTTGTTGTGTCATACGTTGGTAGAACACAGAAGGGCAAAGAGGGGTCAAAAGAGAGAACAATAGAGCAAATTCACAGCCTCAAGCCCTATTATAATCATCATTAATCTATTCATGAGGGGGGAAGCCTTCATAACCTAAACACCTCCTGTTAGGCCCCACCTCCCAACACTGTTATACTGGCAATTAAGTTTCCAATACATGCATTTTTGGAACACATTCAAACCACAGTAGTCTGTGTCTAGATTCTTTTTTTCATGTGGATGTCATGTCCAGTTGTGCCAACACCTTTTGTTCAAAAGACTACCTTTGGCATTTTATTGCCTTTGTTTGTCAAAGATGAGTTAACTATGTCTATATGAGTCTATTTCTCAAATCTCTATTCTGTTCCATCAATCTATTTGTCTATTTCATCAATACCTCACTGTCTAGTGTAGCTTTAGAGTATGTCTTGAAGTTGGTTGGTGTCAGTTTGCCAACTTTGTTCTTCTCCTTCAATAGCGTTTTGGCTATTTTGGATCTTTTGACTCTCCGTAGAGATTTTAGAATCAGTAAGTAAAAATCCACAAAACAACTGGCTAGGATTTTGATTCGGATTGTGTTGAATCTCACCCATGCCAGCAAAGGTGAGAGGGAAGTCTAGATTTTTACTTTTTTAAAGCTGTAGCAAGGTGCCCCACACTCTGCTTTCTTCTTTCCAACTTTCAAGGATTTCTTACATTTATTAGTATTTCATATACAATTCCCAGGTTTTTAGCATAGGGATAATAGAAGTAAATTTATTTTATCTTCTTGGAAGCATAAGTCTGTCTTCCATTGCATTTTTTGAGGTACACACCTATAGTTCTAATTCTCATCTATCATTCACTATCAACTAATGGATGCAGGCATGCATGGGATCCATCTCACCTACCAAAACCTGAGAAGGCAAGGAGAGTTGAGAAACATGACCAGCATGGTGGTCTGGAACTATTCCATTCAGGGCAGAATCCACTATCCAAGTTTTCTCTGATATTTTTTCCCCAATTTGTCAATATAAGGAGACATCAGTAATTTTGATAGCAAAGCAGATATTCATCTAAAGAATTTCTTTTTCTTGTAGGCATATGCAAACAGATATGAGGGACCCCATTCTTAGGACTTAGGGAAGAGAAGCATCCCCTTCCCCACCTCCATCAACCTTGACCTTCTGCAAAATGAGACTTCTTCTTCCATGTCATACTATTATTTTGGTGGGGGTGTTGTCACCTCACAGAAATGGAAGGTAACTCATCCCAAAGCTGGCAGGTCTGTGAATGTAAAACGTGGGCTACTTAGCACCTTTGTTCTCAGGAATGGAACAGAAACACAAGACCACCTTCTGCACTTGACACCATCAGGCTCAAATACAACTTAAAGACTAGGTTGCCAAGTCATGAACATTCTTCTCTTTAGAAATAGTTTTCCTTTCAGAGCAGGCGTAGGTCCACTGTTAGAGAGATTTATGAGAACACAGCAGAAAAGAAGGGTTGTTAATAAACTCTCTGTCTGAGAAATATATAGATTGAACTTGCTAAAACTCAAGGGAGCAAATTGGACTCATTAAGGTTGGTACTCATGAGAAATCTTGATATTCTCAATTTTTATGCCATTTGGTTTGAAAAAATCACATTTAAAAGATATCAATAGTTTTTCCCCATCAGTGAATTGGATAGTAGCCCCTCATTTATTCAGTTTCATTAAATTTCTATTACAAACAACAGATGGCAAATGAACTTAATAAGTTATAATTTTTTTCTTCTGACCCACTAGCTTGTTCTCTTCTCTCTCAGAATTAATAAATAACAATCATTAGCAAGATTTTCTTATTCAAGGAAGTTAGAAAATATTGTTATTCTTATTGCTTATCCTTTTAGTTAATGTGGTAGGTTCATTTTTTCTAAGTTTTATTGGAATTTATGGTCACAGTAGCATTCAAACATTATGAACAAGAGGATTAATTGGAATGATATTGGAATATATAAAGGATATCTATCTGCAAAGTTGTGCATATGAATAGTTAAGGAATAAATTGAAATGACTAACACTGTGACACTATGATAATTAAATTATTTAGGTAGTCTCAAAATAATTTGCATATATAATTTGTATTGTATAATATCCAAGTAGTTATTGTGTATACTTACAATCTCCCTTTTTTTAAATTTCCCTTTCTCTAAACGATTTTTCATGAGTACATCCCATATTCACATTTATAATCTTTGAGAAGTAATAACATTAAAAAGCAATCAATGATGATAGTCTCTGTATATCCTAAATAGAAAGTATGTGTTTTAAAAAACATAGAGATGCTATCCTTTACTTTCCCCAATTTTACCAAAATGAAGAAGATACTCATGGCACCCATGAGACTCTAAACAAAATAATTTGATTTATAGCTCCAAACCTGGGAATAGTAATAGAGAATGTGTGGAGACAATCTCCCAAAATAAAAAGCTTACACCAGTAGTTTATGAATTCTGTCAAAATATCACATTAGGGTTATATACATCAATGTATGTAGACCACACTTACTGGAGGAACATACTTAGTTTTAGTCGGCAGAAAATATAAGAAAAATACTGAACTGACAGAAAAGAAAAATGACAGTTCACTTCTCATTTTGGTTTGATGCAGCATCCAGGTGAATAAATATTCAGCAAAATGAAGATACTTCATATACTTAAATGGTTAGATTTCCAGTTTCAGCTCCAACACATAAAGAGCTTGGAAATAATCATCACTCTAATCTTGTGACAATAAAAAAGCTAAAGATACTGAAAATAAATTTATGTTTCTATAAAATTCAGAAAATTGAGGTGACAGGTCAAACTGCCACCCAAAAATCTGAAGAGACAACTGCATACAGGGGAGTACAGCTGAGATCAGTTTACCTAGTCAAGAAGCCATTAGAGACATCCACAAGCTGATGAGAATACTTAAGTAACAACTTTGAGAAATTGCCAGGAACATAATGCAGACTAGTGTGAGAGTGAGAACCTCCTGGTGGCTAGAGTCTAAGAGAGTTCCCACATTTTCATGGGTTTTACCTCCAGGAACTCTACCATGTTCTCATGCTGAAGAGCCAAGGAAAACTTTCATGTGTGGGGAAGTAACTATTTTGAAATACTTCCAGAGCTTTCTCCATAACAAAGACCCACCCACCTGGAAAAAACTTTTCCAAAGCCTTATCTGATAGGAGGGATGGGAATGACCCAATTCCAGCGTTCTCTAGCCTTAGGTAGGGAGACACTGGGAAATTAAGTAACTCAAACTTAATACTGTTCGAACTTTAAATTATTTTGAGCCTTGAGAGGATTGTGGCTATATGGCCTGAGTCTTGTAGCATACAGCTGCAACTTTTGCTTTTTTCTGTAAATGATTAGGAAAGACCTTGTGGTACCAGAGATAAGACCCTCTCAGATTATCATGAAATCTCCCTTTATAAAATTAATGAAGGGGCCCAAGGTAGGAACTGTGGTAGGGGCCTGAACTCTGCACAGGTATAGTTAGGTATAAGCATAGTTAAAAGCTAACTAGCCATTGTTCCCTAGCTTACTTTCTTAAAATTGCTTACTTCTCAGGAGTCACTTAACTGGTGGTCATAAAACTTGTAGCTTTCTTAATTAACTGCTGCCATAGATAACATCACCATTGTGAAACCTAAGGCTGGCCTTTAAGATATTTTTCAGACCCTGCATTCTGGTAGACCAACGGACACAAGCAGACCAGTGGCACATACCAAGGAACTGACTCAACTGGTCTTGTATCCCCTACCCAGAAAATGACTCAGTGTACGAAGGTAATTTTTACACCCCTATGATTTCAGCTCCAAACCAACCAATCAGCCTGTACCTGTTCCCTAGTCCCTTGTCTACCATCCTAGTCTCCAAATTCTCAGGGAGATGAATTTGAGAAATTTCTCCCATCTTCTTTCTTGTCTGCCCCAGGATAATTAAACAACTTCTCTGCTGCAACACCTACTGTCTCAGTGTATTGGTTCCCTTCTGTGCAGCAGACGAAAGAACCATATTGAATGTTAACAATCATTCCTCCTCACAAAATGTTAAAGCAATCATCTCTGGAATGTAGCAAGTTGTACCCAATCAAATAGCTATAACATTTGTACTGACCTTGTATGGAAAATGTTGCAACTGTTAAGTGAAACCTTAACTTCCCTACGTTGAAAGACTGACCCAATTCGTTTGGAGTCTATATTTCCAAGATGGCTATCCTCAAGCTTTGTGTTCCAATAAACTCTTTATTTAATCATATATTCTGAATCTCATCATTCAAGGTTGACAATGTTACCTTAAATAATAAGTGACAGAAAATGAGAGTCACACTCAATTGAGGTTTACTAAGCCAAGATGTTGAGGGCTCCTGCGAGAAAAACACAGCCCTGAAAGTGCCTGTTGTGGACTGAGCTGTCCAAAGAAGGGGTTGAAAACTTTTCATTTAAAGGAAAAAAGGGTACATAGAAAAAAGGGGCGTGGTGAAGGAGGGGAGTAGCAGGCAATTAATGTTATTCTTGTGAAAATCTATTTGATGCTTGGAAAATCTACATAAGATAAGATGGACATTCAAAAAAGAGGGGTAGAAAAGATAGCTCATATCTCTTCCTTGATTTGCATCTATGAGATAAACTTGTAATTGACATTTAGGAGTTTATTTAGGCTACAGTCCTAATGTTATAATTGACATGCACTCATTTTATAAGGGCTGTGTATCTTGAAGGATATTTTTAAGGCTGAAAAAAATAAGAAATATTTTACCCCAAAATTCATTTCTTTGATATATTTTGCGATGGCTGTGGGCAAAGAGGAATAATGCTGCCAGGCTCTCTAGGTAGGGGTTCTGCAGGAGAAATTTGCATCTGTAGAGAATCTCTGTTAAATGCAGCCAGGCCCTGCCTATTTGATCTGAGACAGGTTTACTGAGAGTCTGATATCTTTAAAGTTCTGAATAAAAACATTTCCCTGAGGGCTGTTATCATGAGGTTTATCTGCATACCAAGATCAACTTTCCAGCCAGGTCTTCTTTTCTCCTTCCCATACCCAGTCCAACAACAAGAACAACAACAAAAAAAAACCCTTATTTAGTTATTTTCTAAACTCCTTCATTTCCTAAAAGAGAACCCCTGTACCTCATTAGGGAAAGGATGGCAGTGTTTGTGTGACTCAGTTCTCAGGCTCACGTCTCCCTTTTGGCATAATGAATTTTGAGGAGTTCTGAGATTTTTATTTTTCCTTTATGACAACTCTGAGAAACACTTGTGAAGTTCATAGCCCAGGAGCACAGGTGCACTAAGAGACTGAATTTACTCATAGAATTATAGAAAACTTCCTTTCCCCTCACATCTTACCATCATATCAATAATGCTCCAGTATAATATCTATGGATTTCAGCTAAAAGAGCTACAGGATGCACACTGTGGGGGCCAAGGGAAAACTTTCCACTTAGATCTCTGAAGGTTCACTGAAAAATCAACTCACAAAGGCGGATTACTAGGAGAAATGGCATAGAAATTTATTAACGTGCATAGCGAGAACCAGAGAGTGATTACCCCACTCCCCAAAAGGGTAGAGAAGCTTCTATACCATCTTAAGAGTACAGAAAGAATAGGAACTCAGGGCACAACCAAAAACAGGCTATGGTGGTAATCATGTTACAGTGGCAAGACGTGTTATGGGAGGGAGAGAAGAGGAGGCCTGGCTAGCACAGGTGGTCTGGTTATATAGGTGAAACCTCACAGGTAACAGCCCTCAGAGAGAATAGATGGTAAATCTTTCTTTAGTACCTTCAAGGTGTCAAACTCTCAGTTAATCTTTCCTAGATCTGGACAAGGAGGGCCTCAGAGAAAGCCTGGCTGCCATCATGCACATTCTCTACAGATGCAAATCGCCCCCACAAGAGACAGCTTTGCAGGACCACTGTTTGCCGGCCCTCTGAGCAGCCAGCTCAAAATGTCAAAGAAGCATATTTTGGGGTGAAAGATTTTCATTTCTATCAACACTTTATTTGGGAAGAGATTTTTAGATAAAAACCAAAGAAAACAGAGGAGATATAAAACAAGGCCAACTAGAGGAATTTGAAGTCTCTGACACCAACAGTAAACATTAAATACAGTCCATCCCCTAATAGATTAACATAAAACCTCACAGAAAAGGCCTGTTGTCTCAGTTCCCAGCACTTTATAAGTCATGTCTGGCTTCCAAGAAAAAATTATAAGACATATCAAAGGCATTAAAAAAACAATTCTGAAATAAATAAATAAATAAATAAAACAAGTCTGAAGAGACAAAGCAAGCATCAGAACGAGACTCAGGACACAGATTTTGGGATTATC
This sequence comes from Cheirogaleus medius, assembly GCA_008086735.1. Classification (NCBI taxonomy): domain Eukaryota; kingdom Metazoa; phylum Chordata; class Mammalia; order Primates; family Cheirogaleidae; genus Cheirogaleus; species Cheirogaleus medius. The sequence goes on along the minus strand of VBSM01001124.1, from coordinate 12,423,892 downwards.
AGACAGGAAATGTGAGATATGAGGTTTTATGGTTGACTTTCAGGAAAAAGGGGTTCTGGCTTTTATGACCCACCTTGGGGAAGAGAAATTCTGATTTCTGTGTCTAGCTTCAGGGGAGAATGGGACTGAGAGGCAGGAGGGCAGAAGGTAAGAGAAAAACTCTTGTTTCTGAGGCCTTCATTTTGGGGTGCCATTTTCGGAGCCCCAGCAGAACTCTTCCAGGCACTTTATAGAATGAGCTTATTTAATCCTCACAATACTATGAGTTATGTACTATTACTATCCTTATTTTACAAATAAGGAAATTGAGGAAAAACATGGTTTACTGACTTTGTAACTTTGGCTGATAAGTGACAGAACCAGGATTTTGACCTAGGAAGTCTGTCTCCATAGTTCTAGCTTTAACCAGAAAGCATACTGCCTTTAATTCATTCTCACAGATGCCCCCATATACATCTTGCTTGAATAAAGGAAAATATAATATTTACTGAGTACCTAATGTGCTCCCGGCACTGTGCATGAAATGTCATTGCAAGAAAGTCAATATTACATCACAGGTAACTCTGACACTTTATGGAACTCAGGGTGTAAGATTAATTCCCTTGAAAAACACAGAGTGAAAAGTTTGGTATGAGCTAGCAATGTCTGCTAAAAGCACACATACTTATAAGGACATTTATGAACCCGAGGATAGAGGCACGATGAATAGCAAAGAGGTGAAGATAGAAGACAGGAGAGAAAACAGAAATGACACCAGTAGGATGTACATCAGGTGCCAGCTAGTTGAATATGGTGATGCTTTTCAGTGCAGACCATAGAGTGTTTGCATCAACAGTAGAACATGTTCTGAGTAGCACTGGTGTAAGCAAACACCTCTCAATTTTAGATTTATCCCACCAAAGGAGTGAGGGAGCTGGAGCACTTACCTGCAGCCCCAGCATGAGGGGCACTTGGTGATGAGCTTCCCTGGCACTTCTTCCAGCCTGCTGTGTATATGCAGGAACTCAGCCTCCAGGGACTCCTGAAAAAGCCCTCAGACACGCAAAGACAGCGCACACCCACCAGAATGAGAAGGTGACAGGGTTTGAAGAATATGGGAGTGTGTTACACAGCTTGATACCTATAAGGGAACACTCTGCCCACATGCAAAGCAAGAGAGCTAATGACTCAGGAAACAGTTTTCAATCAATGACAGAGGGACAGTTGGTGGATAAAGATTCAGCTTCTCATCTGTTCCTTGACGAGGCCTCCCTTGGGTGGATGTGTTGCGCATCTGCATCCTAATCTGCCATGACAAGGATTGAGATTAAAGCCACACAATTTAAATGGTTGATGAGCAAGAACTATTCAAAGGCATAATACAAAAATTCTGTTGGGTGCTTTAATTGTAGACATAATTAAAAACACTTAAGTTTATAGGACAAGCACAACAAAAGATTTTCATTTTCTCCCAGGTCTACTTTTCAGCCATAAATTCTAAATAAACAAACTGCTTGTTTCAGGGAACATGAAAGCATTGGCCAAATGCATTACATTTGTGTTTTTTATATTTAATATATTTTCTTTATTAGTTTAACATGAAATATACCACTTCCACTTTATACTTATAATTGCATATCTTTTTAGATCAACAGTTCTTTAAAAGTTTATAGATGCAATGTAGTTTACCATAACCTAAACATCATCTAACATATTTGCTCTTATTTTCCTCCTTCCTAAAATGTTATATTTCTCTCTCTTTCTGATATTGCTCAAGGTATCCTGGTTACATGCCCAAAGTCTACCCTAGTGCTTATGGAAATGTAAAAAGCCTCTGTTATCAGAGCTGTACAACCCCCAAAGCTTTTTGGTGATACAAGTTAACATGAGTTTGAATTAGGAACTTTGGCTTCCTTTGCAATATTTTTAACCATGTTAAAATAAGGAGAGTAGTATCAAAGTGCTAATAAAAAGAAGAAGAATTTAACTTTTTTTCTCATTTTTCTCACATTTTTTTTTCAAGTAATAGTAATCTTTCCTAGGTTCCCTGGAAAACAAAGCCTGGGCAAAAATTCATATGCCAAGATGTTCAAGAGGAACTCCTCCCCAGTGAAGCAGGAGTGAAGGGAAAATGCAGGAAGGCTGGGAAGGAGGAACAGCAAATACAGAGAGTGCATGACTGAAGGACAAGTCTTGGTGACAAGATGATTGCATCTTCAAACCATCTATCTGAGGAAAGAAGCAGAAGTTATCCACCACTGGTATCCACCACTTCTAGCACCTACTGGTTAAGCTCTCCTTGGAGACAATAACTTCTCTGTACGTCCCATGACAATTAGATTCTTCAGAGTCCCCAGCCTCTACTAGAGGTGATGCCTTGTGCAACAATGATGAAGCCATGCCCGTGACAACAGCACTGGTCACTGCTGGGGCCTCTCCAGCCAGAAAGCAAGGCTAGCACTACAGCCTGGGGTGGTAAACTCAGACTCGCTCACATGCTTAGTATCAGCCTATCTCCTGAGTCGTGTTCAGTGACACATTTACAATCACTGCAAAATGTATTGGCCCCACTGGGCATGATCTACCACAAATGTTCAAATCTTTACATGTTTTGAGACTAGGAAGAAATATGTTAAATTATACTTTAATAAAGAAACCAATAATTTCCACTCCTGGAAATTAATCTGAAAAAGTTCTATGAATGGGGGGGGGAATCTAAATAATTGACCATAAGGAATTAATTACATAAATGATAATGCATCAACTCAAGGTATCCTTATCTCATTTTAAAAGAATAATTAGTTTAAAACATTGCAATATGCTTATGATATGTTACATTACAGAAGCAGAATGTAACACTTTCAAATTGTGATTCAAAATTGCATTAGTTAGGACAGTCTAGGTCACACGTTAGTAGGAAACGATCTAAAAACTTCCAAAGACTTAAGACAACCAGCCTTTGTTTACTGCTAACACACACACACACAAAACCAACCATGTGAGATGATAGATACGTTCACCTGTTTCACTACAGTAGCCATTATACTATCTATATGTATCCCATAACGTAGTATTGAAAACCTCAAATATACACAATAAAATGTATTAGAAAACCCAAAAGGAAGTCTGCTGCAGGTAAGGGTGGTTCTCAGGCTGCTGTCCTCACACTTGCTTGTCCATCATTCTTGCTGTTTTGTTAAAGTCCAGTGATAAATGGTACCACTCCCTTACCTACCATGCTATCAAGCCACTAAAGTTTCTGCCTACAGTGAACACGTGACTATGCACGATCAGAAATCATCAGACATGTCAAATCAACCATCAGGCAAACCAGAGGACAAGCAAAAAGACAGGAAGCCCTGCCCTGGGAGATTCCCAGTGCTGCTGAGGAAAGACCCAGCTGGTAAAAGAGTCTGTGCTCAGGTGGCACAAGCAATACAATGAACTTAGGTCAGTCTGTCCTTGCATGCTCAGACCCAGCGTGCTCACTGAGACCTGCTTGGAATGCCTGTCTGTGCACAGCCCATCACCCTGACAGTACAAATACAATGTGTCCACCTCTGTATCATAGTTCATCTTGTGCTGTCAGTTTCAGTCCCAGTGCTAATATTACTCATGAGAGTACAAGAGGGTTGAGTCCAACACCACTGATGACAATTGCCTGGCTTACAGCAACACAAACACTTTGTGGAGATGGGCACTTGATTGAAAAATCTCTTACTCCAGCCAGAGAGGCCATCTTTTCAGTTTATTTCACGACATTGCAACATTTCTTCAGATCCTATGTCGATGTCTGTTTCTCTAGAAAAGGTAATTTATTCTAGTCATTTAGAATTGAAACTCAAAATCTATCCACCCTTGGTAATTTAATGTAGGTAGAAGAAAAAATTTTCTGAGAATCTTATGGGTTATTAAACACTAAAATGTGCTTCTGAAGAAAATTGCAGGATATCTTTGTGCCAAGTCCTTTGATTCTCTGGGGAGCCAAGGATTCTGAATAGTTGTTTCTTGAGGCACTTCGCAGGCCTGTATTCTATGACAGGGGCCATAAAATCAATACACTGAGTTGAAAAAGATTGCATTTCAGCAGTCTGTGCAGAGAACAACCCTAAACTATTTTAGATAAGCATTTATTGTGCACTAAACAAGTGTTGCTGCTTTGGCAAAGAGAATTACCCAGTTTTACTGATTGCAAAGATTGCAGAAATGCAAGAAACTTGGAAAAAGTTTAAATATACAGAACATTTAATATTGCACTTAATGTGGTAAAAATGAAGAAGTCTTTCCTTAAAGGAAAATATCAAATTCCTAGCGTAACTCTAATCATGTCCTTAACAAGACTATAGTTTTGCATACTAATACATAAGATAGAATACATATAAAATATGCAAAATATATATACATATTTATGTAGTGAAGGAGCTGAGGAAATTTTACCCCATAATATGAGTATTTTGAATTAAAGGCCATTAGAGATCAACCAGCTTTGGAAGGGGCTTTCCCTCTATCAGCATAAACCAGATAGACTCATCAAGAAGAACAATTGACTTCCCTTCTCTTCCCTGTTATCTCACTATATTGCAGGAAAGAAGATCAAGAATGCAACCAGACCTGGATATCAAAAGGATAGCATTAAATTTATACTGTAAAAAGATATGAATATATAAATAGGGTGGCAAATATTCCATACTATTTTTAAACAACAAATTTCTTTACATGCATAGTTACAATATTCAAGCAATTATCTATTTATGTGTGGGTTGTGTTCTAAAAGTTTCCTTGTAGTTTAGCTTTTAGGAAATCAAAATGTATTTTTCCTGAAGAACAATGGTGTTTTTGTGGTCAGACTACCCTCCAAATTTATTTAACTCAAAATATTATGGAAAGGTAGTACATTTGCAAACAAAATTAGACTCAATAAAACATTTAGTAATAAAGCAGAATGTCAAATTAACATACAAGAATCAATGGCCTTTAATACACACAAAAAAATCAGAAGATATAATGTAGAAGAGAATTCCATTCCCAACAGAAAAATAAATTATAAAATACTTAGAAATAAACTCCGGAAATGTGCAAAACCTATATAAGGAAATCTTTAAAGTTTTGTCTCCTGAAGGAGACAAAAGAAGACTTAAGCAACCACAAAGACATCCTTTGCTCTTTGAGACAGAACAATTCAACATATCATTACAATGTCAGTTCTCCCTTAGTGGATTTACAACTTTAAGGTGATCAAAAAATAAATAAATAATATGCATCTTTATGGAGCCTTAGACAAGTCAATACTACAGTTCATAGGAAAAAATAAAATGCAAGAATAGCTGTGGCAACATTGAAAAAGAAAAGCTATGGGGGAGTGTAACCCTACTGGACATGAAAATGGCTTTGAAGCCTCTACAACTAGAATGGTGTGGTGCTATCACCTGAATAGACTGATGGGCCAGTGGAACAGAACAGAAAGTCCAAAAATTGACCCAAGAAAAAAAATGGAAATTTAATATATGATAAAGAGGATGTCTCAAATCACTGGAGCAAAAAATTCAAAAAAGCTATTTGAAAAAATAAAATAAAATTAGATCCTTAACTCACACCATACAAAATAATAAATCTCAACTTACCTGAGAAATAAATGTTGAAAATAGGACCATACAAGTACTAAAGGAATACATAAGTGAATTCTTCTATAACCCAGGGATAAGGAAAAGCTCTATTCATTAATCAAATCTAGATGCAATTTTTTAAAAAATAGTAAATTTAACTACTGTAGGGGTGAGGGGAAACTTTCCTTTTCCCTGAAAAGTTTGCTGAAAGATCAACTCACAATTAAGGCAGATTAATAAGAGAAAGAGGTTTATTTACCATGTTCATGGAGGGAGTCACAGAGTGATTACTTAATATCCCAATGGGGTCTAGGAATTTATATACCCTTCTTTTAGAGAGGAGGGAGAGATGAGGAATATAGGTAATTCCGTTTAGGTGCAATTAATGATTGCTAGGGAGGATGGATGCATGGGGGGAACACATTGACTTGTAAATGATTCTCTTTGCAAAATAAATTAATCTGAGAGACAAGTATTGTATTTAAAATGATTTGGGCCAGGTCTGGTTGCATTCTTGATCTTTTTTCCTGCAATATAGTGAGATAACAGGGAACAGAGGGGAAGTCAATTGTTCTTCTTGATGAGTCTATCTGGTTTATGCTGATAGAGGGAAAGCCCCTTCCAAAGCTGGTTGATCTTTAATGGCTTTTAATTCAAAATACTCATATTATGGGGTAAAATTTCCTCAGCTCCTTCACTACATAAATATGTATATATATTTTGCATATTTTATATGTATTCTATATTATGTATTAGTATATAAAAATTTAAATATATCTTTTCCATTTCAAAAATATATGTGATGGCGACAAGTACGTGGTAGGTGGAAAAGGCTGTCATTTGGTCTTATGAATCTAGTCTTATAAATCTGAAATTTAAGAAGCAAGAAACTGGAGAACCAAGCAAAAACAACAGAATTACACCAAGATCTGTATGGGATTGGCAGGAAGACAACCTATCTAAGCCCTAGACACTATACTGAGCATTCTGGGACAGGTAGCTATTAGAATCTACATTTGGAAGGAACTGCAAGTGAGTGCTGAGAACACAAATGAAATCTTTTTTTTTTCTTTTTTTTTTAGGCAAAGTCTCACTCTGTTGCCCCGGCTAGAGTGCCATGGCGTCAGCCTAGCTCACAGCAACCTCAAACTCCTGGGCTCAAGTGACCCTTCTGCCAAGTAGCTGGGACTACAGGCAAGCGCCACCATGCCCGGCTAATTTTTTCTATGTATTTTTAGTTGGCGAATTAATTTCTTTCTATTTTTAGTAGAGATGGGGTCTCGCTCTTGCTCAGGCTGGTTTCAAACTCCTGACCTTGAGCGATCCGCCCGCCTCGGCCTCCCAGAGTGCCTCCTAGGATTACAGGTGTGAGCCACAATGCCCAGCCCACAAATGAAATCTTAAGGCCTCCAGCCAACTGAACAGACCCCCTTTTGGCCAAGGGAGCCCCAGAAAATCCTTACAGCTGAGTTACCAGCCATGAGGAGAAGGGAGATGAGACACTCCTGAGTATATCCCCGCCCTTTTGGACTTACTCTTTGTAACAATAAGATACTAAATCATTAACAGGCCTAAGGCCATGCAAGACAAAGGTTAAACCACCACCTTCAGGGCATTGATTTACTTAACAGATCCCTTGAGTCTGGGTATATGTCCAGTGGCTTGTCTCTGATAAACAGACTTCCTTATCTTAACTTAAAATATTCCAAACCTTTAGACAAAGCTTCATTTCTTTAAACAATTACAAATGGAAGAATCTTTACACCTATAAGCCCCTGCTTCAAGATGTCCGGCCTTTTTAAGACAAACTGATGTACGCCTTCCATGTATTGATTTATGATTCTACATGTAATTCCTGTTTCCCTAAAATGTATAAAACCAAACTGCAATCCACCCACAGCAGGACCATTTGTCCAAGCCTTCTTGGGCATGGCTCACTAGGCCATGGTCACACACATTTGGCTCAAAATAAATCTCTCTAAATTATTTTACAGAGTTTGGGTTCTTTTCCATCGGTAGTGCCAAATGGCCCAATTGAGAAAATTAGAGGGCAACCCAACAGCAGAACCAAGAACATCAGGTGAGAGATCAATAATCCCATGAAGATGTCACCACCAAAGTTTCAATAGAATCTCTACTGGACTAGTAAGATACTGACGAATGAGTTGGATGGAATTTGTCCATGACTTTATGATGGATGTTGCTGATTAAACCCGAGAGTTCCACATGCCTTCACTCTTGCCCTGTGGTTTTCATTCAATCTGCCTCCTCTTACAAATGTTCTATTGAAGGAAAAACTCCACTTCCCGGGCTCTACCCTGTGGTCTTATCTAAACAGCCATAACTCTTGCTGCCTTCCGTAACAGTTGTAACTCTTGCTTCTGTAAACACCCCTGCTCCCTCCCCTAACAGCTCTAACTCTCGAAACCTCCCATTAAGTTCCCGCTTGCAGCAGATTCTGCTATGATAAGACAAGAAGAAATTCTATAGGAACTCTGTACCAGGAATTGAGGTTGCTCGAGACCCTGCCCCCGCTAAAGATAACCACATTGCCCTTCTCCCTCCCTAAACAAAATGTATAAAAGACTGCTATGCTCTTTGTTAGGAGCTCAGAATTTGGAGGCGAGACCCCTCTGAGCCCGCCGGCGGAATAAAAGCCTGTTTTGCAGTACTCTCGTGTGACTCTCGATTTGTTTCCCAGTCCGGTTTTGCTATAACACTGTATCACTTAATTCAGGCAAAGGACTCATTCACCTGCCTTCCTGCCTTTCCCAGGTGCAGCCATGTATGGTTATTTAGGCTGCGCAATCATAAACAAATGCAAAAAGGGTTTTGTTTTTACTAGGGATGGACACTCCTGCTACATATTTTCCCAGCCTCTCTTGTTAGTTTGTTCCCTGCAAGAAGAGATTTTTGTTATTTACTGCTGAGAAAAATCCAAAGTGACAGACTTGTTCTTTTTTTCATCAAATCTAAGGTATAATCAATTTAAAGATGTAACATTATTTTCTATACAAAGAAGGAAAAAAAGCTATGAATTAAACTATAATGTTTCCTTACTATTTTGAAATTTTAATTATATTTATTGAATTACCTCTTTTAAATTTAATTAGACATGGATTTTTATCATATAGTAGTTTTATGCATACACTAAAAGAAAAATATTAGTGAAATAAGTTGATTAAAATATTTTGAAGACTTCTATTTTCTATCCAACTATTCTGAATCACATTTCAACACACGTATCAATGTCAATGTTTCCCACATACTGTGCCACCGACAGTAACGGTGACACAGCGCTTAGTCACAGAAGTAGACTCACTCCATAGGTTACTGGGTGGCTTCAGTATTGCCTCCTAAAGTCTCCCTTACCAGATTCCCCTTGAATGTACAATTAACCTTCCTTTCTTATTCTTGGCCGCATTGACAGAAGGAAAAAGTTGTTCTTATATTTTCCCAATTACTTTAAACCTTTTAAAGAATTTCTATTGATAAGGCAATTCTGACCGTTTTGAGAACATTATGATGAGGCAGCGTCTTATTTTTAATAAAATGTCCATTAAGTAAGTTCTAGCCTATGTCAAGAAGAACCCATTAGAAGAGAGTCTAAAAGGTAAATACCCGCGCTGTTGTCGTGGACATCAAGATAACAATTTATTCTAAATGGCCACGGTCTTTCTGAGTTTGTGTCAGTGGTTCACTTGGAGCCTCAGGGTGCTTCTCCCGACCCTAAGAGTGGTGGTTTCCACACCTCGCTCCCAGCTGCTGCACGTTAGAACACTTCTTACCACGCTGCTGAAACAATGACAGTGTGTCTGCGCTAACTGGCAAGAAAACGACCCCTGTGGGACCCATCTGTCAGGTGTTTCCAGCTCCCTAATCCAGTATTTCTGCTGTTACAGTCCCATCTAATGCTAGAAATTTACAAGTGAGGAGAAAATTTACAATTTTTTCTCTGGTTTATTGCAGATTCCTTGTGTAGAACAGGTCACTTTCTTTCACAAAATGGTGTGATTTTCCATTGGCTTAAGTTGAATGAAAAGAATTCAAGTAATCACTATTGTCATTGTATTTTCTAATATGCTATTTTATTAAAAAGTATGATTTATAAGAAAAAGCCATATTAAGTCTCCAGTCTCAGTTTCCTGAAACTTCCAACGTCTGCATTCTCATGGACATTAAACTGAACACCTCATCATTTTCTCCCTAATTTAATCTAACTTATCTCCCTCTAGTCCATAAAAACTATCCTTTTCTCATTTTCCAAAGGTCCCTATGCTGCGGAACAAGATCATTTATCTTGATCTTCCTCTGCCTTCTTTGCCTTCTGGTCATCTTTAACACCATTTACAGCAACTGCTTCTGCAGAATCATTTTAACTCTCACTTTCAGGTTTGTCGCAAATCCCTCAGTCAGTTGGCTCAAATTTTCAATGGAAGAATATTTCCAATTCAGCATCCACTGATAACAGGCACTGTGTCCTTGGTTGTCTTCCTGTGACCCTGAGCATCTTCATCCAAAGCAGTGCAGTATAGCTGGATTCTGTTTGGTACAGTGTAACTTGGTAGAGAAAGCCCAAAGCATAGGGCCAGACAGAATGGATTCAAATATCACTGTACTAGTTTTCTATTTCTATATTGTGTAACAAATTACCACAACTTAATGGCCTAAAACAACATACATATGTTATCTCACAGTTCCTATGAATCAGAAGTCCAGACATGGCCTCAGCTGGGTCCTCTGAAAGCTGCAATCTAGGTGTCAGCCAGGGTTGGATTCTCACCTGCAGACTTGACTGGGAAAGGATCTAGCCTCAAGCCACTCAAATTGTTAGTGAAGTTTATTTTTTCATAGCTGAAGGATTTGTGGTAGCTTGTTCTTCAAAGCCAGCAAGGAGAGCAAGATTCTAGAGTGAACCAGCTATTAAGATGGACACTTAATCTAACATAACATGACATTCCATTACCTTCATCATATTCTAGTGGTTAGATGTAACTCACAGGTCTCAACCACACTTAAGAGGAGGGGACTATAAGAATGTGAATGTCAGAAGCAGGGATCACTTATGGTCATCTAAGGGTCAGTAAGCCACCATCACTGTCCTTTATAATCTCTCGGATTCCCAATTTTCTCATCAGTGTTACCAGGATATGACAGAAGGGTGACCAGATACCTTGCATGAGTCCAGGGGCCACCATTTCCAATGGGCACTATTATGTTCAGTTTTACTTGTCAACTTGATTAGGCTAGAGCCTCAACTATTCAATCAAACACTAACCTGGATGTTCTATGAAGGTGATTTGTAGATGTGAAGAAAGTCCATAATCAGTTGACTTCAAGTAACAAAGATTGACCTAGAAAACTTGGGTGGGCCACATTCAATGTGTCTAAAGGCCTTAAGAGCAGAGCTGAGGCTTCCCAGAAAGAGAAGAAATTCTGCTGCGGACAGTCATTTCAACTCACGCCAAAGTTTCAGCCTGCTTTCTTGATGGCTTGCCCTATAGATTTTGGACTTGTCTAACCTGCCCCACAATTGAGTAAAACAATTCTTTTGCAATAAATCATATATACCCCCTATGAGTTCTTTTTTTTCCTCGTTGGACCCTAATGTATATATGCACCATTCACATTGTGATGAAAAAACTGGGAGCTGGGAAATGTAGAAAACCTGGCTATACTTTACTACCTGGTTGATTTAATTTTGGTCAGTATTAAAATGAGCCAAGTCTAAATGTTTCAAGTCACCACTTAAGGACACATCACTTAAGAACAACAACCAATGTTTAAACATTTTCAAAGTTTTGTTCCATAAATAATTTTTTTAACATCATAAATTTTTATTTGCACAAACATTATCCCTTCTAGTACCTCTTATTCTTGATGATTTTTATTAAAACAACACTGTGAAAAATGTTTTCACATAATGCTTGTCCTTATAATTTATACTTAGATAATTTTTCAAATTATATTTAGGATAGATACTGGGAAAAATAGAATTAGTAGGTCAAATGGGCTAATTTTTTTAAGATTCTATAAATTTTACAAAATAATTGGCCAGAAATTTTGCTACCAATTTCTCTTCCACCGGCATTTAGTGAAAAACTTTTTCTTATTCTATTTTCTATTTTCTTCAGACTAGTTTCTCTTACATCTGTTACCTTCTTGATCACCAAGCCTGTGCCTTCTATGCTAATTTTCCGCCTTTCCTTCGCTGCAGCTGTAGTGCCTCAAGCAAATTCCCAGTATGGGGCCATGAGTTTAGCAAGAGCTTCATAAATATCTGGAGATAGCATTGGTGCAGGTAAGCCAGACAATTCTGAGATTTGTAAATGAGCTCATAAGTACTAAGTTATGTTAAGACATCTCCATTATAAAGGCTTCTCGCTTCTCAATAAGAAACCTCCCTCCCAGGGACCCTCAGCCAACTTTCTCAAACAAATGTGTTTGGTTCCTAAACTTACAATGATGGAGCTGAAGGAAGTTTTTCTTTCTCTGCCCTCTTCTCCTGATCTTAGATTCATTATTATAAATCTATTCACAGCATTCGTTCTCTGCTGACTGTCTACCAATTTTAAATCTTTTCTAATACTGAGTTCTTATTTTGCAAGGCTGTTGGAAAATTGCCCTCCTCCTACGCCTGCTGTTTGGCTCCTGTGAACGTAAGCACAGTGCACCTGTGATGCCTGATTACTACGCTTCCCTTCAGATTCATTTAGCGTCACTCCCATTTCCCATTGCTCAGGTAAAGGGTGAGTGAGCCAAGAAAACGTACGCTCCTTTTAGATGTCCTCAAACCACACTTCCATATCATCTTTAACATTTCTTATTGAATAGTGGTATTTGACCACAGCCATTAAGTCTTACTTCTTTTTATTGCCAGTGGGATATTAACGAATGATTAATTTCTCCTATTCATTATTCAATATGTTCACACTGAGCGCCACCCACTTAGTTCCACAGTACTGTAAATCACTACCTGAGCCACTTTTTATCTCTTTCTCATTAGTCTGTTCCATGCTTTTCAATATTTAGATGCTTATTATAACTTTGGGATGCTTTGGCAACATAGAAGGACAGCCAAAAATATAGTGTTGGCGTGGGGAAGAGCATCCCAGGTCTCCACAGAGATTCCTCCACTAGGGTTGGAAATGGTCTGAGGAGAGCCAATCGGCCTTAAATGCTGGCCCTGGAGCAGACAAGATCAAGTCCCTCATTGTCCAAAGGGCCCGAAGTTTCCCAACCCCATTTCTGGAGTTTGTTGGTATTAGGGCTTCCAACCAAGTAATCACCAGCAGACCAGGCTCCTGGCGAGCAGGTGTCATTGCCCCAGGATCCTAGCTACACCAGGCTGGTTGGAGAGCAGGGACAGGATGGAGTGAGGGCCAGCGAATAGCTGGGTGAGGAACTAAGGCAGGAAGTGAGCACACAGGGGCTCAAGATGAGCCTCTCAGGAGAGCCGGGCCAGGAACCTGTGCAGATGCCACAGTGAGGATTTTGAAAGAGGGAGGAGATTGGTGCAAGGACAGAAAAAGGTATACAAGGGATGCGTCCAGCAGAGACTCAGTGTAGGATAGGAAACGGAGCCAGGCCTGAGGCCATGACTGAAGACAGGTCTGAGGAACTGGGGAAGGCAGAGGCAGGGGTTCCAAAGCAGGGACTGACAATGCTCATCTCTGGATCTGGCTTTTGTCTTCCACCCTAGCTTCCTAAATGGGTCACTAGGGGATTTAACACATGGCATAAGTTTAACCTCCTGGTTTACTTTCCCATTCCTGCTTCTTTGGCCCCACTGAAAGCATTCTCCCCCTTGCGGCACAGCACCCCCGTTGAACACTGGAGAGCTCGGTCATATGTGCCTCACACCCACTGAGCACCCACTCTCTGAAAGCATCGTGTCAGGGGCTATGAGGGGCAGGGGAGTACAAAATATATGACACGGTTGTTCAAAGAGCTAAAATCCATTTATACCTATTAAACATGGGCACAAATAACAGTACAGCACAGATCAGTTTGTAAAACCTGCCGTGTCCAAACCTAATTGATGAATTTGGCCACATGTGTACCACTCCAAGTCACCACTATCCCAAGAGGAGTGGTCCCAGGGAAAAGCAATCCTTCCCATCCAGACAGGGCATGGATGAGGCACTGGTAGTGCTGTGACGATCTTGATACTCTGGTCTTCAGAAGCAAGTAGATCCATTGTCAGAAACATAGATCAGACACGGGAAAGAAAGTCTCCCTATTAATTGAGATTGACACTGTATTAATTTCCAAGGCCTGCCACAACAAATTATCACAAACTAAGAAGCTTAAAACAACAGAAATTTATTCTCTCCTAGTTATGGAGGGTAGAAGTCTAAAATCAGGTGTTAACAGGTTTGGCTAGGGGTGGGGAACCTTTTCATGTTGGAAGGCCACATCAATTTAGCTTTAAGCAAATAAGGCTGCATTCAAGAAACTTCAATTAGATATACTTAAAAATGTACATTATTTTGTAAAAATATAATTACTATGTACTGAATAATTTCAAAAAATGAAAGCTATTTGTTCATTTTAAAGTTAGCTAATCTTTTAATGACTTTGTTGTGTCTGCTTTCTGTTGGAAAGCATTTGAATATTTGTTTGTAGCATGGAGGTCTGCAGTTTCAGTCGATCCTCTAGATGGGTATCAGTCATTTGCGTCCTTAAGGGCATCTTGATTTGAGTTAGGTAGAATGTAGATTCACAGCAATAAGTGGTTGAAAAGTAAGAAAGCATTTTTTAGGCATGTTACTGAAGTTTGGATATTCTACTGTGTTTTTCCATATTTTAATTGGATCTTTCTTAGCATCAAACAATGACTTTAAAATGTCATCTACTGAGAGCTCAATCAATTCCATTTGTAGCTCTTTAGGTGCCTTGGTGATATCAACTAAGTAAGGCTAAAATGCTAATTTGAGTGTGATGTCATGATTCTCAAAGTCAGTAAACCTTTCATTGTATTCTCCAATTAATACATCTATAGTAACTGTGTATTCTTCAAATGATTTGCATACAATAATATCATCCTGCCCATCAATGACCTTTGCTAACTACAGAAAATGTTCATCTGAAATCTCCTTTTAAAGACGTGTTTGGAAAAGAGATAAATTTTTCAAAATCCATCTATCTATACTTGAATGTTTTGCCACATATCATATATAAACTTAGGTTTGTTTTTCTGGTGTTTTGTTTTGGGGGGAAGATTTTGTTTGTTTGTTTTTTGAGACAGAGTCTTACTCCATTGCCCCAAGTAGAATGCAGTGGTGTCATCATTGCTCACTGCAACCTCAAACTCTTGGGCTCAAGTGATCCTCCTCAGACTCCCAAGTAGCTGGGACTATAGGCACCTGCCACTACATGTGGCTAATTTTTTTTTTTTTTATTTTTTATAGAGATAGGGTCTTGCTATTTCCCAGATTGGTCTTGAACTCCTGGGCTCAAGCAATCCTTCTGCCTCAGCCTCCCAGAGTGCTAGGATTATAGGTATGAGCCACCACACCCAGCCTAGACTTAATTTTCCCTTGCAAAGAAATATTTAAGTTGTTTTTGTTTGACATGATATCACAAAGAAATGCTGCATTTCTATACAAATCTTCTTTCAATAATTCACATTGCTGATTCTGTTCTTCCTAAAATTTAACTATCTGTTATCACACAGATAAAATCTTGGCTAACACCTGCCCCTGCAATAGCCAATGCACTTTAGAATGATATGGCAAATCCACACTGAATACTTCATTGTTCAACTTTAGCACGCTATGAAACTGACAACACCATGTTGCATTTGGATGAATATAGTTAACAATACTTATATTTTTTCGCAAAGTGTCACTTAAAATAGTAGCTTTAGCACAGAGGTTTTACTGATGCAAAATACAATGAAAAGAAATGAGATCATGTGGATGTGTCAATGCTTTTTTTATCTGTGCAATAAACTCTTCATGTTTTCCTATCATGGAAAGTGCACCATCTGTACAGACACTCACTAAATTTACCAAATTCAGTCCAACTTGAAACATTTATCTTGAAAGTTGTTGAAGATATCCATTCCCCGTGTTCTTTTCACAAGAGTGCCCAGAGCAAGTAACTCTTGGTAGCAAAGAAAATCTTCTATTATGACTTGAATGAACCAAAAAACGTTCACCAAGTCAATAGTATCAGTTGATTCACCCAAAGCAATTGAATAATATATATTTTCCTTTTGAAGTATTGCATGAAGTTGTTCTGTTAAGTTGAAGGTTAATTCATGCTGTCGATCAGTTATGGTTCTCCTTGAAAGAGGCAGTTGTTTCTACTTTGAAATGTTATCAGGGTGTAAGCACCCTCCAACTTCAATACATTATTTCACAATTTCCACATTACTAAATGGCCTCCCTTTTTTCCCTGAGTATATAAGCTACTTCATAAATTGCTTCAATGGCATTATTTCCAGGTCTTGTTGCTGTTTAAAAGGATTATCTTTGCTTTTGCTTTTCATCTTTTAATTTCTGCAATACAACCTTTCACACCTCTCCCACTAATTTAAAATATTTGTGATTCTTATGAGTGTTATAATGCTCATGAGCATTGAATTTCTTTAATGTTGATATTGCAGTATCACAAAGCAAGCAAATCATCTTATCTTTAGCAAAAACAAGATAATTTTGCAATTCCCATTCCTCATTTAAAAATCTGTTTTCTTCCTTCAGCATTCTCTCAGTCTTCTTTGACATGATGGGCTGTCAAGCAGACAGAATAAAAAATACTGTCGAGCTGTGCAACTATTCACAAATTCCACTTCAAACAAAAACACCAGGGCCGGGCGCAGTGGCTCACTCCTGTAATCCTAGCACTCTGGGAGGCCAAGGCAGGTGGATTGCTCAAGGTCAGGAGTTCGAAACCAGCCTGAACAAGAGTGAGACCCCGTCTCTACTAAAAATAGAAAGAAATTAATTGGCCAACTGAAAATATATAGAAAAAAATTAGCTGGGCATGGTGGTGCATGTCTGTAGTCCCAGCTACTTGAGAGGCTGAGGCAGGAGGATTGCTTGAAACCAGGAGTTTGAGGTTGCTGTGAGCTAGGCTGACGCCATGGCACTCTAGTCCAGGCAACAGAGTGATACTCTGTCTCAAAAAAAGAAAAAAAAAAAAAAAAGCTGATAACAGACTGGCATACTTGACCCCCATAAACTCTTATCAACCAGCTTCGTGCGGTAGTGGCGCCAGTCAGGCGGGAGAAGTTAGAACTAAATCATGAGTGTGGCAGCCGTCAATTTAGCCCTTATGGCTTACTAATGTTCTAATTGTACCTGTCAATCTGGGAGCATTATTTCGTTGAAACTTATTTTATTCTTTGGTATTTTAAATACATTCATTTTAAAAATAAAATAAAAATATAAAAGATGAATAAAAATATACTAATAAAAATAAAAGGATTTGTTCTGTAAATTTTGGATTCAGTCACAAGGCCACATTGAAGGACCTAGGAGGCCATTTGTGTGCATGAGGCCTTAGAAGGCTACAGGTTCCCCACCCCTGGTTCATTCTGGAAGCTCTAAGAGAGAATCTCTTCCATGCCTCTCTCCTAGCTTCTAGTGGTTGTTGGCAACTTTGGAATAGCTTGGCTTATAGACTTATCACTCCAATCCCTGCCCCATCTTCATATGTTCTTCTCCCCTATGTATTTTTCTGCTTTCCTCTCTTGTTATAAATATACTTGTCATTAGATTTAGGGTGAACCCTAAATCCAAGATGATCTTGACTTGAGATTCTTAACCTAATTACATCTGCAAAAGCTATATTTCCAAATAAGTTTACATTCTTCAGACACTGTGGGTTAGAGCTTAGATACATCTTTTTTAGAATTACTACTCAACCCACTAAAAAGCCAAGCCCCCTTATCTTTACCACATTTCGCCTCATAGTATAGAGGAAAGAAACTGAAAGCTTTAGAACACAGGAGATTTATTTTCCAAAATCTAAGGATCTAGGAGTAAACAATTATTGGAATATTGGGATCTTTACAACTAAACTTTTGGCCACTGAAAGCTATAGTCTCAGAGCCTGCCAGATCTTAGCTGCATCTGTCACTTGCTTTAGAAAGCCCTGGAGGGTATGATATGTGATCGTAGTTTAAGAGATGTCACTGTCGTGGGACTGACTAGCATGAAATAATCGTGAGAGCTTTCTAGACTAGATTTCATTTGGAGGTAGCTACCTGACAGGGGGGTGTTTATTATATGCAGCCCCCATATTTAGGGGGAGAATAAAAATAAGTATTGAAGGCAACCTATGGGTCTCTAAGAACTCAGGGAAAGAGAAATTGGGGGAAGGAGGATTAAGCTGAGAGGCAGAATGGAAAATGTACTCACTTAGTGGAGAGAGGAATTGGGGGAACGGAAGGAAGGAAAGATATTTTCCCTGAAGGATGCCCTCAGAACAAAATGAGTATAATGGGTTAGACATTCATAAACTGGGACACTAAGACTTATGTACTGAATACTCTTTGGTTTTCTTTGCAGGAACATCAAGAGAAAAAGAAAAAAAGAGAAGGAAGAGAGAAGAGAAAGAGAGAAAGAAAGAAAGAGAGAAAAAGAAAGAAAGGAGAGAGAGAGGCATAGAGGGAGGGAGGGGGGAGGAAGGTTCAGTCCCAAAAGGAGTCCACCCTTCTTTGAAGGAAGCTGAGGTTTAAGATAAAGATGAGACCAGTATTTATGACACTTGCTATCCTCCTGTCACATATTTGCTTATATTAAAAATAGAATTCAGGCTGGGGGTGGTGGCTCATGCCTGCAATCCTAGCACTCAAGGAGGATTGCTTGAGGCCAGGAGCTCGAGACCAGCCTGAGCAAGAGGAAGATCCCATCTTGTCAGGTCTGGCCTCTTGGCGGACTGTCGTTCTGGTTCTTTGGCTCCTTGCTTGGAAAATTCACAAGCAAGGCCGGTGTGAGGACAGGAAGCAATTCCACACAAAGAGCTTTTATTGCAGAAAAGAAAGGAGCTATACAAAGTAAGAGTATGTTCCAGAGAGGAATGGGGCAGTCTCCACAAGTGGAGAAAGACGTTGAGGACTCCCAGGTGGTTTCCTTTTATTAGCCTGGTCAGGGGAGGACTTAGGGGAGGCGTGGGATGTTATCAGATGATTCATCAACATGACTGACAGGTGTTCTTATAAAAAAGTTGCAGCTGCAAGAGTATGTAGGCCTCAAAACCTTAAGTTTGAGGTTTTGAGTTCTTAGCTGCTCTTTGCGGTGGTTAGCTGCATTTTCCTGCAGTCCTTTCCCTCCCCCGACCCCCTATCTCCACCCCTAGGAACCGCCCTCCCGGCCTGTATCTGCAACCTGCAGATTTGGTCCCTGCCTAACAATATCTACAAAAAAATAAGAAAAACTAGCCAGGAGTGGGGGGCATGTGCCTGTAGTCCCAGCTATTCGGGTGACTGAGGCAGGAGGATCACTTGAGCCCAAGAGTTTTAGGTTGCAGAGAGCTGTGATGACACCACTGCATTCTAGCCAGGGCAACAGAGCAAGACCCCATGTCAAAAAACAACAACAAAACCATATTGACGTCAATATTCCAACTTGATATTCTGCAAAGTTGTGACAGATTTGCTATGCCAGGTGCACTGAAGAAAAATTCTGAATAGCACTTTGTTCTGAGTTCTGCCTCCCCATGAGCTAGAGTTATTCTTTGTTGCGGCTCAGTAGCCTTGGGCCCCCAGGGATTTCGAAAGAAGAGCATGACCCCCCCAAGACTCAGAGGTCAGGGTACATGGACTGTTCAGGAACAAAAGCCAAATAAAAGTTCCTTACCCGTTATCATATTAGGGGAGGGAATGGATAGCAGGTGTGGAGAATGTGCTATGGTTCTTAGCTGTCATATATATTTTACTTTTCTTCAGTTTAGAGTTATGACCTTGCCATTGGGGAAAGAAGAGATAGAGGTCCGCCCAAAAGCAAAAATATGGAGAGGTTCCTCCCTATCAGCAGCATCAGAAAGAGGGAGAAAATATCTGCTCTGTTCTTCTCCCCGACCCGAGGATGTTCACCCCCACCTCTGAGCTCTGAGAGGAGTTGTCTGGAGACCAAGAGGCCTCCTACTGGAAAGATCCCTAGACTGGAGTTAAAAAAAAAAAAAAAGGTGGTGGATACTTTAAAGGGCAGTGTAAACAATAAAAACCATTAAAGATCAATTGATCCAATTGATCCGAACTGTCTGGCAGCAGAGCCCAGTGGATGCGCTGAGCTGCATTTCACAGCACGCCTGGGCAGGGCCAGCTTCACGTGACTGACAGGGCAAACTTCCCTGGACTCAGCTGTCTCAACACCAAGAATCTCATTAGGAAGAACTTGCGTCTGCACAGTGATGACACTCTTTTGTCAAATGATTGTTCAGGTAAAGACACTCTATTTTGAAAATGATTGACTGTGTTAGTCAACAGATGTAATTAGAACATAAAGAATATTTTCTTGATTAATCCTCTTTTAGAAGAGTGTAGACTTATTAAGGATCCATATGTGTGGGATATTATATTGGGCAAAATATAAAATGACTTAGTGACTGCTCTTTAGAAATCTATAAACTAATTAAATTGAATGGAGAAAAATATATATATGTTTAAAGGGGAAAAGATGCTTATAATTTTTTTATTCAGTCCAGAAGTTCTTTGCATATAATGTAAGACTTACGTTTCATCTGCAGAGAAACTCTCTTCACCTGGATTTGACCCATGTTAACCTCATTGTTCACAGAGTGTCACAGGTATATGAAACTTCCCCATTTGCTCTTTGGAATAATTTCAATTTTAGTTTCCTTAGTTTAAAAATCGTTCTCCTATGCACTTAAACTTCCTGTTAATATTCTTCCCCTGCTGCTATTTCGAATTAGCTAGTCTGACCGGCAATGGATTAATCCACCTTGGCTAGCAATGGAGCAAGGAAGAACTCAGTGCAGTTTATTTATCCCACGTGCACGTGTGTGAGTGCGGTTGTGTGCATGCACCAGAATAAGAAAGGAAGCCTAACTCATTACTAAAGTTCAATTAATAAAAAATACCTTCATAAGTATGCCAAAACCTGCAAATTACAAACAGGAAATAAGTTTAATAAGAATTTTGTTAATCCTACCTCATTATGATTTATTTTCATTTCGTTTCCAATGGTTTTCTGAGATGGTAGAAAATTATAGTTGTTATTCTTGCTGTACTTGTGGTTTTTACCATTAAGCAATATGAAAAATAGAAGAAAGGGAGAGAAAGGAATGGTGCAGTTAGCATAAGGAAAGGTACATTGCCTATTTCGGTAAAAACAATGCAGATTGCTAATTGTTATTCTTTTGATTGTAAGGTTTATATTTAAACTTTCCTCAAATGATTATTCGTATTCTGTGATGTTATCAGGAAAACCTTTGGAATAAGTATTAAAAGTATATTATTCACAACTTAAATTTTTAAGCTTTGGGGAAGACTTTTCATTATAAAAAAATTGTAAATGTATGTTAAAGCAATCAAAAATGAGAATTTAAAAAATTTCCTTAGAAAAACACATACCTAAACACATAAATATGCTTCATACATACAGGTAACATGGCTTTTTTCAGGGGGGAAGACAACAGCTGCTGAAGCTTGAGCGCGACGGGAAAATCCAGCTGTTCTTTGCCTGCCCCCTGGTGTTCACAGAGGGTAAGTGCGGAGCCCGCAAACACCGAGGGGAAAACATGGCAGTCTGTTTTAAGAAATGGCATTTTGTTTCATCCACAAGAAAGAAAAAAAAAAAAAAAAAAAGGAAAAATGTGCTCCAGAATAAAACAATTCACCCTCAGGAAATCACATAGCACAGAAACATAAATCTAGAAAGAAACAGATATTTTCTAATTCAGCCTCCACTTGTGATAGACAGGAAATCTGGGGAAGACTGTTTTCAGGGTTATGGAGTGCAGTCTGAAGCGTTTTGTGGGACCCGCTCCATTCCCTCGCACTCCATTGGCCTCAAATCTGTTCTGCAAGTGTAGGAAGATAACATCTGGATTTTCAAGCCTTTCCACTGCAACCCGACCAGCCCCCTGAGCTGCAACACCACGACAAACAGCCAGGTCCACCACGACCACCCCGAGAGCAAGAAACAGGCGGTGTCTCCTCCCCAGGCTGTGAGGACAAATAGATGTCACTCAAGCAGAGTGAAAGACAGGGACAGGCGCAGGCATGGAATTCTTTCCTTCTTAGGCCACTTCCAGATCACACATTTCTACTTTCCTCATGCCGAGCTGAAGCTGTTGCTCAGGAATTGTCTGCACCAACCACAATGCACAAGGCTTTCCTTTTTGAGATAGTAGAGCTCCTTACAATTCTGCCAAGTTTAGGTTCTCTTCACCATTTTCTCTGCTCATGGGTCATTTTTCTTGTAGTTGGAATGCTCTCAGATTTTACATGGAATGTTACACCAGGTGAAATTATCAACCGTTGAGCTATATTTTTACTCCACAGTTTCAAGAATTTAAAGGAAAAATGGATTTTATTGCTTTTTCTTGTTTGTTTAGAGTTTTTTGTTGATTTTTCCCCCATAAAACAAGCAGCATCCATTACTTTCAGTCTCTTTGCGCCTTCATACTTCATATCATCCTCCATTTAGTTCCCACAATCTGAATTCTTAAAACACTCTTAATTCAAATATTCATCCTCTTCACTGGATACTGAACTCAGTCAGCTCATCGATGTTTTCCCAAAAGGGTTTGTCTGATTTTTAGATCTTCAAATAACTCAATTTGTTTCTGAATTAATAAGAACATAGATCCTAATTAATTTCCCTAATTCTAAACCAGAATATTATCCCTCAGGTCTTTGAAGATACTTTAGACAAGACACAACCTTTCAGGTTGATTGTTTATCAGATGTCTACACATCTAGTGCCCCAATCACACTGAATTCTTTCTTTGGGAATATTGATGAACGGCTCAAAGAAGGTCATGCTTGCAGACGGGATAATCATTAATCTCTTTGCCCTCTTGTGCTTTTGTCAATTAGACTGAATGTTTTGAATATAAAAACTCCTTTTAGACATAATAAAAATGACTTTTAATAAAACTCCCCAAATATTTTGCAGGATATATGTACATTTAAATTTGTTTGCTGAGATGTCTGCTTATGTTTAGAAGCCTGCCAGGATAAAAATAAGTAAATAAATGCTAACAGTAATCATTTTTAAGAAATAGACCTACTTCTCACATCATGAACCACAGGGGACTCTGGCGTCCCTGTCCAGTCTCAGAGCACTGTCACCTCTCCTACTCAGCCCTCCTGGATTCCCAATCCCAGCCTGCTCTCCCCACCTGGGTCCAGCTCTCCATAAATTCTGGGAGCTCCTCCAATAATATTCTGGTAACCCCTCCCTTTGATAAAAGATTACTTTTGTTAATTACATTGTTGAAAACCCTACTACCTGATACTGAAATTATTTCTAAAACATCAGTTATAGGAAACAAGGTTTCAAGGAGATGGAGGCATTTGAACTAGTCATCTAAGATAAAGCAGAAGGCCATGAAATTCCCCAAAATAAGCTCAGATGGGAATGTAGAACTTCACAAAGTGACTACAAAAACTAATTAAATTATCACCTCCAAATCCCTTGATCCCTCCAAATCAAGTTCCTTTTAGGATAAGGCTTTGGGGTGGCTGCGCCACTGCTGACATGAAAAGTATAAAGAATCCAGGCTCTCACAAGTCAAGTAACAGCCTTTAAGTAAAAGAAGCCAGTGGGCATGGTGACCTTAAGAAGCACCAGGTAGCCATGTGGTGATCACATGGTCCCAGCATGGTCACATTTGATGGCTACTTGAGCAGGGGTTTCCTGGAGCCAACGTCGATAAGCAACCCAAGAAGGTGCTGCTTTGTTTGTATTAAAAAAATCAAATCTGGGGCACAGAAGCCTCTCTTCAGCAAGCACAATAGAGAATTGTAGTCTCATTCAACCATAGACCTTAATTAATTCATAGACAAAGAGCTTCTCGAATAAAGAGGAGATTGGGTACTCTTCAGGAGGAACTCTGCAGTAAACCCATTGTGTTATAGATTGTGAATAGACGTCTGTAAGAATTGTCATAATTCCCACATTGACTCCTTCATCAATGCCTATTGTGGTAAAAATGGCCAAGTGGAAGTCCTTGGAATTCCTTTTTCCTACTAAAGGTCCATTAGAAAAAAAAAAAAATAACTCGATTACATTCCCAAAATAATCATAAGGGAGAGGTTCAGCAACAAAAACTTCAAAGACACAAGGGTGGTGATTTATCCCATTCCATTTAATTCTCCATTGTAGTACATCATAGACAAATGGGTTTTTGAGAATGACAGTGAATTGTCATAAACCTAATCAGGTGATGACACAAATGAAAGCTACCATTTCAGATTTTATCTCATTGAAGTAAATCTACACAGACCCCAATGCTTGGTATATAACTATTTATCTTGCAAATGTTCTCTTCTCTTTTGCACTAAATATAAAAATTTCAAAACAGTTTGCTTTCACCCCAAAAAAACTTGAGTTTACTGTACAGGTAGGTCTGTATCATATGCTGACACAGGCCAGAGAAGATCTGCACAATGGTACAGTCAACTCAGGGTGCACTTAGAGGATGGGGATGAAGTGAAGCATTTTTGAGCAGAACTTTGAGCAGCACACCTCAATGTCCACATTTTTTGGAAGAAGAGATGAATTGTTAAGGATGTACATTAACTTATGAGCAGTAGAAAACATTTAACCAGACAGTCAAAGGCTTGGAAAGAGCAAGAATGCAGGATTGATGACACAGAGGATTGGGGAGGGGTGTGTGATTGGACCTCTTGGAAAGGCCAGGGTGTGAGAGTGTGAAGACATTTGAGTCTCATATGAATGCCTGCCAAAAGGCCACTACTGTAGAGAAGTCTTTCAAGAATCAGCCTAGACAAAATGGCTCACACCTGTAATCCTAGCACTTTGAGAGGCCGAGGCAGGAGGATCACTTGAGGCCAGGAGTTTAAGACCAGCCTGGACAACGGTGAGACCCCGCCTCTACAAAAACAAACAAACAAACAAAACCAACAAAAAAATTTAGCCAGGTGTGGTGACATGTGCCTGTAGTCCTAGCTACTCAGGAGGCTGAGGCAGGAGGATCACTTGAGCACAGGAGTTTGAGGTTGCAATGAGCTATGATGGCATTGCTGTACTCTAGCCTAGGCAACATAGTGAGAATCTATCTCAATTTAAAAAAAAAAAAAGGTGGACAAAATTATGCTTTCTGTCAGTTTCTTCTTTAGCATCCCTCTACCCATTTTTTCAATAGAATCATGAAAGGAGTGGCCATAAGCACAAGAATGGAGGGTGCAAATGGATCCATAGCTGGTTTATCTGTCCAGAGCCTCTTCCAAATATACAATTTACCAGAAGTAATGACAAACCTTGAGCTCTTGATAAGGCCCCGTGCTCCAAGGTGACTAAGCAGTTACTTGGCAATTGTTTACACTGAAATATACAGTCATTAGTAATCAATGGAAGACACACTTATTCTAGATTTGAATTTGTTCTCTACACCCCTTACAGCAGGGCCAACACCACCATCTGCAGAATTATAAATACCTGATACAGAAATACAACACTGCCCACAGCTTCACTTCTAAGAATGTCACTTTACAATGAAAGAAATATGACATGTGCTACTGTGTGCAGAATTCACAGGTACCCTCATTATCCTGAAGTAGCTGGCTTTGCAGAACGCTGTAATGATCTGTCGAGTCCCCAATTACAGTGCAAGCTGTAATTTTTAATTTTTGGTTCGCTTTTACAGGACATAGAAAATTATCAGAACTAGAGAGCATAAATTGGGAATAGGATGCTTACCCCCATGTCCAGAATGCATAGGTCCAGGAGCCAAGTGGAGGTTGTACACTCACAGTTACATCTAATCACCTGTTCACAAGATGTTTTGTCTTGCATCCCAGAGACTCTGGGCTCTCCTGGTTGAGAGATTATAGTACTTATTAGGAGTATCTATTGCTGCATGAAAACCCTCCCCCAGTATTTATTGGCTTAAAAAAAAAGTCAAGAACATTTATTTTTCTCATGAATATGCAATTTGGGCAGGGCTTGGCAGGCACAGCATCAGCTGAAAGGCCCAGAGGTGAAGGGCTGAGACCATCTTAAGCCACACTGGCTCACACGTCTGCAGTCTCCACTCGGAGGACTCAAACAGCTGGGGGCTGTAGCAGCTGGGACCCCTTGAGCATCTCTAACTCTACGTGGTCTCTTCACAAGGTCACTCCTGCATGGTGGCTTCAGGGTAGCTGGGTCTCTTTTGCATCAGCCAGGGCTTCCAGGCACATGTCACAAGAAAGAGAAAAAGCCAGGCGGAGGCTGTATCGCCTTTCATAATCAGCCCTCAGGAGTCACAGAACATCACCTCCCTGGAGTCACGCCCCACTAAAATTCAGGGTAAGGAAACATAGGCCCCCACCTCTTGATAGAGGAGTATCAAAGTCACAAAATAAGAGTATGTAGGAGGGGACATATGAATGTGGTCAACTTCAAATGAGCACTCACATAAGATATTTGGAAGAAAAATGACTTTCCCATCTAGTCTGAGGCTCTGGGTAATCCATGATACATTAGTTTGTTAAAAGACTTTTACTGCTCATTCAATGCATACTATGGTATGTAATTATGATAGAAAAAAACTTCCTTAAAATGCTTTGTAATTATGGTAGCGAAAACTTTATTCTTGGCCTTCTCTGTGTAATCAATCAGTATTGTCAACTTGGATATAAGAGTTTTATTGCTAGTAATGAAATTATGAATGTGTCTGGAATATAAAAACTATGGAGGGACTTTGCATATTTATTGTGTGATTTTCTTACATAGATCAATTTCAAGTTTCTGTATTTTGACGCACAGTTACTTCTTTACCAAAAACACTTATATTTTGTATAACTTGCTAAAATTTTCTTTGGATGCTTTAAAAATTTAATTAAAAATTACTGTTTGAGAACAACTCAAAGTTATTTCACATTTGAGCAGTAATAAAGTAAATTCTAAAAGGAGTTCAAATTTTCTTGTGAAAAAACTCAGGATCTTCTTATTTTAAAGAAACTGCTTCTGTGAGAATGCAAAAAGCTTCTCCAGGCCAACTAAAAGAGATGAGGCAACGCACACAAAGGCCACTTTTATCATATGCAACGGCTTCCAACCCATTAGATTCTTGTCACCACGCAGTGCCATTGATGCATGGTAAGTGATGGAGTTGTGGTGAAAAGCAGAATGAGAAAGATGCATGCCCACAGATCTTGGAAAGGTCAAGGGAGAATTAGGTCTATTCCCCGATTTCTTCACTTCTCGCAAAGTAAACATACTTTCTAAAATCTGTATGTTTGTGGCTGGTTATGGTGGCTCATGCCTGTAATCCTAGCACTGTGGGAAGCTGAGGCGGAGAATTGATTGAGCCCAGGAGTTTGAGACCAACCTGAGCAAGAGCGAGACCCTGTCTCCACCAAAAATAGAAAAAATTAGCCAGGTGTGGTGGTGCACGTCTGTAGACCCAGCTACTCGAGAGGCTGAGGCAGAGGATCGATTGAGGAGGTTGAGGTTGCTGTGAGCTAGGCTGACACCACAGCACTCTAGCCTAGGCAACAGAGCAAGACTCTGTCTCAAAAAAAAAACAACAAAAAAAAAACCTATATATTTTAACCAACTTTATTGATACATAATTTACAGTCAATAAAGTACATGTATTTTAAGCATACAATTCAAAGAGTTTTTAAAAATGTATATATCAATGAATCCACCAACACAAACAAGTAATAAAACATTTTCAGCACCCCAAAAAGTTCCTCATTACACTTTGCCATCAATACCCTCCCACACCAGGATGCAGGCAAATACCGAATTGTTTTCTGTTACCATAGCGTAAGTGTCAAATTAGAATTTAAATACTGAATGAGAAATAAGTAATTATATAGAGCCAGTTCTGTAAAAAATTGTGGAAGTTTGTTACCACTCACCTAAGAAATCAAGTCTGATGTCCTAAAATAACCCTTATAAATATATCTTAATATGCTCTATATCAGTGCTACTCAAGGTGCCAGACTACGAGTGTTCATTACCAGTGAATTTCAAGATACAGAATTTACAAGTAGAGGCTAAGAAACTTTTGTAACAATTTGACATTACTATGTCTTGCCATTACTATGTCTTCTAACCACATGATCATTTTTCTTAGAAGTTCAATTCTACTGTATTTTATAAAAGCATTAGTCAGCAACAAGGTGGAAATTTTTTTAAATTTAAAAAATTTTAAAACCTCTAGTACTTCACCAGAAACAATCAGAAAACATGTGCACTCTCCATTTTTCTCTGCCTTTAATAGTTTAGATTTCATTCATCCTTCTGTTCCTTGAGCAATGGCTTTTTAGAAGATTTTTCACTGAATCTAAAGCAGAAAATTAGCTAGAATATGAGTATGTGTCAAGATTTTTACAAATATGTTAAGTAGAGAAACAAATCCTTAGTGACTTATCTAGATTTAAATCAAAATAAGTGTCTAGGCAGGGAAAAAAAAGTCACTCATAAAAAAAAAGAAAAGAAAACCTGAGGAAATTGCTGCTACCCATTAGTTGATTTAAGCTTAACGGTGCAAGTAGCTATTAGTTCGACTGATGGTAATGGACCTTCTGATGAATGATTTGGTGAAAATGTCCCAGAGGCTCCCATTCTACGAAAGGCTCAGAAAAAGTAAAAATGGTACTTACTTTTTAAATTAATGGTGAACAGATCATTAAAGTAAAAGCAATATATAAGGATATTCTTTAGCAGTGATAACTAATAAATTATTCTAGAAATTTCTAATGTGTTCTGTCCTATAACATGATTTACTAATAGCAATACTGGCAAACAGACACAGCATACGTCAGGCACTATTCAAACTGTTTGGCAATTATTGTTTCATTTAACCTTCACAGTAACCCTGTCAGGCAGCAACTGTTATCCCCACTTTACAGATAAAGAAACTGAGAGTAAAGAAGTTGAGTGACTTGCCCAAAGTTACACAGCTTAACCTCCATCACAGAAGCCATTAAAAGGGGGAGCAGGAGAAAATAAGTACATCAGTGCTTACCCGAGGCATTTTCTAATGAATTTATCTTATCACCTATCACGTTAAAACACTGAGGCACAAGGAGGCAGGGCTTCACCGTGACAACCTGTATCAGCCCCGTTCCCCTACCCTCCACGGGCCTGGGCGCTGCCAAATGCCGGGGACTCGGGCGCTGCGCTGGGGAGGCGAGGCCCAGGCCGCTCTCTAGGCCGAGAATCCACGCGGGAGCCTCGTCGGCCCCTCCCCCACGCCCGTTCTTCCATTAAGTCCCGCGGGAGGGCGCTGTGCCCGGCTCCCCGGGGCTCCGTGGACCGGGTGGAGGAGAAGGTGCCCCCCAGCCCCGGCCCAGTCCAGTGGCGGCGACCTCCCCGCGCCTTTGGTTGCTGCCCGGACGTCCTCGGCTGGCTCGGAGCGGCCCAAGCTGCCAAAGACCCGCGGGCCAAGGACGGCTAAGCACCTCCATCCGACATCCCCAGTCCTTTCCTCTGCCCTTCGGAGCGGGACAGCGATTGCCACCCTGAAGGAGAGGCTGCGCGACTCGCCCTAGGGCACGGAACATAAATGGCCGAGCTGAAGGTTCGCGCCTGACGGATGGAAAGCCCTTTGCTGAAGCCCCATTGCCTTCCTCACGCCTTGACCCACCCACGGGAGCGCAGGCGCTGGGGAGCGCGGACTCGCTGTCTCGCCCAGCGGAGCTTAAGACCCAGGCGCAGAACCCCACCTGCGTCCTCAGCGCGCTCCGCCTAAAAAATAATTAATAAATAAATAAATAAAATATTAAAAAAGTAAATGAATAAAACATTGAGAATTGACTTTTTTTCTTTCCTAGGGTATTTTCCAGTGGCTCTTGCTACTCATGCTGGGATTATATAATGTCATAACAATCCACTTAAAAGTTAAAGAAAAATAAGCCTCCAACCAATTGACTGTTTTAGTAAGGTTAAGTTATTTTTCCTACTTAAATATGCATTTACTTTGAGTGCTATTAATTGCACTCGACTTTGATAATGGCATAAAGTCTGACCCAGAAATAAATGCTAATATTGGAATACTGATATTATGCTTTGTTTCTGATGGAGCAAGGTACCAGTTGTATGACTGAATTTCTTCTCTTTATTTTACAATCTCTCTGGCTGCAAGCACCACACACTCTCTATACGCTTGGAGAACATTCTGGTTTATGTCTTACAAGATTAATACAAAATTACTCTGAATTGTGGTCATATTACAGAAATTCTATGACTTGAATTTTTTAAGTAAGGAAGATATTGAGGGAGTGGATAAGATTTAGAGAAATCAGATTTTTTCATGATGTTTCTACTAAAATAGGACTGATTACTTGTAATGGATCTAAATGAGATGTTTAGGTTCTTGACATTGTATATATGTGTATATTCATTTTTCATCAATTCAAAAACTGAATTCAAAAATAACATTCAAACATATCAGCATCAAAGCAAGTATGTCTTCTTGCAGTTTTCAATAACAACAAATGCCTCCCTTGCAAATTTCTAATTCCCATAAAGGTAAAGAAGCAGCCAACTGATAAAAAGAAAATTATGAAACTTTACATCACATTTTTCTTAGGTTGATACACAAGCTAATGTGTGAGTTCATTTATATCCATGATGAAAATAACAGATACAAATTTTGAATTAGAATGAAGGCAAATTTGGAGGTTACAAAAAGAAAAGATAATCTGAAATGCCCATCGATTCCATTTGAAGAGTATCATTAGACATGGACCAAATATAGTGATAAACCACATTATTATTTTCCACACATAGATTCTCTATTTGAATAATGATGAAGCATAAAATGCAAATTTCAAAACATTTATATTTGAAGGCATGATTCATGTCCTTAATACAGAAATCAGGGGAATTTTTGTACACCAGATTAGTGACAGGTTAGTCCTGTAAACATCTTCATCCTCTGACAGTTAAAGATTTCTCATTATCAGCTGAGCTGCTGCTCAATGCTGGCTGGGGAGCAATTTCTTCCATGGCGCACAGAAATATCTCATAAAAACAGTGAATGCTAAAACATGAGAACTGATGTGGAACATGTCAGAAGTTATTTGAAATATCATATACACTACACTACTGAATATTTTAGCCCAGGTAGTTTCTTAGAGAAATGACAAAAGCAGTTTATCTCGCATTGCAGTTATCATGAAGCATGAAAGTATTAAGATGTTTAGGCATTTCTTAAAGAGAAAGGCAACCATATTTCCTTAAATAAATTCCCCTATTCTCAAATTTGCCTCTGCATATTCACTGATGGAATACTATGTGTCAGCCAATGTGTTAGCTCACTATATGAAGAATGGAAACCAAGATACGATTCCTGACTCTAAAGACTTGTCAGTAGAAATGGACAAGTAAAGAGCTAATATTCCTATAATTTTTAATTATGTATACATACAAAATATGAGTAAATGTGTCTATGAAAACACCAACACATTATTTGAGTGGCTTCTGTCTAGGAAAAAACTCAAAAGATTATTTTTCAGCATTCATTGTAGGAAAATTCTTTTAAAATCATAGCTCAAAAACATAAGTTTAAAAAGAAGCAGCCACAGAAAAACATAAAAGAGGTCTTGGAGATAAAATGTCCATAGAGGTCTTTGAAAAGCTCTGATATATTCATGAGGATCTAGAAAGCCACAAGCATGTGTGAGTCTGTGTGCATGTCCAGGAAAGATCTGATAATGCCCTAATATCTCCCCTCTGGTTGACCCTTGGGCTGTTTGAAAGCAAGAATGAAGGCTAAGTTAAAGTTGCCAACTGCCATTTAAGGTACACACACACACACACACACACACACAGACAGTCCCTTGGCAAAGAGTAGGAGATGTATTAGTTCAAAGCATTTAACAAATGTTCTATCCAATCACTGGCTGACCACTAAGTTAACCAAGCAGATATTTCAGTGGTTGCACGTGACAATGAGTACAGACTTTACAGATTTAGACCAAAAAAGTCACTAAACAATAAATAGCAATAATGATATAAACAAACAGTAACAATGAAGAATGATGGTAAATAAGAGGGAAATCTGATTTCCAGAATTGCCACATAATGTTATTTTAAATGTCCAGTTTAAAACAGAAAATTATGAGGCATATAAGGAAATAAGAAATTATGGCCCATGCACAATGGGGAGAAAATGCAGTCAATAGAAATATTATGTAAAGAAGCCCAGATGGTGGATTTACTAGACAAATACTTTAAAACAGCTATTATAAATATAGTCAAAAACTAAAAGAAATCATGTCTACAGAATTAAAAGATAGTATATGAATAATGTCTCACCAAATAAAGACTATCAATAAAGATATAAAAACTATTTTTAAAATAATCAAATAAAAATTTTGATTTGAAAAGTGCAATAACTGACATGAGGAATTCACGGGAGGGTCTCAGGATCAGATACAAGCTAGTAAAAGAAAAAGTTTAATAAGCTGAAAGATAGGTCCAGTCTGAAGAAGAAAAAGAAAAAAGAATGAAAAAATTAACAAAGTTCTCAGACACATGTGGAGCATTATCAGCATGCCAACATATATATAATGGGAGTCCCAAGAGGAAAAGAGAGAAAGAAAGGGACAGAAAGAATAATCAAAGAAATAGTGGCTAAACTTTTGCAAATTTGATACCAATGTTTTATCTATGAATCCAAGAAGTTCAACAAACTTCAAGGAATATAATCATAAAGAAATCCACCTGTAGACATGCCATAGTCAAACTGTCAAAAGGCAGAGAGTTAAAAAAAAAAAAAATCTTAAAAGCAGCAAGAGAGAAAACAACTCATTACATACAAAGGATTCCCAGTAAGTTAATATTTGACATCTCATGAAAAACAACTGAAAGTCAAAAGGCAGTGAGATGACATATTCAAAGTGCTGAAAGGCAAATATCAACAACCAAGAGCTTTATATTCAATGAAACTATCCTTCAAAAATTAAGAAAAATGTAAGATATTTACAGATAAAAACTAAGAGAATTTGTTGCTAGAAAACCTGGCCTACAAAAAATACTAAAGGATTTCTTCAAGTGAAAATACAATAACACTAAACAGTAACTTGAAACCACATGAAGAAATAAATAGTTCCAGTGCAGGTACCTACATAGGTAAAAATAAAAGGCAATATAAATGTATTTTTGTCTTTAACTCTTTTGTTCCCCTATCTGATGTAAAAGACAACTGCATATAACAATAATTATACAAGTGTGTTTGTGGCCTAGTATAAAGATATAATTTATATGAGAGAAACAGAAAAAAGGAGGAAAGAAAGGAGGGAATAGAATTATACTGGAATAAAATTTCTGTACATTATTGATATTAAGCTGATTTTATTATGAACTAGATTTTTTTAAGTTAACCTACTAGTTGTAATACTTGGCACTAAGAAAATAGCTAAAAAATTTTAATAAAATAAATAAGGAAATGAAATAGTACAATAGAAAATGTCCATTTAAAACAAGAGACAGTAATGGAAAATAGAAGAGCAAAAAAGACAAAAGACAGAAAAATATTGAAATAGCAGATATAATTTTTAATTTATCAACAATTAAATTGGGTATAAATAGATTAACACTCCAATCAAAAGTCAGAGATTGGAAGAATGGATTTTTTTCTTTTTTTTTCTTTGTATTTAATTTGAAAATATTACAGGGGTACAAATGCTTTTGATTATATACAAATAGATTTCTTTTAATGCTACAACCATATGCTATCTATAAGAGGTACACTTTAGATCCAAAAGCACAAATAAGTTGAAAGCAAAAAGATGGGAAAAGATATATCATCTAAGCAGTAGAAATGAAAGCTGGAGTGGCTATAATAGTATTGGACATAAGGAAACAGGAAGATAAAAAGTGTTACCAGAGAAAAAGAAGGAAATTTTATAATGATAAAAGTATCAATGTCTATCAAGAAGATATAGCATTTATGGACATATTAACAAAGTAAAAATACAAGCAATAGAATGGGAAAAAATATTTGCATATCATATCTATGATAAAGATCTAGTTTCCTGAATATATAAATAATTCTTCTAACTCAACAATAAAAAGACAAATACCAAATTTAAAAAGGGGAAAAGGATTTGTATAGTCATTTGTATAGTCTAGAAAATATAAACAAATAGCCAATAAACACATAGACTAATGACCAACACCATTAGCCATTTGAGAAATGCTAATCAAAACCATAAGGAATTAGCCCATCACACACACCAGAATGGCTAAAATCAAAAAGACAGACAATAACAAGTGTTGGGAAGAATATGGGGAAATCAAAGTTCTCATACATTGCTAGTGGGAATATAAAATGATGCAGACATTTTGGAAAACAGTTTGGTAATTCTTCAAAAAGTTAGTTACAGAATTATTATATGACTCAGCAATTCTACTCCTAGATATATACACACAAAAAAAATTAAAACAGGTGATAAAACAAAAATTTATACAAGAACTTTCATAGGAGCACTACACACAATAGCCAAAATGTAGTAACTGCAAATTTTCATCAACCAGTGAATGGATAAACAAAATGCAGCATATCCATGCAATGGAATATTATTCAACCATGAAAAGGAATGAACTATTGATACATGCTACAACATGGATATACTTTGAAGAGACTATGCTAAGTGAAAGGAATTAGTCACAAAACCCACCTATTGTATAATTACATTGATATGAAATATCAGAATAAAAAAATTCATAGAAACAAAAGCAGTTTTATGTTTGCCAGTGCCTAGGAGGAGGAGTATATGGAGAGTGACTGCTATCGATGTATTTGGGGGTATAAAAATATTCTGATATTAAGTAGTGGTAATCATTATACCACTCTGTGAACATGCTAAAAACCGCAAATTTTACACTTTAAATGGGTGAATTTTTTGATATGTGAATCATATGTCAATAAAGTGATTATTTAAAATGTAGTACTCACAGATTTTTCCACCCGATTCTTTATAATCCCTGTATTCTTGGATAATCCATATCTCTATATATTTCTATATGTTTGAATCTCTCCTACAAAGAACACAGATGAGTTTAAAATATAGTATCTTCAAAGTAATTATTCTAGCAATGAAAAGATAAGAAAAACACGCAATATATAGTTAATTTTAACAGTACAACTACCCCAATGCCTCAGGTGGGTAACAGCATACTTGTCAAGGACTATCCACTATTGTGCTAAAGGAATAAACTAGAGTCCCAAGTCACCCAGGAAAGACCTCCTCAAAAAAGAGTATGACAATTATTGACTGAAGTGACATAGCTATAAAATTCAGAAATCCTCTCTACCTATTGTGTTTCACATTTCCAAAGATATTGAAAGAGAAATTTTGAAAACCTTCTTAAGGTACAGTCTCCATGGAAACTTTAACTTCGCACTTGGCTCTGAGTCTTTGTGCCTTGGAAGAACATCCTCTTAAACACATGCCGATATTGTCCATGAAATGGTTTTTCATGTTTTGTGAAAAATGCTTGACATATAAGCAAATTCTTTATTTCTGTTATCAAAACACAAGCTTTAAAAGAAAAGGTTTTAGTGTGTGTAATAAAGAGTCTGTATGTTTTCTGACTGGGAAGAAAAGTTGTGTAATTAAAACTATGAACATTGCAGCACTAACACAGGGCTATTAGCTTCATAGGCCAGAAATCAGAATATCTGAGTTATAATCCTAACCTTAGGAGAGACCTGAGCCAAGGTACTTAACCCTCTCAGACTCAGTTTTCTCACTTGTGAAACTGAAGGATTTAACCTGAAATTTTCTTAGATGTCTTTTATCTTAAATATCCCATGTCCCTGTGAATTTGAAGAATAGCTCAAATCCTGGACAGTTCGAGCAGTGGATCACAGCATCCCGGGGTCTTGAGTGGAGACTATGCCCACATGAGACTTCCATGCCTACTGTCAGCAGTGAAAAGGCCTGGCTGCGCAGGGTACATCAGGCTTGCCGGGAAGATTCCCTTCCGTTCCTAAGGACAGAGATGGAGACGCACACCTCTGGCTCCACCAACAGGTGTTACAAGTGAAACAGGAGTTTCCTCCTTTTACTTTCTACCCCTCATCAGGGATGAAGAAGGAGCTCCAGAAAAGCACATGTTTTATTCCCAACACTGTACTCTCTGCCTTGATTATTCATGGAACTCAAACGCATGCCTTTTTCTCCTTTGTCAGTCAAGACCAGAATCCCTAGACTCCCAGTCATCCCTCATCCATCCTCCTGTCTCCAATCCCTGTACGAGTCTGCACGGCCCCTTTTCTCTACTTGTTTCTCACCTCTCTCCATCCAAAATTCCAGAAATCCTTCCATTGTACCCTTTGGAACTCACCATCCATCATATGCAAAATCCCTTCCGTTGTTTACTTCATCTCTAAATGTTCATTTCACTCTATATACAGAACAAAAACCTGGCTCTCCCTGATGGCATTACTTTTCCAATAATCCTTTCAAGAAATGACTGGGTTTTCCCCCACCATTCTTGTGCTGTTCCACTCGGAGGTGGGGAAGATATCCTTCTTGTTCCTCCTTCTCACTTTTAAACCATTCTCCCTCCTTTTTCCCCGAAACCCTCCAGCTTTGAAGATTATGTCAGAAAATAATAATACCACTGTAACTCACATTTTTGCTGTCACTTATGGATCCTCAGGTCATTACCCGACATTTCTTGATGACAATAGCTCCCGGTTCAGTATCATTCTACCCTAGGATGGAGACTCTCTCTTGGCTTAATTCTTGGGAGTTTTAATTTACAACAGAGATGATCTGTATAGCACCCTGATCTCTTGGTTCCTTGATGTCTTCTCTGCAACCATCTCGTTCACCCACTACGCCTCATCCACAGCCTCCCATGGTGATGATATCCTAGACCTGTCATTATCGGGAACTGCAAAACAGGGTGACAGCCTCTGCTCACACCTCAATCCACAGCCTCAGACATGTAAGAAGAGAGCTGTCCTGGTGATCAACAAAAGCCCTTACAGCAACACTTAGAAATAAATTTCCATGAACACTGAGACACTAATCTGGCCAAATCTACTTCCCGCACCTGAAAAATAAAAGATGGAGAATCTTTTTGTTCTATATGGAGAAGGCCACATGAAGATGAACAGCAAGGCTTATTCGTACTATGTACACCACTCCTCTCTAAAATAAAATACATAACCTATCTAGTATCCAGTCATATTCACCACAAGGGCATTTAAATCAACACACAAACATATATATACGTATGTATGTATGGAGCCAGAAGCCATACGAGATCCCAATGTAACGGTGAAGTAGAATTTGCAGCTCCCCCAGTAAAGTCAACTTTATGACACTGTGATTCCAGCTACTTTTTATAGTCTATGTAAGAATAACTCAGTTGTTACTAGAGTTATGATTTTCTAGCTTAGTTAAATTTCAATTCTGACTACAAGTCATTATTGAACTGCAAGAGATTTTGTTTACCCTAGCAAAAGAGCACTGTTCATTAATTACAGGCTTAATGTTAAATTAGGCCTTATTTCCCTGCAGCAGCAAAGTTCTCAGACAAGAAGGCCATGCCTCCATTAAGTATTTACACTAGGACTGTCTAATTACACCAGGATTTGTTTGGGAAGCACTGGCAGATGTTCTGAAAGGCTGCGGAAAAGGCAGTCATGGTGTCGGAGGAGATGGGCACCCACTGGGGACCATCCCAGCATCAGTGCAGAGCACCTGAGTGCTGGTGTGGATCAAGACACGTGCCAGGTGCTTCTCAGTGTAATTCTCTACAATACACAGTCTGAGCACCTGCAGTGAAACTATTCTCCATCTGCCTCGGGAAAATATTGAATTCACAAAGAAAGTCCAGAAAACTTTGAACTTGCAGCAATGAAGTGTTACGGAAACCGAAAATTATTTAAAGTATTACAATTAGAGTTTTAATCTCATTAAAAAAGTAATAAACCCACCGACATCTCCATTGTGCTGGCAGACAGTACATTTTCTAAGACTTTTTTACACAACATAAGGCATGAGATTTGAGAAACAATGAGATTCTGCTTGTTTTAGGCCCTGGTGGTTCATAGTTGAGTGGGTGGCACCCTGCCAGTCACTTCTGCTTAACAAAGAACTGAACAGAGCCAAGCTCTGTTTTCTGTACTTCGTCCCAAGCTGGCGTAATTGAGGGGGTAATTGTGGACTAGATAAGCGACAGATGGCATATTTGCACCAATCAGATTTGCCAGTGCAGGAGGTTGTCCCCTCACCGCCATACCCAGGAAATATGCCATGGCGCCACGTACACATGAGATTGCTCCAGGAAGGCAGACTTAGGGCATGATTGTGTAGATGGACTGATTTGGCATTCACTCTGAGTTTGGCTTATGGTAAGCCACATTTGGTTTACCCTCCATCTGAGTCATCACAGGACATTTCCTTTCTCTGGAAGATAGCCTACAACATTAAAACTACTATTACCAGCAGATCCTGAGATAGCCCCATAACTCAGCTCTAGTTCCTCTTAGCTGCAATCTGAGAGTAGTACTGCCTGCACAGGAACCCAGGGGGAAACACCCATCTATGTCTCCAGAGGGTTTCTGCTCTGCAGACCTCGGTCTTGTATGTGGACCCTGTAGCAACCCTATGACTTGGTTACAGTTCCTCTCAGCATTAAAAGCCAATGCTGCCTGCCCAGAGACTCATCGAATGACCAAGCACATCAAGGCACTTGGTAACTGGTCTGCCATCTGTGAACCCAGAAGTGGACCATCATCCCAGTGCTAGCCCTACGGACCAAGGTCCTGGAGGTAGTCCAGTCCACCCAGCCACCAGGCAGGATCCATGCCTACTTGTGCCCCTGGTAACAGGCCCACCAACCATGTACCACACTATGGACCCAACAGAAGCCACTTGACCCAGCTCCAACTGTGTGGTCCTAGAGACAATCCCATTAGCCCAGGGACCTCACAGGAGAAGATCTTTACCTGCTGAAACCAGTCTGTACATACTGGAAGAGGGGTTTGCCACTGCGAATTCAAACACCAACACAAGGCTACGTGGATAATGAAGAATCAAGCAAACATGACACCATCAAAGGAACCTAATAAAGCTCCAGTAATTAACACCAAATAGATGAAGATCTATGAATTTCCTGAATTCAAAATAATTATTTTGAAGAAGCTCAAAGAGATGCAAGAAAACACAGATGACTAAAAAAAAAGTAGAAAAATAATGCATGAATAAAATGAGAAGTTTAATAAAGAGATAGAAACCATTTAAAAAAAAGAACCAAATAGAAATTCTGGGGCTGAAGAATACAATGACAGAATTTTTAAAATTTAATAGAGAGCTTAAATAGCAAACATAATTATGCAGAAGAAAAAATTAGTGAACTCAAAGGCAAGTCATTTAAAATTAGCCAATTATAGGAACAAAAATAAAAAAGAATAAAAAAGAGTGAAGAAAGCATAAAGGATCTACAAGACACCACCAAGCACACAAATTTATGAATTATGGGAGTCCCCAAAGAATAACAGAAAAAGAAAGATGCATAAAACTTATTTAAAGAAATACTAGCTGAAAATTTCCCAAGTTTGGGGAGGAATATGGACACCCAGATTCAGGATTCAGAATCATGAGCAATGATCTTTTGGATATACCCTGAAAGCATACATAACAAAAGCAAAAATAGACAAATGAGATTGAATCAAACTAAAATGCTTCTACACAGCAAAGGAAGCATAGAGTGAAGAGATAACCTATGGAATGGAAGAAAATGTTTGCAAACTATGCATCTGATAAGGGGTTAATATCTAAAACACATAAAGAACTCTATGAAACTCAATAGCAAAAATAACAAATAACCTGATTTAAAAACAGGCAGAGGACCTGAATAGACATTTCTCAAAATAATAAATATAAATAGCCAACTGATATAAAAAGATGTTCAACATCACTAATCAGAAATGCAAATTAAACTATAATGAGATATAGCCTCATACCTGTTAACATGTCTATTATGAAAAAGATAAAAGATAACAAGTTTTGATGAGGAAGTGGAGACAAAGAAACCCTTGTATTCTTTTGGTGGGAATGTAAATTGCTACAGCTATTATGGAAGACAGTACTAAGTTTCCTCAAAAAGTTAAAAACAGAACTACCATAGGACCCAGCAACCCCACTTCTGAGTATATATGCAAAGAAAATGAAATTAGTATGTCAGAGAGATTTCGGCACCCCCATGCTCACTGCAGCATTATTTACAATATCCAGGAAATAGAATCAACCTAAGTGTCCATCAGTGGATAAATGGATAAATAAAATGTGGGATATATACACACATTCATATATATATATATGTATATATATGTATGTATATACATACACAATGGAATATTTTTAGCCTTAAAAAGAAAAGCCTGTCATTTGTGACAACGTAGATAAACCTAGAAGATTTTATGCCAAATGAAATAAACCAGACACAAGAACAAATACTGTATGGTCTCAATATGTAGAAATACTGTGTGATAACACTTAATATGTGAAATTTTAAAAACATTGAACTCATAAATGCAGAGAGTCAGGGCCTGGAGAGAGGAGAAATGGGAAGATGTTGGTCAAACAGTATAAACTTTCAGGTATAAGATGAACAAGTTCTGGGAGTCTAAAGTACAGCATGGGAACTATAGTTAATAATACTGTATTATTGACTTGAAATTTGACAAGAGAGCAGATTTTAGGTGCTTTCACCATGCATGTCTGTACACATGCACACACGCATACATACACACAAGGGTAACTGGGTGGTGATGGATACAGTAATTAATTTTATAGTGGTAATCATTACACATGTATAGGTATATCAAATCATCACATTGTACACCTGAATATATACAATTTTTATTTGTCTGTATATACATATATACTTTTTTTGAGACAGGGTCTCTCTCTGTCACCCTGGGTAGAGTGCAGAGGTGTCATCATAGCTTACTGCAGCCTAAAACTCCTGGGCTCAAGTGATCCTCCTGCCTCCAGCCTCCCAAGTAGCTGGGACTACAGGCACGTACCATGACACTCAGCTGATTTTTCTAGTTTGAATAGGGATGGGGTCTTGCTCTTGCTCAGGCTGATCTTGAACTCCTGAGCTGAAGTCATCCTCCCGCCTAATCCTCCCAGAGTGCTAGGATTACAGGCGTGAGCCACCACGCCTGGCCTATTTTTTAATAATCTACTTTCTAGTAGAACCAAGAACTTCCAGCACTGATTTATCTTTTTTTGAATTCAAGTCATTCCTGAGAAAAAAAAGAAAAATTAAGTTTTTATCTGGAAGAATGAAATAATTCCTTATAGGCAGCTTTTGGAAAAATCAGAGAATGTAATCCCCCTTCCCTTCTAACCCACCTTACCCTGGTGCTGGCTTTTTGCTGCCACCCTTTCCTACTATGCTCCATTCTGTTGTCTTTCTCTCCCTTCCTACCCCACCCATACACAGTTCCTCTGATTTTATGAGTAAGAAAAAGAAAATTCCTTGAAGACAGTAATTGATCTTAGTCACCATCCTATCACCAGCATCAAGCACAATGCCAGGAATATCACAGATACTCAATACAGGCTTACTGAATAAATTCTGAAAGGTCTATATGATATCAAGAAAATAAGCAGAAAGAATCAGGGCTATCTATGCAACATAGTGCATACCCCCAAAGAGATGAGCCATGTTAAGAAACACTCATAGATTGCAGTAATGAGGAGCCCCAGTGAACCAGATTCCCCCACATCCACGCTCCTTTGAAATGAGTTGCTGTTGCTTTTCCTACTAAAAGGTAGAATCTATTTTTCCACTCCCTTGAATCTGGATTGACTTTGTACATTTCTTTGACTAATAGAATATAAGATAAGACACATCCTACAAAGCACAAAGCCTAGTTCTTCAAAGATTTTGTAGATTCTTCTCTTGTTTTATTGGAAGCCAGATGCCAGCATACTATGACAAAGC
The DNA here is from genome assembly GCA_008086735.1 of Cheirogaleus medius. Lineage (NCBI taxonomy): Eukaryota > Metazoa > Chordata > Mammalia > Primates > Cheirogaleidae > Cheirogaleus > Cheirogaleus medius. Next base: position 12,382,215 of record VBSM01001124.1, on the reverse strand, counting down.
TGGGTCCAGCCTACTGGAGGATGAGAGGCCACGTGGAGGAGAGCCACGTTGTCATAGTCAACAGCCAGCACTGACTGCCAGGCACGGGAGTGAGGCCAGCTGGACACCAGCTCTGGTTAAGCCATTTGCGATATGCAGAAGAACCCCCTAGACTCCGATCCCACAGAATTCTGAGAAATGGTCATTGCTGCCTAGTTGGGGGGCAGTTACTCAGCAGTGGAACACTGAAACACTCTGTCATGTCTGGGCTGCCAGGACTTTCCTCCCTCCATCAATGTCTGAAGTCTGTGGTCCTTAGGACTAGGCTGCAGCTACTTTCTCGGGTTCAGAACATTCCTCAGGCTCCTCCAACCAGCCACTGCTCAGAATCCACTTGCTCTCATCCATTTTCCTAAAATCCTGTGCCTTTGCCTTGAACATGGACCCTCCCTCTCTGTCTGGCTCCCTCAAATGAATTATTCCATGGTCTGCTTGATTTCCATTTGAAATGTTCTCCTGTGGCCCTGCCACTTAGGTCATCCCCTGGGTTCCACAAAGTGCAGCCCATGGAGGACTGACCCTCTTCACGGACACTCACTTCCCACTCCTGGCACATTCCCAGGACACACAATGCCCGGGAGGTTGGTTCTTCAAAAAGGGGGCTCAGATCAATACTTTAACTTGGGATAGTTTGAAGAAGAAAAAAAAAGCTGCAGATAATGGAAAAATAATGGTGAAACGTTATCCTGAACACAAAGCTGTCCCCTCTCTCTATGTTCCATTAGAAACTTTACTACTTTTTGTAGTAGGTTTTTAGCCTTTATATAATATGTACAAATACTCAACAGTGATTTCCAGAAAGCTCTTTACCAATTGATTGTGTTGTCATTTATTATCCAGGGAGTAGCCTTGTTTGTTTATTTGGTTCTGTAGTGGTATTCATAAGCTTTTGACCTGGTCTAGAGTTTTCTATGGTGACATTCTTCTCTCATTAATTTCCTAGATATTTTGGAAATAATAATTATTTCAGGCTCCTTTTAGTACCAATAGTCATTATCTGATTGGAATCCCAGCTGAACATGACAACAACCCCTTCCAGAGTCGCACCACTAACCTGCCTCCTGGCTGCTGCTACATAGCGTTGTTCTGCTTGGATCTTTCACAGCTATAATCACTGCACCTGCAGATCCGGCTGCTGTGCCCGTGGCGGCCCAACATAGCAGGTGTCAGTGGCAATCACTCTGTGTCTGCTCTTCCCTGGTCACTGGCTTTCTCTCCAGGCCATGCATGAGCTCCCTCCTGAATACTCGTTTATAAACCAAGATCAGAATTTAGGCTCTGAACTGAGCACTAACCTTTCCATTTAGTCTTACCCATTGGCTGCTACTCTCCAGAAGAGTGATGGAGGCTGCAAGTTTTCCTAGAAAAAAATGAGTCACTTCTTGGCAATTATCTTCCTACAGAGACATCATGCCTCTGTGCCAACAAGGAAATAAAGGGTGTGGCTTACTATCCACAAATCTAAGTGCATCAGCAGAGTGCATACCCCCCTTTTAGTCCAAATTTTAACATTATATATAATAATATGCATCTAAGTAACAATTCTCACAAGGAAACCAGCAGGCATATGTCACAGGGATGGTGTAAGTATAAACATCATATTTTCTTGGCTCTAGAATTTTGGTGTTCTCTTTAAAGATAGTATTTCTAATTATGTTCTAAATAAGGACTGGTTAAAGGAGAAATGGTTGGGAGAAAATGATAGGAGCAAGTTTCTCTGCCTCTCATGGTTTCAACACCAAACCAGAGGAAGACGCTGTGATCTCTACCTGCCTGATGCCCATATTTGATCAAACCTCCTGTAAGGAGGAGATGCTAGAGAAACACCTCAGGGAAAGTGCAGCATAAAGTCCCACCTAAGCAGATATATATGAAGCATCTATCCCCAATCCTGGGGGCTCCCACCCTTTAGGATTCTGACATTTTCTGAGACACCAAGGGTGTGGTAGAGTAAAAATTTGCATGAGTTTTAGAGTCAGAAAGACCTAGGTCCTAATGCACACTCTGCTACTTTCTGTCTTCTGATTTGGAGCAGCATTTTCATATTTATTAAGACAATGTTGCCTCATAACATGTTATAGCAATGAGGATAAAAATGTAAGTAAAGTGTCTGGGCATGGTGGCTCATGCCTGTAACCCTAGCACTCTGAGAGGCCAAAGTGGGATGATTGCTTGAGCTCAGGAGTTTGACACCAGCCTGAGCAAGAGCGAGACACTAACTCTACAAAAAATAGAAAAATTAGCCAGGCGCGGTGGTGCCTGCCTGTGGTCCTGGCTACTCAAGAGGCTGAGGGAGGATTGATTGAGCACAGGCATTTGAGGTTGCAGTGTGCTGTGATCACACCAATGTACTCTAGCCCCAAGTGACAGAATGAGACCCTGTCCCAAAAAAAAAAAAAAGTAAGTAAAGTGATAAAATATGGTAGCTGTATTTGCATCTGTAAATTATCTTATGAACTAATCATTTTCCATTAAATATAATTCACAAAACTAACATGCATCCTTTAATAAATTTTCTGTAGCTTTTATAGTTCTCTCAGGATGCTGGGACAGTTTTCTAAAACACCTGCTCACCCATCTTAGTTTATTAAAAAGAGAAGTACCTAAAGCAAACTACACCATTATGTCACCCCAGAGCCCACACTCATGAAAAAACACTTCTTGCCTCCCAAACTGTGCTGCTGGTTGTCCAGGAGTCTACTTTCTTGACAACACTGTAACGGCCACTATAGACAAAATCCACAGTGGTCCAGGTTTGCATTAAAGACCAGACTCTGCTCTGTGCTAAAGCTGGGAACAAGGATCGCTATGACCTCATAATGCTGAAGACCATTCCAGACCTCTCCTAAACTTCTAGATGTGATATAATTACAATGGCATTAAAACCACCATTGTGTAGCAAGTGCTATGTGTCAGGCATTGTAGCAAAAGTTTTATGTTCATTATCAACTCTCATCCTCCTAATAACCCTATGAGATATTATTATTCACATTTTATAAATAGATCACTTAAAGCTTAGAGGAGTTAAACACCCAAAACCACAGGGCTAGACAGTGGTGGAGCTGGGATTAAAATCCAGGCTTTTAACCCACTTTATTAGTGTTTTTCAAGTATTTTTTTCAGCAAAAAAAAAAAAAATGCCTTTTATCTAAA
>VBSM01001124.1:12363315-12378923 GCA_008086735.1 Cheirogaleus medius | reverse complement strand
TTGAGACAGCTGGCCTTGAACTCCTGACCTCAAGCGATCCTCCCACCTGAGGCTCTCCAGTAGCTGGGACTACAAGAGCCCGCCACAGCACCCCGCCAAGCGCCACAAACTTAAGAAAACTTTGAAGTAGTAGAAGTGCTGCAATGTGGAGAGACCCAGCACACCGGGCGGCTTTCCATCCTCGGTTTAGCCGGAGCGGCTCCTCCCCGCGGCACCGGCTGAGCCCGCGGCGCCCTTTCTACCGATCTCAGAAGCCCCTTCATGTAACTTACAAAGAGGGAGAAAAGAATGTGGGTCATCCACCAAGGTGGTTAATTTTATGTCTCAACTTGACCGGGTTAAGGATGCTCAGAGAGCTGCCAAAATATAACTTCTTGTGTCTGTGAGGGTGTTTCTGGAAGAGACTCGCATTTGAATTTGGGGCTGATTACAGCAGATGCCCTCCCCAGCGTGAGTGGGCATCACCGGATCCGCTGAGCTCTGAATAGAACAAAGAGGTGGAGGAGGGTTGAATTCTCTCTCCACCTGACTGCTTGAGCTGGGAAATCGATCTTCTCCTGACCTCAGCACTCCTTGTTCTCAGGCCCGAACACCCAGACAGCATAGGCTGTCTACACACACCCCTTTCCCCCCAGAGCCGCTCCAGTGGCCTGAGCCGTCAGGAACACCACCCAGGGAACGTACTGTGTATCCAGCCGTCACCTGCATGACTGCAGTTTCCGGTGTCGGTGCCAAGGCACCCTCGTGTGGCACTGACCGTGCGCTGCATTTGTTCAGCCCAACCTCTTACTCAACACTGCCAACTTTTTACTTGACATTTCCATCATTCATGGGTCTCGGTGGTCGGTTTCGCCCTCTGTTTCCATTTCCACTGCTTTAATCAACTTCAGCATTTCTGACATTTGATGTCAAAAATGGTCATTTTCTCAGAAACTGGAATTTACAGATTACCTTTGAGAACTGTCAGTTTGCTGGAAAATATAATAGCTCTGATGCTCAGAGGACTGAGCTCTGTTTATTTGGTGAGCACATGAAGAGGCCCTTCGTCTTGGTCTGCCAATTAGGTATGCTTTGGTGATTTCTTTCCAGAGTTGTGTTGGCCCTCAGGGTTCTCAACTTAGCGAAGCTGCTGACCCCCATCCTGCACCCTGAATGACAATCTGGCAAACCGTGACAAAGTAGGGCAAGATCTGATAGTTCATGTGCATGCCTTTTTACTTTTTTTTTCCTGTAATTCATTTGTTAAGGTGACCCAAACAAATTAGCACTAAAAGATGTGCAGCTTTGAATAAAAAGATGTACAACTTGGAGAAGAAATTTTAGAATGCATTCACAATTATGTACCATGTGCGACACATATTACTGTATAACCTCTGTCTGTCTCAGGATTCAATTGCCCAAAAACTGCTGAAACCAGTAACAACCAAATGGAGCGGTAGCATTTGCCACATTCAGGATATGTTAAAAACTGTAAGGTGTAAGCGTGCCTACATAAAGTGCACAAATTTTAAAATTCTACCTCTTGATCAGTGTAGTGCCTTTCTAAGAGACCACATATCTGGCACATTACTAGATCATTTGCCTTAACTTTTAAGCAATATCTCTTGGGAAACATCAGGGATTGTTTAACATGTTTTTCACGTACCTTAGCTGGGAATCATTCCAAAATGTTCCGTTCTGCTTATGTGTAATCCACATCTGCTCTGTAAACAACCTCTGTATGCTTGAAAAATAAGCACCAACCTGGATTCTAAAGTAACCAAATGAATTATTTGTTAGGAAACGTAAAATGATAAGTAAAATATCAAATTTATTAAAATATTAATAAAATTTTTAAAATATTATTTTACTTATAAAAAACTACTTTAAGATAATTATTTTAGAAAGACAAATATATATGTTTAAAAAAATCAATTCCTAAAGTGATAATTCAGAGGAAACACTATCCATTTCACTTAGGGCTTTTGCCATAATTTAACAGATGGTTTTCCTATCACATTTAAAATATTGTTTAAGATATAAAACTAAAGGTAAAAAACAATTGCATCTATGTGAACTCCTGAAAGAACAAATCTAATCTGTAGTGCTGGCAAACAAATCAGTGGTTGCCCAGGCTGCGAAATAGCAGGAAAGAATAATTGAGAAGAGCCCAAGGGAACTTGTGCAGGTGAGAGAAATGTTCTACATCATGGTCGTGGTGGGGGTTTCACAGGTACATACATTTGTCAAAACCCACTGAATTGTTCACTTAAAAGGGTTACTTTTATTGAATGTAAATTATGCTTTCATAAAGATAACTAAAAAAGAAATCTAAGGTACATATATTTTTTAAGTATATTTATTGTTTAAACCAAGGTGTATCTCTCACCTGATTTTGAGAATCATACTTAAAAACTTTAATGTCCCAAAATTCTTTGTCATTATTGTTTTTATTTCTTTCTTTTTTTCTGTCATGTTCCACTACTGACCTCTACTGAGCAGTAAGTAGATTTTATTTTAAGAAAATTTAAAAGTTTTTGTCTTAATAGGTTTTCTTCCTCCTAGTTACTGTTTCTCCACAAATATTATGTTTATTAAAATTGTTACATCTAATCAATGCATTTCTATTAGAATGGCCCATAAAGGAATCTGCAGGTCAGGGTAACCGTGAGTCCACTGGAGGTGCTAAGTGCACTTAAAACTTACTTGCCTCGGAGTAGAGTCTGTGAAAATCATTCTCCGGTCTTGTTTCAAAGAGCTTTAAATTTTTTATAATGCTTTTAAAATAAATGTCCTGTCTTCCAAAATACTGGATAGTTTCCTATCGCTGTTGTAGCAAATTACCACAAACTTCATGGCTCAAAACAATATCCGTCTATAATCTTACAGTTCTGGGTGTCAGCAGTCAGAAATGAGTTTTATGGGATTAAAATCCACGTGTGACAGAGCTATGTTCCTTTGTGGAAACTCTAGAGGAGAAGCTATTTCTTTGCCCTTTCCGGCTTCTAGAGGTTGCCTGACTTATGACCCCTTCCTAAGTTTTCAAGGCACATCATTCCAACCTCCACTTCCATTGTCACATCACCTTCTCCCACCCTGACACTCCTGCCTCCCTCTTGTAAGCACCCATGTGGTGACACTGGGCCCATGCAGATGATCCAGGATAATTTCCTCATCTCAAGATGCTTAACTTAACCACACCTGCAAAGTCCCCTTTTCTATGTAAAGTACCATACTCACACGTTCTGGGGATTAGGACTTGGACATCTTTGGAGGATCATTCTACCTACCACAGTATCCAAAATCCATTAGTAGTAAATCTTTCAAAAATGAAATGGACTAAACAACAAAAGTCAAACAACCCCATTAAAAACTGGACAAAAGATGTGAATAGACATTTTCCAAACAAGGTATACAAATGACCAACACGTGCATGAAAAGATGTTTCAGTGACATTCGTCAATAGAGAATGCAAATCAAAACCACAATGAGAGGTTGGATGAGGATGACTATTATGAGGATGGCTATTACCAAATAGTAATAATAATAACAATAATAGAAAATAAGTGTTGTCAAGTATATGGAGAATTGGAACCTTCATACTTTGCTAATGAGAATGTAAAATGGTGCAGCCTCTGTGCAAAACAGTTTGGTGATTCCTCACCAAATTATATATGGAATTACCGCATGACCTGACAATTCTACTTCTGTTAATAGGTATAAACACAAAAGAATTGAAAATAACTGTTCTAACAAAACCTTGTACAAGAATGTTCATAGCACCACTGCTCGCAATAGGCTTCCTCCAAGGATCATGCATGTAGAAATGAGTATTGTAAGTAAAAAAAGGAATGTAGAGGATACGTAGACTGAATCATGCATTTAAAGTGGATGGCAAGTTGATATGAGCTGCTAAATGGCAACAACAACAATAAAATATTTTAAGCCTTGTGTGAGCATATATACATGATCATTTGATTTTATTTAAAATGCTCACAGCTCCCAAAATGTGCTTTGAGACACCCCAGGGTGACACTACAGGGACATTGCAAAATATTTTAAATTTTCAAGGGAAACAAACATAGGCTACTCAAAATCTGCTTGACATCCTACAAGTGACTGGCTTGAGTTAGCTCACATTTTCAAAATTAGATTGTGCTGCATTCTTTTAGATGCTATCATTGTGTTTGCAAAGCTGTAGTTTTTGCATTTACTATGATAAAATGCAAGTGCCTTGATAAAGATCAACTTAGCACAGAAAATGAAGGTGGCAGTGTCCAATCTGATTCCTATCTAGTTGCAGCTGCTTTTGTCCCCTCAAAGCACCTTTGAGAACAAAAATTGTTTCTTATCTGTCTTTGCACAACATCCACTAGAAATGCAACGTTTTGCATGCCCCAGATGCTCTATAGCTATTCGTGACACTGATTGTTGGATAATGTAACAGAAAGTAGCACATCACAACAGAGCAAAGTATTTACATTGTGTATACAACAGTGGTCAAAGCATTTTTGAAAAGTAGAGCCTGTTCTAAGGAGGCAGTGGGGGGAATTCATTTTGCCTATATGGGTTGAAGAAGAAAGATCCATCTCATCTTTTCTGACCAATCTGAGATGCCATACAGGCCACAGGTTTCTCAAACTGTTGGAATAATATGTGCAAAATAGTTTAGTAAGTGATGGGGAAAAGGCACCACCAATACCCCACTCGAAGTTAATAACACGATAAGGAAGGCAGCAAGTTTCCAAATGTCCAGTGTCCCTGAAAAAGGAAAGTGAGGTAGCGCAGAGCCCTCTGGAGAAAGGAGTTAGGAAGGAAGGTCACAGAGAACCGCCTGTGGACTGTGAAGGGAAAGGAAGAGGAGGGACATTTTTCAAAATTTAAAAGTCAAGCTGTGTGCGCGTAATTTCAGTAGCCACACAGCGCTGGGCTGTGATGGGCGGGGCTGAGGGAAGCCTTGTCAACAACAGGCGGCAGAAGGACTCTACCAGAGAGAGGAGAGTGCCTGGGCGGAGGCCACTGTGGTTAATGAGGGGAAGGAGGTCAGCACAGATGACCAGCCCTACTCAGGAATAGGACTGGTTGGGGCTCTGGAAGGCAGGGAGGATCTGGCCATGCTGTTGCTGTGACCAGTGTTCCCCAAACTTAGGCACTAGGGACTTAGCAAGAACTGGGGGGGTGTCCTTTCATTGCAATAGCTATGTACATATTTCTATGCATTTTAAGTATATACCTAGCACCAGATGCCCAATTTCACAGTACTGTTAACATTTCTAACAGGAAGGCTGAAGCAAGTAAGCCTTGCTGTTGCTCACCTGACTCATACCGCATGGACCGCACACTACCCCGGAGCTGGTAGGTGGATGTGTTTGAACTCACAAAGATGGTATGTGAATGCCAGAAATTTGAAGAACCTTGTTTATCATGATTCCCCAAGACACTGGCCTTGAACTTTCACAAACTGCAGAGTCTTGTTACCCAAATTCTTTTACCATGCACAAGCCTAATTTTGGGAGAAAGCAGTTTGCTTGTTGGTGTGTCTGGGCAGGAGAATAATTGCTTGGAAATTGTGAAAGGAGAGAGATAAACACTCCATGTCCAGAGAGGTGCAGGCTGGAGACCCCAGATGTAAAAGGAAATAACAGTCCATAGGCGTGTATAGAAATGATATCAAGCTTCTGTATATTTTGAATACCTACTATGGCACAAGTCCAATAGTAAAAAACTTTCTTTAATCATAAATTGTACCATTTTATATCTGATTTTGCTTTTTGCCAAAGGAAAGAAAGAGTTTGCATTTATTAGTTTATCATTCTAAAGGAATAATATAATAATTAAATTCAAGATAAAAATATTCTTATTATTTGTTTCCTTCTCTAAAGCACAATCTTCAGAAAGAACTTAAAAAATGTAATATTTTGTGTTATTATTTTCCCACACTGATTTTCAGCAATTTCCAAAGTATTTCCTGTTTTTAGTGCTGTAATCCACTTATACCCTCCTCAGGGAAAATGATGATCAAGGATTATTTCTTGGTAAATGCTCTGGATTTATTCCAGTTTGTTTTGTAATAAAAAACATTCTAGAATATATTAGTTGGTAGAAATGAAGCAGAGATGGTAAGAACAAGCTTCTTTAACAAGAGCATATGCCACATGTAGAACATGTTGAAATGCCACCGAAGCAGAAGATCAAAACAGAGCTGAGTGCTGTGAATTACTGAAAACACGTGTGTGTGTGTGTGCACGCACGCGTGTACAGGGAAAAAGAGATATCCCTACTCAATTTTTTAAATGTGGTTGTCTTTTTGTGCTAGAAAGCAGGATAGATTTCACATATTTTCATTACTGCTAATTAGTTTTCCCCAAAGAGAAGGAAACAATACAATAGAGCATTCATTCATATAATGAATTATTACTGAATTAATAAAATACAAATAAACTCATGTTTCTGTGGATGCAAGTGTGATTTGTTCAGCACAAGAAATCATAACAATATTCCCAACTCCAAATCCAAATGTATGTGAAAATTAAAAGCATCAGGTACCTACAGCGTTTACAAACTAACTTCAGAATTCACTCAGCAAGTGGGCTGGTGTATAAATGAAAGTCACAAAACACGATAGGACCCATCCTTGCCAGGATGGGGAAGTGAGACATGTAGAAGTAATCAGAACAAAAGGTTAAAATGCTTGGTTCTAAAATGAGATTATAAATGATGGGTGGTAGGAGATCACTGTGCCTGAGGGCAATCAGGAAGGCTTCGTGGAGGAAGCAGCATTTGATGTGCACTCTGAGGACAAGTATGACTTATTATGTAGAGATAGGTAGGAATGGCAGAAAGAAATTCTGGACAGAGGAGCCAGAATAAGCAAAGCATCAAAGATGGAAAAGCATGGGATGGACAGCCTTCAGGGAACAATGAATTCAGTTTTGGAAAAGCCAATATCTATGAGGAAATTACTCGTCATAGTTAATATTGAGTATAAAGTATATGCCAGTCACTGTTACAAACATCTCATATGTAGCATCTTACTCAGTCCTCACCACAACCCTATGATGTGGGTACTATTTTTGTCACAATGTTAAAAGGAGGAAACTAGAGGGCAGTAAGTTTAAGGAACTTGTTGGAGTTTCCTCAGCTGGGAAGGAGCAAAGCTGTTGTTCCAACTCTGGAAGTCTGACTTCAGAGCCTGTATTCTTAACCAAAGCAGTATATTTTACCCCAATATTTTATCCACGCCTCCTGCCCTAGTTGTGCTTCTCCTCCTGGATTCTTTATCTCCGCCAACAGCACCCCATCTACCCAAGAGCTTGTGCCAGAAATGGGGGGCATCCTTGACTTCCTCCTCCCTATCACCCCTGTATCCCATCCATCAGCAAATCTGGGCATTATCTAAGTCCTGTCTATGTCTCCAATCTCCTACTTCTCCATTTCCTCTGCCTCTCCTGTAGTCAGGTCACCTTCATGCTCACCTGGGCTGATACCCAGCCTCCTCAATGGCCCCACAGCCTCTAGTCTCGCTTCCCTCAGACTGCGGTCCTCAAAGTGTGGTTCCAGCATCAGCAGTTTTAGCACTTCCTGGGAGCTTGTTAGAGATGCAGATTCTCAGGCTGTCCCAGATCTACTTGGAGGTGGGACAGCAACGGTGTTCTAACAGGCTCTGCAGAGGCTTCTGCCCCACGGTGAATTGAGAACCACTGCCTCACATCGTTTATCCACACTGCCACCTGAGCGCACATTCCAACATGCAAAGTAGATCAGCCTTTTCTTGTGCTGATTAATTTTTGCACATTTCGGCTTCTGTTCCTTCTTCAGAGAAATCAGCTTACTCAATTAGTCCAGGTTCCCTGTGCATCCTCTACTGCTGTCACATTTCCCTTTCAAAGCACTCATCCTGCTCAACTGGAATTACTTGTCTGTGGATCTTCCTTTTATCTGCACACTCTACAAAGGAAGGGATGGAATTTTTCTTGCTCATCAACATATCCCTGGCACTTAATAGGTAGGCTTTTATGGTCTGTGATAATGATTTATGGAAGAAAGGGAGAAAGAAAAGGAAAAGAAGAGAAGAAGAGAGAAGAAAAAAAGAAGAGAAAAGGAAATAACAGCTAAGGTCATATCCTGGAAAATCTGAATGTCAGGTTTAAAAATTAAAACTTCAGTAGATAACGGGAGCCAATGAAGGCTTCTGAGCTGGGGCTGGGAGGGGGTGGTTGTAGAGAACAAGCCTATGGTGACCAAATCACAGCAGAAGCTGGCTCAGTGGGCTGCAGTGTGTGAGAAGGACTGGGTAGAGAGAGGGCAGCCAGGATGGGCAGAGACATCCTCCAAGCAAAAGCAATGAGGGCCTGAAACACAGAACAGGCTTTATAGAAAATGGAACAGAAATAAACAAATGTTACTTGGCTCCTGGTTAGCTGGCCAGAGCAATCCAGAGGTAATCAACCCAGAAAATACTTATATTTCAAATCCAAGTAAATGTAGATGGTGATGCTATTAACAAAACATAATAAATATGGAAGGTAAACTGAGTTCTGACTGAAGGGATGATGAACTTAGGGATGCATTGCATCCAAGGCAACCCAGCTATGGGTTATCTGGATGAAAAAGTCTAGTGTAAATGTGAGAGTGGACTCAGGAGAGTCCTAAGGAGACAGGCTTGGGGCACATTTATCTATAGAAAGTTCAGAGTTGAAGCCACAAGGTAGCCTGTTGCTTAAGGCAACTGGTAATAATAATAACCTATAAACCCACAAATTTAAAAATTAAGTCAAGTCAATAGCATTCCTTGCCTTAGTTCCACTCCATGGGATAACAATACTAAAGTGTTCACTGTGCATTCTTCTTGTGCTTATTTATATATAGCCCAGGGCTTCCCTTGGAATACTCTCCCATAGCAAAGATCCAGACCCTTCAAATTCGTTCTCCAACAACACTTAAATGCTATTCGGCAAATGGATATCTCAGCTCAGAAGCATACAAACCCAAAATTATGGTGGTATAGAGCAAAACATATAAAACACCAATGTGCCGAATTAATAGGACTAAAGGACCTTTTTAAAATGTAGAATTCTTAAACCATACTCTCAAATATTCAAGTGTCAGGTTTTAATGGAGGAAAAGAATTATAAGTATGATGTTAATTAAGCATTTAAACACTTCGGATGGCTGATTTGATATTCAATTGTGGTTGCTTTACCTTTCTATAAATATTCAGATCAAAAAATAATAATTATGCTAAGGAATCTATAAAAGCTTTTATGAATTTAACCTTTTTCAGTAGAGGTAGAGGTATAAATATCCAATGAGGATTCTTGCACCATTAGCGTGGACCCCACTCTAACAATCAGGCAAGGTGGCTAATAAATCAGCTCTTTGGACAGTATAGACAAAGGCAATAAAGAACATTTTTGTTCCATTAGGGTAGACTCTCTAAATCTTTGGCAAGATAGTATCCATGGGAATAGTAAACTTCAAAAGAGAAGAGTACTTATTTGTTCTACCAGTGGGATGAGTGGCTAATGTCTGTCCTTCTCCTAGAATATAAATTCCATGAGGATGTTTCTGTGTTGTTGTCTTTTCTGTCGTATCTCTACAGCTTAGTAGCAATACACAGAGTAGATGATCAATATAAGTGAAATGGATGAATGAATGAGGCCTTCCCATTTGAGTCTCGTATGAAAACCAGACCACTTCAGACTACATTCAAGTACATCAGATGTATGCTTACTTGTGGTTATTTACATTCCATCCCTAAAGAACTGAAGCTTCTGGGAACTTAACCATATCGATGCAGTCTTTTTAGATAAAGAAACAAAAGCAAGTCAGAGGAGCCACATCAGGACTGTGAGGGGGATGTCTAATGAGAGTGTGATGTGACACTCTCACAAAATTGCCCTTGTTTGATGACAAGAATAAGCAGGATCATTGCTGTGGTGAAGAAGGACTCTCTGGTGGAGATTTTCTGTGGTGCTTTTCAGCTAACTCTTTGGCTAACTTCCTCAAAACACTCTCTCATAATATGCAGATGTTATCATTCTTTGGCTTTCCAGAAAGTTAACAAGCAAATTGTCTTGAACATCCCCAAACACTCTTACCATGACATTTGCTCTTCAATGGTCTGCTTTTGCTTTGACTGGACCACTACCTCTCTGTAGCCACTGCTTTGATTGTGCTTTGTCTTCAGAACTGTACTGGTGAAGCCACGTTTCACCTCCTGTCACAATTCTTTGAAGAAATGCTTCAGGATCTTGATCCCACTTGTTTAAAATTTCCAGTGAAAATTCTACTCTTGTTTGCAGACGATCTGGGTACAATGGTTTTGGTACCCATCAAGTGGAAAGTTTGCTCAACTTTAATTTTCAAGTCAGAATTGTGTAAGCTGAACTAGTTGAGATGTCTATGACATTGGCTATTGTTTGTGCTGTTAATTGTCAGTCTTCTCCAATTAGGACATGAAAAAAATTGTTTCCTCACAAATTGATGTGGATGGTCTGCTGCCGCAGGCTTCATTTTCAACATCATCTTGTCCCTTCTTAAAATGAGTTGCCATTTGTAAACTGATGATTTCTTTGCGGCATTGTCCCCACAAACTTTTCATACAGAATCAGTGATTTCACAATTCTTCCACCCAAGCTTCACCATCAATTAGATATCTGTTCTTGCTTGAATTTCAGCAGAATTTATGTTGCTCTTGTAGGGGCTCTTTTCAAACTGATGTTTTATCTTTCTTAGTGCCTCAAATTATATCCTGTTCAGATGTGTTATAACAAGTTAGTATGAGTTTATTTGGGTCCAGAAACTTTGCAAATCCATGTATAGTTTTTTCATAATATGCATTTTCCATGAAATTCTTGAAGACCGCTTGTATTTTTTAAATGAAGTACATTCAAGTATATTTTATTTGATGTTCTCAGCAATCATGTGAAAAAATAGGGATTCCTATTTTATAGATAAGAAAATTGAGGCTCAGAAATATTTAGTAACATACTTAAAGTTCCAGAGCTAAGAAGAGAAGGAACAGATTGATGAACCTTGGTCCATCTGCTTTTCCCACCAGCTAAATCTCAGGAAAAGAAAAGGTTTGTTTGTTGTTTGTTATTTGTTTTTAAACTATTTCAAATATTAATTCTTAAACCAGGCAAGCATTCTTTCCACTAGTGCTCACTGCCTAATCTCTTGTTAGGGTGTTAGAGAAGATAATTGTTATGTAGGAATGGATTAAATTCTCACAGGAAAGTTTCCCATACGTGGCTAAAAACCACACAAGCCCTGGATACTTAGGCTTTAAATTACCTGAGCATATAAGAAGTCAGTTCTGTGTGTTCCAGAATGCACAGTTGTAGAACTGCTCTGTCAATTTTATTTGTTTTGAAATTAACATTTGTGTACCCTCCCATTGCTAATGCCTCCAGTGACCTTCTAGACTGATGTTGCCTTTAAAGAACTAGAAAAACTGCCTGCTCACTGCATTAGTCAGCAACACAAGGATAATCCACTGTTCCCAGACCATCAAGATTTTTAGATAACTCCAGCTAGACTTAGCCATCACACAAATATGTCTTAGTTATACATGAATGGTTGGCAGAGAATCTTTTTTTTTTAATTTCAGAATATTACAGGGGTACAAACACTTTGGTTACATATAGTGCCTTTGCATCGCCTAAGTCGGAGCTACTAGCGTGCCCAACACTCAGACATCATGCACCATATCCATTAGGTGTGAATTTATCCATCCCCTTCTCCCCACACACACACCTGTCTGACTCCCTATGAATGTTACTTCCATATGCGCACATAAGTGTTGATCAATTAGTACCAATTTAATGATGAGTACAAGTGGTGCTTGTTTTTCCATTCTTGTGACACTTCACTTAGAAGAATGAGCTCCAGCTCCATCCAGGATAGTACAAGGAGTATTAGTTCATCATTTTTTGTGTGTATGGCTGAGTAGCACTTGGGTGAAGGAGAAGTTTCTGGTCTCTCATAGTCACAGATGATATGAGTTTTAGGGTTCTGTATCTTCTGTGGCCATTAGACTCTATCTTGTGTCTCCAGAATTCACACTTACTATGGAAATGCTGCCAGAAAATATTTGACACTGTAGAGAGAAAGGTAGCATCTCCTGGAGAGGATGTTACTTTTTAAGGCATTTTATTCGGGGTGAACATTTTTATTATATTATAGCCCACTTAAAAATAGATCACATATGATGCCATATGGACTTAAATGGAGGTTGTCTGAATTGGGTTAGCTCTTGGGTTCTGATGCAATGGACAGAGGGCCAGATTCGGAGTAATGCCTGAATATAAGCATAGCTCCACCATCTGTTCACTGGTAACTGTGAGTCCCTTAGTTTCTCTGATCTTGTTTCCTCATCAATAAAGTGAGGGGGTTTTAGTACAGGGAATTACTAAAGTATCTTTCAGAGCTAATGTCTCCAAAACGTATTATCCAGTCCGGCTACCCTCCAGCTGACACGATCCACGCTCCACTGCTGAAGAAGCTGAGTTCTTGCAGCCTCACCCTATATCACCCGAAAGAGCAGGAAAAGAATGCAGCGAGTTTGATTCTGCTTGTTCCGAGAATAGGAAAGCCACATTGAAGCCGTCTTTTAAAGAGAAATCTATAGTTAGGAGTGATGAAGATTTGAAACAGATGTTAGCAGAAAAAAAAGGAAAAAACACCATTGTAATTACACTCGGTGATACTTTCTAAACAGCATATATGCAGTTAAATATATATTTATATTTATATTATATGATATAAATATATATTTATATATAAATATTATATATATAAATATTATATATATAAATATATAAAGGGAGGTTGCTGCAGGCCAAGAGAACAAAGGACAAGCAGGGTTCAGAAAAGTTCCGTGTTAAGGCAGACTTAAAGAGACAGAGAAAAACCCAAAGGCACAGTGCTGACCTAGTGGCGGAAACAGTCCCAGGAAATGTGCAGCAGAGGGGAGGAGTGAGGGAGCTGGCACAGAGCTGGTGTGTGGTGTGGCGAGCATCAGCTGATTGCCGGTGAGTGTCATTAGACCATTGCTCTTAGGGATTTCAAATGACTTCATTGTCTCTTGGAAAATAAAACAAGAGCTCCTGTCTCTAACAGGGTGACAGATGTATCTCAGTGGAGCACAGACTAGGCAGGAGTATGAATGGCAAGAATAAAGCTTAAGGATTCATCCAAGATCTGATCAGGACAGGCTCATGAAAATCTGGGGTTATAATGAGCAGAAATGCCATTTGTCGCTGCCTTTTCTGAGGAGATGTGTGGATAAACCTACTTTGGGGTAGAAAATAAGCCCCAGGCCTGCGACAGCTGGAAGGAAGCCACTCTGCTCAGAGCAGGGGAGAGGAATTTGACTTTGGTGTAGAATCCAGAGGGCAGGAGAGAGGGGTCTAGGGGAAAGCTGAAGGAGGAAGCAGAAAGGAGCCCTGGTGGCTGAAGCCAGGAGGTGGCTATGCAGGAGCGCAGTAGGGAGTACCGGACACTGTGAAATTGTTCCTGCACAGGGAGTGATGTGACGCCTCCACCACCGCCCCCGGGAAATCCTCAGTAAGCGCTTCAGTCTTCACTCTAGGAAGCCTGTTGGGGTGCTCCGAGTCACCTCACCCAGGCCCCTTGGATTCCACCCAGCACCATGGTGGCCACTTCTGTGACAGCTCACACTCACTTCTGGTCCTGGCCGTCTCAGAGGCCACAGCAGCAGCTCAGCTGGTGTGGAACCTGGAAGGGCAGGGGAATTCGTGCCCCTGGAGCCAGGGGATGAACGTCCCACCACAAACAATTCCTGGCAGCACTCTGTAAGTTCTGCAGAAGCCCTGCTGTCTACAGCGGCGACCTTGATAGCACACCGTTTGACTTTTCCTCCTTTTGTGACTCACACTCCTGCTCCCTCACCTCGGCTTCCTGAGATCACCTCCCAGATAAACGCCCTGCACTGAGTCCTTGTCTCAGTTTGCTTTGGAGAGAATCCAAACCTAAGACACCATTGTGCTTGTGTGAACCAAATGTTCACATCACCAGCAGGTACTGTGTTCTGCATTCAGCCTGACAAAGAGCAAACCAGCCACTGCCTACACAGATGCAAGTCTCACAGACAAGACACAGTGATACCAGGTAACACTAGGAATTGCTATCGAGGATGCATCTCCCTTTCTTTCACTCTCAGTACCTTTCCATCAGAGTATCTGGCTGCCTCATTCCCCTATGTCCTGCAAGCAATGATACCAACTACACAGACATTCAAGTTAAAAAATGGGCAAAAGATTTGAATAGACACTTCACAAAGGAAGGCATACAAATTAGCAATAAACACATAAAAATTCTCAACATTTCCACAAGGAGAAAATGCTATACACTCTGAAAATTTCCACAAGGAGAAAATGCTATACACTCACTAAGGGGGCTAAAATGAAGAATTATAGCATGAAGTTCTGATCTGAGTGTAGAGCAACTGATGGTAGGAATATAAAATGGTACAACTGCTCTCTAAAACAGTTTGGAAGTTTTATACAAAACTAAACAAATACTTACTGCCCAGCAATTCCATTTGAGAAATCTTCCCCAAGAGAAATGTAAACATAACCCCAAAAGTTGTATATAAGAATGTTCATAGCAGCTTTATTTATAACAGAGAAGCAATGGAAGTAGTCCAAGTGTCCATAAGTAGGAGAACAAGTAAACAAATTCTAGCATTTTTATATAAGCTATTAATACTCAGCAATAAAAAGGAACAATAAATTGTTACATAAACCTGGATGAATATGAAAACAATTGCTGAGCAAAAGGAGCCTTATAAAGAGAGAATATACTAGATTTCATTTATATGAAGGTTTTAGGACACATGAAACTAATCTACGCAATTGAAAAAAGGAAAAAGAATGGTTGCCTTGTTGGGGGTAGGTAACGACAGTGGTTGGCTGGAAAGGTAGGAGAGAACTTCCTGGTGTGAAGAAAAATTCTATATCTTGATGGGGTTTTGAGTTACACATCTTTTGCATCTGTCAAACCCAGTAGGATGGTACATTTAAGATTTGTGCATTCCACTCAATGTAAATTTTACCTCAAAGAGAGCAAAAAAGAACTCTAAACAAATATTATTGAACTCTAATTAATGATACATATGATTAAGTATTTAGTAGGAAATACACTAGTATCTGCAACTCACTATGAAATACATTAAAAAATGGATTAAGATGTGGACAGATGTGGACACAGTAAACGTGATAAAATGTGAATTGTAGGATCTAGGAGTTAGTATATGGGTGCTCACTGTCCTTTCAACTTTTTGATAGATTTGAAACGTTTCATAATCTGATATTCAAAAAAATCAGGAATGACAACAAAAAGAGAATATCTCCTTTTATTAAAAAAGTACTATGTGCCATGATCTGTTAGCATCATGATATTTATTAATCCTCTCAAAATCCTGAGGGGTGGGTATTACTACCCCCATTCCCCTCAGAAGAGAAAACTAACACCCAGAGAGGTTAAATTAACTTTTCCAAGATCAAAGGGCAGAAAATAAAATGTTGCAACCATTTTGGAAAACATTTTGGCAGTATTATATAAAACCAAAAAAAAAAAAAATATTTTTGAGGCCGGGCGCA
>VBSM01001124.1:12329334-12363215 GCA_008086735.1 Cheirogaleus medius | reverse complement strand
CTAAAATATGATCAATCTTGGAGAATGTTCCATGTGCTGATGAGAAGAATGTATTAATATATTCAGTAGTTTTTGGGTGAAATGTTCTATAAATGTCTGTTAGGCCGATATGTTCTAGAGTCCCATTTAAGTCCAGTATTTATTTATTTTCTCCTTGGATGGTCTGTCCCATTCTATCAGTGGGGTATCGAAGTCCCCAGCAATTATGATGCTGCTGTTTTGTCTCTTTGCTTAGATCTAGTACAGTTTTCTTTATGAATCTGGGTGCTCCTGTGTTAGGTGCGTAAATATTTAGGCTTGTTATGTCTTCTTGTTGAATTGCTCCCTTTGCCATTAGATAGTGACTTTCTTGGTCTTTCTTTGTTATTTTTGATTTAAAGACAATTTTATCTAATATGAAAATGGCTACACCTGCTTTCTTTTGATTTCCACAGAAACCATACCAAGTGTCTTCGCAGACCACAGTGGAATAAATCTAGAATAAAACCAGAAATCGACTCCAAGAGAAACACTCAGTTCTACACAAAGTCATGGAAATCAAACAACCTTGACAATATCTTTCACAGAGCAGAAGTTTTAAACTTTAATGAAGTGCAGCTTATCAATTATTTCTTTGAATCATGTCTTTGATGTATCTAAAAAAGTCATCATGGTACTCGAGGCCATTTATATTTTCTCCGCAGGGCCTAGTTTTGAGGACCAGGTTTCCACGGTACCCACTACTCAACCTCACTGGAACTCTCCTTTGTAAAATGTAGAAAATAATAGCACATGGTTTGGGTGAGACTAAGTGAAGTGATGAACATAAGGTGCCTCCTGTAAAGGCACTAGGAATATCACTATGGAACCATGTAAAAAGCAGGAACACCGAGGACATGCAACACTGAAACCACTCCCACTTCCCCCTGTTTTCTGTGTAGCATGAGAAAATTCTAGCTGGAGCTAAGTTGGGACTTGCAAACAGGGATGCCTGTCTTTACCAGCTGTGAATACTTAAGCCAATTAATTAATCTCCCCTGCCTCAGTTCCTTCTGTATAACGGGAATAATGATAGTATCTAGCACTTGGAATTGTCGTATTGAATGAGTTAACATACAGAAGAGGTCCTGGCACACAATAAGGGGTCTTTAGAGGTTCGTAGATACTACTAGTGATGTTTCGTTATTGTTGTAGTTGCTGTTGTTGGCCAACTGGAGACCCTGTCTGAGCTGTCAGGACTTAGAAGCTTCTGGTTAGTCCCTCCTGCCGCTCTCCTCCTTCCATTATCCTCTCAGCTCTATGTGTCTTTGTCTTGACTACTCACAATATGATGCTGAAATGTGTGTGTGTTAATTTGTGCTTTGTTTATTGCATAATTACCAACTTATTGCACAATAATTTCTTGTTTCTAATTTTTACAATGAGTTGTAGTTATTATTTTATGTTTCTCTATCCACTCACATTCACTCCTGTCTCCTCAACCTCATTCTCCTCTCATTGCCAAAGTCAAACAAACTGAACCTAGCTTACGTGGCTTTGTACTGTGAATTGCCTGCGCTGGGTCAACAGCCTTCAAAAGAACAAAAACGTTTTCCATCTCTGAAACTTCCTTTCTCTTATTTCTATACCCATTGCATTGCTAAGACAATAATCTTACTTTAAGGTTAATTTTTCTTGCAGAGATGTTCAAAATGAGCAGATTTGGCTGATGCTCAAAACCGACATCAATTTGGCATTTCTAGACATGAAAAAAATAAAAGCGATACCATCAATTATATAACAGCCTAGCAAACTTCAATTGCAGAAAACACAGACATCATAGGCAGTATACAATGGTTAATAGCACAGGTTTGAAACCCTGACCTGCCACTATTAGCTGTGTGATAGTGAGCAAGTCACTTAACCTCTCTGAACCTCAGTTACCTTATCTATAAAATTAGGATAATAATATGTATGTCTTAGTGCCGTTGTGAAAATTAAATGAGATAATTAAATACCTTAAAGTGCTTACTATACAGGCTGGCCTTGCGAAATACTAACAAATGGTTTTAAGGCAAATGATTTTAACTGTGAATTGTCACTTTTATACTCATTTGAACTTTGGACAATACCCAAGCTTTCCTAAAAATCTTTAACTTATTAGATATAAGTACAATGTAGGTAGTTTTGTTCTAAACCATTTCAAGTGACCTACAGCCCTGGTCTCTCTTGTTTATGGGTCTGACTTATTTTGAATCCTATTATCATGCATGACCAGGAAGAAATCAAAGTAGCCTTTATTTTTCTTTCTGAAACTTAACACAAACTGACAGACCATAAGCAGCAATTTCTGCATCCTGTGTCGGTTCCAAGAAGTATACCAGCCACACCCCCTGACCTCCTCCTGACCCATCATTCTCTACCTTCCCTCTGGGAACCACAGGAAACTTACTCCCCAGCTCACTTCCCTTCCCTCCGCTTTGCTTTACCCCCCAAGATCAAATAAAAAT
Organism: Cheirogaleus medius; assembly: GCA_008086735.1. Classification (NCBI taxonomy): domain Eukaryota; kingdom Metazoa; phylum Chordata; class Mammalia; order Primates; family Cheirogaleidae; genus Cheirogaleus; species Cheirogaleus medius. The sequence continues at coordinate 12,360,747 of VBSM01001124.1, read as the reverse complement.
TGTCAAACCTCCAAATTCCTTTCAAAACATTGTACAGTACTTGCTTGTTGAGAGAAAGAAGGAGAGAAAAAAAGCCTCTGAGAAGGACCTGAAGAATCAGACTACCATAGAATCAGCAAGGCGTATGCACTTCTGGAAAGGGGCTTAGCTGAAGATGACTCTGGATTTGGGAGGGACGAGTATACCCCTACGACGCATCTATTATTGAAATATCAGGAGGATAATGAACTGGTTGGTGGAGGAGAAACTTTTCATTCCAGTCCTGGACTAGTAATTGTGTGAGCTTGGACAAATATGATATAACATCCAGAAGTGGGGATGAAACCTGCTTTCATCCAGTGATGTTTGTAAAATTTCCCTGGGAACTCAGCAAAAACATTTTGAAATTTTCAAAATTCAAAATGCTAAAGACAATTTGATTTTCAAAAAGTGAATCTTGAAGGTCTCCTAATCTACTTTAAAATACACGTCTTTGGTGTTAAATTCAGTGCCAAATCTAGTATTCATTTAACAGTGAATTCAGTATGGAAATAAGCATGATTAATGTTTTTGCATTAAAAAGCTATGCATGCTACCTGAAAACTTCTAAAGCCAGTTATTATTCTTTTTCATTATTAGAAGAGTAATTTAGAAGAATAGGGTTGCCAAGCTTAGCCAAAAACATACAGGACTCCTGTATTCTGAGATTCAAATTTAATCGGGGGTCCTGTGTTATATCTGGTAACCCTAAGTCGGAGAACAATTCAAAAATAAAGGAAATTTTAAAAATTAAAAATAAAAAAACATGCTGACAATCATAGAAGTAGGCTGGGCTAGGGCTGGTATCAGATTCATTGACAGCAGATACTGAGATACTGGACTCTGATTCTGCAGATCAAAAAGATCCAGATAGAACCAGAGAAGTTAGTTTTAATATTAACAACAAGTAAAGATTTAATACCTAGTCCAGGCATGGTGGCTCACATCTGTAATCCCAGCACTTTGGGAGGCCAAGACAGGAGGGTCATTTGAGCCCAGAAGTTTGAGATCAGCCTGGGCAACATAGTGAGACACCCCCCACCTCCACAATTTTTTTTAAAAATTAGCTGGGTGTGGTGGAATGTTCCTGTTGCAGTCCTAGCTACTTGGGAGGCCGAGGTGGGAAAATCGTTTGAACTCAGACGTTCAAGGCTGCAGTGAGCCATGATCAATCAGGCCACTACACTGCAGCCTGGGTGACAGAGTGAGACCTTGTCTCTAAAAAATTTGATTTGTTCATTCATTAAAATAAAAATAAAAAGATTTAATATCAATAATTAACATTTGTAAGTGCTTAAAAACTTACAAATACTGGCAACCTATTAGAAATATGGGAAAGGGCTGTGGAAGTAAAGTTTACGAAAGACTAAGTCCGGATGCCTATGAAACATGAAAAAAGATGAGAAATACAAAAAAAGTAATTGAGCTATATTATTACAGCCATAAAGATGACACTCTTAAGTGGCCAGCTAGAAAAGTGACAGCATTTTATCCCAAGTAAAATGGCTTTCGGTGGGATGCTGTGAATCCACGCTCACCCTGAGAATGTTTGTGTAAAGGATAACTTGAGAAGAACCCTAACTGGCACACTGCTATGCAGTTCTAGCACCAACCACCTGAAGTTAACACAGACCCCACGACATCAAGGCTCAGTTCTCTACATACCTGTCCCTGCTTCAGATACCAGCTGTAAGTTCAGAAGATCCCCAAGCCACCCATACCTCTGGCCAACTGACTACAAATTTAGTGTTTCCCAATCCCCCTCAGGTTCAATAATTCACTAGAATGACTCAGAGAACTCAGAAATGCACTATTCTTATGATTCCAATTTGGTCATAAAAACACAATCAGAAACACACAAATAAAGAGAAACAGAGAGTAAAATCTTGGGAAGGTCCCAAGTGCAAAGTGTCTGCCATCTCCTTATGGAATCAGAATATGTCACCTGCCCAGCATAGTGATGTGTCCACCAACCAAGAAGCATCACTGAGCTTCAGTGTCTGGAGTTCTTATTAGGGTTTTATTAAGTAGGCACAATTGATTAAATCATTGGCCACATGACTAAATTCAGTCTTCAGCTGTCTTCCCCTCCTTGGAAGTCAGGAGTGTGAACTAAAATAAAATCTTAAGCCCCCCAGTGAACTGAATGGACCCACTCTTGACCAAAGAGACTCCAGAAAAACCTTGAAGCTGAGTTGGCGGCCATGAGGAGAAGGGAGGCCAGACACACCTAGTTGTGCCTTGTTCCTTTTGGAGTTACTCTTTTTAACAATAAGATACTTAAATCACTGACAGGCCTAAGGCCAAACTTAAACCACACCTACAGGCCATCAATTTGCTTAACCGAGCACTTGAGTCTGTGTATATGTCCGGGGGCTTGTCTCTGATTAACAGACTTCCTTATCTTAACTTAAAGTTCCAAGCTTTTAGGGACAAAGCTCCATTTCTTTAACCAATTTCAAATCAAGGAATCTATAAACCCACCCATAACCTGTAAGCCTCTGCTTCAAGATGTTCTGCCTTTTCAGGTCAAACCAACATACGCCTTCCATGTATTGATTTATGATTTCACATGTAATTCCTGTCTCCCTAAAATGTATAAAACCAAACTATAACCCATCCACAGCAGGACCACTTGCTCAAAGCTTCTTTAGTGTGGCTCTCTGGACCATGGTCACACACATTTGGCTCGGAATAAATCTCTTTAAATTATTTTACAGAGTTTGGGTTCTTTTCCATTAACAGGGAGCTGAAAGTCCCAACCCCCTAAGCCATGCTTGGCCTTTTTGGGGACCAGCCCCTCTCCTGAAGCTATCTAAGGGCCTACCATGATGAGTCATCTCATTAGCATAAAGTCACGTGACCCAGGAGACTCATGAATAACAAAGACACTTCTATCACTCAGGAAATTCCAAGCGTTTTAGAAGCTACATTCCAGACACCAAGGCTGAAGACCAAATTCTTTATTACACAGTAAGGAGTGACGAAGGAGAGAAGAAAGCAGCAAGCATTTGAAAAGGTAAAAGTCTCTAGAACAGTGTTTTTCAAACTTGGGATTATAACACATTCATGAGTAAAAAACAAACCAATTTAGTCCATTGAGAACCAGCATTATCTTTAATAGAATATAACAACAGAATAGGATAGGATAGACCAGAATATATCATGTGTAATAAGGATAAGTGTTATTTTGTAAAATTTTATATGTACAAATGTTAGGTAGTTAGCAAGGGATTCTGGGTCTCCTAGTGATGAAAGTTTGTGCCTTGCCTTGGTGCAATTGCCCCACCCGGGAAGAAGGACAAGGGTGGGCCCCAGGCCCCCATCTTGGTCCTGCCCCACCTTAATCTTGCCCTGAGCGACTGCCATACCTGGGGGAGGAGGGAACACCCTACGAATCTACCAATCATTACTTAGCACGCCAACTGCAAAAGAATGCAGAGGACTCTAGCCCACGGGCCAAGCAGCATAGGTGCCATACAGTCCGGAAATTGACCTAGAACATCCCACATGTGTAGTAAGACTCAAGTCATGCAGCTCTCAGCTGTCCACTCAAAGTGGTTCCATGGTGACACCTGAGCCACAGGGAGGTCCCAATCTAGGCACTATAAAACAGCACTGAGACCATAACCAACCCCCCCCCTTTTTTTTTTTTTTTTGCCCTTCCTTTTGCTCTCCCTCTGCTGCAACGGTGGGTCTGGTCATCATCGGCGGTGTATCATGCTCTGTAAACCTATATCTTGCTCTTGCTCTTCTCCTATAATCCTATATTTCTCTCATCAATAAACCTCATTTTCATGCTTGCCTTACTTTGGTGTGTCTGGTCATTCTTCAGCCATGAGTGTGCCCAAAACCAACATTTTAGACTGAAACTTGACACATACACATGTACCTAGATACCCAAAGTCACTTAGACATATATACATAGACACATATACATACATAGAGACTTACAATATAAAATGGATTATTACTATAGTTTAAGGTAAAAAATATATTTCAGTCCATTTTCCTTCAATGAATGAACCAATAAAAAATTAAAATGTGGTATATACACACAGTAGAATACTATTCAGCCTTACAAAAGGAGGAAATTCTGTTGTTTGGGACAACATAGGTGAACCTGGAGAATATTATGCTACATGAAATAAGCCAGGCACAGAAAGACAATACAGCACGCTCTCACTTATATGTGGAAACTGAAAAAATCAAAGAAGTAGAAAGTAGAACAGTAGTTACCAGAGCCTAGAATAGGGGTGGAGAGGTGATGGGGAAAGGGAAGATATTGGTCAGAGGGTACAAAGTTTCGTTTTAGTGATCTATTGCATGGTGTGGTGACTATAGTTAATAATAATATAGTCTATATTTCAAAATTGCTAAAAGAGTAGATTTTAAATGTTCTCACCATAAAAAAATGGTAAGCATGTGAGGTGATAAATATGTTAGCTTGATTTAATTATTCCACAATATATACATATATCGAAACATCACATTGTACCTTATAAGTAATACAATTATTATTTATCAATTAAAAATAAAATAAAATAAATAAAATTGGAAAATTGAAAAAATATTTAAGGCTAGTGCCTCAAGTGGAGAGATAACATTTGTAGATATTTTTAAGATGTCATGTGAGTTCAAGTACCATTTTATCCAAGTTTTCTTTGAATATCAGTTACTATTGGCACTTTAGCAAACATTTTAAGTACCATACAAGTTATCTGAAAATAACTCAGCTCCTATGATGAATGGTGCTTACTCCCCTTGCTAAAGCAAACACTTACTATAGCATCTATGTTAATTTTTTGTCCTATCACCCAGTGACCTAGACAAAAGTCGTAAATTCACCCTGTTCCATGGAAATGTGCCTACTAAATCATCAGAATAAGAAACTTTCAGCCAGGAATTCTTCTAGGGAAAAGTTCCTATTGAATTATAGTGCTGATCTCCTGTATTTATTGAATCCTTTTCATACTTGCTTGGTTCACGGGAGCATTAACTCATTTGTTTTACAGGTGTTTATCATGTCAGGACCCATGCTGGCACTGGGGAAACGGCAGTGGCAAGGCAGATGTAGTATCCAGATGCAAGTTTTATAAACAGGGGCACCAAACCTAGCCTGGGCAGTGAGAGGCCACCCCGAGGAAGCAGTGGTTAGGCTGATACTTGAAAGTTGGCCAAGCAGAGAGCAGTGAGCCCTAAGACAAAAGAGGGCCAAAGAAGTGGAAAGGAACTTAGTATAATTGGAGAGGTGAGTAAAAGGTGAGGTCTGAGAGAGGGACAAGAGGAAAGTTTTGAAGAATTTTAAAGCCACATTATTTATTTCAGACATTATTTGAAAACCAGCTACCATAAGGTAACTAGAACTTTCCATTTGGTAATTCTTCTAAACAGCACTACAGAGCAGGGTATAGAATTCTGCAAAATTGCTATTGATCTGGAGTTTCTCATGGATGAACATTCATAATCAGGTGGAAGATGGCCAAGCTGCCTTTCAGAGGTCAGAGGTCAGAACTCGGAGGGAAAAATTGAGAGTATTTTAAAGACAGGTTTGGAGAATGCCAATGGCCGGGCATTGCAGATATAAGAACCAAGGAGAACATTTACATTTGGTTGTGGACAAAGAAGACAATAAGAGCAGAGAGCAGAAGAGAATAGAGAAACAAATTACATTTTAAAAGCTATAGCCGCTGTCACTCTTTGTTTCAGAATTCAGTGTTTATGCTTCAATTGTCTATGAAGTGTATATCCCAAAATTCAGCTGCATTTTTCATTTTAGCATAATATAATATTTAACACATGGCTGGTTCAATTAATTCAGGCTGAGGGATTACAAGTTTAAAATGTCCTTTTTTCACATCTGTTTGTTTCAATTATTACAATAGTGGTATTTAAAAGGAACCATCATTTGGAAGAGAATCATTTCTTAACACCATAAAAATAGAACCTAGTACTTAGAGCAGGAGTAGTAAGCCCCTAAACTTGAAATAAAATTAAATTCCAATTTTAAAATCTAGGAGACTAATTACAATTTTTTGCTTTCTTTCTTATATAGTTTTTTGTGAATACCCAGATTTTAAAATAGACTTTAAATGAGTTCAGATGCTGTTCATTTTGCCTTGATATAGTTATTTATGTCATTTATATTCCTATTCATTCTTTTTCATTTTTAAAATAGCATCCTATTTTAATTTTACCTTTACTTCAAAAGTTAGAAATAATTTTATTCCTAGACAAATTCTTCCCTAAGAATATGATGCCGTATATACATTTCATTACTGAATTGTTTGGGGCTCTTTGATTGCAAATGATAGAAACCCACCTTTAAATTTTTATTAAAATTTGTTTTAATAAAAAGAGGGATTTGAATGGTTCACATGCCTAAACCACATGGCTTTAGGGATGATGACCACTAACAATCATTCAGGTAGTTATAGCTAGCTCTTATTTCTGATTCTCTCTGCAAGTTACATTCCTTCTCTGCAGCTGCAGGTATGTTTCTGCATGTGGCAGGTATGTGGCTATCAGCTATTTTTACAGCACATACTCTAATAACCCTGCACTTGGGAGGAAATGTATTCTTTCCCCAGATCAATTATAAAAAATTTCTCCAGGTGTTATGCTTTGAATATGGTTTGTTTGGCCCCACCAAGCCTCAGGTTGAAATTTGGAGGTGGGGCCTAATGGGAAGTGTTTGGATCATGGGGGCAGATCCCTCATGAATGGCTTGGTACCATTCTCCATGGAATGAGTGCCTTCTTACTCTTAGTTCCCATGAGAACTGATTGTTGAAAAGAGCCTGGCACTTTACTCTCTCCCTTTGTCTTTTCTTGTCTTTCACCGTGTGATCTCTGTGCATTCCTGCTCCCATTCTCTTCTGCCATGAGCAGAAGCAGCCTGAGGTCTCCCCCCCACCCCCCGAGAGGCAGCTAATGATGCCCTATGCTTTTTGTACAGCGCACATAACCATGAGCTCAATAAACCTCTTTATAAATTACCCAGACTCAGATATTTCTTTATAGCAACACAAAGGGACTAGGGAGAGGAGGAGATGGGTGAAATCACATCTAATGGGTATGATGTACACTATCTGGGTGATGGGCACGCTTTTGACTTTGACTCAAGCAGTACAAAAGCAATCCACATAACCAAAATATTTGTGCCCCTGTAATATTCTGAAATTAAAAACAAAAAGAGAGATTCCTCAAAGAACTAAAAGTAGACCTACCATTTGATCCAGCAATCCCACCACTGGGTATTTACCCAAAAGAAAAGAAGTCATTTTATCAAAAAGATGCCTGCACTAAGAAGTTTATTGCAGCACAATTCACATTTGCAAAGATAATGGAATCAATCCAAGTGCCCATCGATTCATGAGTAGATTAACAAAACGTGGCATATGTATACTATGGAATACTACTCAGCCATGAAGAAGGGTGAATTAAGGCCTTTTGCAACAATTTGGATGGAACTGGAGATCATTATCCTAAGTGAAGTATCTAGAGAATGAAAAAACAAACACCACATGTACTCGCTACTAAATTGGAACTAATTGATGAGTACACGTGTGCACAGAGGGAAGTAAAACTCAGTGGAAATCGAGCAGCGGGGAGGGAGGAGAAGGGGACGCGTGAAAACCTACCTAACAGGTACAATGATCGCTCTCTGGGTGATGTGCACGCTTATAACCCTGACTCAAGCATAACAAAATTGATACATGTAACCAGAAACATTTGTACCTCTGTAATATTTTGAAAAAAAATTAATAAAAACCTCTAAAAAATCCAAAACCTCAACCAAATCATGGGGAAATATTATAACATTCCTATAGTGGGGCATCCTACAAAATACCCAAGCAGTACTTCTCAAAATTGTCATCGAAATCAAGTCATCACAAGAAAAAGTCATCAAAATCAAGGAAAGTCTGAGAAACTGTCACAGCCATAGAAGCTTAAGGAGACAGGATGACTAAATGTAATGTGGTATCTTGGATGTGATCCTGGAACAGAAAAACAAATTATGGAAAAACTGAGAAAATATGGATAAAGTATAAAGTTTAATTAATAATAATGTGTTAACATTGGTTCATTAATAATGGCAAATGTACAACACTAATATAAGATGTTAATAATACGGGAAAATGGTTTGGGATATACAGGAATTCTTTGTACTGTCTTCCTATTACGTCTGTAAACCTAAAGCTGTTCTTAAAACTTACATATATATATGTAATTTCTAGGTATTTTTAAATTTCATTATGATTTCCTCTTTAACCCATGTGTTATTCAACAGTATGATTTTTAATTTCCAAATATTTGAGAATTTCTGTTGCATCTTTTTATTAACTTACTTCTTATTTGCATTGCAGACGAAGATCATAGTTCATACAATATCTATGTATTGAGACTTTTGAGGCTCTCTTTATGACTGAGTTGATTATCAATTTTTATGTGTCTTATGTTTGCTGGAGAAATATGTGTATTCTTTACCTATTAGAAGCAAAACTCCTAACTGTCCACTAGGTCAAATTTATTGTTTTAATTGTCAGGTCTTCTATTTACTTGCTCTTTTTTGTCTGCTTGTGCTTCAATAGTTAGGATAGGGGACTTGAAACCTCCTGTTTTGGTGGTAAATTTACCAACTTCTTCCTACTGGTGTGTCAATTTTTACTTCACATATTTTGAAGGTCTTATTAGGTGTTTAATGACTTGAACTTTTATCATGGTGAAGTTACAGTTTTACCTTTTTGTATTAAAATCTGTTTCAAAATAAATTTACCAGCTTTCTTTTGGCTAGTATCTTTATGACATATTCTTAACATCCTTTCACTTTCAACCTTTGTATCCAATATGTGTAGGTGTGTCTTTTATAAACAGCATGTGTATGTCAATATTTGTTTTTTAATTGGCATGTTTGGTTCATTCACTTTTTTGTAGTAACTGTAGATAGATACACACACACACACATTTCTACTATCTTTATGTATTATTTCAGTTTGTTCTCACTTTTCTATGTCTCGTTTTAATCATGCAGAAGACAAGAACTTAAGCGTGCTCTCACATCCCTCGGCCTATCTCCAACCCCCAATACTCATCAAGTTAATGCCAAACAGAACCTTGGTGGTCGCAGCAATCTATAAAGGAACAAACATTATCAAAATATTTGATAATCTTTTCTTCACATTGTCTCTTGCAACGCTTCCTAGATTTGTCTGTCTTACTTCATATTAAACTCTTTCCAGTGAAATGTTTTGCATGGTAAGGTGTCCAAAGCTTTGCATGCCTGAGGATATTGTTTTCATGCCCTCATATTTGAATGACAGTTTGTCTCGATATAAAATTCTATTCTCTAAGTTTTTTTTCCTTATGCTTCAAAACACTATTCTCTACAGTAATCTGATTTTTGTTCTTTTGTATTCTTCTCTCTAGATATGTAGATTTTAGAATTTTCTCTTTGTCCTTGGTATGACCAAATATCACTATAAGCTATGGATGTTTTCCCTCATCTCTCCTTCTTAGTACTCTATGAATCTTTTCAATCCAAGGCCTGCTTTATTAAAATTAATTTTGTGAAATTTATCTCAATTGTTTCTTCAAATATTTCTTTAAATATTTCCTCCTTTCCATTTTCTTTTCATTTTTCTCTTTTTATGGGACTTCTATTATTTAAAAATGCTACTTCTATCCTTTACAACCCATAATTTTTCTTTTATATTTTGTGTTTCTTTTCCTTTCTCTCTTTCTGGAAGATTTTCCCAGTCTGGTGTTCCAATTTACTAATTCACTCCTCAGCTGTATCTATTCTGTTATTCTTTGCATTGATGTATGCTTTATTTTATTAAAAGTATAATTGCAGAATTACCAAATATCTCTGCTTGCTTCTCATTTTTGTTTTCTTGTTCTTATTGCTAATGTCTTTCCTTAATTCATTTTTGTGCTTATAAGGCTACATTGAAATATCTGGCCCATCTACTCTAGGAGTTCTGGTTCTTATGGGAACTGTAACATAGTTTGTTTTTCTTTTGAAATGCTCTTCCAATATGTCTTACTCTTTTGGTTGGTGAGTTTCTTTTTGCCCTGAATATATAGGCAAGTGTTTTAGGCAAGACTCCAGAGAACATGAGCCCACTGAGCTCAGAAGAGAAGGAGTTGATGGGCCTTGCAAATGGAGAGCTCAAACTACTAAACCACATCAATCAGCCAGCCCTCCTGCCTCAAACCATCTCCTCAGCTCAGAGGGGTTTCCTGCGTGCTAGCCCAGACCACTTCACCCACTCTAAGCAGAGTTAGGCCTGAGACACTCTCAAGATTATAATCTCCTGTGGTGGGGAGGGGGGTGGAGGGATAGGGGTGGGGAAAGCACTGCCCAAAGTCAACCCCTCTTTGTTTTTATCAGCTCATCTTAAGCACAGAATTTACGTTCAAAGGACCTTTAAACAAGAGCTCTAAGTTTTTGGAGGTTTCCAGGTAGGCTCTGTCTGGCCCAAAGTAATAGCATGAAAAGCAAAAGCAGAACTTGGTAGCTTCCTTTCAATTTTATCCTACCACTGAATCTCCAATACTTCCTACCATTCACTAAAGCCACTCCCCACTCACATACCACCTTGCTCTTCCCCACCCCTGAGTTTCTCAGGTTTTCCAGTTATTTATGTTTTCTATCATTCCTCCAGCATTGATCTCATGTGGGGGTATTAACTAAAGAAAATGGCAAGGTTCAAAAATTTGGAAAGGAGAGCTTTATTTCTCACAAAGGGTTGCAGCCTATGGGTAGCCATTCCAACAGGTTGGAAAGCAGAGCCCTGGCCAGAAGCCAGGAATACTTGCTTCAAGCCAGAGATAATGGAAACCGGAATTTATACTGAGTAAGATAGCCAAATATACATTTTTAACAAGCTGTAGGAGGAGACATGAATATTCACGAAAGGAAACATGCACATGCACTATTGAGTTTTATGCCCCTTTATGGAGTCCATAAGGTAGAAAATAGTGGCCTTTTTCTGTGAAAAGGTGAAGCAAGGACACAAAAACCCTCTCTGTGCGTCCTCCATAGACTGGTTAAAACCATTCCACAGTTGGTAATCTTTTGTCAGGAAAGAATGCTGGTTAATTGTGGTGCTGAAACCACAAACATGGAGGAGTAGATCACAAGATTGGTTTCTGTTTAGCCCTTAAATAAAAAAGCCTGATGGCCATTAGCAAGGGAGGGGGTATAATGAGGCATGTCTGACTTCCCAACCCATCATGGCTGGGAACTCAGTTTTAAGGTTTCTCTGGGGTCCCGTTGGCCAAGAGGAGGTCCATTCAGTCACTAAGAGGCTTAGAATTTTATTTTAGTTCACAGGGGATATAATGAAACCCAGTGTTTGGGTAGAAACTGGAAACTGATCACTAGTTCCTTAGCACATCCAAATTAAAGGGCTTCTTTTATACACAAGTACAATCTAACACTGCCTCCAGAGTTGTCTGGTGCCAGCAAAAGAGGAGAGGGCAGGTAAAGGAGAGAAGCCCTAGTGGTTCTTAGAAGAGAGTTCTTAGCAGGGGAGGGAAATGATACTCTTTAGTTAGAAGATAGCAAACTTCAAGGAGCTATTTGAGTAGGGTGCTGAGAACATGTATTTGAAAAGGATCAGTGTTTGCCCTGTAAGACTTTAAGAGCCTATCATTATGCGGAGCCATTAAACTTTCTTTCTCTAAATAGTTACCAGGTACACTACCTTGTTTCAGAAGCAAACTCTCTTTCATAACAATGCAAGTGTTCAGAAGGCATTTGGCACCATAGGTCTGCTGCTCAGGGATGTGTGTGCATCACCAGGTGACAAGGGCAATGGAAGGCATGGCAGCTGATGAAATGTGAGAGAAAGGGACAGACTAAGAGGTAGAGAAGGTGATGCTAGAACGGTGGTGGAACCCAGCAGGGAGCAGTGAGAGAGAAGGAAGCAAAACCAGCAGCAGGGCTTTCGAGAACCCAGGGAAATCAAGTTTTCCATGAAACAAAGAACAGCTACATATGTCTAAAGCCCTAGTCAGGCCAAGGTCAGCCAGGAATGAAAGTGTCCTGAGTTTTAGGAACAAGGAGGTTGTGGAATACAGAGTGTTGGAAGCAGAAAGCAAAATTTAATTAGGGGTAAATTGATAGTGAGAGAGGCAAAAAGTGCGGGCAAGCAACTACTCCAAGAAGTTCTGTTGTAAAGTGGAGGAGGTAGAGAGGAAATGGGAAAAGGTTTATATGTTAAAGAATTGAGCACATTCAAATGACTAAGTCAATAGTTCTCAACCATGGCCACAAAGTAATACCACCTGGGAAGCTTTAAAAAATACCTATGGCCAGACCCTGCCCAGAGATATTCTGATTAAGTAAAGCCAATTTTCTGTTTTTTGAGAGCTCCCTCGGTGATTCTAATGCTCAGCCATATTTGGAGCCACTGTCTAAGGGAAGGACACAGGAAAGAAGGAGACAGAGAAAATGCACGAGATAAAAATGATAATCATTGGAATAAAAGGGTCTCAAGCAGAAGCGGAGGACTCAGTTTTAGCGGAGAGACATTTCTTCCATGAGGAAAAGAGAAAGGGAGGAACGGATGAGTTTAGAAGTAGGCAAGTTTGTGGCTAAGATATGGAAGGAGGTCCAGAAGTTCCTGTCTGACAGTCTATACTTTCTCTGTGAAGAAGGAAGAAAAGCCATCCACTGAGGGGCAGGGGGAGAAGTGGGAGAGGAGATTAGGGAGAACAGAGAAGGGTTGGAATGGTGGCTACAACAGGAGCCTGAAACAGAATCTCTGACATTGTCAAGGACCCATGGAGGATGTGGTGGGACCCGTCTATGTGGTTAGGTGACTTCCTCTGGCAGCGGTGAGACCGCAGGTGTGTGCAGACGGGCAAAGCAGACAGTTGCAGTTATATTGGCTCATGATAGGGAGACTGGGGATGGGATGGGAAAACTGCAGGCAGAGGGAGTCACAGGTGTGGATTGCAGGAGCTGGGCCAAATAGAGGTGCAAGTGAAGAGAGAAGGGGGCTGGTGGGAAGGAAATGGAAAGGTCCAGAGGCTGGAAGGATCAGTGAGGCTGAAAAGTAATGTAGCAAGAGAAGTAAGAAAGAGGAAAGATAAGAATGTTGCAATCTGAGAACAGGTGTTAGAATTTGAGTCTTCAGATGTGGACAGAGCTGGACGACAACCAGATCTGGGCACAGCCAAGAGTGTGCGTGCCTGGGGCAAAATAGGAAAAAATAGGAAAAGCCGCATCAGAACTCCATTCCATTTTCCCGAATATTTCAATGAAGTGAGTTTTACTTATAATTATATATAGTATAATAATATATATAATATGTACTGTATAGTGTGTATACATATAAACTATATATAATGTATATTTATACCGATAGTTTGCCTAGCCCGTCCAGTATGTTTTGGAAAACATCAAAGTGAGGAAAGAAAAGAAAACCCCCACATAAATATATATGGATAAAAAGGACCACATGAACATAAACTAAAATGTTAACAGTGAGATCATGTCATGGTTATTTTTTTCTCTTTATTTTTCCAAATATTGTACAATGATCAAATAGTATTTCTATAATCATAAAAAGCAATACATTTACATTTAAAAAGGAAATGATTTATCCCAAATGAACTGTGCTCTTTCCGGATATCTTAGTCTTTAAGGAAGTAATATTCTGAACTACAGAACATATTGCAATGTGTCAGTACAGAGCACCTAATGCAAACAGTAATTCCAATGAGTCACTTTCTTTCCGGCTCATTTTTAACTACGAGATTGCAATCAGGCCCAATTATTTAGACTTATAAATATTTACTCTCAAGACAAGTTCCTTATGCTGATAATGTTGACTTACTAAATACAAGCTGACATTGATATATTATAATTCAAGGTTTCCTTTCCTAAGTGTTATATATTGAATTGAGAGAACTTTATGAAGGGGAAAAAGAAGAAAGAGGACAAAGAAGGCCTTCTCTAACTGCCCAAATTTAACTTGCAACCTCTCCAACAAACACACACATGTATTTCCTATTCCCCTTTTCAGCCTTCTTTGCCTCCCCGGCACTTATGAACATACTATCTGTACCACTGGCATGTGTGAAATCTGACACGTACATCCGTGTATCTTTGGTATATACTAAATCAGAAATTCTGGTTTACCTGGTCTGTGATAGAACATAAGCCTAGCTACTTTTTAAAGCCCCCAAGGTGATTCTCGTGATCAGCCACCATTCTATATAATCGACTCAGTTAAATAAAAATGGAATTTTGGGAGCCTTGGTCCTTTGTTCCATGAATATCAAGACACTCTCTTGGCTGTTAACATTCCTGTCAACTTTAATGTCCCAGCCATTCTGAATACCCGGTTATTCCGTTCCCACCTCGCTGCCAGCTGGGAGAACCCTGATGTACCTATCTTCGGCATCTGCCTCTGTTTCCCCTTTGGGAAATATGACTTAACAAGCCCATTGAAAATGAGGAAAATGAACTCCCAAGGTACTTCAAAAAGGCAAACTGAAAGAAATACCATCGATGGAAAGGTGCACCTGCAGCGACTTGTAAAGGGTTGCTTTAAAATGTTTAATGGTGACTGGAGAGCCACAGCTGGCCAGGTCACAGAGGAGGGTTGTAATGAGCTTCATCAGAAATCCTGGAGCGACAGCTGGCAGAGCTTACAGAGGGCCTTAAGCAAGTTCCTCAGGGATCACGAATCGGCAACTGGCAGAACTGTTAAAGACAAAACTAACTCAGATGACATTTAACTATGCTTTTAAAAAAGCGTTTTATCAAGCAGCATCATTTTTCTTAAGTTTTGCTTTTGAAATAATTATAGATTTACAGGAAACTGCCAAAATACAGAGGTCCCATGTCCCTTCCACTCAGTTTCCACTAATGGTTGCATCTTGTGTAACCACAGTACAAAATCAAAACCAGGACATTGACATTGGAAGAACGAGGGTGTAGTTTTCTGTCACTTTTATCACATGTGTATCATGTAACAATCACTGCAATTGAGATACAGAATTATTCCATCCTTTTTTTCATTTCTCTGGGATAAATTCCCAGGGGAGTGATTGCTGTATCTTCTTGGTGGATTGATCTTTTTATCATAATGTCCTTCTCTGTACCTGGCAATATTCTTTGCTACTTTTTAATGTCTACTTCATGTGATTTCCTCTGACTAAGGTTGACATAGAATACTTTCTTCCATTCTTTTATTTTCAGCCTACCTATATTGTTATATGTGAACTGAACTTCTTACAGATAGCAAATAATTGGATCATGTTTTAAATCTTTTAAAAAAAGCTATCTTTTAGAGCAGTTTCAGGTTTACAGGAAAAATTGAGCGGAAGTAGAGGATTCTATACACCCTCTGTGTTCTAACTTCTCCCTCTTCCCACAGTTTCCCTATTATTAGCATCTTGCATTAGTGTGGAACATCTGTTACAATTTATTAACCAATATTGATATATTGTTATTAACTGAAGTACAATATTTACATTAGGGCTCACTGTGTTGTACATTCTGTGGGTTTAACAAATGCATCGTGTCATGTATGCGCCATTGCAGTGTCATACACAAGAATTTCACTGTCCTAAAAATGCCATGTGCTCCACTTATTCATCCCTCTCCCACAAACCCCTGAAAACCACTGATATTTTCATTATTACTACCTCTGTGGGAATCATAACCTACCTAACTATAAAAAAAATGATAAACTGGAATGAAGTTAGCTGAAAAATAATTCAAGTGGGATCAAATTTCTATAAGCAAAATGAACAGAGCAAATGATTAGTTCTTTTTGAATTAATGAAAAATTACTATCCTATTTTAAACTCATTTTAAATTTGATATAAATATTTTTGCTTAATGGTCACCTTTTAAAGCAGGAATTAATATTTTTCTTTAACTCTCAGTAGTCTGCTTGCCAAAGTACAAATAGGCAATTAGACATTCCAAATATGAAGATAGAGTATGTTCTTTGGGCTCCAAATGCTGATGTTTACAGTAGCTTTAACTCAAAAAAGGTGACTTTGCTACCTCTTACATAATTTGTGTGTGCTGTTTTCAGCTACTGCTAATATTTTGTACAACTGAGAGTAAAATTTTTTGTTATTTTAAATAAGCAATGGCAATAGAAATATTGTAGATTTATCTTGAAAGTGATTGAAACTTGAATAGAAAGGGAAGTCTTCAGGAATAATAAAATTTGCTTGTACAATATAAATCAAAAGTTATTCCGGTTATTACTATGCAAATTCCACCCATCAGTCTCAGCAATCCTGACTCTCCAGTTTATGAAAAGTATGTGATACCTACTCTGAGTCTGCTTTGTTCCACAGCTCAATTCTCCCCACATCTTCCTCTTCCCAGCTGTGCACATAAACCACCCCAACAGGATGCATACCAGTGTGTTAGGGGTAACTAATGCCAGATGCCGTATCCTGTATCTCCAAGACCCAGGGAAACCTCAAGTAGCCTCTGGAGAAGAAATGGGACTGGTTGGTCTAACGCAGCCCACCATGCTGTTTCATAAGCCCTCCACCCCCTTTCCAGTACCCTCTTATCTTAAGCAACTAATTAGACAGGACACAAATTGTCCAGATATTCATTCATTATTTATTCCCTAAATACTTGTTACCTACTGTGTGCTACATATGTTTTAGGTGTATTCTCTGCTCTCTGGCCAGGGGTTGGGGACCACAGATTTGGGGTAGCCAGCTCTGTCCACATCTGAAGACTCAAATTCTAACACCTATTCTCAGATTGCAATATTCTTATCTCTACCCCTTTCTTACTTGCTTCTCTCACTACATTACTTTTCTTTTTTTATTATTATTATTTATGCATTTTGTTTTATTTTTTTGAGACAGAGTCTCACTCTGTTGCCCAGGCTAGAGTACCGTGGCATCGGCCTAGCTCACAGCAACCTCAAACTCCTGGGCTCAAGCAATCCTTCTGCCTCCGGCTCCCGAGTAGCTGGGACTACAGGCATGTGCCACCATGCCCGGCTAATTTTTTCTGTATATTTTTAGTTGGCCAATTAATTTTTTTCTATTTTTAGTAGAGACGGGGTCTCGCTCTTGCTCAGGCTGGTTTCAAACTCCTGACCTTGAGCAATCCACCCGCCTTGGCCTCCCAAAGTGCTAGGATTATAGGCGTGGGCCACTGTGCCTGGCGATACATTACTTTTCAACCTCACTGATCCTTCCAGCCTTTGGACCTTTCCATTTCCTTCCCACCAGCCCCCTTCTCTCTTCACTTGCACCTCTATTTGGCCCAGCTCCTGCAATCCACACCTGTGACTCCCTCTGCCTGCAGTTTTCCCATCCCATCCCCAGTCTCCCTATCATGAGCCAATATAACTGCAACTGTCTGCTTTGCCCATCTGCACACACCTGCGGTCTCACCGCTGCCAGAGGAAGTCACCTAACCACATAGACGGGTCCCACCACATCCTCCATGGGTCTTTGACAATGTCAGAGATTCTGTTTCAGGCTCCTGTTGTAGCCGCCATTCCGACCCTTCTCTGTTCTCCCTAATCTCCTCTCCCACTTCTCCCCCTGCCCCTGAGTGCATGGCTTTTCTTCTTACTTCACAGAAAAAAGACAAACACCTAACCTGCTGGCACTTTGATCTTGGGCTTCCCAGCTTTCAGAACTGTGAGAAATGAAATTTTATTATTTTTAAATTACCCAGTCTGTGGCATTTTTAAATTAAATACCAGACAGGAGGTGAGCATTGTAATATCTAAAAATTTTTTTGCTCCCAAGAAACAATTTTCACCCTATTGGGGGCAATATCTCCCCTGCTGAAAGTGCAGGCTGTAATGCGACTTGAGTTTTAGTTCTTCTTTAACCGACTACGCCACCCTTTGCAAGTCACTCTCACTCTTTGAGATGCAATTTTTTCATTTGTAAAATGAAGAGGTTGAACAACATGTTCTTGAAGACTCATTTGCAGCCCTGGAGTCCTAGGACTTTTGTTAATATATAGTGTGCATGCAAACACTGCAGCTGGCTCCTCCTGCCCTCCCTGCCCTCCTTGTCCATGCCATTTTTACAGGCAGAGGGAGAAGGCAGCATGGGGTATTGTGATTGTTAGTTTCCACCCAAGGCTCCCTCAAAAACCACATGAACTTCTTGAGGACAAAGTCCACATGCATGTGGTACAGTACCTGGCACGATGTTGGCACTTGATCAATGTTTGTATTAATAGAACGGGCTACACAGTATACTCGCAGACTGAACAATATGAAAGTGCCAGTGGTAGAACATTTTGACAGTAATTGCATAGCCTAACTCATGTACCATGGAATTCAGTGGCACCTGCCTGTACTGTAGCTCACAGGGCAGCATCTGACGTGTCAAGGCGTCAAGAAATATTTAAAGAAGGAAGAAACATTTAGAGTAAGAGAGAGGAAAAGGTCAGAGAAGACATATTGTTACAAATTTTATGTTTATTTAAAGCCTTCTAGTAACTTTAGCTATAGTTGATGGTTCTTCCCTAGACTCAGCAGGTTAGTTAATGAACTTGGTGAAAATTGAGTATGTAGGGATATTACCATCGAAAATTTTTATACCATTTATAGTATAAACCCATGTCATAAAATTAAGAAGCAAAATTGCTTACCTTTGTAAAGCACTTTCTAGTTTCCCAGGGACTGTCTCATTAATTGTCACATTGTAGTCTCCAGAAAAGTTTCATAAGGCAATGCAATTGAGTAAATCCACTGAACCACTAACAGATCATTTTTCCTTTGTTAACCACATTTATATCTTGTGCTGAGATCTCAGCAATGCTGTCTTCGATACAAGATAACTCATTTGCCACTGTCGGCCACTAACCTTGTGAATAGACTAAGAAAATGCAAGAGACTGTTTCCAGTAGCAGCTGCCAAGACTTGCATCATGGAATGCAACGGATAGAAGGAACTTTATCTTGTGGTGTGAATATTCTTAACCTTGGGTACGTGAGTCTCTAAAATTGTCTAGAAAACTTTGTGGCCATGAGAATGTTTCTCATGATGGTCCATAGCTTCCATCAGATTATCAAAGACTAATGGGCTGCACGATGACAGCCCACTATTTACATATGAGACAAGTGAGCCAGGAGAGGCCAAGGAAGTCTCTTGGGTTCCACAGCACAGCTAATTAGAGGCAGAATCTGATTTGTGGCATTTTTAGCTAAATGTTATTTTCCTCTGTTGTAAAAGTGCATTCAGGAGTCATGAATTTATGACCCCAATCGGGGAATAGTTATAATCCACGTGTAACTTAGAGTACACAAGGATCTTGCACATGCCTGCTTAGTTTATCCTGAGGACCCAGCATTTAATTGGATGAATTAGCATTGCCTTAATTATACTATTTCAGAAGTATACAGAAAATGAGTCATTTTCACAAGGAGAAAATTTAGTGTGTAATAAAATTTGAATAGAACTGGTAATGCTACATGATTACAGATTAACACGTATATTCAGTTTCCTTGGAAATGCTTAGGCAGAGGATATTATTTAACTATTAAGAAATTGGGAGCAAATCTAATTTGTAACCCAGAACAGAATTAACTCATTTATAAAAAATAGTAGTAAAGATAGTAACAAAGCTTATCATAATCATAAAAAGTCAAGGACACAATTTTTTTTTTTTTTTTTTGAGACAGAGTCTCACTCTGTTGCCTAGGCTAGAATGCTGTGGCATCAGCCTAGCTCACAGCAACCTCAAACTCCTGGGCTCAAGCGATCCTCCTGCCTCAGCCTCCCAATTAGCTGGGACTACAGGCATGCGCCACCATGTCCGGATAATTTTTTCTATATATTTTAGTTGGCCTATTAATTTCTTTCTATTTTTAGTAGAGACGGGGTCTCGTTCTTGCTCAGGCTGGTCTCGAACTCCTGAGCTCTAACGATCCATCCACCTCGGCCTCCCAGAGGGCTAGGATTACAGGAGTGAGCTACCACAAGGACACAATTTTAAAAGGGCACCAGTGCTAATGTTTAAAGTGGAAATATAGGAAATGTTAGTAGAATTATGTGCAATAAAATTTCCTAATTTTTGTATGTGGTAATTTTCCCAAATTATCTGAATAGTACTTTTTTGATGATAGTTATCTTATCAACAAGAATATAATCTAAGGAGAAGCAATTAATTGAATGGTTAGTTTGTGCGAAAATAAGAAAACAGTTGTAGCTAGTTTTAAAAATAACCTTTTACACCTTCATTCAGGTTCCTTCCTCCACTCAGCTCTTTATATATTTTTTCCACACCAAAACTAGCTCTCAAGAGAAAGGTCATGGTACTAAAATATAAATACCTGAACATACTGTCATGTTTAGATGGCAAATCTCAAAAACTGCAAGAAAACACACACACACAAAATGTGTGTTACCCTATTATCAAATAGGCAAATGTCCACATATTTTATGATATTGCACAGTGCTGAAAATAGGATAAACTCCTCATGGATCTGAGGAAAGAAAGCATCAC
This sequence comes from Cheirogaleus medius, assembly GCA_008086735.1. Taxonomy (NCBI): domain Eukaryota; kingdom Metazoa; phylum Chordata; class Mammalia; order Primates; family Cheirogaleidae; genus Cheirogaleus; species Cheirogaleus medius. Next base: position 12,340,243 of record VBSM01001124.1, on the reverse strand, counting down.
TTTCAAAGTGCAGCGGGGCACAGTGAGTGCATTCTCTGTGGTTCCTGGGCAGCCAACAAAGTTCCCGAAAGGGTTGTAGGAAGCACCACTCCCCATTCCTTTAGAGAGTTCTGGATCACTCTGGAGTGTGGAGAGGAGATGTAGAGAGGGATCTTGGACCCCAAGATTCCTGAGCACAGGGAGCGCTTGCTGGGGATGACAGAGGTGGAGCTGGAGTGAGGTGCTGTGCCCCTGTGGCTTTGCTCCCTGTCCCATTAGCTGGAAAGGATTACAGTGGCAGCCACCTCAAAGAGCCACAGGGGAAGATGAGGACCTCTGAAAACCTTCTTTACAGTTCTTCTAACTGTAATGGGGCTCTCTGGGTGGTATGAGTTGGTGATAAGGAAGGAAGAATATGTGGGAGAAAGGATAGGAAGAGTCAGAGACATTGTGGGGAAGCCAACCATGAGTCACTGTCACAAGACAGGAGAGGCAAATGGCACCTCCCTCTCCTGGTTGTTGTTCCAGCTTTTGGCCATTCAGAGAACAAGAGGAGAGTGTTCAGAGCAGTCATAGAACTATGACCTTGACCTATGCAGCAGGGAATAATTTAGAGATGCTATCACAAAGGGTCATTCCATTAGCCACCACTGGCCCAACGGCCAGCCGACTATGTGCATGGCCTTGTGGTAAGGCTGGGAAGAGAACAGAGAGATAACACAGGGTTCTCTCCCTGTCTTAAAATCTGATTATGACCTGCAAATGGTAGCAACTGTGAGAAACCCCTCTCTACTCCTGCTAGAATAACTGAGAAGAGTGGTGCCAGGTCCTCAGTGAGGGCTTCTGAGATGGTTGTTGTGTTTGCCTTGGGGAAGCAGTGAGCTCCAGAGAGTTGGAATTCTGTCAGTGCTGCTTCCTTGGCAGGCCTTGCACTATTGCCTATTGGCAATGGCTCCCCTTCCCCACTCTTGATTATAAATTCCTTTGGTCAGTGTCTCTGGCATGGTGCCTTATTTATTGCAGAGTTGTTATTCTGTAAGATCAGAGCCACAGGCAGGCCAAATTTTTTTGCCAGTCATGCTGACCCTGCCATCCTTCCACCCCTACAACTTGCATTTTCCCTGGGAGTTTTAATAGTGGGGATAGGAAGGAGAGTTTTCTGTTTATTGGTGGGGATTCTTCCCAGGAGCTGTAGGACTTGTAACCTGCCTTCTAGCCTCAGCCATGGAAAACATTTTATTCCGAGTGCTTGGCATATCCCACACCTACACTGGTGACAGGCCAGGGGAAAAGGGCCAGAGGGTAAGGAACCAGAAGGTGACCACACTCTGAATTCTCCCCTTTCCTTTGTGCCCAACATGTATACCAGAGTGATATGAGGTTCCAACAAAGGTGGTTTTGAAGGAGAACAGCCTAAAGAACAGCAGAAGGGGCAGAAGGCATAGGTGTCCCATATATCTGTCCTTGACGCTTTGAGGAAGGGGATGATAAAGAGTGAGCGGCACATCATGCTTGCTGATGGCCACTCCTGCTCTCCGACTGCCTGTGTGGGAGTCACCCTGCACACACAACAGGAAGTAGGCTTGAGTGAGCATAATTCACTGAGAATTGCAATTTATAGATCTGCTCCTTCTGGGCAGCGCATCATTGACAAGAACCTAAATTTGAGTCTGACGAGTCCAGTTCGTTATCTTTAATACTTGAAGTGATCCTTTTACCTTGAGTCTTGACTTTGATTTTTTAAGGATTAGATGAAATATGAACTGAGAGTGTATCATAACTAATGTGAAATTTACCAAGTTCTTAATGCACATGTACATTTGTCCAACAACTATAAATGATATTGAACATAATTCTGGTGTTAGATCAACCTCTCCTAACTTGTAACTAGAACAAAAGACTCAGTCAAACCTAGCTAAGGGGGAAAACTTTTTTTCCCCCCACTCCCTTCCTAGTTTTATGTCATTCATAGATGATATTCTCTACCCCATGCTGGTCTGATTTGGAAGTCATATCATTTTTGTGAGGTTCTCATTCTAATTTTAGAAAGTTGACGGTTTATCTGAGTATAATTGATCAGATTTCATGTTCTAAGTAGGTATTCATTAAATGTAGTTCTCTATCTCACGCTACCATATTCCCTAAGTGATTACTGCAAAGATTCATGTGATGGTTCATTCTCTTCCTATGCTTGCTTTTTAATTTCTTACTTCACTATTCACCGCTGCCCACAGTTGTGTGATGGGATAAAGATTAAATGGGCTACCTATTTTTAAGAAAATAATTCCTTTTCCGTCGAGTGCTACTTGAAAAGATTTCCCCTTCTGTCAAAAGGACATTGACTTTATATTTCTTCTGTTACTACCAAAAATATAAACCCTTACCTGCAGCTGCCCAGTGTTTTAATTGCTAACCATTTCATGTCTACACAGAGTGCTCATCAATTACCTTTCAACTTGAGGGGTTGGAGGACTACACCAAAAGAGTGACAAGTGAGGAATCTGGAGAAAGCATACCCCAGGCAGAGGAACAGCAAGCACAAAGAGCCCAAGATAAAAAGTCTATGTAATACCAACTTGACTTTAGACACTGTCCTGCTCACCAGGAATAGCAGAAATGAGAACATCAACAGTCTTCATGGTTTGTAGCCTATACATAGTTTCCTAAATATTGTTTATAACTTATTTTCACATAAGCTCTAGCATCAATTTTCTCAAATTTTGGAAAGAGAAATCTCTTGGGATATATGTAACCAGTGAAAACTTCTGCACTTAGGTTTTCACACAATTGCTTCTATATGCACACCTTTTGGTAACTTCATTCCTCAATTCTTCTTTTGTATTGTAGCTAGAAATACTAAATGCGATATGGATACCTTAAAGAAGTAGAGAAAACAGAATTTTATATAGCTTGTGAAGTAGCTGCTTGGAAACAATTTACACTAAATTTTATTAGATTAATATGCTTTCTGGCACTATGAGAAGTGGCTTTAGTGAACATCTAGGATGTTGGTGTCTCTCTAACTCAAAGGAATCTGCCAAGAGAAATGAGTCTGTCATTTGATGAAGTCAGTATTGTAGCAGTTCCATGAAGAATTACAAAATATTCTGGACTACTTGTTTGTTAGCCACAATATAATGCTAAACAAGTTTTAAAGTAATGGATATTGCACTTCTTAAAGTAAAGAAATACTGTAGAATTTCAAATATATTAGCAGTAGTCTTTAGGTTAATAAAATCTTGTTGCAATGATACAGGAAGACCCTCTTTATTTTTTATGCTTGCAAACTCTTTGGCAAAGTCTCAGGATTTTTCTTTTTGGTAGGGGCTCAGTAATGTTTGTCATGTGCTTATGAAATTACAGAATAGATTCAAGTCCAAATGATGACAGTGTAAAAAGGGATCAGTTAACACTAATTTTATGTAGTATATGCATGATTTCCCATCAACTACCAAGGATTCAGGTCGACTAATTAATCCAGTTTATACAGTTTTGCATACTGTAATAACACTATTCATTGTAAGGCAAATCCATCTGTTTATATATTTAGATTTGGTGAAATTGGAGGATGCTAGAAGCTAGTTTTAGAATACTTTTGTTTAGATCAGAGACTTGTTTCCACCTGAAAAGAATGGTTGTTTAAATTAAAGACATAAAAATAATTAGTTATACACAAATACCACCCCCCCAACACACACATTAGTTTGATCCTTGAGGCAAAGGATATAGTTTAAGTAAAATTATTATCGTGCAAACAATTTAATCTTTGTGATTTCTCCAAATTTTCTTTTATTTCTCTATTACTTTCTAAACATTCCTAAATCACATTAACATTTCCTTTATACACTATAGAACTGCCATGCCATGCATTAATAATTAGTTGTTATTTTCTAATTATTTGGCTTTTTCTTCATGCTTAAGGTTCTTTCTGGCATTAAGTTTGAGACTTAAGAAGAGTCAGTTAATTTTATCATTTTCCTATGTTAGGAAACTTAAGAACTAGCAATAGCCATTACTTAAATGCTATTTATTAGGAAACAATTTTGACACTAGAAGTACTAATTCTGATACAAAATATAAAGAATTGGAATGAAAAAAGACACAAGAGATTTCTTAAATAATAAGATTTCAGATCATTTCCCCATATCGCACCAATATTTCCAATTCTATTTTTGACTATATTTAAAATTTCTTTTACCTCATATAAATTCATTCTATGTATTTATGATGTAGATACTAGCCAGGCTTATTTTTTATATGGTAATATAAAGTCGAAGTGTTTGGTGAAAATGATAGTTTATTTACTTGTTGAGATACAAATCATAGGGAAAAATCTGCTTTGAGAACACTGAGTAGAGAATACCTTAAAAGTGCCCTTGTATAATAAATAATTACCAATATAGCTTTCATTCCAGCAAATTCCACTAATACACTATGAAAACATAAAATTGAATCATGACCAGCTGAAATTCATTTTTTCCCCACTATGCCCCAATTTAGTATGATAAAGATGAGGAAATAATCATTTTTAGTTTGCAATAATAAAATTTCACATTAGGAAGGTTGCATAAAAATGAGAAGCACTTTCTAGGAAGCAGGCTAAAGTGGAACTTCAAGGCAATGTTTTCGTAGGTATAAGTAAGGCCAGAAATATTTAATTTGGAAACCATTTGACTGGAGGTTGTAAAAGGTCAACAGCAGGAAAAAAAACAAAAACTAGGGCAAATGGTATTCTCCAGTTCTCACTTGCAAATCCCAGTGAAGCCAATGGAAAGTTTATGGAAATATCCAAAAGACACATTTGGCCTAGTTCAAAAGCTCTATTAAATTAATAATTTAATACATTGTCCTAGTTAAGTCTTGTCTTTATGGTCCTTTTAACGTTATTTTACCTAGGATTTGTTCATAGCTTGCTTGGAAATTACAGAAAAGTAGGTAAGCTAATAACGGACATTTGACCTCTGACTTAACTTCAAAGATACTTTGACTCTCTCACGCTTCCCACACTACAGTGAGGAAAGGCCCTATGTAAAGAAATTCATGAATCCAAGGAAAGGTTTGTGATTTTTAATACCCACAAAGTGGGAAGTATAGGTAGATGTAAAATGTATACTTCTGATACTTAGCTTAGGGGAATTTAGTCTCTGAAACAAACTAAACTGTATCTAGAACTGAATGTTATAAGTTTTGTTACAAGTTTTATTTTCTAATACTGAGAGCATAAATGTCATTGTAGCTGTTTCCTTGTGGTATAAGGAAGAACTAGTGGCCTCTTACTTTCTGTGACCCATATTTACAAAGCCTCTATTTTGGCCCGGTACTGCCTGAGGTACACAGCAGTGTATCTTGCCAGTGGTACCAGATTTAGTTTCTGGAAATGCAGGAGCAAAGCATCACTTCATGGCATTTTGGAGTCAGTGGTTAGAGAAATTTGATCTCCTCAGGGAGGTGGACTTTGATAAGTGGCTACCATTGGGTTTCAGACCTATCTTTTCAGGTGGGACCAATGAGGCTTTCTAGAGATATCTGCTAAGAGAAGAGAAAGCCAGGAGACACATTCTCCCCTCAAAACTCCCATAGACTGGGGAGCCAGAGCAACTCAGTTCATATTCCTGCTCTATTACTTACCACTTCTGTGACCTTACTTTAATCTCTCTGAGCTTCAGGGACCTCATTCCCCCCAAAATGGACAAAATAACAGGGTTTTGTGAGAATTTAAGAGTTAAAATATTTTGGGGACCAAGAGCATTGTTTTTTTGCAGCTTAGCTCTCATTATTATTCTATATTAGGTACTCTCCCTCAGATTTGTTTCTTAGGTCAATACCCTTCCCAGTCCCCCCTTGCCCCATGAAATAATGTCACAGGGGCTTGTAATAGGGCCTGAATGGGAGTATGTGGAGGCAGAGGAAGATGAGATAGAAGCTGAAAGAGAGGCTTCAGTAAAAACTCTGTGAACTCTCCCTTCCCCCACCTCATCTAACACTATTTGACGAAAAGTAGAGAGAGCATTGTCCTCACTCTGCTGCGAGCAGTGCCCAGGGGCATCTAGCCACCGCAGCTGAAGGGGCTGAGCGGGGGACCCTGCCGTCTAGAGGCGGGGGTGGGTGGCTTTGCGGGGCTGGAGAAGAGGAATGAAACCAGATGTCACACAGCAACCACTCTCTCTGGTTCCTGAGCCCTCCTGAGACCTTCCCTGGGGGTGCTACGAAACGTGATCAAGAATTGGGGGGAGGAGGGTTCTTGGGAAGTTGACACAAATGTATCAAATCAGCAAACACAGTTCTTTCTTGTCTATTACACACCAGGCAGGGTATCAGCAGTTGGCGACACAAAGATGCTGAAGAGGTCCCTGACCTCAAGTCCTTGTCTGGTTCGTCCTGGTGCCCAGACATTTTCACTACCGTATTACGATTTCTGAGGAAGCACAGGCCCGGGCATTCCGTGAGTACACCAGGGACCCATGGTTGGGACATCAGGGAAAGATGACTACAGGCGTCAGCCCGGCAGAGGGAGATTTCAGATAGAGGGAGCCGTCCGGGGCAAGAAAATGAACTTTTTTGTGTCACATTTGCATTTTCATGTCTTAATTTTCTCTGAAAATATTGATGGCACAAACGAAGTAAATTCCTGCTTGTAACGCCAAAGGGGTCACTTACTATGGCTTACGCGTTGAACTAGTCCTAATATCGCCACTTCAGAAATGTCTTAATATTAATACTGACAAGAAACAGGCATCTTTCGCAAGAAGCGGGATTTCACTCCTTGGCGCTTAGGGAAAGGGGACGGGAACAGAATCCCCAGCGCTGGGCCAAGGGGCGGCGCGCTCCGCCCGGGCGCGGCACGCGTCCGCCCGCCGCGCCCCCTCCCGGTCCCGACCGAGAGGGGTGCGCCAACGCTCGCGAGAGCCCTCTCAGCTTCCACGTTTGCCACGTTCCAAAGAACCGGGACAGACTGGAAAGCCAAAGCCGCCCTCGCTCACAGGCGGCTGTGTCGCGCCAGAACGGCCCCAAGTCTGCGGGGGGCGGGGAAGCGCACCAGGGTACCGCCACCTCATAGAGGCCGTTGCGATTGGCCCGCACCCGCCGTCACTCAGCCCTCCGCGGGCGGGGCGAGGCCGGGAAGGGGCGTGGCCGGGGCGGGCGAGCCGCGCGCTCTCGCCTCGGGAGGGAGTCACAGGTCCGGCACACGCGAGGGCCGGGCGCGCGCAGCCGGCACGCGGGTGAAAGTCCTCGGAGGCGCGGCGGGCGGTGCGTAGGCACAGGCTCTGCTGCAGGAGCCGCGGCCCGCACCCGCTCCAGCGCCCGCCGCCGTCAGTGGCCCCAGGCCCGCCGTGTCCCCCAGCGCACTGAGGTCCCCACCGGCCCTCGCCGGCCCATCGCGCAGCGTGCGATGGCCCCGCGCAAGAATGCCAAGGGCGGCGGCGGCAATAGCAGCAGCAGTGGCTCCGGCAGCGGCAGCACGAGCGCGGGCAGCAGCGGAGGCAGCAGCAGCTCCGGGGCCCGGAGAGGTCAGAGGCCCTGGGGGTTCGGGGTCCGGGGCCGGGCCTTGGGGTGGGAACCTGGACGGCGGCGGGCGCTGCGGGTCCATTTCCTCAGGTCCCGCCGCGCGCCTCCTTCATCCTCCGCTTCGCTCCTGCTTTGGGCGCGGGGCGGAGGCCGCGCTCGCCAGGCGGGGCCGGCGGGCGGAGCAGGCTACGCGCCCTGGTGTTGGCTAAGTCGGGGAGCCCCTTCCTGGCAGTTCCCACACCTGCAGGGCGCAGCTGAGATGGAGGTCCTTGATCGACTCTTTTTTGGCTTACTGTGGAATTGAAGATGGGAGTAAGAGAACAATTTATCTTTGCCTTGCATGTATTGGGGGAGTTTGCAAATGAGCCAAAGTCAGGGAAAGTAAGTTCCTGCGTAACCAGCAGTTTTTCAGTGCAACTCAAAGGAGAGACTCTTCTGGGGGTGGGGGTGGGTGAAGGTGTTGAGGGGGGGTAGTTGGGAGTGATTTGAATGTTCTTGCAAAACTGTTTTTGCTTTTATGTAGCTTTCTTAACATGCGTTGCAGATGCCTTTAAAATATCACGGAATGCCATGAAAGAAATACTGGATGAGTTTCTCTATTTTTACCTTTTTTGCTTAAAAAAAATCGATTGATTCACCTTTTTCCTTCTCTATGTGCATACCCAGCAGAGAGAGGACAGATGTTTTAAATCTGTTTCCGCTCATATTTCAGTGGTTCTCGGTTTCTTTTATACTTCCTTTGACTCATATTTAGGATATTGAAACTGGAAGACACATGTGTATTGAATGTGAGCTGTAAACTTCACTTGAAATGGTTTAGACTCTTTGTTTGCTGACATCTGCATGTAATGCAGTCATAAATATGAAAAAAAATCAGATAACTATAGTCACACTTCAAAGAACTATTGTAATTACAGCACTTGTCGCTATCTGAAATTGTCTTCTTATTTTCATGTGTATTGTATTTGTCTCATTCTCTCTTCATTTCTTATCCCCAATTCCTAGAATGGTCCTGTCCCATAATAGGTGCTCAATAAATATTTGATTAGTGAATGCATGAATTTAAATGGTGAAAGTAATGCAGTTAAATCCATTGCACACATTTACATTCTAAGAAATATTAATAATATTTATATTCTAAATGGAAAGAGCTAAACAGTTTGAAGTTCAGTGCAAGCATATTAATTCACCTTTGACGTAAGTAAAAGTTTGTGTTTCTTTTCTACTTGTTTTTAAGTGTCAGTTCAGCATGTAGAGGGGTAGATTAACTGCCTTAGGTGGCTGGGGCTACCCTTTTTAACATTTCTAAATGAGGAGAGCCCATTGTGAGCCTTATGTGTGAAGCAGAAGAAGCTGACAGACTTGAATGTTAATTGTTTCAAAAGTTTTTTGTGGCTGTTTACAAGTGAAACATTTCTTCGCTCCATTTTATCCTTTGTGCTTTTGAGTAGAGAACTGACTGCATCTGAGGAAGTCACTTTATATGGCCTGTTACTGGTAAGAATTAATATTGAGAAATGTGTGTCATGTTTCTACCCCAATCAATAAATATTTGAAACATTTTAACAGGCAGGTGATAAGTTTAGGAAATGTTGTGACCTAAATTACTTTATCCTGACTGTCATATTCAGGCATTTTAGAGGAGGCTCTGTCCATATGTGAGATCCAAGCCTTTTAAACATTTTGTGCATTGAATCCATAATTGTCTTGAAATAGACGCCATATGTATAAGAGAGAGAAATACCTATGTTACAAAAAACAAAAAGTTGATGTTGGAGCTCTGCATATTACATAATGAGTATTCTTTTTCCGCAGCCATTTTTTTTTTAAGTAAATATTTTGTTCTGACTGTGTGCCAGGTAGAAGGCACTAGAAATGGAAACCAGGACTCTTTCCATCATTCTAACCTGAACAGTTACCTTGCTATGTGAAAGTGTGATTATATTGTTTTCTTATAGCAGGATATACCTGAAAGATAAAGCCAACTTTTATTGCTGTGTTTATCTAGTGGTTGAGGTATGGACATTGTGCAAACCATTCCCATCTGCTGGAGAAATAAAAGCTGAAGAATTTTCAGCAGTGCCATTACTGTGAGGCCCATCTAGTTCCCTGCTCTAATCATATAGATAAAGAAATTAATGCCCAGAAAGATTGCCTAGTTCATTGAAGGTGGTTTAGTTCATGGAAACTCAACTAGTTAACTGGAATAACCAATACTAGAACCTAAGTTCTCTGTTAGTCATTCATTTTTCCATACTACTTGAATTTTAGGTTCTCTAATATGTAAGATTTTATGGGAATGGGGAGTTGAACTAGATTATCAAGTTTCCTTCTGGTACTCTCTCCATGGCATTACTACACTTATTGAAGAAAAGTACGCTTTTGTCACATCATTAGTTAAATATCCTTTGACCAAAATTGTGCTTGAAACCATATATTTGAAAATCTTAATTTGAGAAGAAGTACATGGATTCATAGTATATTCACCATAGTATTAAGATGTTTTGCTCTGAGAATCAGAAGTTGATGGCATTGGTCACATTTTTTATTTTTTGTGTAAAAGTATGGGGTAAGAAGAACCCAGTCCTTTGAAGCATGCATTTTAGGGAAAAGGTGATTTTCTGGCCAGATTGTTTATCTTGGTGGTTGCTTCATTGAAAAGTGATATTTGGAAGCTAGAATTATGGGGTTTTATATTACAGAAATTTTTTAAGCAAGTGTCTACTTTTTATTTCCTTCAACTTAAATTTAAAAATGATAAAGTGGTTTTCTACAGAGTTCAATTTCACTGTTTTTAGTTTTATTCTTTATAAAGTAAAAGAAACAAGGTATGTTAACTTCAATTTGTGTATAGAATTTAATTTGCATGGCAAACTGGGACCAGGAGAAGCTTTTTACAAATTTATTTATTTGAAAATTTTTGGTGAAGGATCATGATGTCCTTTTGAGCTGATTTCATAGACACTTGTGTGTGTAATGTTTTTTGTTGGTTTAGCTTTTCCCTTTCACCCACTCCTTCCCTGTGTCTTCTCTCATGCTTTCTATCTGCCTGTTTATTTCTTGTGAGTGTCATGCTACTGTATTTCCCTTGACCGGTAGGTGTCACTGTAGAACGCTTTCCCCCCTCCCCCCAATTTGAAGCTTCAGGTTATATAACAGCAGTTAGTTTCATTACTATTAAATATTATTTAACCAATCTGTACATACTCAAAAATATTGATGGAAAATTACTTAAAAGCTCTTAGCTACTACTGCTTTTTAATTCTCTCAAGGTCTCTAACAGTAGATTTTGAAATTTAGTAGTAAGAATTTATCCCAAGCAGCTTAATTAGAATTAAATATAATTCTGTAAAACAAAATATTCAAAGATTCATTTTATGGATATTAATCATTTAGACAAACACTTCTCAGCTTTTTTTTTTTT
>VBSM01001124.1:12313143-12329234 GCA_008086735.1 Cheirogaleus medius | reverse complement strand
ATAAACATACGGGTGCAGATGTCTTTATAATAGAGTGACTTATGCTCTTTTGTTTTTTCTTTCTTTCTTTCAGTGTCGCCTAGGTTATTAAGTAACTAACAGGTGCAATTCACTACTGGTTGCATTCTGGAGCCCTTACATGAAGGGACCCTAGTGAAATTTTCTTTCTTTAGCCAGAGACTATCAGTTAGGGCCAACTGCTTAATCTTCCATTACTCATTCTAGGATGAAAAGATAGGAAGGTCATAATTCTTCTTCAACAAGAATTGTTCCTATTTTGTGTTTAGTTGAACAGCATTTTATCCAGCCTGGCCAGATCATATTAAACCAAGTACTAAAAAATGTCCTGAGGGGGTTCATGAACACAATTCTAAAAGACCAGTTAACCTCTGGTGGGCTGGGGAAGTAAAAGAAAGATCTGTATTTTAGTCTTGCTTTGAAATCACCTGAATCATAGAGATTATTAGAAAATGAATGTATGAGGTTTTCATTTTCAGCAAAGTACCAAGAGACTAGATAAAGGCTCCTGTAGGCTCTCCTTCCTATTTTTAGTTAGTATCAGCTATTTAACTCTGAGCTCTTTGGTCCCAATAGGAAAAAACCTTTTTCTCCAGAAAGACGTGGTAGTTTGGGAGAAAGAATCTGATGACCTGGATCACATTCATTTTAGAACTGTGTGACAAGTTGCTCAAAATCTCTAGTCCCAGATTCCTGAAACCGAATTATTCTCTACTTTCAGAGTAGCCCTAAGACCTATTTCATGTGCCTTCATGCTTCTCAGATGTCTCCATTAAAGTGCTTTTAATGATAGGGGTGAATTCAAAACTTTGGAGAATATAAAAGTATAGATCTAAGCAGGCCATTGCATGCTTGAAATTTTTTGATGATTTATTGGATGAAATTTATTTTATATTTGATAGCTTCTGTATTTTAAGTAATATAGATGCTTTTGAAGTCGTGCTTATGCTGTGTCTTTGGGTACTCCTTGATACATTTCTGTCTAGTTTTGGGGGGTGTAAGTATTTATTTGCCCCTTAGCCCTCAAGTTGCTGATTTGCCATCTGATTGCTCAGAGGTCTGTAACATACTTGGATACATTTTAGTCTTTTGATGATATTCCAGCCACTGTTGTAACATCATGAAAATATGCAACTTAGTTTAAGTCTCGATACTTCTGCATCACTTCTAAGGGCTTTGACTTCATTCTGTACCAAGGTATAAAAATGTTTTTAAATTAATCTCCCTTTGATAAAACCTGTATGGGCATAGAACCCTATCTACAGCTTACCCGAATCTCTGGGAGAAAACCTCAGTCTTCTGTCAGGGGACATGGAGGTGCAGGAGCTGGCTCCTTTGCTGCCGGCGGCCGCTCTGCACTGCACACACGTCACTGGGTGAGTGCGTGTCTGCTTCGGTGCTGCAGTCCTGGCCCTTTCTATTAGAGGACTAGAGATTCAGGATGTTCATTTCTTTTTACCTCCCCGTGTACCACTGTAGGGGTATATTCTGGAGTCCAGCGCTTTAACCTTTTTATTTTCTTCTGGTGCTGCTAGGAGCCAAGATGGTATTTTCTTGTCAGTCAGTCATCTTTATTTTTGAAATTTTTTATTATTTTATTCCCCTAAGCTGAGGGATGCTTCAGGCACTTGTTCTGCACTTGATATTTGTTTTTCAGGGATTTGTCTTGGTTACTTTTGACTGACGTGGTTATCTTTCAATGGCAGATCGCTGAATGTAATTTAATTCTGATCCCATTGATGACAGCTGAGGAGAAATTTGGTCTAGATAACCTATTAGATTTAAGGGAAGCGTTGAGCTCACTTGGTGATAAATCTTTTCAACAATAGTTACAGAAGATCTTTTGAAGGATCTGGGCTGTTCTTTGGCTCCCTGTGCGATCCAGGTGGCTTGCCCACTTTGACGGTTATTGTCTGCCTGTAGACATTTTCTGTGCTCTAGTGAAGAGAGGGTCAGTGAATCCAATCGGGGTGGGGTAGGGGGAGTTGTCCAGTTATAACAGGTTCCCAAGGACAGCCCTTGTAGAGGAAACCACTGTTGCTGTACTTGGAGAAATGCCAGCACTTCCCACCTGTGTGACCACAGGTTTAACCCAGTGACTCATTCTGTATGGAAGTCAGCAAGGATCAGTCTTAATTTTAAAGTAGGAGAATTAAGTTTGATAAAATGATTTTATTCCACAGCCAGCATTGTTGTAACTGCCTTTTCTCATATTTTACACAGGTCTGACAGCCATTTTACTATGCCACAAAGTATAATCCATTGCTCTTTCATTGTCCTGTCTATAACTTCTGTTTCTGGTTTACTATACCGCTATTATACACATTCCCCCATCTCCACCATATTTTACACTCTGCTTTTAATTTCAATTTTTTAAAAGTGGTGTGCTGGAAAGCTTCTTTTTGATCTTAGGTTCATATGTACATTTTATTTAGGAGCAGTTAATTTTTTTTTTACATGAACTTAAAAATCTCTGGTATAAATGTTTGTTGAAAACAAACTAGTGTTTAACTTTACTTTTTAATTTTTCAATTCTTTGAATCAATTTTTTTTTTTTTTTTTTTGGAGATAGGGTCTTGCTCTGTCACCTAGTCTAGAGTGCAGCGGCATCATCATAGCTTACTGCAACCTCAAACTCCCAGGCTCAAGTGATCCTACCATCTTGGCCTCTCAAAGTGCTAGGATTATAGGCATGAGCCATGAGTTTTTTGAATTGTTCAATGGACTTGCTTTTTGGCAGAGAGCCTTTTCTAACTTCTAGAATAAAAATATTTCTATGTGCTGCTCTTTAAAACCATATCTACTTGAAATATTACATATTTAGGACCTATAAACAGGTATAAAAGGTAATACAGTGAATACCCATATACCTACTATATAGGTTAAGAAATGAAACATTACCAAATTCTTCGATTTTCCTCTCCTGTGGTATCCCTTCCCAACCATTCTTATATATTTTATGATAGTGTTTATAATAATATATGCACAAAATGAAATGTATTATATAATGTTACATTGCACATTATACATGCATGTAAAATGTACCTATTGTTAAAAAATATATTTGAAAACTGCTTAGAAAGTGTATCTATATCCCTATGTATAGAAATATATATATATATACACACATACTTATTTAGCATGTGTTAACAGTTTTGTGAATAGGATCTTAGTTGGCAAAGCAGTTTGACATCATTTGTTTGAAATTCCTCCAAACTCTAGTTCTTTATTTTCATATATACATAGTTCTGCACTGTATGAATGTGCCACTTTTCATTTAGCCATCCTGCTGTTGAAAGCCACTTTGGTTTTTTTCTTTCAAACAATGTTGCCTACAACACTCTTGTATTTTTCTGTTTGTTCTTGTTTGTTTTGTATTTGTAGTATTGATCTGTAGAATTTCTTTCTATATCCTGTACTTTTTGAGTATTTGTATGTGATAAAGGGCTTCTCACAGCCTGATTATTCACATTGTCATTTTCTGTGGTATATTTTGAACAGAATTTTAAGATTTTAATATATTAATAATATATTTTTAAGTTTCTACTTTATGATTCATGACTTTGTGCTTTATTTAATACATCCTTTCTAACACAGAGATCATAAAACATTCTCTTATCTTCTTCTGAAAGATCTGAAATTTTGCTTTTTCACATTTATATCTCTGAACTATCCGGTATAGAATTTTATTATATATTGTGAATAGGGATTTAATTCAATATTTTAAAAACATGGATAATGAAAACGTCATGTACCACTAATTGATGTCTTCTTTTTATACTAATCTTCAGTATCATTTCTTGTCTATAAATATGTGGGGCTCTACTTTGTTCCAGGCATGTAGGGGCAACATCTAACTGAGTTGCTCAATATAGCTTTGTAGTAAGTATCTGATAGAACATGTCGTTCTATCTTGTCTTTTTCACCATCGTCCTTGCTGATTTGGTACTTTTTTTATATTCCATATTCTAGAATCTGCTTATCAAGTTTCATGACAAATATTTGGGTATTTTGGGTGGCATTGTATTGAATTCATAGAAAAATTTGGGAGAATTACACATATTTATAGTATTAAATCTTTCTATATATGAGCATAGTGTGTAATTTCCTATTTAAGTCTTACAATTTTTATAATTTTATAACTTTATCCAAAACTCATGCTCATCTTTTATTAGATGTAGTCTAGGTACTTTGTATTTTAAAAATAATTTTGATAGTCTTTTAACTAACATTTTATTATGAAAATATAAAAATATGCATCCAAGTTGAAAGAATTTTACAATGACCCCACCACCTAGATTCTACAGAAGTTAACATTTGGGTATATTTGCTTTATGTAATATCCAACAGTCAATTAATCATAGTCTTTTTTGCATTTCAAAGTAAGTTGTAGCTATCACTACACCTCACTCTCCTAAACATTTACGCTTACCTGTCATTAACTGTAGCTCAACATTTGTTTGATTTCCTTCTGAGGTAAAATTTTCACACAGTGAATTCCACAAATTTTAGTGTATGATTTGAAGAGGTTTTTTTTGTTTTTGTTTTTTTTTGAGACAGAGTCTCACTTTGTTGCCCTGGCTAGAGTGCGATTTGAAGAGCTTTTATAACTGTATCCGACTGTGTAAACCACAACTGATTAAGATAGAGAATATTTCCATCACTTCAGAAAGTTCTCTGAAGTCACTTCCTTGCCCCCACCTCTGCCATCAAAGACAACCGTCATACTAATTTTTTTGACCCTAGATTAGTGTTGTCTATTCTAAAACTTTCTTTTGCAGGTTCTTTTTATGTAAGGGCTTCTTTCACTCAGCATATTTTTGAAGTTCATTTATGTTGTTGGGAATCAGTCCCTTTTTCTGTTTTATTGCCAGGTAGGTAGTATTCCATTGTATGACTATAGCACAGATTTTTTTTGTTTTTGTTTTTGTTTTGAGACAGAGTTTCACTCTGTTGCCTGGGCTACAGTGCCATGGCATCAGCCTAGCTCACAGCAACCTCAAACTCCTGGGCTCAAGCAATCCTCCTGCCTCAGCCTCCCAAGTAGCTGGGACTACAGGCATGCACCACCATGTCCGGCTAATTTTTTCTATATATACTTTTAGTTGGCCAATTAATTTCTGTCTATTTTTAGTAGAGACGGGGTCTTGCTCTTGCTCAGGCTGGTTTCAAACTCCTGACCTTGAGGGATCCTCCTGCCTTGGCCTCCCAGAGTGCTAGGATTACAGGCGTGAGCCACCACGCCCGGCCTGTAGCACAGTTTTTAACCATTCTTTTATTGATGGACAGCTGGGCTATTCCTAGTTTGGACTGTTATGAAGAAAATTCTATGACTATTATAGAAGTTTTTTTTTTTTGGACTTATATTTTCATTTCTCTTGAGCAAATAAGTAATAAGGATTACTGGGCTATAGGGTAGATATATGTTTAGTTTTATTACAAAAACTGCCACATTTTTACAGAATAGTTGTACAGTATATTTTACACTCCCATTGACAACGTGTGGGAATTCTGGTTGTTGTTTACATATGTTATCAGTATGTGGTGTTGTCAGTCTTCTTAATTTTAGCCATTCTGGTGTGTGTACAGTGGCTTCTCATTGCAGTTTACATTTGCATTTCCCTGGTGACTCATGGTGTCAAAGCACTTTTTCTTGTGCTTATTGGCCATACTCATTATCTTCTTTTGTGAAGTTCTTCTTTTGCTCTTTTGCCCCTTTTTAATTGTTTTTTTTTTATCTCTTTTTTTGTTATTGAGCTATAATTCTTTATTCTGGATAGAAGTTCTTCTCAGATTTATGTATTACAAATATTTCTCCTAGTCTATAACTTACCTCTTCATTTTCTTATTTTTAATGTTGATATTTACTTTATTTTTTCTTTTGTTTTGCTTTCTGTATCCTAAGAAACTGTTTTCTTCCCAAGTCATAAAGCAATCCTCCTATATTTTCTTCTAGAAGGTTTATAGTTTTATTTTTTATATTTAGGTCTCTGATCCTTCCCAAATTAATTTTTTTAATTTTCAGCCTTTTAAATTTATTGAGGTTTGTTTTTATAGCCTATCTTATGATCTATCCTGGAGAATGTTCCATGTGCAATTGAGAAAAGTATGTATTCTGTCTGCTATTGATGTCGGGGGGAAAAGAGGAAAGTAGCATTCTATAGATGTCTGATAGATAGAGTTGGTTTATACTATTATTCAAATCTTCCAATTTCTTGTCCTTTTGTCTCATTGATATATCCATTACTAAAAAGAGGGTACTGAAATCTTCAACTACTACTATTGAATTTTTTATTTCTCCCTTCAGTTACATTTTTGCTCATTGTATTTAGCTCATTGTATTCTATTGTTAGCTGCATCTGTGTTTATAATTGTTATATCTTCTTGATGGATTGATGCTATTATTTTTATTAAAGCTTCATCTTTGTCTCTAGTAACATTTTTTTTTTTACTTAGTATATTTTGTCTGACATTAGAATATCATTATAGCACTTTTTTTGGGCTACTGTTTGCATGTTCTATCTTTTTCAATTAACTTACTTTCAAACTATTTGTGGTTTTGAATCTAAAATGTGTCTCTGGTTCAGAATACAGTTGGGTCTTTTTTTTTATTCCTTCTTCTAATATCTGCCTTTTAATTAGAATATTTAATCCATTTATAGTCAATGAAACTACTGACATGGCAGGACTTAAATCTATCATTAAAAAAATTTTTTTTTATTTCATCATATTATGGGGATACAGGTGTTTAGATTATATATATTGCCTTTGCCCCACCCGAGTCAGAGCATCAAGCATGTCTATTCCCCAGACAGTGTGCACTGCACCATTAGGCGTGTATATACCCATCCCCTTCTCCCCCCTCCCACCTGCCCGACACCAGATGAATGTTATTACTATATGCGCACTTAAGTGTTGATCAGTTAATACCAATTTGATGGTGAGTACGTATGGTGCTTGTTTTTCCATTCTTGTGATACTTCCCTTAGTAGAATGAGCTCCAGCTCTATCCAGGATATACAAGAGGTGCTATATCACCATTGTTTTTTGTGTCTGAGTAGTACTCCATGGTATACATATACCACATTTTATTAATCCACTCCTGTATTGATGGGCACTTGGGTTGTTTCCACATTTTTGCAGTTGTGAATTGTGCTGCAATGAATATTTGAGTGCAGACATCTTCTTATAGAATTTCTTTTGTTCCTTTGGGTAGGTGCCCAGTAATGGGATTGCTGAATCAAATGGTAGTTCTACTTGTAGCTCTTTGAGGTATCTCTATATTACTTTCCACAGAGGTTGTACTAGTTTTCAGTCTCATGAAATTAATTTTGGTTTAGGTTTCTCCATATGAATTTTCAGTTATGGCACCATTTGTGAAAAAGACTTTGCTTTCATCATTGGATTGCTTTTGGTGCCGTTGTCAAAAAGCACATGACAGAGTAAGTACTTCTAGATTCTCATTGGTTGTTACTGAGAGGACTCATAGCCGGTCCTATTTCATCCATCTGTCAGAGCCATCTTTATGAAGTGGAAGTTAGATCATGTCCACTTCCTTGTTTGAAAACCCTAGGTAGTTCCACAAAGTGCTCAAGACATAGTTCAGAGTCCCTGGCATGATGTAGGAGGTTCTTATGTTCTCCGTGCCCCCAGCAGTTCCCTGCCACATCCTCTTTGTGTTGCTGCTCCCACCATTTTAAATCAGTCTCCGTGGTCTCAGTGCCTGTACATGCTGTCTCCTCTTCTAGCACCACTTACTGCCTCGCCTTTCCCTGTCTGACCTTCGTATTATCCTTCAGGATTCAGTTCCCTCCTCAGATCTTTCTTTACTCTCCCTCCATCCCCATAGATTGGGTTTGGTAACCTCCCTTCCCCACCTCCACCGTATTCTTCTAAAGAACTTCACTATTTTGGTGATATGGTTCCTTTGGCAGATGAAAGTGTGAGCCAATCATGCTATTAGGCAACAAAACAGCATTAGACTGAACTGGACCCAAGTACTAGCTCTGCCACTTACTGACTTTTGAACCTTGAGTAAGTCATCAAACCTTTGTAAACATTCGTCTTTAAAGTGATGGAGAACTTAAAATTATGAAGATTGACTACAAAGTGACTGCTCACTGTAAGTGTTTCGTAGATAAAATTATTATATGAGGCGATGATATTACTGGGAACAAACCAGATACTTTGTTTTGTGCTGTGATGATTTGTTGTCTTTTATTCCTGCTTGATCGTAAGGACACCATCTATGTTAGGAACGGCACCAGACTCAAACTCACATGAATAACTAGGACACTTATTTCATTTAAAAAGAAAATTGGAGGTAGGGCTGATCTGACGTGGTATGATCAATGGCATGAGATGTCCTCAGGGACTCACAGTCCTCCTGCTTCTCCACTCCTATATCAGCATAGAAGCCACCTAGGGCTGGTTCCCCTGTGGGTTCAAGGTGGCAGCCAGTGGCAGTTGGGATTGCGTACTTCCTTGTTCACATTCAGCAGAAGAAAAGCGGCTTTTTTTCCTCTTTCACATAGAGCAGACTCCTTGCTTTCTCGTTGGTTTATATTGGGTTAGGCCTGCCTGTCTGAACCAAGCTGTGGAGGGATTACCATGATGGTTTAGATCAGGGGTGGCATTGCTGGCCATACAGTCTCTGTGGCAGCTACTCAACTCTGCTGTTGTAGCATGAAAGCAGCTATAGACCATAGGGTAAGCAGGTGGGTACAGTTGTGTTCCAATAAAACTTTATTTAAGGGCACTGAAATTTGAATTTTTCTTCTTTGATTTCTTTTCAATTGTTTTAAAAAGCAAAACTATTCTTAGCACCTGGTCCAGACAGAAAACAAGAGGTAGGCCATAGTTTACTTACCGTAGGTTAGAGTAATTACTAGGGCTGCGAGGGTTACTGCTAATGTTTGATATAGGTAACCACCATATTTTGGTTTCTTTTTATCTCTAGTGCTGAAATAGCTGCCTGGACATAATAGGTGCTCAATAATCAATACTGTTGGTAGGTACTTAGTACACAGAAAGGAACTCAATACCTGTTGGAATGAACAAATACAGGTATCATATTTCCATCTACTAGGCCAAAAGGAAATTGAGGGTAGGGGTGGCTGTGTTTTTATTTCTTTTGCACTGCCTTGAATGTAATGAGTACTCACAAGTTACGTGTTGCATCGGTAGGTTTTTTTTTTTTTTTTTTTTTAGGTTTATGTTATGGACAAGAGCACAGATCAAAAGCCCTGTTGATGTTTATAAGCATTAGAATTAAAGAAACAGCAAAATTATTATGAATGTGTGTACTTCATTGCTATAGAGAATTGTTTAAATAGGTCAGGTCTGTTGAGTAATAGGCCCTGCTTAGGCACCACGTTATTAATAGTAGTTTCCACACAGTAGCTATAAGATGCTATTCTGATGCCATGAGAGGCATTCCCAATACTCTGTCCTCCCTAGTTAGTTATTGTGATTGGGAAGAAGGATGGGCAGAAGCAAGCATTTTATTTGTTCTGTGTTTTTGTGAAATTAGAGAAGCTCTGCTTACTTTGTAAGATTTAGATTTTCCCCTCACTTTATTTTTAACCATGACTCAAAGATAGGCTAAAATTATTTCTGTAAATACTGAAGTATGGAGTAATTTGCTAAATTTTGTTCCCCTTTTTTAGGCTTTGGCTTTTAAAATTCTCTTGTAAGAATTAAGACTTTCTTCTTTAACATAAGATTAAAGTATGTAAGTTTTGATTAGAAAATATAAAACTATTAAGTGAGCAAGGCTAACATTTGTAAAGAATAAGTTGGAACAGATTTACCTTAGAATGCTGTGTCTTTAAAATTCCACGTCGTGATTCTCCCCAAATGATTATTTCTATCTGTATTATCCCATAAAGCCTTTTACCCTGACATAGTACTTACCAAAGGGAACTTTAATTGCCTTTTTATTTTTCTCCTACATTGGATTGTAAGCTAAGAGGCCTCTCTTGTTCATTGCTGTACCACAGTGTAGGGGTTTAAAAAGTAAGTTTTGAATGAATGAATATTCTGTTGCATAGAGAAAACCATTTAAAATTCACCATTCTAAGACTTTTATGTCTTAAAATCCGTGTCTTAATATGTCTTAAAATCCATGTTAGCCTACAGAGCTGGAAGTACCTTGTGTTGCTGATCTGAATTTTGTGTTGACCAGAAATGCTCCGTGTAGAGCAATGCGAGGTGGGGTTAAAACTCTTTAACCCCTGCCACGGCAGAGGCACCTGTGCCCTGGTCAGGACAGCACCCGCACAGCACACCTGTGCTGCCCGCCGGAACACTAGCTTCTCTGTAACTTGCATGGAGCTGGAAGACTTCAGCTTTTGTAGCTAGTCAGATCCTTTTGGGGTCATACTCCTGTGAACCTTTGGTAGCAGACTGGTTTATTCTGGAACACAGCCAAAAGACCAGCACTGGAAACAGTTTCCTGCCTGTCAGCACAGAGAGTGGGGTGCTTGGTCATTTTTATTCTATTAATGGGTGAGCTCAGCCAGGGAAAAGTGGGGGTGCATTTGGTAAAGCTGGGGCTGAGGGAAGGGTGCGGAGGGGGTCTAGAGCACGATGAGTCAGGGAGAGTACCTGACTCTGGACAGTCCTGCCCCGCACCCAGCGTGGCCTTCCCTCCGATGTTGTATGGGTTTGTTTTTGAAGTACTCCATGTAGGTTAGAGTTCCTTTGTCATTGAGATGGGACAAAAGTAATTTATGTTTATACTTTAGATTGTTGTGGGGATAAGGTGTAGACTGTCCAGTGAGATGAGCGAGCACTTAGCGTGTCCCAAGCTCTGCTCGGTAGTGAGAGAGCACAGCAGCAAAACCTGGTGCCGGCCTCCGGGAAAGCTGCCGTCAGGTGGGCTGCAGAGTGGAAAGTATTCGTGGAATGAATGAGGTGTGCGTGATCAAGGAGAGGGAAAAGAAGACCAAGATGAAGAAGGGCTGAGGCTTTTCAGAAGTCTCCAAACCCCAAACACAGCTTCCTGTGTGTTTGACCTTTGGGGAATCATGAAAATTAGAAGAGATTGCAAAGACACTCTAGGGACATATGTCCCATTTTTATTAAAGGAAAGAAAGATAAATTCAGAGCAACTATAAACTGATGTCTCATGGCAATCCTAGGCAAATTTTAGAATTAAAAATTATTTTTAAGTGCTTAGAAAAGAAAGCTGTGAACACTAGGACACACCACAGGTTTACTGAGTACAGGTTACTTAAAAAAATTATTTATGCATTTTGATAAGCTTTTTAGACTATCAGGTCACGATACAATCTGGTAATTTTTCCTGACTTCACCAAGGCATTTAACACTGTCTCTGAAAATCTGCCTGTGCCTGAGTTGGTAAACATTGGTCACATGTGCAGCTTGAATCATAGCTGCCCAGAGTGCTGATGTAATGGGTTGATGTCACCCTCAAGAGAAACCTGTCCAATTAACGCTTATTAAATTGTGTTTGGCACAAAGCTGTGAGGGGAATCTAGTACCCAAAGGGAAGGGGATTCTGTGTAAAAGAAGGGCCCAGGCTGAGCTTGAACGGGGTTTAACACAGTTTTGCAAAGTGAATTCGCTGTAGAGGATAAGATGAAAGAGGTTTGAAGTAGTAACTATTTGTAGTTTTTAAAGAGGCCTAGTTTTTTTGTTTTGTTTTGTTCTGTTTTTTTTTAATTGCCTGCAGTCTCAGGGAGTTTCTGCATGATGTGGCTAACCAAAAAGGCCGTTTGCTAGTTAATTAGTGATGGGGGCGGGGTGCAGACCCCACTGTTTTGGTTGGACTGCACATGGAGCCGTGGTTTGGGTTGCGGGCCTGCAGGTTAGGACGGACAGTGATGGAGTTGCTCAGAGGAGAGCATCTTTTTTTGGTGCTTGGGTGAGGGTGTGCTTACCCCATCGTGAGGGAAAAGAGAGCCCTCCTGGGGGGCATCACCATCTCCCAAGAGTCTGAACAATTTCCATGTGGTGGGGGAAGTTAGATTTATTCTCCCAGTTGAATCTGAGGCAAAACTCAGGGCGTCCACTCGAGAATGTCCGGCAAGCAGCCGGAGATGTGTAAGCAGAACTCGCCTGTAGGGGAGGTCAAGTGGAGCCTTGGTCTCAAGTAATAAATAAAGGCTTGGTTTTTATTGTTTGAGACCAGAGACTGATTTGGTATAATTTCAGGCCTGGCTTAAGAGGTGGCTCCTTGACTTTTTGTCTTCTTTTAAAAAAAACAACCTCAGTTTATTTTTGTTTTTATTTTTGATATTTTTTAAACTTTTTGTTTTGAAACTTTTAAACCTATATGACAGCAAAAAGATTAGGACATGGAGACTCAACATACTCCTCACCTGGATTTGGCAGCTTTTAGCATTTTGCCACATTTGCTCTCTGTCGTTGTCTTTTTGTCTGTTTTTGGCTTTCTTGCTTTCTTTCTCTGTGAATGTAGGATGTAGTCATCACGTGTCCCTCACCTAATTCCTTGCCCACGTATCTCCTAAGGACAAGGACATTCTCCTCCACAACTACAACAGTGTTCTCAAACCCAAGAACTTTAACATCGATACTGTATTATCTAAATGTACTTCACATTCAGATTTTTCTAGTTACCTCCAGGAGCATCCCTAAAAGTGGTAGCCTTTTTCTTTTTTTTTTTTTAAAACTTACCTATCCAGTCATGAATGAACCTGGGAAGTTTTTACCGTTTCAGATTCTTAGCCCTTACTTCTGGAGGTTCCCATTCTTTAGACCTGGAAATTTGTAATTTTCCAGCTTTTTAATTTGAAAAATTCAAATCTTCAGGACAGTTACAAGCAAAGTATGCTGAATAATGTTGTCTTTATTTAGATTTACCAGTTGTTAGCATTTTGATGTGTTTGCATTCTATTTCTCTAGACACATTCATACTTGTTTTTATTTATTTTTTTAATTTGCTGCTGAACCATTTGAAATTTAAATCAAGATACTTTACCCCTAAATTCTTCCTCAGGTTTTCCCTGAGAACAAGGATATGCTTCTATTTAGCCACAGTGTAATTATCAGGCTAAGGAAATTTAACACTGGTAGACTACTGTTACCTAATATATTCACATTTTCCTAATTTAATAGTGTCCTTTAAACTGCCCATTCACCCTTGATTCATCATATCTCTATTATATAAAAGTTTTTATAAGTTTTTTTAATTATTAAAATATATTTTTCCCTACAAAGTCTCACAGATAAACTATATGCCTTCCTATATAATATGTCGCTTTTTGTGATTTTTCTAAAGATTTTATGAGATGAATAGGGTCAAAATCACAGTAAAGAGAAACTTTTACTTTTTTCCCATTGCAACTGACTGGTAATTTAATTTTAGCAGTTAAGGTTTTAAGAATTAGAATCATGAATTTTTAAAATTGGAAGGGACCTGCGAGGTAATATACTTCATCCATTAATTTCATCTTATCGAGGCTCATAAAAACAAGGAACTTGATGCAAAATCTTGTGCTAATTCCCAGCCCATATAATTTTCCAAATAAATTCCAGCAGAAAAGTGTGTTAGATGAGGTGAGAATTTTTCTTTTTTTATTTCTGGGGAGGGGATGGGAACAAAGAAAGAAAATAGTATATGCACATATCTATGTAAACAAAGCAAATGTGGCAAAATGTTAATAATTGGTAAATTCAGGTATAGGGTATACAAGTGCTTCGGTATACTAATCTTCTTACTGTATATTTGTTTAAAAGTTTCAAAATAAAATATTGAGAAAATATAAAAACAAAACACAAATTAGTTTTTTAAAGAAGTCAAGGGATTTAAGTGTTGGCCTGGCTTTTGCATGGCAGAAGAATTAGATTGATTCTATCCAGTTGAATTTTGATGACTAGCTTAGAAATTTTTTTGACTCATCATAGCTAATGAAAATACTCAAATTTTTCAAAATTCTCTTGCTTTTACCCTCTGGTATCCTCCACTAGCTGGTTTGGGTTGCGGGCCTGCAGGTTAGGGCGGACAGTGATGGAGTTGCTCAGAGGAGAGCATCTTTTTTTGGTGCTTGGGTGAGGGTGTGCTAACCCCACCGTGAGGGAAAAGAGAGCCCTTCTGGGGGGCATCACCATCTCCCAAGAGTCTGAACAATTTCCATGTGGTGGGGGAAGTTAGATTTATTCTCCCAGTTGAATCTGAGGCAAAACTCAGGGCATCCACTTGAGAATGTCCGGCAAGCAGCTGGAGATGTGTAAGCAGAACTCGCCTGTAGGGGAGGTCAATTGTCCACTAGCAGACAATTTAGTTGACATACTGGCCTCTGATTTTGCGCCCTTTCTTTTCATTGTACGTGGTTGGAGCTAAAAACAGGCTTCTCTTAATGGTTGAGTGTCACAGATCCAGTGGTTGTGTAGGGTCAGTCCTGAAATAGATACCATGTTTCAGAATGTGAAGCATGGAAACCCTGTTATAAGTTTCAAGTAACAATTTTCAACTTAGTGATATGTTTAAAATATATAAAATTAATACTTGAGATATCATCAGAATTAAAAACTTTTATCCACAGAAGATGCCATTAAGAAAATGAATAGGAAAACCATGGAGTAGGAGAAAATCTTGTAACATGCATCTGTTAAAGGACAGGTGTCCAGGAAATACAAAGAATTCCTATAATTCAATTAAATAAAAATAGGCAAATGTGCAAAGGATTTGAACAGATAGTTCACAAAAGAAGAAAAATAAATGACTAATAAACACATGAAAGAAATGTTCAACATCATAGGTTGTCAGTGAAATGCAAGTTAAAATTAAAAAGATTAATAAACCAAATGGTAGGAAGATTAGAGCAATAGAACTCATAAATTCTTGGTGAGTAAATAAAATGGTAGAACAACTTTGTGAAAAGTCTGGCAGTGTCTTATAATACTAAATATTCACATGCCCTGTGACCCAATAATTCCATTTTGCATATTTACCTAGGAGAAATGTAGGCATATGGTTTTCATGGGAGTCTTGCAGAAGCGTATTCCTAGCAGCTTTTTTCATAATAGTTCAAAAGGGGAAGTGCCTAGGTTTCTCCCAACAGGAGAATGGATGCACTCTGATGTACTTCGTATATATCATTCATCTGTACGCATATATTCATGTATGCTCATATATGCCTACAGTGGAATACTACCCAGTCATAAAAAGGAATGAACTGTTGCTACAGATAACATGTGTGACTCCCAAGAACATAAAGTTGAGGGAGAGGAGCCTCAAGCAAGTTCATATTGTATGATGCCATTTTTATGAAATTCCAAAAACTAATCTATGGAAAAAATAATAGAATAATGGGGCCACCTCTGAGGGTGGGGATGGGGTGAAATGTTAACGGGAAGGACCATGAGGGAACATGTTAATGTTCTAGATCTTGATAGGGACTTGGGTTGTACATTTGTTAAAACTTAGGGAATGTAGTATGCTTAAAATTAATACATTTCATTTTATGTAAATTTTACATTAAACTATAAAGAAATCTTGGAGTGTAGTCTATGATATATAAGCTGAATTATTTAGGGCATGTGCACTGATGTCTATAATTTACTTTGAAATGCATTATACAAATAAGGTAGATTAATGGATGGATATAGAGAGATGAATAGATATGACATAAGCAATGTCATAAAATGTTAATGTTGTAGTAAAACCTAAGTAATAAGAATGCTTTCAGTTTTGTCGTGTTTGGGGGGAATTTTTATAATAAAACATTGGGGAAATACTCATAAATTAATTGTTTGAGTCATAGGAAATAGCCATTTTTGTGGGTCAAAAAATGGCCAAATACTGGCACTTTCTTACTGTTGAGCCTAACATGTGACAGCACATTTTTTAGCCACTTTATTTGGCCATCTTTATGCAACAAAACACTAACAGGAAATAGCTCCGTTTGCCTCCAGTCATTGTGCTCAGCTGGGCTAGATTCATCTCCTCTTTGCTCTGGGGAGCAGAGCCTCTTGACTATCCCTGGCAAAGATGCCTTAACATCCCAGTCACTTTCTGTTTTTAAAAGTGTGTCTGGTTTAGATCCATCTCGTTTTCTGTGCGGAAGTTCTTTTTTTTTTTTTTT
>VBSM01001124.1:12241735-12313043 GCA_008086735.1 Cheirogaleus medius | reverse complement strand
CTCAGCCTCCCAGAGTGCTAGGATTACAGGTGTGAGCCACCACGCCCGGCCTGTGTGGAAGTTCTTGTCTCCCCTTTGCAGCAGGGTGGGAGGGGCCCACAGTGGGGAGGATTGAGTTGTGCTCTCCCACGGTCTGCCTTTGGGGCTGTGCCTGGGAGGAAGAGAGGGAAAGGCCTTCCTCACTTCTCAGGCCCCTCTGCTGGTTGGTAGTTGAGAAGTCAGTCTCCTTTCAGGCATCTTTGGTCTCTGCAAGGGATTCTCTTGCAGCACCTCTCTCTCACGTGGCTTTAGGAGAGGGAATTTTGGAATTCACAAATCAATATTTATACCATACCAAGTTGGTTGAAAACTCGGATTCACTATTCTACAAAAGTGTGGTTATTCAGCTTTTGGCAAAGTTGTGAAATTTCTGCTGGAGAGAGAAATATGTATATATGTAAAAAAGGTCGCAGTTCATGTAATTAGGGGGAAGGACACTGTTCACACATCACCAGTTTATTTGATTGGTCATGATCTTTTTCAAGGACTTGGGCAAACTGAACAGTCTGAAGGAACAGTCCCCACAAGACTGCCGTCACTTCAGACACCAGGAGCAATTTCAGGAGCCCTCAGGGCCACTGTGATTTCAGACCAGCTGGCTGCAAATTTTAGGTCCCCACAAACACACTTAGGTATGGTAATTCACTAGAATGGCTCACAGAACTCAGGAAAGTGCAGCACTTACCTTTGCAGTTGTATCACAGTGAAAAGCTACACATTAGCACCATCCAAAGGGGGAGCCAGGAGGGAAAAGTCTGGGCAGGTTCTGAGCATGAGGCTTCATTGTCCTCAGGGATGTGGTACATTCTGGCATCAATGTGCAATGATGTGTATGAAGTATTACAACTGGGGGAGCTCATCCCACCCCTTGCTAACCTCCCTAGTTCTTGGGGCTTGATCACATGCTGCATGCATGGCTGACCTTTAGTTTCCTCCATGTCCTCCAGAGATCAGAACTGATATAGTGTGTCCCAAAGCCCTCATGGCTAGGTTGTACAGTGGCCAAAAACCCCAGGCAAACAAAGATACTCCTATCAGGCAGGACATTCCAGGGACCTAGAAACCTCATCTAAGTAACTGAGGGCAAAGGCCAGACCTTTCTTTGGATAAAGTTAATTCTTCACTATGTAATTTTTAGTTGCAGCCATTCTTTCTGTTGGTTAGTTATTCACCTTCATTATTATTATTTAGTCTTTTATTTGCTAATGAGATGCCTGGTGGCTGGCAGCCCCTAGGTAGCTTCAGGATGGAGCTGGTCACAGCAAAGACCAAGGCAGGATTAGAGGGTCAGGATTTCCAGCCCCACCCCCCAACCTTCCGGAAGGAGAGAGGGGCCAAAGGCTAAGTTGATCAGCAGTGTCCAGTGGTTTAATCAAGCTTGCCTACACAGTGACGCTTCTGTAAAAGTTCGAAAGGGCTGGGTTCCTGCAGCTTCTGTGTAGCTGAAGAAGGTTGCTGCAGGGTGGCATGCCCAGAGGGGGCATGGGAGCTCTGAGCCCCTTCCCACATACCTTGCCCTGTGCATATTCCGTCTGGCTGTTCATCTGTGTCCTTTGTATTAAACTAAGTGTTTTTCTAAGTTCTGCAAGCTGCTCTAGCAAATTAATTGAACTTGAGAAGGGGGTCATGGGAACCCTGATTTATAGCTGGTCATTCAGAAGTTTAGGCGACACTACTTACAACTGGCATGTGAAGTCGGGGGCAGTTTTGTGGGACTGAGCCCTCAACCTGTGGGGCAGTCTTGGCAGATCAGTGCCATGGGACGACAGAGGAGCAGACAAGTTTTGCCAGTCAGGGAATGACTTGAATGACGAATTGTGGACTCTAAAATAGATATGGAAATATGTGAAGGCAGGAGGCAAAGAAGGGGTAGGAGAGAAGGGGAAGTCAGAGAACTACAGGATCCAAGAAGAAATTGTTGAATAAACAAACTGGAAAAATAGGAGGTTGTGATCAAAGAGTGAATGTTTCCATTCTGTGTATCACCTGCGATGGAACCTAAGCCCTGGCCTGTGAAGGTGGTTTTCCCCAGCTGCAGGGACATGTTTAAGTAGGCTTTGCTACTGTCTACAAAGTGGCCTTATTTTACTTTGTGATACTGGCTATTAGGTTTAAAGTTATGACTCGCTCATGTTTACTTGGGGTCCTATCTGCAAATGAAACATTTTTTGTTTTTGTTTTAAAGACCTGTGTTTTCAGTATCTCATGATACCCTGCAGCCCTTATGATGGGACCAGACAAGCAGTGCTTTCTTAGCAGGGTTACAGAGTCTGCCAGGATGGTTGTGCCATCCAACAAGACTGCAGACGTGATTAGGAATGTGAGTCGGGGTGGGTTTATGACAAGCCCCATGGTCAGAATGAGTGTTGCATTTAGAATGGAGGGGAGCAAGGTCTCTGGGGATGAAGAACTGAAGGGAAGAGAACCTGTCCTGTTGGCCAAGGATCAACATTGAGACCCCGCGGTTATTGGCTGGAATCAGGCTGTAGAAGACTGGAGAGTGGGTTGGGGGTGGGGGAGGTGCTGGAGGGGGTGGGTGGCAGTGGTGAGGGACGTGGTGGGTCCTGTAATTAGATGGCATGGGCCTCAGAGGAACAGGGTTTTGTGTTGTCAGCATTTTCTTTGTTTAGGGTGTAGGGATGTGATGGTCTGGAAATTGGTAAAAACAAGAGCAACTACTTAATTCCTCCTTCCCCTAGCCCCTAAGAATTAGAGACAAATAGTGCGGTATTCCTTATGTGTGGTCCCAAGACCAGCAGCATCAGATCACCTGGGACTTAAAGTACCAGTTCTCAAGACTGGCTCCAGCCCTACAGAACCAGAAACTCTGGGGGTGGGGGCAGCCCTCTGTGTTTTCACAAGTCCTCTGTGTCTCAGAGTTTGAGAATCACTGCTGTACAGCCGATTGAGGGTGGGGGAAGGAAGTATTCAGTGCTGATCCATGAGAAAGATTTTCACCTGGTAGGTTTTTGGAGGCAGGTAGAGCCCTCGCCTCAGAGGTCTTGGCTCCTTGTTGTCTCCAGTGGTCTCAGGCAAATATTAATGGTCTCAGAACATTTGTTGGAGGTTTGGTCTTTCCTCGGACCCAGGAGTTGCTATTATTTCCAGCAGCCATTACAAGGAATAGTAAACTAAACACCACTTTAGTTGTTTTTGCTAGGATTTTAAAACATGATTTGTTATCTACCAAGTGCATTTATTTTTAAACTTTTTGTACATTCTTCATCTTAAAAATGAATTGTTGTTATAAGAGGTAGTTGCTTGAAAGTCAGAATATTTCCTTAAAAAGTGTTGTGATAGATTAAGTGATATTTCTGAGAGTTTTCTCCTGATCTCCCGATCTAAATATTAATAACAGGTATGCCATTGTCATTGTGAACTGAGGAGGAAAGACATTTTATCCAAATAACTATTCAACTATTGCAAAAGACAAGAAAAGGTTAACAATAGGACTTGAGAAAATGCTTGGTAAAGATTTATCTAGAGGAATAACGGGAACAGTGTTGGAGAAGCCTCCAGGCTGAGGTATACCTAGATTTTAACACCTGTGATTCTTGTGTGTGTTCAGCATTTGGCCATTGACCTGTAGTTTAGAATGCAGCTGGCCTTGCCCAGGCCAGTAAAGAGAGAGATGAAACCTTAGCTACGCTGGCAGTTTCAGGGGAAGGTAGGACTATGAAAAGAGCTGTGAATTGGAAGTGAGATTTGTGCACTAGTCCTGAGTCAATAAGAATTTGTTGCACAGATGACTTCTGCAGATATTTGTATGTGTAGTTTGCATCGGGACACATTGAGGCACAGAACTGATAACTTCCCCCAAATCAAATATAATGGAAAAGCCAGGGGCAGACCCAGATGTCTGAACCATACTAAGCTGCCCACCATGTGAGTGTGGCCATTTGGTTTCCAGTGGTTCCGCCCATGCAGGGTCTCTTGTCGCTCTCATTCCTGCCCTCCCGAAAAAAACACAACAAAAGAAAGTTTCCAGAATATTTGTCTAATGAATTTGCATGGCTGTGGGAGGGTAGGTCACCTTAAA
Source organism: Cheirogaleus medius (assembly GCA_008086735.1). NCBI lineage: Eukaryota > Metazoa > Chordata > Mammalia > Primates > Cheirogaleidae > Cheirogaleus > Cheirogaleus medius. Next base: position 12,308,965 of record VBSM01001124.1, on the reverse strand, counting down.
CCTCTATTAACAAGTGATTCATTATCATTTAACATTTTAGCAAGCACCTTGAAATTGGTCCCACTGAAATGTGGGACAAATCTTGAGGATAGGAATAGGGGAAATAATGCTTGGTCAGGGGATACCTAAGACACATGTCAAATTTGTTCATGTGGCCATGATGCCTGCTTCATTCTGTCCCAAATCTGGGCCATTAAGTATTAATACTATAGGTTGCAGACTCCTCTTCAAAGCATTTAAATGTTTCATTTGCCTGTGAAGCCTTAAATTTGAGTGAAAAAATTAAAGACTTATAAACAACTTTGAAAGGTTGCTGCCTTGCTCTAGATACTATTTGTGCTAAATTAATTTAATATACTAATCAGAACTCTAATGAATTTGTGAACTGCTAATCTTAGATCAGTAAAGAAATGTATTAAAATTGGGCTGATTTTATTTCCCAGAAGAGACTATTTGGAGATGGTGTTGGAAAGAAGTAGAAAAAAATCAGAATGCAGTTGTATAATGTCTTTTAGTTTCAAGATAGTGTTTCCTAGGTCACTGTTCTCACTGCTAAAGATTTCTTTCTTTTCATCTGCTCTCCCAGCTTTCCTTCTATTCTGTCCCCTCCCTCCAGCCCTTCTCTGTAGCCCTCTCTCCTTCCTTCTCCAGTGAAACATTTTGTGGTGTTGCATTATTTTTGCTGTTGGAGGAATTACTCCTGAGAAGGCAATATCTGTGCATCAAAATTCTTGAGCATTAATTAATTTTTTACCATTTATTCTCTTTCATTCAAACAAGCTAAGTCATGTTTTTTTTCTTGCAGGCCTTTGATTAGATTCCGAAGGGGCAAATCGAGCTATTTCTGTGCTTGGGGCCACAATTTATAGCAAGAGCTGTTTCTGTTTTGAATGAGTTGGTTCTTAAGCTAAAGCCATTAAAGCCTGCTTCTAAGAAAACAAAACTGCCAGCACAATTTGTTTCATTTCATTTTTTCCAGCTTGCCTGATTTTGAAGGAGTTGAAGTTAGGAGCTAGGACCAACTGAGAATGGAATCCCGTAAGTGGGAGAAAGGCTTTTGAGTGGTTAGGAGTACATTTCAGTCTGAGTGATTAGCAGCATTTGGCCATGAGGTAGAGGCCTCTAAAAATAACTGGTGAGCAGAGTTTGCAGTCAGGTCCAATTTCAGCTCTAGCTAGAGGCCTTGGCCAAGCCGGAGTTGGGCAGTCTAGAGCTTTGGTAGGGAAGGGCTTGCCGTGTGTCCCAAACCTGCCGATAATAGTGCTTTGATTTTTTTTTCTTTAGTATTTCTTATTCATGGATTGAAGAAATCAAAATGGCTGACGATAAAGGTATATTTTTGTTATTTGGGTTAAAAGTGGTTTTGGATTTAGCTGACAGCTTTTTGCTTTTATTTTCAGTTGTGCTGTTAAAAGTATTTTTGGCTAAGTGCTTGACTGCGTTGTCGTCTTTTTCTATTTTGAACTCCTGGAGACATCGACTTTTCACAGTGGTTGAATTTTTCATGGAATAATCTATCTTTAATTTGAACATGTTTTGGTGTCTTAATTTAAACTGTCTTTTGGTATATTACACTATTGGAGGCTATATTTTACAAACTTCAAAAATGTAGAAGCTGTCTTCCTCAGTCTTGTAAGTTAATTACAATGAATTTAAAAGAATTGAGTATATTCAGATTTTACATAAAATAATAGGAAACTTAAGAAATATATATCCAGTGTAGTGTTAATGCACAGACTTATCTGGTTCAAGTAAAGACTTACTATATATGGAAACTGACCTACTATTTTGGGGAGCAGACAATAAATGCAAAGAAAAAACACTGGAATTTAATTTTGTTTTTTAAATTGATTCATTAATCTTCAAGTGTTCTTTAATGATGTGTTGAATTTATTTTTTCATATATGTTTGTTTTTTGCTTTACTTTGTAAATTAAGAGTCTTTACATTAATTGATAGTAGACTACAGTCATTCTCTCCTGATGTTGAAAATTTATATAAGAAAAAAATAGATACATGAAAACTGCTTCTCTCACCTGTCTAAGCAGCAGAGGATTCTACTATGAGAATAGAGAATGTGAGCATCTCCACTGGGAATATGGTTTGGAATAATTGGTTAGAATGGATCACTTACGCAGTCTGAAACGTGCTCCATGTAGCCATGAAGAGGAACATAAGATATGTATCTGACTTTTAATTCCTTTACAAGACATTTCTCCCCCACCATGGATTAGGTAATCTACATAGTTAGGTAAATTCAGCTGTTCACTTTTAGCAGTTCTTGGTTTCCAAAGGGTGACATTTTTGTAGCATGGAAAAGTAATCAGTTTGATGAGTGGCTTGACAGTTTTTATTGTTTTTAAAACTTTAAATGTATAGAGTTTATTTGTAAATATGAAATTTGCAGCATAATGCTAACTAAAACTTATAAATGGTTGATTTATTTATCATTAACAATGGTAGTTCAGTTAGTAGTAGGCCAGTTAAGTAATTGACTACTGTTTGGGTGTTGGGGTACATTCTATTTTCTTTTTCCTTGACCAGATAAATAAAGTTACCTGTTGCCCCTAGACTAGTCTTCATTTTGGACTATTTGGACTATGCTTCCCACAATAATTTTCTGTGTTTGATACTCTGTGGGAATATTTTCTGATTTAAAGTTCATGTATTTTTGATGGGACGACATAAAAAAAAATGAATCACATAGTTCTTGCCATATTCTTAACTCCAGTAAAAATTCCTTTTGACTAATCCCTGGGACTACAGGTTGAACATGGGACCAGAAAATGAAAAAGAAGACTTTTAGGTTTATTCTGATCTTGGAAAATTGGGACAACTCCTAGATGTTCTTCTAGAATACCTTTGGAACAAAGTACTGGTTCCAGGTTTGCTTAGGGAGTTATAAACCCTCTTGAAGGGTTTGTCTTACTATGCTTTCGTCAGTTTCATTGGGCAGAAACTGATACGCCCTTTGGGACCGGACACACCAAATTTACAAAGTGACATACCAGGAGTATATTATTGGCTGTTGGTAAAAAAGTTCTCCATAAAAGGTGTCTTAGGAAAGACTCCCATCTATAATTTAGTGTTTTATTCCTTTATGGAATTAGTAAATATTAACAGTAATAAGGTGATAAATCTGTTTAATAAAAACTAGTTTGAATGAAAATATTTCTAACATTTATTATACATTTCTTGCATTCTTAAACAGATTGATATTTTAATGACAGAATCAACATGAATATTAGTTATTACCTGTGCTAAAGATTATTTTAAGGGGTCTGCCTACAAGTTTCAATCACAAGCGGCTTCGCAGCACTCAGCTTTGCTAGTTCTTGGTCTGCTCTTGCTGCGGGATCCTGCCCTTTACAAATTTTCCCTCTAACAGCGCGCTTCATTGCTTTGATTCATTTGGATCAGGTTGTCTCTGAACTCTATTCTGTAGTTTTGTGCACTGAGTTAGCAAAGTTGATTGAAGTTGTTAGAATTGTGTCTAAAGTAAATATGAACAGATTCTCGGTGAAGATTTTACTGTGTGTTTCGTTCTTTCTCTCCTCCTGCTCCCAGTTCCTCTGTTTTGGTGCATGCATTTATTTAGTTTTTTTTTAGGAATCCTTTTTCCCACTTTTTCCTTATATTTGGTGTTGCAGGTCAGTAACTTATATGAGTGTCACAGAATTAGCTTGGATAAATGATAACGTAACTTTTGAGAGTATCAGAAACTTTCCTCTCCTATTTCTGCTTTAAGAAAGAGATAGAAATAGAGAACATTAAACTTTGAGTTCAAGTTATTATTTTATTAGCTATTTCTTCATAGGCTTTTTCTGAATAGTATCATCTTGAGTATACTTTTATTGATGTACACATTTTGAAAACTTAATTATTGGGTAAAATTTTTCTTGCATACACATACTGAATAAATGTTAAATGAATGAATGAAAGACTGAACTATATTTAGGCTACCTATATTCCAGTTAATGAGGAAAAATACAAGAGACTGGTGTCAATTACAGAATGTTCAAGAGAAGATAAGACAAGAACCCTGTTTTACTGAAGTTTTAGTATTCATTTTACATAAAAATTTAAATTTCATTCTTAGAGGCAATAAGAAGCCAAGTCAGGAAGTTCTTAGTCATTAACTATTATAGTTCCATGTTTATGCTTAGTGTTGTACACAAATGGGTGTGTATGCATGTATCTATATGTTATGTAGAAATAAGGGTTTTAAAAAAATAGTCTTAGAAAAAAGTCTTTATAAAACTTCATAAAAGTTTAATAAATTAAACATATAATATTGCTACTAAATCTGTGGACCCTCCCTGCCCCTACAGAAGCCTACTCAATTTTATAAATCTTTTCTTGTTTTTAAATTTTAGTGGTGGTTTATTTTGTATTTTTTTAATAACTTATATGCATAAGACACAAAATATATTGGAAATCATCATTTCCACCACCAGCATTGCAGAAATTCTCACCCAGTCTTCCCCTCCCATGGCTGTGTTGAGGTAATGAAACAGTGATACCTTTCTGAAGTTGATTTAATGTGAAACAATGTCATGTATGCCCAGCAAGTATTTTTTAATGTATAAATTATGTTTTTGTGTAGCCAGTTTTTATGTAGATCATGTTAGAAACAAAGTTGGTAGCCATATGTTATTTGGTAAGCATATTTTTGTAAATTTAGTATATGATTATTTAGAAATTTGACCCTACCTGATGGTTATGTTAATATTGAAAGAGTACCAGAAGATGGAATTACTTTACTTTTTCTTTAAAAATGAAATTTGTTTTATTTAGTCTTCATAACTGTATATACTTAGACATAGATAAATATATGTATATATTTGAGTGTACACACACACATACATACTCAGACTGATTTAGATTTTATGGACCCTTTTGAAAAATTGATCTAATGTGAGTTTTAAAAATATATATATTCTTTTAAAAAGAAGAGTTTTAATTTTTCTTCCAGAAGAATATATTGGCAGTATATTCTTGACTAGAGTCACTGGAGGTTATTCGTATTGTTCACTAATTAGAGCTGGATTTAGAAGTCAAAAGGCAAGTTCTAGATTAGAGCTAGTGAGGCTTTCTGAAATCATGTTATTTGGCCAACTCGTTATGGATCAAGGAACTCAGGTCTGGTCAGGGTATGTAGAGGTCAAGGTATGTTCCTAGTTTTCTACCCAACGTGTACTGGTGACTTTGGGAGAATCATGTCATCTTTCTTATGTAAAACAGGTGATTATTCCTGTGCTTACCCTCCTGGTTCTCAACCAGGCTCTGCCCCTGTAGAGGACATGTGGAAATGTTTGGGGTGTTTTTATTTATCATAAGCCTTGGAAGCTACTTGCCTTTGGATCCAGAGGAAAGCAAGGATGCCAGAGGTCCTGCAGCATGAAAAACACTCATGCAGGATGAGGCATTGTCTTGCATAAACACCCAGAAATGCCCTCTGGAGAAGCACTGAGGAGACACAGTGAGGATCACATGCAGCGGTGTCTGTGGAAGCACTGTAACAGCAGGTCCACGTGCTGCATAAACACAAGGCAGTGTCTTGCTTTTCTACCTGGTTGGTAATTTTTTTGCTTTCTCAGAGGCATTTTGGGATGTGATATATCCTTTTAATTTATTTATTAATATTATGTTTTCCTTCTTAAGGGAAATTTGAATATTGTGGTATGTCCTTTTAAGGACAATGTTGACTGTTTTCTGTTACTATCACATGACTTATTGTTTTGTTTATTTTTGGCTGTAAGAAGAATATTTACAAAGGAATATGAGTTAAATTAAACATATCAAATGTGATAAATGGTAATTTTGGTGGACAGCAGTTTACAAATCTGCTTTCTGCATTGAGACAGTTGTGAATGAGCCTTTTCCTGTTTCCTTAGGCCCCAGTGGATCTTGCAAAGGCAGAGGAATGAATTGTGCTGTTTTGCTTCTCTTTGTCCCTGAACTCTTTCTCGTATAAATAATTTCCTTTTTTTTCTCTTTGGCTAAGAATATGAAGTAGTTTTGGGGGTAGATAATTGTCTTCTGTGGCAGTTAATAGAGTTTTTAAGAGTCTACAGAAACAAAATGAGACACAGAAAAAATTTGGCTACATTTCTATTTCTAAGTGATTTCATTAAGTTGTTGATAAGCTCCAAACTTTAAAGGAAGTAATATTCAGGTAGTTTTGATAAAGAACTCGGAAGGAGGGAATATACATATTATATCACCTCTTTCTTTTTCAAAAAATCATTAGCCCATCAGTAGTTTATTTCTTCCATTACTTCAAGGTTAGGGCTGTTTTGTATTGAATCTAAGAAGAAACTTTTCTGTTTTCAAAAATCTTTATTTTGTGTAACATGTTTTGAGAATTTAAGTAAAACTAATATTTTTGAAATGATCTACCATTGTACATACTATCAAATTATTGGAGAAACAATTTAGTGTGAAAAGGGGTATATGAAGTATTTTCTTCTCTTATAATGACATTTTATATTTATTTCTAAACAGAGACAAAACATGGAGGACACAAGAACGGGAAGAAAGGAGGACTTTCTGGAAGTTCATTCTTCACGTGGTTTATGGTCATTGCATTGCTGGGAGTCTGGACATCAGTAGCTGTTGTTTGGTTTGATCTTGTTGATTATGAGGAGGTTCTAGGTAAGAATTTTTATATCACGTATGTGAATTTATAATAGAGTAAGTGACAGCTTAGTAAGCTTAAATATTTATCATCTTTTTGGTAGTTAATTTCTGTAGCTTTTTAGTGGATCTCAATAGACTAGGAATAAAAAGGGATGTAATCAGGGTTGTCTTGAAGTAGTAGCTTTTGATTTCTTTGAACATGACCTGTAGTTTAAAAAAAAAAAAAGGCTTTATATATGTGTGTCTGTCACACAGGAAGTCTTATCAAACAGTACTCATTTTCACCATATGCAGTACTCTATAATTTCTATTCAATTTTGTTATAAATTTTAAAAATACTTGAGCATAAGCCACTGAATTTATTTAAGGACCTACTAATGGATCAGAGCCACACAATCTGCAAAACCCTAAAAGCACACCCCTCTGTGTGTCTGTCGGGTTAGGGGTGTATGTGTACAGGTGCTGGGGTGCGTGTGTGCGGGGGTGTGTGGTCTGTATGCTGTTCTGAGGAAGCTGCTGTGGTACTTCTGATAGTTTCCTCCTTTCTATTCCTTTTGTCTTTTCTCTCCCTGTAATCACTGCAGTTTTTCATAATTTTTTATGTTAATGATTATTATTTTTGGGGTCACATTCTCTTTTTTTTTACACTTCTCCAAAAATCTTTTTTTTTAAATTGAGGTAAAATTCATATAACATAAAATTCTATATTATAAATATTTGAAAACATACACTTTAGTGGTTTTTAGTACATTCATCATTTTATGCAACCATCAGCATTATCTAATTCCAGAATATTTCCATGATCCCCTTCTCCCAAAAACATTGAATCCCCTCTTCCTTCCTCTCCTGGCAGACTCCAATTTACTTTCTGTGTATGTGGTTTTGCTTTTTCTGGACATTTTGTATAATAGAATCATGCGATATGTGGCCTTTTGTGTCTGCCTTTTTGCACTTAGTATGTTTTTAAGGTTCAATACTTATTCCATCTTATGGCTGTGTAATATTCCATGATACAGATACACCGCATTTTGCTTATTTGTTCATCAGTGATGGACAATTGGATTGTTTCCATCTTTTGGCCATTGTGAATAATGACCCTTCTCTTTAGTAAGCCAGTGGCAGTCATGGACCTGTCACTGGCAAAAATGCTGCTTGTCTACATACACGGTGTTGCCTAGAAGATCCTGTTTCCATTGGACCTCTTGTGCTTCTGCTTTACTTGTAGATTATAGCCTTCTTTCTGGGGGGAAAAAGGCAAGGAATAATAAAATATGTTTACATATAATCTGTTTTTCATTGAAGTTTTCCATTTTTTTTACTTTAAGGAAAATATCTCTGGGTAGATTAAGAGACAAATAGAGGGAGACAAACCTCTGAGTAGATCTGTGCTTTTACTGACTGACAGTGATATATTGCTAGGGAATGCATGCATGTTCAATGAAAGAAAGAATTTTATGTATTTATACCTTTCTGCACAAGTAACAGTTTTCGTGTTTTTACATGCATGCAGCCAAAGCAAAGGACTTCCGTTATAACTTATCAGAGGTACTTCAAGGTAGGCTACTGGAGATACATTTTAAGTCTACTCATGTTCATCTCTAAAACCTCATTCTACTAATTTAGGGTATCACCTGCATTGGAGAATGTGTGTATTAGGGCCAATTTCACCTTATAAGTTTGTGTGGAAAGATAGTATTTTCTATTCTTTAGTATAGAGCTCTGTACCATGTATAGCCTTGACCTGCACATTAGTACTTTTCATTTTCTTAGCAATAGAAATGATAGCATCCTCATGTCTTCATTACTATTATCATTGTAAATGTGTGTGTGCTTGCTAAGTCAGACTTCTACATAGCAAGTTAACTGTTTTCCTAAGAAGAGCAAGGGCTCTGGGGAGATAAAGATTGATCATAGCTACCCTGTGCCTGCTCTTATGCAATCTTTTAATGTGCTTTGTACTAAAGAAATGGTAACAGTGCTGCCAATTTTCTTTTTAGTACTAATATTATATTTGTGAATGCATTTAAAATATTGCTGTATGTTATTACAGTTCTCCACAGTCATTGTCCAATGATGAATTGTAAGTCATGATGATTTTAGGATTTTTTTAGGAGGTTGAATGTATTTAACTATTTTTAATGCTAAACATAACAGTGTTCCTTGTGATAAAGCATTAAAGCCTTAAAATACATGTTTACTAATTTTGAGGAGTAAAGGCCTTGGCAGTATTGTCTTCTCAGCATACCTATTTTAATCCCTTTTTTCCCTTAGTAATAGATGGCCAATGCTGATTAAGCTTGTGAGTAGAATAACCATAAGTTTAAGTTTGTAATTTTACGAAGTATCCAGTTTTACATAGTTTATTTCCAGAAAGTCTTTTTTTTTAAAGGTTGATTCATGATACTTCTGTTGTAAATCATCATTGTAAGATATAAAATTAACTGTCCTTTTATTTTTATAACTTATGCTCTGTGTTAATTTATATTTAGTCTTTGAGGCTGGGTTGATTGTTTCTTTTGCTTTGGATATTAATAGTTTGATGAAATTTCATACTTTAGAAACATTAAATTTCATATAACTGTTAGAAATGTATTGATATTGTTTCTTTTATATGTTCAAAACTTTACCTAAAATATTTTTAGCAGTATAATAAAAAATTATTCTGAAGTGATTAGATCCAGGGTATTGTCAATATTATGTCAGTTTTTAGAATTTGTTAGGTGAACATTTCCTGAATCTCTAAGTGAATTGCCTACCATTTTTAGGTAAGAAATCTATTTGGCATCACTTTGCAGGATTAAAAGAGTGGAGAATTGCATTAGTTGGTAACATTTATGACTGATGGGCAGGACTGTAATAAGTGATGATACTTTATTAAATTGGTTTTCCCTTTTGTTCCCATATCTGTCATTCCTCCCTATTGTAGGAAAACTAGGAATCTATGATGCTGATGGTGATGGAGATTTTGATGTGGACGATGCCAAAGTTTTATTAGGCAAGTACAAGTTTTATTTTTTGTTAGTAGTGATAAAATGGTGGAAACAAAAAAAATTTTTGCTTTAATAATACCTGTGTCAATAGTACATATATTTTATGAAAGATATTTTCCCCTTAAATCATATATTTCATTCCTGTTGAAACTTGAAATAGCTTAATTATTTTTTCCATAAACTCTCACATTTCAGTTTACTTTTTTAGTGGATAAGTATATAGCTCTTACACATATATTTTTTAATAAGTATAATAATTTCATGTATGTTTTCAGACTTAAAGTACTTCATATTCTAAACTTAACATTTGAAAATATAGATAGTGACCTAGTCTTTCAAATATAGTAATTATAGCCATTCTTCATTGTCATTAGACATAATTCACTTTCATTTGAAAATGTAAATTTCTGTAGGCTTACATAAATTTGTTTTGAAATAAAATTATGATAGTAAACATCTTTAAATGTTCTATGAATATTTTAAAGGTAATATTAAAATAAGGATGCCTAGTATTTTGACCAGGTGTTCTTATTTTGGAAGTCTTGGACTCCTCTATCTCTGATCAGAATTACCTATCTTTATCATTGAGCTGTTTCTTGTAATAATGATGTAATATTCCCTCATTTGTTTTAAAATGCAGTCTTCCTGGAAAGGATGGTGCTAATTTTAATATGTAAATTTTGTATAATCTGGCCTAGTGAGATTTCCTTTGCATTTATATGTAGCAATAATATATATTAAAACTTTTTATATCAAAGTCTTCAGAAAAATAATGGATATGGCATGGTATTATACACTAGGCTTAATAGAATAATGACCCAAAGAAATTCTTCCTAGGAGGACTATTTTGTGTATATTACATAGACATAAAAACATTGGAGGATACTAGATCTATAACCAAAGAAAGTTTTTGGGAGATTAATCTCATCACCTTATAAAGCAAGAAGTTCTAAATATGAAAAAGGTTTTAGTTGTGATTAAGTGTCATAAAGCTTCTTAATTTTGACCTTAGTTTATGTTTTCTTATTACTGCTCAGTGGGAATTAGTGTTTGCTGCTTAACAGTAGAAGTTCCTATCTTAACCTTAATGTGATTTTCTATGGACTTCTGTCATTGCATACGTAACTATGAGTTTCTGTAAATATATTAAATCCTCAGATAACTATAATCGTGCTATGTGAAAGAAATAAAATGATATCAAACTTAACATATCAGAATGATGGTAATTTCCTTGCCTATAAATGTTTATTACTCCATTATATTGCTTAATCTTAAACAATGAATTCTGAATAGGGAAGCTTTATATTTTAAATATAACTTCATGTGGGCCAAGTTCTCTTATTTTTAGAAATAATATGACTTCTCATCTACTGTATTTTATTAAAACATGTGGTTTCTTCAATAGAACACACTGATTTTGATTTCTATAGCAAATTATTACATTAATAACTTGATTTTTAGTATATTTGAGATTTTAAAAGTTATTCCCTTTTAATCAATCACTAAGAGGTTAAGTAATTGTACTTTCAAAAGTGCTATTTGCAGGTGTAGTATTAGCAAATTGTAAATTGTCCCTTTTATAAGAATTATATACTTTGAGCTAGAACCAAATTTGTTGAATCTCAAGATTTATTTTGGCAATTTTACTAATAAATGCACAAAGAAAGATAAGAAAAGGCTAACATAAAGAAACTATTTCACTGTATAAATGTACTAGTTCACAAAAAACAAACCAAAGGTGAACTGTGAGGCTCACTTAACACCTCTGACTTATTTCTACAGTGCTTGAATTCTCCGCACAGAATACAACCTTAACTTGAATTAAATTTTATGACTAAAGTTCTTTTCTGGTTTGTGAGATCATTGTAGCTTAGTTGTGCCTTTGTTACTGCCATGTGATTGCAAAGACAGAACCTGGTGAAATTGTTGGGGGAACAGAGACTTTAGTGGATTCTGTGTGATCAGCTAAAGGTTATGGGGGCAATAAGTTCAGTGAGCATATTCCCAAAAAGAAGCCAGACTTCTAGGGTATATTTTCACTGGAGAGGCAGCTTAGGGGTTGAGCTTAAACTTAAGGTAAAGAGAGTCCAAGAGGAGGGAGGATGTTAGGAGATCAGAGAGATGAGAGTTTGGCATGGCAGGGGTAGTAATAGTTGAGATATGTTGAACTTTGTAGATTTAGCATTTATTTTCATTAATATTTTTTTCTAAATTCTTAAATCTGCATATACCTAAATCATAAATTTGGGGGAAACGTATACATTCCTGTTTACATTTCTTTCACATTTTAAGGCTTGGCTTTTCTTGTGAAATATAAAGAGAGAATTAAATATGTGGGAGTAAATGAAGATCAATAGCTGTAATTTTATTATTTTATTATTTCTGGCCAAGGCCTTTCTGAAAGATTCTCTTTGAAAATATGCCATTTACATAGTTTCCTATTTTCCCTTCTGATTCACTTTGAAAATATACTAAATAAGCCTGTTCTCCATTTACACAGCCTCCTATTTTTGTGGCCAAATTATCTAAAATAAAACTATCTTTGGTTTTAGTTTGGGTTATTGAAAACTACATTGTTTGGAAATATATTCTTTAAAAGCTTATTTCCCGAATAAAATCAACAGGAAAATGATCCGAGGACTAAATGCCAAGAGTAACATCTTCTTAGAGTAACCCCACCTAAGGATTACATGGTTGTCCTTTTGCCCTGTGACTAGCACCTGGCTGGCATCCTATCAGGTATGGCTGGAGAGCAGAAGGGAAGTCAATCAGCACTTCCTAGGCACTTGATAAACATTTGTAGACTGGATGGATGCTGGAGAGAGCTGACGGGAGGAGAGGACTGGACCTCGCCACACCTAAGGCATTGATACCGTTTTCTTTAATGGAAGCCTATTCTTAGAGGTTAAGAAGGAATTACATACCCAAAATACTTTCTTTTTCTCTTTGGCCTAGTATTTTGTCTTAAGAACCACGGGAAGGTTGTGGGGCTGGGTCAACAGTTTTGTTCACATGCTTTTTCATATTTGTTGCACACTTCAACCTGTCACACTGAAGGATAGAACAATTTTATATTCAATACTTGGAAGTACTTATAATATATTGGAAAGTGGAGAAAAATAAAAGTGTTTATACTAAATATGCAGCTGTAGTGTTTTAAGGTGGGAAGAAGAAGAAGCAATGCTATTCCCACAGAGACTTGGGTGAGAATATAGATCTCTGTTCACAGCATTTGTCAACTGTTAAATTCAGTGAAAAAATATTCTTTGCTTGCCAGGAAATAATTTAAATACTGACTGCAATTTGTGTTTTTTTCCCCCAATAATGTGAAGAATGGCATGATATAGTTCTTCTTTTGACTAAAGTGCAGAAAATCCATTGTAATCTTTAAAACGTAAATTAGTTGTCTTATTATTATTATTTGCATGCCACCCTTGATTGCTGGTAGTTATATTATGTGGAGAAATTGTGTTTTGCCAAACTATTAAATGATTGAATTAGTGGTTACGACCGGAAAGCTCTGTGGTCGCGGATGTTCATATTTCTTACAGCCAGAACACTTCACCCCATTTTTCCACCTCATAATTATGGGGCCATCCTGTAGATAGCTTGGCAGTATGGGTAGACTTTGATACCAACTGGAGCTAAGACACTTTCCAACCCAAAGCCAGTTCTTCACAGAAAAAAAACAACAACGATAAAAAGAATATGTACTGTGATTTCTTTCCATCATGGGGGCCTATTTTAGGTCCAGTACCTAAAAACGATAGGAGTCCGGGTCTCTGCAACAGAAGCCGATTTCACAGGTTAATGGGGAGAGGAGTTTGCAATGTTCCTATTGCAAATGGCTGGCTAAGGCCTTGATCAAATTTCGTATCAGTAGGCAGAGCGAATTATTATTAATAGCTGACTCTTGTTATTGGCCAGAATTACAGGGATATGAGTCAGTTGCCAGAGTTTTATAGAGCTACCGTATTTAATAGTGTTAAAATGTAACTTTTTAATTTTAAGTATTAAAATACTCTGAGTTACATAATTTGAGTGCATTTATGCCCATCCGTGGGTGGTGTAAACAGTAATCCTGCTAATCATGATAAACTCAAGAGTTTCTTAAGTTAATTCTAGGTCTTAGGGGGAAAAGTTTGAGGAAATAGCCTTTTTATTTTTATATATTATATGTGTACATATATACATGCACACATACATATATATTAAATATATATATACACACACATATATAAATAAACTTTTGCATAACCAACTCTCAATAATATCTGATTGGTAACTGAGCAAACCTGGCAGCTGTCAGGAGTATATATATTTTTTCCCCGATACTGCTTTTATTTGCTCTTCCCCTTATTGTCAACCGATTACCATCTGTTGATTTTGGCCAATACAATTTTGTCAAGTTTTCAACTCCAGACTCTGATGAGAGAAAGGCAAACTTGGTTAGGGACTGGTAGGAATGGGAGAATTGGTCAAACCGTGGCTGTCCTTTAGTATACGTGATTGAGAGTTGATTGTAAGGTGTGCATTTTAATTGACTTCTTTATTTTCCAAAGTGTCTTTTCTGTAAACCTCTGTGACCATGATGCGCACATCCTTTTTGAGATCGCTCTTCCTCAACTTTTTTCCACCTAACTACTCTCCTTATTTTCTCTTTCTCTCTTCCTTTATTCTTATGTAGGCCTGACCAAAGATGGCAGTAATGAAAATATTGATTCCCTTGAGGAAGTCCTTAATATTTTAGCAGAGGAAAGTTCAGATTGGTTTTATGGTTTCCTCTCATTTCTCTATGATATAATGACTCCTTTTGAAATGCTAGAAGAAGAAGAAGAAGAAAGCGAAACCACAGATGGTGTTGATGGTACGTCACAGAATGAAGGGGTTCAGGGAAAGACTTGTGTCATATTGGATTTACATAACCAGTAACTTTGATTCAGGGACTGAAGTCATTGGCCAATGAAAACCTGAAGCAGTGTCCTTTTCCTTTTCTTTCCTTTGCTGATGCAGGGCTTAATGTGCAGTGGGGCAGTTGTGATCTTACCGTAAAAGCCAACCTTGTGATCTTGCCCAGTGCAGCTATTAGCTAGTCCCTTGTTCTGCTCCCCCACCCCAGTCAAGAAAGTGGCATTCCTCACTCTTGTAGTTGTCTACAAAGTACATTGAAATTGATGTTCTTGGTGGTATAATTGGTTTCTGTATCATTTTGTTTCAACTTATGTATTTACTAAACTACATTGGGAAAATTAACAGTAGCAAATTGTGTTGTGGTTAACCCTTCATGCTTGTCTTACTAACACTATTAATTAAGATGATTCTAATGGACTTACAAAAAATATTTCTGGCATGATTCATAAGTTAAATGCTTCTCTGTTGATCCCTAACATGACTGATGTATAAAATGAAGATTCTTTAAAAAGCTGGTATTTTTTATTGTGATTTCTTTAGGTTCACTGACTTGTCAGATAGGTCCGTACAAATTTCAATGTAAAATTCTGTATTAATGGTGCTTTTAAGATAATTTAAAAATAACTCCATGTTTTTGCCTTAGAGTAGTTAAATTACTGTATTCAGATAGTAGTATAAAATTTTTCTGTCTATGAAAGCAAAATTTATTTTTAATTTCATTTCCAAATATACATCCAGAGAAAGTAATTTGTATTTTTTTTAAGGTAGGCATATTACACGAGAGGGAAAATGTGAATATGTATTTTAAATAATGTTGTACATATTAAAATTATTCATCCTAAATAAAGTCTTTTTCCATTTTTTTCCTTCATTAACTTGTTAATTTGTTATCAATTTTGGGTCCGGTATGATGTGATTTTTAGAATTCTAAATTAAATTTATTATGTGGCGATTCTATTTTCGGAAAATAAATTTTTCCTATTAGAAAACCTTAAAAACATCTTTAAATCAGTTTCTTTAAAATGAGTTCAGTATTGCTTCAATAATAACAAAAACAATTGTATCAGCTGTATATAAACTGCGTTTCTTAAAATGAGATTTCACCCATTTTCCCCCTCAAGCAAAGCTCTTAAAGCTTGAAAAGGGGTAAGACCTAAGACCTTTTGTTTTCTGTTACTCTTTGAAGGTGTTTTGTGTTTTTAAATCTCCTTTGAGCTTCTCTAAATTTTGCTTACTTTGGTTCTCCCTAGAGCTTAAAGTCTGAAAATGTTTGCATTTTTATGACGTTGAACTATAATAATATCTACTTTTCAAATATTTCTTGTTTTTCTATATTTGATCAAATTATTTTCAGTAAGTGGACCATTCATCCATTTATTCTAAGGGGGTGACAAATTTAGTTTCTTTGTTAGAAATCACTCTTGTAGGTTATCATAATGATAGCCTGAAAGTAAAAGTCTCAAATCAAAGCACAGGAAATCCCTGCGCGCTTTGCCTGCTACTTATGTGTGTCAGGGATGACTGTCCAATTTGCTGATCTTATTAAAGAACAGACATTCTATAGCTTCTTTTGGACATGGATATACACGTGGTACACTGGACAGTGATCTCCTAAAGTTTAAATGGCTATTAAAACTCTAGTTTTTCTTGCTCTTATTATTCTGGAAATATGTTTTACTCTGTTAATGTTTCTGACAACCAAAAGCCTCTGATTTCAAGTAGTCAAGCACTCCAGCTAAGCCGTCATTTAATAGAATGTTCTGCAACAAAAGAGTATCTATCATGTAATAATCTTTCTGAAAGTTTATTCAGCCATAGTCCGTATTTATTGTGTCTTCTACTTTGAATTTGAGTACTGGGAAATATCAAAGTTCATTAGGTTTAAATTCAAAAGCAATTTTAGGCCCCACTGAATGAAATTCACTTAGCCAGGTGTCTGGAATATATTTTTTATAGCAATCCTATTAATGTGTCATTACTACTAACACTAGAAGATATTTGATAAGTTTTTGAGCAGTAATTTGTGTGTTAAAAATGTTTGGAATTATTAATTTCTCATCAGGCTTTTTATTTGCATTGATACTAATGCGCATTTTATGTACAGAAATTAATTATGCTTTATTATTGTAAGTGAAAAACAAGAATGTGAAATAATAATTTGCCATTTGTTTTGTACCACCTTTGATTAGCCCCTTTGAAAAGTCTTTGATTAGGGTAAAAATACAGACAGCTGATGAACCCCTGACTTCTGTGACTTCCTTCAATTTGTGCCTAAGGCTTTTTGTGTGTGTGAGAGAGAAAATAAAATTATTTGCAAAAGTGTGGTATAAGGTATCTTGAAGCTGATCAAAATTATTTTGCTTAAGTTTTTTTTAATTATATCTTATAATTCTTAATATTCTAAGGGTTTTTTCCTTACCTTTCTGTTTCATAATATAAATATTTTTCTAGCTCATGTCTTTTAAACAAAGGAACTAACTTAAAAAGACAAAATTATATCCTCTACATTTGAATATTTATTTATAGCTATGGAATTTTAAGTAGCACTATATTTACTCTGTCCTTTTTCAGTTTTGAACAAAGAAACCCTGCAAATGTGCTCTGTATTGAGACGTAGTGATGTTTCCTCAGAGTTGCTGTTCTTGCTTCTTCAGATGTGCTGACATTTTTCTAGTTAAGAAGGCCCTGGGTTCTCTGGATTTTGGCACAAAAACAAGGCAGTGACATTCTGGACGTTCTTCTCTGCACTTCGGCTTCTTTCAGCCCTGATTTTCTCTGGGACATGAGTGGTGTGTGTCAGTCAGGTGGAGAAGTGACTTCTGGGTGCTGATGCCACCCAGTCCCTGAGGCTGGCTGTCTGCTCACTGCCCGTGGGGATCCCACAGACGCCTCGGTGCCCAGGTCATAATGGAATGCATGCTTTGTCGTCTTGTCCTTGATTCTTTATTCTGGAAATTACCTCCCTGTCTTATAGAGAGCTGTATCCAGACATGTAAGAAAAACTTTTATCTGTTTGATTTCTGGTTTGTTTTTATTTATAGTTAGATAGACAGAACACAATGTTTTCTTGTCTATCCTGATGTGTGTAACATTGGGGAATTATCAGAAGCAGATCTAGCACAGCTGGTTATTCTTAGTTTGATCACTTGACATTTGGGGGTTGATGCTCAGTGACCCTTTCTGAGTAAGACTCTGGGCTAGCTCTGTACATCTATAAAACATATGGGAAGTTTTCTGTGATTTGGCTGTGGAATACTCTTTGATCACAATGCATATTTGGAACACTTGTTAGAAACTCACTGACTCAGACTTTATTTTTTTAAGTTGATTGATGGAATAAGTATGCTGAATTGTCTGCCTCTATTATTTGTTGAGATAACCATATAATACTTAGGAGTAGATGTTAGCTCACTTGTGGACTCCTTGAATCTAGGAACCAGGTCTTAGGTTTTATTTGAATCCCTCTTTAAAGCTGAGTGCCACATATGATATTCATTAATATCACATGAATAATATATGCTGCTCTTAGTCCTAATGAGTAAGAGCCTCAGGAGCCCCTCATTACATAATACAATACTAAGTTGTTTTTTTTAACCAGATTAAATAAGTGATAAAATTAGTAGACTATTTTTTTGTGGGGGGAAAGAAGTGACATTGAAGTTCATATAACAATCTGATATATGCTACAAAGGTCTTCAGGTGACCTTTCCGGTATCTCATTTGTATTTGAACCTGCATTTTACTTTGTTCAAATGCTCAGTCTCTGGATGCAAACCCTTCCTGTTCTTTCTTGCAGTTCTCTTATGTTCTGCTCCTCCCTTCCCACTTATCATAGAGGATTGGTGGGTTTTTAGCTTCCTTTTTTAAAGAGAAAAATGTCTATAGTATTATCATTACATCTATTTAAAAATAAAAAGAAAATTGGTGTAGTGTCCTGAGATGCATTTTACCAAGACTAGAAATCTGGAGCAAACTCTGCCTAGCTCACAGGACCATTACTTAGACATTTGGGGCCTCTTTTTGCTGTGTGTCGTAAATGGTGAAATAATTGTGATGTTCCAGTACAGGAAAGAGGAAGATGAGAAACTGCAGCTCTGAGTGACCGTAGGTCTCACCAGCAACCGTAAGAGTGGCCAAAATGACCTGGGTGTGGTGGTGTCCACACAACTGATTCTAAAGCTCACTGTAAGTTTGCAGTAGCTACTTGGGTGTCTGTAATGTAGCCAGTCTTCTTAAATCACTTCTGTTGCATACGGTGGAACCACTGGTCCAGCCATTGGCTTAATGATTCAAACATTTTAGTTTCAGAGAGAACATTTCATTTTGAAAATGCTTGTGGGATAGTGGCTTCGAGGCAGTTGCCAAAATAGCATAAAGTGTCTTTAGGCAATTTGTTCTAAGGAGAGAATATAAGGCCTGCTTTTTTCAAATTTTGGTCACCTAAGCTATTAATAATAATCACCTTTAAAACCATCAAAATAAACATACAAGTGTGAAAAGAAAGTATACAACATGGTGGTGCCTTTTTTGCCATTCTCTTTGTGTTTAACCACATCCTAATGCTTCTTTGATGACTGCCTTAAATTGGAATGTATTCTGTCAGTAAAAACTTTTATCCGAACGGATCACAGAATACCAAGATGCTTCCCTTTCAGCTTTAATTGATAGCATTTTCTCCATACTACTTGGAAAGTATTTATAAAGAGCCGTTGTGTTTCATGAATTTTATTGTTAGATGGAATTGTTCTTCCCCACCCCCATCCCCACCCCAAGCACTAGCTATGGTAGGAAAGAGAGCAAAGAAGAAAAACAGGGCGTGCTTGTTGAATTTTGGCATTGCAGGGAGCATCCACATCAACCATAGTTAGAAATGATAGAACTGAATTCTGTCAAGAATTACAAAGAATAGAAAAGCAGGTCTTACCTGCCTTGTGGTTTTCTCTGAGGCCTCTTCTCTAATGCCCCCAAAGTCATGTTTATTCTCCCTGCATGTTGTCACTAACCCTGGATTACCACTGACCCCCTTCCTGACCACTGCACTTCACATCATTGCTGGAAAAAAATCTGTCATGAAGTTACCTGAATTGAACCTTTGGGACACTTGTTGCCACTCTGATTGCCACTTTCTTTAGTGGGTACTCTAAACCTTTTCCACACTCTCCTATCTTCCGGGGCTGTTTTATTCCTCTGTAGAGATGATTTTGCTTTCTGCTTTCCAGAGATACTCAACTCCTGTTTGGGTTCCATTATCTTCTCTCTTCTTTTCATGACATTACTATCAGAATTTTTTTTGAGTCATCATCCCCTTCTCATTCATTCGTCATTTTCTCAGACAATGCATCTTCCGGTTAGCAAAGCTAACCTTTTCCCTGTGCCTGTTCCTTCTCCTTCTGACCTCATCACTCTTTCCCTCTCTCGCTACTCAGCTTCTTTTTATTATAGACTTGCCCGTGTTTCCTCTACCTTCAAAGTACTCAAATGCAGATAAAATCCTTCAAAACTTTGTTTCTTTTCTGCCCCTCAGAATCTTAGAAGAGTCCATGTACAGTCAGTTTTCTTCTAAGGAGGTGAGGGAAGCCTTGTGAGGACTTTTCTTTCCACCTGTGTTTCTCATCATTGCAGCGTGACTGCCTTCTTTACTACTTGCAAACTGTAATCTGAAGGACCTTAGGGGACATTTAGTGACTAACATAATTCAGTAGTGTCCTAGACTTTTGTTCAGGCCTTTCTTCTTAAAACTGATCATTTCACTTTTAGAACACTGCATTTTCTTGACTTCCTTTTCTTTCATCATTACATGGGGCTCCTTTGATAACTTCCTGTTTGGGGTGTTGTGTTTTCTTCTTGTGTGTACACTTTCCTTCAGAGATTGAATATGGTGATTGTTTAAATGATTAGCTCAGTCTTTACGATGTCAAAAATACTGAAAAATTATTGACTATATTTTTTAAGTTCAGGAAATCTAGCATTAGGCAATACTTTGGAATTTTATATGATGCGTTGTGCTTTGTTAGTTTGCATCACTGTAAGGATTTATACCCAAACTGGAAAAGCTTAAAATAAAGCACAATATTCATTATTGTTTTATGTTTCACTACTAATATGATGTTGTCTAATATTTTGGCTGATTCATGACAAAAGTTAGCTCTAGCCTTTTCATCAGTGCAGCTTTGTTTAACTAGAGCATAGTGGTGGGGGGTGGGGAGTGGGGGCAGTCTGGTCTTTGTCACTCTGGTTTTTAACAGGAAAATCTGGGCCTGCCGTGGGGGGACCATGCAGGCATCTGAAGGGGGATGTTAGCAGTCTTAAACGTGTAATTTAATGCTTTATGCTAATATCTTTTATTCACTGAATAATACTTATGTATTTAAAAATTGGTATTACACGAATAGATTTGATATTTTAATCTGAGATAAACTTTAGTGGGGAGTGGTCCAAAATAACATTCAGTAGTATGCTGTTTTTGGCAGAGTTTAGGAAAGAATCAAATATCTAGAAAATAGTTGTTATACACACACACGCGCGCGCGTGCACGCACTGATTGTGGTTGTCTATGTATTTCAAGTAATTGCACAGATACAGCCATGTGGATCAGTGAGTCACATGTTTCTTTTTTTATGTTAGTCAGTGGTAAGATACAATAATACTTTGTTGAGGAATGGTGATGGTGATGTTTTAACCAAAATAAATTGCCATTTTCAAATGGATGACCTCATTTGATAGAAACAAATGAATAAAGAAGGGAATTTAGGAACAAAGGATGATTTGAACAACATAACAGGAGTTACAAACATCTTATAGTGAAAGGGGGAGTCTGTTTATGGTTTTGAGAAACATACAGAATGGGTTCTACAGTTTACAGCAGGAATAAATGTCAAATGCCTTGGAGGGCTTTCTTGTGACCCCACCTGAGACCTTAGTTGTTGAGTGGCATGTTGTGAATGGTGTTGCCCATCTCCCTCGGGAGAGGAACACTAGGCACTGCACTTCCAGCCCTGATATGCCTGAGAAATGGATCGGCAACTTAGAATGCCACTTCAGAAGGTTTGTCAGTGCATGGATATAAAACAGCATTTATGTGGCCAGAAGATAGAATTGGGAAGATCAGGTGAGTGGGATGCTAAGTACAGCCTGGTTGGAATAAGAGTTCTCTAAGAGCACCCTGGTATTGTTTATTATCTAATAAACATCATGGTGTTGATGTTTATTAGAAGGTCAACAATAAATCCATTATAGAACTTTTCATTTGCCAAGAGAGGAAAGCTGTTGGAAAGTTTTTATTTATTATTTTTTTTGAGACAGAGTCTCACTCTGTTGCCCCGCTAGAGTGCGGTGGCATCAGCCTAACTCACAGCAACCTCCAACTCCTGGGCTCAAGTAATCCTTCTGCCTCAACCTCCTGAGTAGCTGGAACTACAGGCATGTGCCACCATGCCCAGCTAATTTTTTCTATATATTTTTAGTTGGCCAATTAATTTTTTTCTATTTTTAGTAGAGACAGGGTCTCGCTCTTGCTCTGGCTGGTCTTGAACTCCTGACCTTGAGTGATCCTCCCACCTCGGCCTCCCAGAGAGCTGGGATTACAGGCTTGAGCCACCGCACCTGGCCTGCTGGAAAGTTTTTAGAGTGAAAAAGTTAATATGCATCTATGTAATAGTGTCATTCTTACTTGTGCAGTTTTTTAAAAAAGAAAATTTGGAATGATGGGGAAAAGTAATAATTGTTCAAACAGTAAAGATGAAAATTCTATCAAAATATGCTATCCCTATTTGGATGGCATATGTGGTTGTGTAGTGAAGTAAGGACATTGGTCCTTCACCACAGTGTTTGTAATTGGTCGTCTGTGACCCAAGAAGAGGTCCACAACCAAGAATAAAATTTTTGGTGGTAATAGGCATTTCTAATGCCAACAATTCTTAAAGATCTAAGGCCAGTTGTGAGGGTGATTAAATCATAGGCTGATTACAGTGCATTTATCTGTTATAAATAGTGACAGTAAGGCTTTAAAGTGACACATAAGTAATAGACACTTGTATGTTGAAGGAATATTTTTTATTGGTGAATTTAAGTAACTTAATTTGTTTCACAGAGGCATCAATTTTAATTATTTTATAGATACTTATGTTTGAATTCCTTTAACATTTTGTTTCTGTTCATAACCTATTTTCATCTTGTAAATACCAACAGAAGGACCTGGTGGGGTAGCCAAAAGAAAAGCTAAGGCTAAAGGTATTTTCTATTTTTCAAATTAGCCTTGAGTGAATCCAGTTTAATGCTTGAAAATGCATGACATTCTCTGAGTATGTTATGTAAATGTAGCTACTAATACTAAACATTATCGCTTTTTGGTCTTACCTGAGTGCACCTTAGGTTATAAGTAGTTTTGTCAAGATGTCATTGAAGAATTTTTGGCCTCAAGCCTATAATTTCAAGTAATTCCCATTTCATGTTATCAGAACTTTGTAACAGTCTTTAAATTAAGAACGTATATATTATACCAATATCATGTATTTGTTATAATATATATGTTAACTTTACGTATGCACAGCCTATCTTGCTCCTTAAAACCTTTCTTAGTTTGAGTTACTATTTGAATTACTGCTGGGAAAAAGATGAAGTCATCAGTGATTGATTTTATTTCTCCAGAAGCTCTCATGACAGTCTGTCTTAGAGCACAATAAAAGCTAGCGTATCAAAGGTGTAGTCGTTTTCAATAAAATTAAAACTTAAGTATATAATCTGGAGCAGTGTATTGCATTGGTATAGAATTTGCTGTGTTTTATATTTTACTTCATTAAAAATTATACCTGTCAACTATTATATATAGACTAACAGCTCAACATTATAGCCTTACTTTGTATCCCTGTGGTTTTTCCTGTTCGTATGTAAATAGTTGTGTCCTTTGTGGAGAGGGGCATGGGGATGTGCATGATTTCTTTATAAACTTGCGACATTCTTGTTAATTGTTCAATTCAAGTGCTTGGCATATTGTTTGTGGGATTTGTGTGTGTGTGTGTATGTTTGTGTGAAGTATGAACAGGTGAGACATTTATTGTATGATTTTCAGGGTTTTGTGATTTGTATTTTAAAATTAGGAAATTTTATGTTTTAACCTTGTATCCCGCCTGAATAATTCCTGGGAAGAAAACAGTGTCTACTGTTTTATTTTTACGTAAATATGAAATAAATGCCAATAAGGTATATAATTTTACTTCTTGATCTAGATAGGCAAATTAAACATTAAGGATTTAATTTTTTACAAACAGTTTGCAGAATAAGACCTGATAGCATTGCACAAGCATTTTACTCTTTTGCAATGCCATTATTTATGTTACCATACAAACAGCAGTGAAGCAGAATGAGGACTTGGAGGATGATTCTGAATGAATAATATTCTGTATTCTTACTGGAAAAAGATTTTCAGGAGGAACTGGAGAATTTCCTCATTGATCACCAGGAAGTTCAGTTAATAGAGAAACCCTATATGATATTTTTGTTGGTTAATCAAGGTTTATTAGACTTCCTAGAAAGATACAATGCTGCTTTTAGTGAGTACCATAAATTGGATGCTCATATTGAATAACATTTTGTGCTACGTGAGTTTTACATGATTTTCATGGGTAAAAACATCTTCCACATTTTATTACATTAAAGAAATCTTTCATTTTCTTTCTTGCTGCTTAAATGCTGCATTGCACAGTAAACACTTGACCTTACGATTTCCTAGCAAGAGTACAAACATGAAATTCAGAGCTTTTGCTCACTGCTCTGTTAAACTTTATGTAAAGCAAGTTGAAAGCAGTATCTTCCATGAGATTTGGAATTAGCTGTGAGTTCTATTTAATTGCTCTCTCACCCCTATAAACATGGAAGACATGTGTGTTGGCTTGATTGGCTCTACATAAACTAACAGGGAAGCATACTTAAAGGAATACTAATTTTGTGATATTGAATATAAGCAGAAAATTCTAATTTGTCATTTTAAACATTATAGATAATGATTTTAAAATTTCCTACACATTAAAATTGTTTTTTGCTTAGTTAGCTGAAAAATTAAATGATACTTAATTTTCATTTGCACATATTTGTTTTCAAGGATTGTAAGCAAATATTTTACAATATTTTGGGATATTGGATACAATGGATACAGGATACAATGTTTTGTTTGAGCTAAAGCTTTTTAATTATCCTTATACGTAAACTTACAAGTTATGAAAAATTCTTGTATTGCCAATGTTCCTTTAATTATGTCATTATAGTTATGAAGTGTGAATCGTTGGCACTTTGTGTAAAGTACTACCTTTATGGATGCACTCATTTTTATAATGTTGCATGTTAACCTTCTTTTATGACAAGTGATACCATATTTCAAGCTGGAAAAATGTGACCGGCTTCGAGCATTTGTTTTATAGTTGATATTTTATAGAGGTTTGCATCTATTTTTGGCCAGCTTAAATAATAGTGAATTAAAATAACTTTCTTGAATGAGCATTTTCTGTGTGTGGGGAGATAAATAAACAGACAATACCTTTTCACTAACCTGCTGTTCTGTGAATCAAGAGATGCTGTCAATAAACATTTTTTCCTTTGATTGGAAAACCTGAAAGTTAAAGAACTCACTAAAGAAGAGCTCAAGAAGGAAAAAGAGAAACTTGAGTCAAGGAAGGAAAGTAAGAATGAAGAGAGAAAAAAGGGGAAGAAAGAAAAGGAGAATGACCGGAAAGATAAGAAAATTGCTGATACAGATATATCCAGGAAAGAGTCTCCTAAGGGGAAAAAGGACAGAGAAAAGGAGAAAGTGGACCTAGAGAAAAGTGCTAAAACCAAGGAAAATAGGAAAAAATCAACAAATATAAAGGATATTTCTAGTAAAATGGCATCCCGAGACAAAGATGACAGAAAGGAAAGTAGAAGTTCTACCAGACACGCACACTTAGCAAAGGGAAATAACCAGAAAAGAAAGGACTAAAGCTCTGACATACCATCTCAGGAAGTGGTGATATTCTTCATTGTGATTTGCTGCTAAAGGGCGTAGAAAATTTAATATCGCCCTGGTTGGGGAATATATGTAAATTAACCATTGAATGTGTTTATTGGTGCTCAGCTAGTAAATTTGAAATTTAAATACACTGTCTGTGATTCTAAATTGAAGGGATGAAGCTTTTTAAAAAAAGTCATAAAATATGTAATAACTTCTATTTTTAATTTATTGATCATGTATCAATAAATGTATATGTATACTATGAATTATAATGGATTTATTAATATATTGAATACTTCCATTGGAGTTAAATAAAAATATTAAGATTTTAAATAGTATCTCTATGCAGAGTAACTCTTTCAAGCATGCTAATTACTTAGGGAAATAAGAAGTTACCTTCTTTCTCTTTTTGCCCTTTGATTTCTTCCTTCCTTTCCCTTCCCGATTCCCTGTTTTCCTCTCCTCTTCTGTGGGTACCTCGCCAGGCTCTTGTGCTACCTCCTCTCCCCAATTCCCCGCTCACCCCATCTTTCAGGGGCCACCCCTTCCTCAGGCTCATCCCAGGTCCTCCTCTCCCTTTCCCCATCTCTCCCCTTCCCCATCTCTCCCCTTTTCTAATCTCTCCCTTCCCAGTTTTGACTTTCTTCTGTCCCTCCCTCCTCACCCCTGACCTCTCCTAAGCCACCCCTCCCTTTCCCACCAGTCCCATCCCTGCCCTTCTCTTGTCCTTTGACAAATACTGAGTGCCTACTGTGTGCCAACTACACTGCTCTGGGAACTCTGGGTATAGCCATAAATAAAAAGGGATTTGATTTAAGAAGAACACTTTTATTTGTGATGTCTTTACTGCCTCAGAGTAGTTATAGAAAGTCTTCCATTATTTTAAATTAGGATGTCCTTTCATTTTATATCACTCTGTTTTTCAGTTATTTTGGCTGAATGACATATATTTATCTTATTTGTGTTATGATTGTTTACTGTTTCTAAGGAATTGCAAATTTGAGATCTACCTAAAGATCAGAATTTAGCTCCTCAGAAAACATTTAGTAAAATAAAATTTCAGTAAGAAATTTCTACAAATGTTATATACTGTTCTGTGCATGTAGTTTTAAATCTCGAATCGTGGCTGTTAGTTGATAATGAGAAGAGCAGCCTGATATTTGTAAAACTATGCTTATAATAAATAAATAAAACCTTTTATATCAATTTTAAAATCACTGTTTGAATCAAAAGTGCTGCCACACAGATGTTATTTTGAAAAAAATAGTTATTTTTCCTATAAAGAGATTAAAAAATAGAGATTTTTAGGCTAAAGATGATTTCAAGTCAGAAATGAGTAAATTTAAGTGTAAATATTTCTAAAAGTATTGTGCACCTTTTTCTTACATGCTCGTACCTTTTACTCTTTAAAATCAAACTGACGTTTAGTTGACAAAAATTCAAACTAACAAAATTATACAGCAAGGGAAATCCTGGAGAAAATCTAATCTAGTATCTCTATCTAATCTAATCCTATTATTTTATTTCTTAAGAACTAAGGCCCAAAGAACTTGTAATATGTGATGACTTAGAGTTTTATATGTTGGCTAGTCAGGATTCGGCTCTTGTTTTTATAGATTACAAGAACACAGTAAACCAAAAAGGGAATTTTTTGGCTTTTTTAGTTGGCAGATACTGGGGCACTGGCTTCAGGTGAATAGATGTGGAGCCCAGCTCTGTAATCAGAACTCTCTCACTAGCTCACTTCCCCAATAGAGGCCCTTCTGGTTTCTGCCTAACTTTATCCTATAGGGAGATGCTGCTACTGATGACCACAATAGCCCGCAGCAGGGCCCAGACTCATCTTTCTGGTTTGCCAATCCCAGTGCAGAAGCAGCTTTCTGGGATGGGTCTGGAAGAGAAGTCCCTGGCAGGATTCTAATGGGTCTGGCTAGGCCTGGTGAACATCTGTGACTGTTTTTGTAGTTGGGGATGGGTTAGTCTTCCTAGGCTGGATCCTGTGCACAGAGATCTGGGGTGGGAGTTGAGTGAGACCCACCCAAACTCTATGAAATGTAGGACTTCTGGGACAAGAAGAGGAAGGCTGTGACTGAGAACTGGATAGAACAAGAGGCAAAACAGATAATGTCACCACACATGTAAAAGTTAACAAGATTTTCAAAATATGTCCGAATGTTAGATCTTGCTGCTGAAATAAATGGATTGATTTTTGTGTGTGTGTATCCAAAATTTTAAGTACAACTTTCTCTACAGACTGTTTTGTTCTCCCTTGCAGAAGGGCAGAGAATTATTGGATTTACTGAGAGCATTCTTATACTTTTTACCCCGGTTTTTGAAATTCAGGGGCTAGGGGGCAGAAATTACATAAATGCTAAATTCTAAGCAGATAAGTGAAAAGATTTTAGAATAACCTAATCAGCATAAGCATAAAAGCATTGTTGCTATATAGTAAAGTACTTTGAAATGCTTTGGTTCTATTATTGATTTTTCCTTTGACTTTCAACTCAAGAGTTCAAACATCTAAAACATTTAAAGGTGTTTTAAGAGCCCTTATGGATGGGACTTGCTTTATTTTCTTCCTTTCATTTTATTTTTCCCCCTTTTCTTTGCTTCAGTAAATGAAGACTTCAACTGAATTTTTTTACAGTTCAGGGCACATTGTATCCAACTGCATTAACACTTAAGATTCAACTAAACTTAGTACATGATAAGCTTTCTGTCATGATTAATGGGTTAAAATTACACTTGTACTCTTAGTTTTATGTTCTTTATGAAGTAGGTAGTTGTTTCTGTATTGTTCAATTTCATATTGTTTTCTAAGGATGATTAAAACCAGAAAGATTACCCTTTTTAAATAAGTCAGCTAAAAACAGGGACAAAGATTTCATAATACCAAGTAGCTGGGAGTCCGAAGTTTTGGGGAAAATCTGAAAAATTAAAATGAAATACTAAGAATGTAAGTTTATTTTTTCATGTCCCTAACATTTTGAGTTAAATTACATTATGATGTGATACTTGGAGCTTTTAAAAAATGACATTATTGGTATAATTTTCCTTCACACATTTGAGTAGCACAATCGTCTTTAAGATGGTCAGTTTTGTGAAACTATTTGAGTGCCTGTCAATTTTGCCAAGAATCTTTTTCTATCCTTTAATATTCAGATTACTTTCTTTTGAAGTACTTAATATCTTATTGAGTTCTTCATTGGTTGTGACATCTAACTTCTATGTTTCATTTCTTAATGGCTTTGTGTGTGAATTTTAGTTATTCTTAATATCACTTGTAATCACCTTATCACCTTCTTGAAACCTTTTTATTTTTTTAATGAGACTTTCGGTTTTACTTTATGGATAATTTGCATCGTATGTAGATGATCCTATGAACATTTCACAATGAGAGAGACTGGTAAAGAAATGCTTGAGTTAACTCAGGAAGACTGCTTGAGTTAATTCCATAAGTGGTTGGTTTATAGAAAATATTTTATATTATGACCTATTTAGCCATGCAACTTTGTAACTTCAGAGGTTCTCATAATGATTACTTAGATAATAAAGACTCCCTATAGACATTTCCATGAAAAAGAAAGGGAGTAAACAGATAGGATTTTTTATAATTTTAAGTTAACTGTAATGTCATTTTGCATGAAATCGGTGTGGTGACTTAGGCTATGTCTCCTAACTTTGGTTTCTTTCTCCTCTACAGTCCTCAACTATTCCTTCTCTTGTTAATGTCTGTTGGTAATAATTCTCAAAATTGATTACTCCGAATATTTCACTGTTCAATGCATCTTGGAAATGGTTGTTTTCCTCATTTGTAAATTGGAGATAATAAATAACCTGTCTCTGAGGCTGGTTGTGAGAACCAGCAAAGTTACACGTGTGTAAGCAGCCCCACATTGTTAGACGCTCAATTTCTCTTTTTCTTTGGTAGAATAATGGTAATAGTTCAACCAAGCCCTATCAGTCAGTGGTTAAAAATTTGGAGGCACTGAAACTGTGATTCCCTACTCCCATTTTTGTCAACAGTTTGTGAGATAAATCCTAAGTCTTTTACCCTTTGTAATGAATGTGTCTCTGTGAAATGATGTCCTGGATCCTGATTTGTTCTGAGATCATTGAGAGGGCAAATGAAAATAATTATAAATGTTACATATGTGTAAAGACGTAAGAATGCTTAGTTTTTTTAAAGGGTACTGCTTCAACATGAAAACACAAGATATAAAATGTAAAGGTAAGAAAAAGTTACAAAGTAAACTGTAGTCTTACGTATATGCTACAATTGAGAAGTTTAATCATCTAATCGTGAAAAACATATAGGTTTTTTTAATATTCAGAGAACATTTTTCCATAGATGTGATTTTATGGTCTTTAGAGATTTTCTGCTCTGGCCCACAAAAATTTATTTAATCCCTAATATCCAGTTCTGTAAGTCTCATTATAACTATGTTTCAATGGAAAAAGGTATTTATCATTCTCCCACAGGATATTAGGAACATACTGAGCTTTACTTCTGAATATTCTCTGGTATTTATCATTCTTCCACAGGATATTAGGAAGATACTAAGTTTTACTCCTGAGTATTCTCCAGAATTCTTTTGGTTATGTCCATGGTGTTAAATCTGTTCAAATTAGTTTACATGGACAAAAATCACTGGTTGCCTTCCATAATTGTAAAGCTTAGGGGTAGTTTTGGTTTTTTTCTTTTGTTATGCTGAATTTAGGTGAATCTCTTTCTTGTCTCTGAACTCTCCAGGAATGTGGGCTTCCTTCTTAGACAAGAGTGTCTCATATGCTTGTCTTCAATGCTAATCCTGATGAGGTGGGGGGTAAGAAAGCTGTGATTGGCAGCTGGGCCATATGAGTGAGTGCCCACTCTTAAAATTGTTCGGTAAAGGATTGTCTAAAAGTAAATGCACTGTTAGGAAAAAAAGTTGGGTACAGGAAGAGCAGTTTCCCTGAATTAATGTGTTTATTCCAGAAGAAGGAAGAATAGGTGCAGGGTAGGCTAACACAGTGGATGTTTGTACACCGCTCTTCATCTGCCCTGAAAGCAGGCAGATTATGGAGTTTGTTTTTCCCTACTGCTCCCCATCCCATTCCTACTTCTGCCCCTGCGCAAATACAGAGTTGCATGGGATGGGCCAAAGTGGATATAACAGAATAGGAAGCCATGGGGAGCAGAGAGATCTCATCCCAACCCTTGGTCAGCAATAATTACGGACAATTGAAAGAATATAGGAGGATATTAGCATAATGATAAATTATACTGCCTGATAAAAGTTATCAGGCAAGTTAGGTTTATTTTACTGAGCTCTCTCCATTTTCCTCCTATTCTATCTAAAGGGAAAGTTTTTGTTAATTAGGAAATTAAAGGGTGAGTATTATGTAGAAGACCCATAGAGTCATTTTTGTGAAAATCTTGTTTGGGTTAATCTCAAAGAATCCTCAGTAATAATCTTTGATCTCTTATCCTTCCTCCTCCATTTGCCTAAGGATATAATTGCATGAACTAGATGTTCGTTCCTGGTTTGGCTATCATTTTTACATAGAAACCAATTTCTACAAGAGCTCTGTAAGCCCTACACAGTAGTGAGTCATCCATTTGTTTTTTCTTTGTTCTCATTTCATACCTCATTTGATTTCACTTTATGTATCTATTTATGGCTCCATATGGTGTCAGGTATATGCACATCATAGAGGTCTGCCTTTCATTTACAGCTTGCCTTAAGCATGGCTTCTCTTATATCTTAAGAGATTAGGGGAGGAAGATCTACACTTAACTCAAAGATTTTGTGTTATTTTTGATAATTATATAAACACCCACTTGCTGTGTCTCTAGTTGCCATGTATTGACTCATTCACCAAATATTCCTGAGTACCTGCAGCATGCAGTGGCTGGCTGGCATTGGAGATAGAAGGGATGGCAGTGGCTGTGGTCCCTGCAGTGAAATGCTGTGAAACAAACAAGGGCTGAGGGAGAAAACAATGAAAGTGGAGCTGTTGTCAGTACTGATTACTATGAAAAGTACTCTGGCCCTGTGTGGTGGGCTGCCTGCAGTACCCAGCCCGGTCATTGTGGCTGCATCCAGGTGTCTCTGATCCTCCCAGGTGGCTGGACTCTGCGTGCTTCAGTTGTCCCACTCGCCACCTTGCCTCCTTCCTGGGCTTTGCTGCAAGACTGCGATTTATCTCCTGTACCTAACCTGGTAACTGACAGTAGGCGTTCAATGCTTGCTTACTGAATGGTGAACATACAAAACAGTTCATTTACAGATATTTCAGATCTGTATATACTTACTCTTGAAGCACATTAGAAAGAAGAAAAATCTTTTTTTAAAAAAAGAAACCCAGAAGATTCCCCCGTAATTGTAGTATGTTTTAACTGCCTTGGAAGTTGCTTGTAACTGTGTTTATGTTGCTCTGTGTGTGAATATGTGCATGCAAAAAAGGGAGTGTGTGCATAAATATCTTTCATTAGAAGAAATAAAGGAAAAAATAAGTTGTTTTAAAAGTGTATATTTCCTGGATTTAAATTCTCATTTCATTCTTAAAACCCTTCTAATAGTTACTATTTTATCCTCTTTTTGCATTTGTGGAAACCAAAGTTGTGGCAGTGGTAATGTCAAGATGGAATTCACATGGCCTGCTTGGTTCAGGTACCCAAGCTCCTGCACACTGTGTCGTGTTTAACTGTATTTTGCAAGATGTATTTTGCAAGTTGTTTGCAAGAGTCCAATCCTTCAAATCTTTGTGGAGTCCTGCAGCGTTTAATTTTTTTGTGGCTTATGTCTTCTTTTTGAAATCTGCCCATCTTGGGTCATATAAAGATTCTTTGAATCTGGAATGGCTCTTAATGTATATCACGGGGTAGCTTTTAGTTTCTGGTAGTCTAGGATTTGGTAAGTTCTGGGACTTCTGTTGGTATACTGAATAAGATCTATTTTCACTTTTTATATAAGCTGGAAACAACAACAAGGATTGGCATGGTCAATTAGTATGTGTGCCTTTCTGGTGTATTCATTTCCCCAAATATTTCTCATGTTTCATGTACCTGTTAGTCTTATTCTTGGGGTATATTGGTGTGCACTGCTAGACTACTTGCAATTGAAGCATTAGCCATCCTGAGCACTTACCCTTTGTGAATAACTGTAGCTGGAGTAACCTGGATCGGTAAGACCAAAATTTTCATCATTCTGCATGCCATTGATTGCAAACTCCTGTCCTCAAGCAATCCTTCGGCCTTGGCCTCCCAAAGTGCTGGGATTACAGGCGTGAGCCACCTCACCTGGCCTCAGCCTGCATACCATTGAATTAGTAAAGCAAAGATTAAAAACCTAATTAAAAAAAATTTCTAGCTTTTTATGGGCTTGGTGTATGAAATCCTATGAATCAAAGTAAATTTATAATTCTCTTCCAGATTTTGTTGAGGGAGGAGCTTTCTTATAATTCTTAGGAAAAGTCGATCCTTCATGTACACTCAGAATGCAGCCCTTGTGACCCAGTGTCCCAGGCCTTTCTGATCCTCACACCCCTGCTCACTCCTCTCCTGCTGTGCTGGCCACCTGGCTCTTCCCCCCAGCAGACTTGGTCCCAGGTGAGGAATTTTGTATAGTCATGTGCCACATAATGACATTTTGGTCAATGACAGACTGTGTGTACAATAATGGTCCAGTAAGATTATACCATCTTTTTACTGTGCTTTTTTTATGTTTAGATGTAGTTACACAGATACTCACTATGTTGGTACAGTCACCTACAGTGTTCAATACAGGAACATGCTGTACAGGTGTGTAACTCAGGAGCAGTAGGTTCTACCGTATAGTCTAAGTATGTAATAGACCGTACCCTCTAGGTTTGCGTAAATACACTCTGTGATGTTCACACAATGACAGAATTACCCATTTGAATTACGCATTTCAAAGCACATTTCTTTTTGACGCATTTCCCAGAATATATCCCTGTTGTTAAGTGACACATGACTGTACGTGCTGTTTCCATTACCTGGAGTGCTCTTCCCCGGTGTGACTTACACAGCCACATCCCTGAGCTCCTTCAGGAGTCTGTTCAAATGTTATCAGTGAGTCCTTCCCTCCCCAATTGATTGCAAATAACCCCTCCCTTTCCTTAACACCCTCCCTGTCCCAAGTCTTCCTCATACCATTTATCCCTATCCCATATCCTCTAAATAGATCATGTTTCTTATTTTTTAAATTGTTCTCTCCCCCTGAAAGATAGGGGTATTGTATATTCATTTACTGTAGAACTGTGCTTTGCATGAATAGGTGCTAAATAAATATTTGTTGAATGAATGCAATTCAATAAGTTTACGACTATGATATACTCATCTAAAGAAATACATTGATTCTTTCCTATTATGGTCAGGGGTAGTTGGGCAGCAGTGAATAAAGTAAGCTAATCCTGGGCTCAGATATCTGTGTCAGTTATCAAATTTGCTATGAGTGGTTGATTTAAAGTACTAATTTCATTCACTTTATAGCTTCTTCTCATTTTAATTAGAGGAGCAACTGTATGGTTATTAAATGCAAATGTTTTTTAATTTCCAAATTTAAAGAACCAAAATCAAGGTATGTTTTAAGGAGATTAAGTTATTTTCTGAGTCACGTCATGGCCATTGTGGTGAACATGCCTTCATGCAACCCTAGACGATGGCTTTGAGGCAGCTGTGGTCAACCTGTTCCTCTCACCAGCCTAGAAATGGAAGTGGGTTCTGGTTCTGACTGTTAAAACTGAAAGGGAAGACCGCTGGGAGCTTCTAAGGAAGATTTCTTCAAGCCTAAGAAAGAAGTAGAGCAAAAGGTGATCCTTTTGCTTCTGGACATCATCTTGTTTGAAAGAGAATCTTGCAGTGAGGGGAGCCCAGATTACCAAGTGGAGGATGGAGCTGGGCTGAGAGCCAGCCAGCCTACCTCCCCGCTTCCTGTTTAGTTAGAGAATAAATTTCCTTCTTGCTCAAGCCATTGTAAGGTGGTGGTTTGTTAAATGCAACCTTAGAAACATCAAAACTGGTACATCTCATTTTGTAACATAAGTTTGAACATTTATTTCACTGTTACTTCCTTGCCATTTGTACCTCAAATAAATCCAGTTTGAAAAACATTCCTTTGTGAATTGACCTTATGTGTATTTTTTTCTCATTTAATTTTTATTTTTTGCCTCAAATCTTAGAAACAAAATGAGTTTGGGTAGCAAAAGTTTTTTGGAAACACCAAAATAAAAGTTTATAGGGCAAATTTTTCCATATGGGTTACTAAAGCAATTCTAATTAAATTTTTTAAAGTTTATAGCGGTCTGCAGAAAGAGATGTATTAATGTGATCTTCAGCTTCTTTGAGGCTTACAATACTGTTTATTTTTGTACTGATTTCACCTCTGGAAATAGCTGTGACCAAGTATTAATAAGCTTATAATTCATCTGCTGCTTAATATTTTCTGCTGTTACATACTTTCGTTTTTATGTTTTCCCTACATTTTGCAATTTCAATTTCAATTTTAGAGACATAACTCTCAGTTGCTTTTGAGAAAGCTGACTTTTAGGGACATTGCATTCTGAATATCGGTGTACTAGTAGTTCTCAAATACTTTGGCATTAGAATTTTTTTTTTTTTCTAAATGAAACCTTTCTCAAAATCCAAAAGAATGGGGTTTTCAGGCATTTTAAATCTTTATTGTTTGGTAGGAAAATATTTCATTGCTTACTTAATCACAGAGTACAGTTTGAGAGCCTGCCACATACAGGGTTAATGAAGAATGACCCTGTAAGTTTTCCTTCAAACTGAGGTACTTTTGAGAGTGAAATAATTATTGTGGGACAATAGACATTGGGACGATTGGGACTATCCCGGGCAAACTAGGCTTGTGGTACTGAAATGGTGGACGTTGTGGCAGAGATATGGATCTCTGGTACAGGGTAGTAGAGAATTGATGTGAGCCTCTTTCCTATTTCTACAACCCCAAGCCCGTCCAGTGCAGCTCAGGAGCCCTGGCCCTGGAGGGAACCTCTGCCCCCATGTCCTAGCAGAGCAGCACACAGCTGGGGTGCTCAGCCGTCCAGCAGGTGTTCACTGAGCAATCGCTGTGTGTGTCACATGTTAGCTGGGGATACTGAGAGTGCAAAGGTAAATTACTTGATTCTACAGATTCACTTATTCAACAGAACTTGGCAACGAATAGTTCCATACCATTAACCACTGAGGGATGTAAGTGTGGATTATTTAAATGAGAACAGTCAGGGCAGCCCTGAATTTGAGTTTGAAATGTGATGTCTTTTACTAGGCTTTCATCCCTAACCTCCACCCCCTGAATTTAACTACTGTGAGGACCTGTGGATGTTTGTGTGTGGTCCCTTTGGAACCTGTGTTACAGTTAGAGATCACAAAGGGAAGGTGTAGAGTACAGCTGTCTGTGTCCTGTTGGGTGTACTAGTGGTAGGTGTTGTGTGGAAGTAGTGTTGGAAATAATAAATAGAGGAGATGTAAGTGATGAGGAGGGGTCCTGTGTGTCTCTGTCTCTCTGAGATTTGGGAAGAAGAATGTGGAAGTGTATTTTTTTCATTAAGAGAAAAATGAAGAGAGATAGAAAAGGGAATGAAAAGGAAAAACAGAGAATCAAAAAAGAAAGACATTGAAATGAGAATTTTCCAGACCACAATAGCACATGAAGAGCTGTGCAAAGGTGCTTAAGGTTAGAAAACTGCCTCCCACGTGTACCTGGGCCCTTCCACTGCGGGCTGTCAGCACGCCAGCAGCTCCCTTCAGCGACAGCTCCTGGTACGGGATTGTTAATACCACGATATCTTAACGAGCCGCAGGATTCAGTAAATGGAATCTTCAGACTCTTGAACCTAGCTTAGATTTCTAAATAGTTGTGTTTAATTGAGGATATTTTTAAATGATTCACCTATAAAATATCAAAGAACTAACTTAGCATAATGGATTTTAGACTGGTGTTTGACTTTAAAGTTAGTTTTCATGTTAATTTAGCCTGATGTCTTATTTTCCTTAGGATTAAAAAAAGGAACTTTTTTCATATCTTTTAGCTGTTATAAAATAACATGATTACTAGTGTTACCTTTCGAAGATTGTAAATAGTGAATTATGTATGACTTCTTATTTTGAACCATTTTTTGTTTTTCAAGAAGAATAAATAATTATATATAAATCAAAATTTGGAATGTACCTGAATAACAGAAAGTTCAAGTACATCTTAGTTGCCTCATTACTGAATTCAAACTTCAGGATTTAGGAATTAATTAGTAACTTAAGAACACAAGAGGAGCTTGAACTCATTGAAGTTCTTCTGGTAAGTTTAGACATGCCTGTGTTTTAGAGATTCGTGAACATTTAAACAATGTTTTTTGTTTTATTTTTAAGTGAAAGGCAAACTTACACAAAGATATTAAAGGCCCATGTGAAATTAAAGAGCAAATTATTAATATTTTCCTACTTCAGTTTTTAAGCATGTAATGTTAGAAACTATGCATTGCTTGCACTATGGATTCATTGTTTGAGAATATTATTTTTCCTGGATTAATATGTCAAAAAAGCACAAAAAAAATAAAAAGTTAACTTTGTGAATAAAAAATGCAGGACTTAAAGAAAGATCTGCTTCAGAGCCAACAGTCGTACCAGAAGAGGCTGAGCCATATGCTGACCCAGAGGAGGCTCCCGTGAGGGCAGGTGAGTTGTCCTCGTCCTTCAAGTCTCACTGGGAGGTGCCTTGGCCTGACGGGTATCCCATTTGCAGTTTACAGAATCATGTTTTGCCCAGAATTTATTTCACATTTTTACAGAATATTGAACTGCTTTTTCTTCTCTTCTGAAATCTTCTTGACTCCATTTCTAGCACTGCAGTACCATATTATATAGAAAGTAAAAATACACACATTACAGACTAGTGTCATCATTTGTCACGTGATTTAATAGAGTAGGTCTAGTGGGTTCTCAATTTTTTTTATATGAGGGTCTCCTGTCCACATCAAAAGACATCCCAGACCTCCCTGTGATCCTCTGTGAAGCCTGTCTTGCATCTGCATGGATCAAGTATCTCCATAGTTACCCAAGGGCCTATGACCCATAGGATGGAAAATCCCAAAATATTTTGATAAATTAGTAAATTAAATTTTAATCCATTACTATCATTTCTTATTTATGGTATGATATTTATTATAAAATACTATTTAGTTTCTGCACATTTTTCGTTTACCCAGTTCTCAGGAACTTTGGTTTCTTTCCGCCACCTATTGGAAATGTTAAGTATGACACTGCATATTCACTGCAGCCTAAGTACTGGGTCCAGAACCATACTTTAGGCTGATTTTTATCACTGTGTACTGTCGAATAATATTATATTTTCCTTCCTTCCTTTTAAGATAATTGAGTTTCTCTGAGTTCTGTTCAGTTCATAATCCTAGGAGAGTTTACTGTCCTCTCATTCCTGTAGAATTGCTACAATCGTACCATGGCTCTGGAACAAGGAATTAATTTTTTTAACACATTTAAATGTGTGTTTGGATTTAGCACCTCAAATTTTACTTTGCACTAAAAAAAAAAAAGAAATTCATTCTTTAACCTATTGCTGTCTGGCTTCTGCCTCCACTAACCCTTTCCAGGGGTGAGGAAGAGTGCTTATAAAACCATGGAAAGTTGAAATGGCGTGGTGTACTCACTAAGTTCAAAGCCAGCGCTGGTAGCAGATGATTCTGGAAAAGTCTCTGAGGGCTCAGTTGTGGAGGTCTTATATTCTCTTCCAAGGAGCTTAGGTTTTCACCTGTTTGGGCAAAGGAAGCCATTAAATGGTTAGGCAAAAAAGCAGAGTGCACCACTTCTAGTAACTCAAATTATATTCTCTTTGGATGGTGCTTTCAGCAGTTGTGAAACTGGGCATCCAGTTAGAAAGCTAACATAGGCATTGTGAGAGGATAAGGGAAGAATGGAGATTGGCAGACTCTTCTGTAGTTGGAAGAGAATATATATAAAAGTGGCTTGTTAAATATAAACATCTATAAAAATAGAAGGCATTTTTGTGCTTTAGAAATGGTTTTGTAGTATGATTAGCATAATAGATATTATATTTAAACTTTCCCTACCTGAAGTTTAAATTAACTTCTTCCATTTTTTTTCATGGAAGATTAGCTTTTGTAAATAAGTGATGTCACTGGCATCATTTCACATGACAGTATTTATGATACCAAGTCCGGTGCTACTTTTATTCACTGAACATAGGTTATGTTTGTTAGAGAATTTACAATGGTGTCAATGTAATTATAGCTTCTCATTCCTGTGTCAAGTTGCAGGTGAGTGTGATAATCTGATAAGCACCACAGTGTTGTGTTGTCCGAGTGTCGTTGTCAATGTTCCCTTTTGTAATTCACATTTATTTGAATCTGTGGATCTGACTGTCAGATGTGTTTCTCCAAAACTGAAAGGATTGTCAGTTCCAATGTAGGGTCTTCCTGACAACATCGGGGAGTGGTCGGCCAACCCTGAGCCCCTCAGTCCTGACACCAGCAAGGGGGTCCTCTCTCCTGTCAGGGAAGGCAGTGGTTGACCATATACTTTAATCTAGACTGACCTTGTTGTCTAGATTTTTATCTTTACTTCCCAATACTTTTCTTTATGAAAGCTCTGTCCTTTCCACTTTATTCTACCATTAGTATGAATTGTATTATTAATAATTACAAACTGAAGTCATTTTGCTCTCTGTGAAGCTTTTATTTAAAATAAAAATATGAGCCTGAATTAAGTTTTATTTCTTTAAAAATCTTATCGAAAGTGGTGTCTGCTGGAAAAAAAACAATTTATAATATCTACCATGTTTGTCAACAAAGGAAAAAACATGGTAAGCTGATATAAAAAGGATGCATAATTGCTTAGCCACATATATTCATTTTAACGTCTAGGCATAAATTCCATACTTGAGTGTTAGAGTTCCACATTAATGTTTGAATTTTTCTACTTAGTCATGTTTTGTAATTATTTTAGAACCCCGGTATATCGACGATGAAGTAACAGAACAAATTCAGCCCCTTCTCCATGAAATGGTATACACAGAACATGGTATGAATTAAAATATATTGTTTTGTCATGAATTACTAATAATATGTTTAATTACATGACTTGGACATTACTTTAAAATTTAAATGTTAGCTGGATATTTGGATTATTTCCTTAAAATTTTTAAATTCAAAGTTATTAGAGTACAAGTATTACTTTTGAGTAGCCGTATACATATTTTACCCCCCCTCACTGTGAAGGAGCTTGCTGCGTACATGTAAGGGAGAAATGGTGGGAATAAATGTGCATGCACAGATTGAGACCAGTGATCCATCAGGAGTAGCTGGGAGGACAGCGAGGAGGGAAACAGGACAGAGCCGAGCTAGGGTGGGCTATCCAGATGCTGTCATCCACCCTCAGACTTCACTTCCTACTTGGCTGGGCACCAAAACAAAACAGAGACGTTTTTAATAATACAGGTTAGATTATCAGAAAGGAAAAAGCACAAGAATATAAAGGATTTTCCCAGCACTTTGATCTAAACCATTTCTCATGTGGAGCTCTGTGTAGAGGATACTAAATGATAGTTCAGAAACCAGTGTTAGGATTTTATAAGGCTGCTTCTTAAAGCATCCCTTTATAAAAGCAGAGTGACCCCAAAATGTAACTCGTGAAGGGATCATGAGGGCGCAGAACACCGGTATCTTATTACTCCTGATGGTTTGGTATGGTCCTAAATGTCCTAAAGAAAAAAAAATGAGTTTCTTAAAAATAAACAAACAATCCCTGTTATTTAAGCTGTTTTTGCTGATGTTGCTAAGAGTGTAGGAGCCTGTGCCCTTTTAATGCCGACTGCTTTACAGGTAGGTCAGAAAGCCACTTCATCTGCCTGTGTGAGCAAGCACAGGCTTCCCTTTCCTCCAGCTTTTTCTCTAACTTTAACCTGAAGCAAGGAAGATGCAACCTAAATAAGTGATTTCATTATAATGGGGTGAGTGGTTTAACAGGGAAACCAGGATGCTCTGTGGGGCTCACCCCGACTCAAGGTCAGAGAGGCTTCCTGGAGGAAGCCTCACTTAGGAGCTGGAGGCTAGTGTGGAACTTCGTCACCGCTGAGGCAAGAGGGGATCTGAAAGTATTTCAGAATGGCTGGCATGAGGAATACGTAGGAGGAGTGTGCTGAGAGAAAGGGTATTTTTACCTGATTCTGAGTAATCGAAGCCATCGGGGAGGGTGTGGAGGAGTGCTGTGCATTCTGTCTGCAGCATGAAAAATGCATGGGAGGGATGCAGGCGGTCAGCAGGGAGACCAGGTGGAGAGTGGTACTGGTAACCTAAGTGAGTCGGGTTGGTTGGTC
Source organism: Cheirogaleus medius (assembly GCA_008086735.1). Lineage (NCBI taxonomy): Eukaryota > Metazoa > Chordata > Mammalia > Primates > Cheirogaleidae > Cheirogaleus > Cheirogaleus medius. Next base: position 12,268,074 of record VBSM01001124.1, on the reverse strand, counting down.
AAACTCTGCCTAGCCAAAGGTGGGGATGAGAGCAGTGGAGGGACCTGGGAGACGTTTAGGTGGGTGGTGGGTGGGCAGACAGACAGAAGAGGAGAGAATCGAGTCTAGCGCCATGTTTCTTGCCACAGCCGCCTTCTTAGACCTGTTCTTTTCTTTGTTAAGACTTTCTCCTTAGCAATCACATATATGGTCCATGGCTTTAAATATTATTTATATACTGGTGACTTCTGAATATATAGCTGCTGCCTTGATCACTCCAGGTTTATCCAACTGCATAAGACATTTCCATTTGGATATCTTATCAGTGTCTCAGACTTAAAATATTGCTAACACAGAACTCGTGATTCTTCCCCATCTCACAGCTCCCCCCACCCCAAACCCCAATATTACTCTTAGTCTAGTCTGCTATAGTTTGGTTAATGGCTTCCCTTCCCACTTAGTTGCTAAAAACCCAGGTGTTTCCCTTGATTTCTCACTCTTCGCCCTTCACGTATCTAATCCATCAGCAAGTCCTGTCCTGTCCTGTCGGCATTGCCGCTGACACGTATCCTAGCCCTCCAGGCCCTCAGCGGTGACTGTCACCTCTTGCCATGACTGCTGCTGTAGCAGCCAGCTGTGCCTTCCTTATCTGGTTGCAGCCTGCTTCTTCTCATTAGTCACTTTTCTCTAGCCCACTGGCCTCTCCCTTTTCTTTGAAATGTCCCAGCCCACCCCTGCCTTGGAGCCTCTGCACCTGGTATGTCTTTCGCCGAGATGTGTTTCTCACCCGGCCTGATCGTCACATCTCATGACAACATGGCTTCCTGTCCCCACCACCGTGCATCCCACGTTGGGATTCAGGTCTTGCATCTGCTGTTGGGTAGCTGCATGGCTTTAGCAAAGTGTCTCCAGTTCCTTGTCTGTCAGAGTGGGATACTAGTACCCACCTGTGTGGATGGTGTAACAGCCGCAGAGCGCTTGCCAGTGCCTAGAGTCTAGTTAACCCTCGGAAAGCTCTCTTCATGCCAGGCTGTCCCCGACTGAGCAGTGGAGGCTCAAAAGTAGTGTGCAATGTTCGGCTGGTTTCCTACTGAAAACAGAGACATTTCCATTGAACAGAGAACTAAGTTCTGCTAATGTAAAACTCATCAAATTGCACCGGCTATAATGACAGCAGAATAAGGGAAGAGGGGTACGGTAAGAAGAGAAAGAGTAGTAAAATTCGCAGCAGGAATTAGAATTGGTGATTGGTTTGCTGAGTAGCAGAAAATCTGAAATGAGGAGAAAAATACAGTAAGCTATGATGAGAAGACAGAAGACAAATAAATAGTATTGACGTAAATAGGCCTGGTTCAGTAACATCTGAGAGCATAACCATGCCACAGTAAAGGGAGAGTAACTAAGGGCGTCTTCTTGCAGTTTGCGGGTGGGATGGGAATTCAGTAGCAGTGGGAAATAGTAGCAGTGTTATTACTGTGATGATAATAACACCTAAGTTTACTGTGGGCCATGCATTTTTCTAAGTGTTTTAATCTTCACAACAAAGCTATGAATAGGTACTATTATTCCCATTTTATGTAAGAGAAATCTCAGGCACTGAGTAGTTAAGTAATTTGTCCGCAGTCACGCAGCTGGTGTGGAAGAGCTTAAATCCAGAAGCATGTGTTCCACACCCCGCACGCCGACTCGCTGTGCTGCGCCGCGAGGTCTGTAGCTTGAGTGTTGTGTGTAGGAGATAGTCTGCCGGAAGCCACATCAAGTTATTGGGTTAATTTTTAGGCCCAGTAACAATGTAAACCATATTATAGTGGAATAATGTTGCATGTCCAACATCTACACAAAAGAAGAACAGCGTAGTATATCACAGAAGTTACTCTCAGAAGGAAAAATGGGCATCTTTGCATAACTAGCATAAGGCTAAACAGAATATTTGGACACACCGTGTCATACAAGTCTATGATCTAGCATATGATTTCGACAGGTGGCTAGCTGTTCTTTGCTATAGAATGTTTGAATGGTCCTCTAAAGTTGTCACATGGAATTTTATGTCAATTTTCAGTAAAAGGTCATAGTGTGACCTTTTCTCTGACCCAATGATAATTGAAGAGGCAAATATAATAATAATTATGAATGTTTTTATTAATTAATTCATCAGATATTTATTGAGTACGTCCTATGGCTATGCATGGCCCTAGGTGCTGGGCATACATAGTGAACAATATATTTGAGGTCCCTGTCCTTGGTGAGTTCACTTTCTAATGAGAGGAGACCACCCTCCTCCCCACGTAGGCAGACTGGCACTGGGCCAGAGTGAGGAAATGGCTTCGGAGTGGACAGCAGCATCTGCCGTGGACCAGAGGACGGGCGGAGACTGCTCAGCAGCAGGAGGAGGGTGGCAGCCTTTCCAAGGGGCTTCTGTGTCTAAGTTGACTGTGGCCAGTGGGCCCTCACTGTAGACTCATGTCCCTTTGTCTGTTGTCATAGTTGAAGGAGAAGACCTGCAGCAACAAGAGGGTGAACCAGCGGGAGAACCACAACCAGAGGATAACGATTTCCGTACAGCGACTGATGTAGATGATCAGTTTGAGACCCTGGAACCTGAAACATTTCATGATGGTAGAGCACCTTTTTGTTTGTTTGTTTGTTTCAGAATAAAATACAATAGACAATTGATAATTATAATTACTGAAGCTTTTCTTAAACCCCTTTAAAACTAATATTTAACTTATCTAAATTTTTTTAAGTTGAAGCTTAAAGCTTCAATTAAAGTGATTTTTCCCCCAAAATAAATAGATATTCTGATTTTGCTTTAAAGTACTTTTAAGAGAAACTTAAAATGTGTAAATTTCTTATGAAAAGTAAGTGAAATACTTTAACAAACTACTTTTACTATGTTCTCCTGCCTAGATTGCTATTTGTTATGTGAAATTCAAGCAACCAATGAAATATTTGACTTGATAATCTTTCTCAGGCTCTTGTTCAACATGAACTCTGTAACTACCGTGGGCAGAACACATTTCTTAGCTTCTATACCAGGCACCGACCGCCAAACTGTTTCTGTAAATGGACAGATAGTAAATATTTTAGGCTTTGCGGACCAAACAGCCTCTGTGGCAACTACTCATCTCTGCTGTCAGCACAAAAGCCACCAGAGACATTGCCTAAATGGGTCGATATGGCTGTGTTTCTGTAAAACTTTATTTGCAAAATCCTACACAACACAGCTGGTAAATGGTTGCAGTGACTTTTTTTAAAGCATAAAAATAATGAAAAAGTAAAGTTTATCTCTTCGCAGTGTTTAATATATTGAGAATTTACTTTAGAAGCAGGCAGCTCCTAATTTATCAGAAGATATTTTCAAAAAGCTTATATCCAGAGATAGAAGCGCTCTAGAAAACGGTGGGACCGGCCTGGAAAATGGAACAGTGTAGTGAAACGTGGAGTGGAATAGAGATCAGCACTTCTCCTGGTGCAGCCTCTGTCACTGTGTTACTCCGTATAAACTGTCCTCTCTTTAGCGCCTGTGTGGTGTTCCTCAACCTGTGGTTATTGAGGGGATCGAGTATGAGAATGTGTGAGACATTCGGAGTGTAGCTCTAGTGAAAGATGAAGTGTTTAACAGACATTTAATATTTCCGTGTTTCATTTTAATAGTTATTTCTTTTAAAATAAAATTAATCATAAGCATAGATTCAGAATATGCCAGAACATGTACACCATTTTATAAAAGTAGTAATATCAATCTGATGTGTTTTCAGAAACTGTGGACAGTTACCATGTGGAAGAGACAGGTGAGATTTTACTTTAACACTCTTCTCTCTCAATTGCAGTGAGTCTTTTCCTTTGAGACATCATCATAAGATTATATATGTAATATTATCTACTATTATTTTATTAATAACAATATAAATTATTTAACATATCACATGATATATGCTTAATAATTTTATTACTCATATCATGTATTAATATATTATCTTGTGAATATAGCTTTTGTGTTTTAAAGTCTGTTTCTTGAGGATAAATTCCCAGTAGTGGAATTATGAGTTTTGTAACCTTAAGTTACAGAATTTTGTAGCCTTAAGTTACAAAGTCAATGTAATATCACAGTTGTGTTTGGTCACGTGTCACGCACCCCAGGAGGTACACTGGAGGTGGACGCATCGTCTGTCAGTAAGCCTGTGTCACTGGCTAGTTTTTCTTCCAGTGTGGGAACAGAACATTCTTACTGTGCTTGAGGGCCATGTGATATTGTTGGCTGGCATTTAGTACCTGTATCGTTTTAACAATATATATCTTTAAAAACTAGAACTATGTTTTGGTCTAAGAGGAACACATGGAGTGCCCAGTATCGAGTCCAGATGAGGACTGGGGCTGTGTGCCTCCTCGCTCAGGCTCGCTCTGGCTCGCTCTGCAGCGGGTGCCTGCTGGCTGGGCAGGAAGACTCACCTGCACTGCTCTCTCTTTGTCTCTCTGCCGCTCTCATTTTTATTTGCTGACTGTAGTTGAATCTGCATAAACTAAATGAGAATATAGCTTTATGATTTTGTGGTAGGGTTATAAACCCATTGATGACGAGGACTGCCTTACTGATCTTTGTATTTGGCATTTAGCATAGTTAATAACGATTTGTTTTATGAGTGGACATGTTTGAACATCATTATGCTTTGATTTCACATTTCTGTCATTCCTAGAAATTGTACTTTCCTGGTTTTGATGATCACATGTAATCCTTATTCCAGACACACTTGTAATTTCCTAATTATTTCCTCACTTGTAGTTTCACAGGACTATAATCAGGATATGGAAGAGATGATGCATGAACAGGAAAATCCAGGTTTGTGAATGCTAAAATTATCAATATGTGTTTCTGTTTGGGGCAGTGGTCAAGGCCATTTAAACCCAGGGTTAATGATTCACTCTGATGAAACACAGATCTCTTTATTCTTATAATCACTTTTGATTGCCCAGATATTTATAGGGATTTCTGAATATGGTTTATATTACATCGGGAAATGAGAGAAAAAGGAGTTATGTTTTTCAAACCACTACAAAGATTTTGGTCTTTGTAGGTAGGATGTTGCAAAGAATATTTGGAAATTGAAGAGGTGGGATGATGTAGCAGAGTCAGGCTGGGTGCAAATCCTTGTTCTGTTTCCTATCCTTTCCTGTCTTTGTGATTTGGCAAATTAGGGAACATTATTCAGCTTAAATTTTATTAAATGATAATGACAATATCTGCCTTACAAGGTTGCGAAAATGAGAATTAATTTGTGAATCTTTTAGAATGGCACCTGGTAACGTGTTTGGTTTTTTCATTTTTGGCAAAGGTGTGTTTTTGTTTTTTTAGATTCCAGTGAACCAGTAGTAGATGATGAAAGATTGCACCATGATGCAGGTATTAAATGAAGGTTTTCATTAGATTTTGAATGTTACTTAATGTTTTTCAATTGCAGTGCCATGTTTACATGGTGATTTTTCTTTTAAAGAAGTCAAAGAAGTAATTTTAGCACCTAATACATGACATTTTGTCTTGAAACAAAATTAGACTATTAAAAGGACACCAGGCTTTCATATGTCATCTTATCTACTAACGCCTCCGTAACAAAACATGATGTTAAATCCTAACGCTACTTTTGGGTGTCTTCTTCTGTGCCAATTTGAGGAATTTTGTTTGACGATAATTTACATGCCCTTTCCTTTAGTTGCTTTTGGGTAGAGGCATTTATTACTGACTGTGCAGACATTAATGTTTAAAGGAATAGAATTCCGTGTTTGAGATTAAGTTGTTGTTTTTTAGCTAAGCAGTTATACAGAATGACTCATTTAATACTTATTTTGTTTTTATTCTCTGTTTTTTTGCAGATGGTATAACATACCAAGACTATGATGAACAAGGTTTGAAAATGCTTCTTAATCTTAAGCCACCTACTTGTTTTAAAATATGCCATCGTTTGACTATAAAACATAGAGAATTATGTTTTAAGCTATAAATATCATAACTTAAAATATCCAAGTGAATAGTAGTTTTCAAAGACTTCCCTTGGGGAGATTGCCTATTCCAGCAGTTCTGTCAATGCCTAAATAATTTCCTAAATTCCTTACAAATCATTAGGAGGCAGTTACAAGTCATTCAGGAAAACTGATCTCATTATTTTATAGCCATCTCTCTCTTTTGATTAAAATATGTATGAACTGCTACTTTAGTCAAGAGTTTAACTACTCTTGCTGATTCTACAAATTAATCCTACTCTCAAAGATGACTGATTTGCCAACTTGAGGAAGGTTAGGAAGAATTGGGTTCCAGGCTTAAAGGCAACATGGAGAAAATAGTTCTGGGAAATCTGTGGCAGGGGCAGCATCTGATTCAGATTTAGGCCATTGTAACTCGTCTGTGTCCAAGCATTTCATGTAATGTTTTATTGAACTCCATGAAGTAGATCATATTTTCTCTACTTCTCAGAAATAAGGTTCAGAGAACATAAATAATTTGTCCAAGATTGTGTGACTAAGAAATGATGCAGCCAGGCATTATGGCTCAGGTTTGTAATCCCAGCAACTTGGGCAGCTTGAGGATCTCTTGAGACTGGGAGTATGAGAACAGCCTGGGCAACATAGCAAGACCCCATCTCTAAAAAAATAAAATAAAATAAATGAAAAAGTTAGCCACACATGGTGGCATGCCCTGTAGTCCCAGTTACTCAGGAGGCTGAGGCAGGGGGATCACTTGAGCCCAGGAGTTCCAGGCTGCAGTGAACTATGATGACACCACTGCACTCCATTCAGCCTGGGTGATGACAGACTGACAACTCATCTCTTAAAAAAAAAGAAAAATGATATATTCTTTTTATTTGATTATCTTCAAATATGATTCTCTAGGAAGAGGTCAGTTGGGTGTAAGTTTGTGTGTAAAGCAGGAAAGATGAACAAATATGTCATGATTGAGTGGAATATGGAAGACTTTCCACATTCTAGATGGTTTTAGGGCTTGAAGTTCAAATATGAGTAACATAGGATTCCTCCTTTCAAGGAGTTCTGATAGCTGGTGACTCACAATTGAAGAAAATTAGAAATGACTATGTGTAGACCTGATACGTTAATTTAAGACTTGAGACCCCACCAGGGTCATTATCTGTAGTGGCTGTTTCTAGTGGGGGATATAAATGATACCATTGGAAGAACCCCGGATTGTGTCTTTAGGTACTGATAATTTTTTTTTAAGGAGTTAAAGAACTTGGCCCTGAGATCGTATTTGGATTTCTTTTCCAATATTGAATTTGAAGAAGAGAATAGGAATTTACAAATTAAAAGTTGTATGTAGAGATGAGATTTGAGATACTTTACTCATTTCTGCCAACCATTACAGTGTTTTTATGAAAATTTACTAGAAAGAACATGTTTGAATGCAATTTGCAGACTAGATCTAAAGGAATTTAAAATCAAACTTGTGACAAGTATAAAATTAGATACTATGCTAAAAAATATTGTAAAAATGAATATATTTTATTGATTTTAGAAGTATCAAAATAAATGTAATTTAAAATGTTAAAAAAGGATAATTAGCATGACCTAGTGAAGAACACACACATGGTATGTGTTTGGATATAGATCTCATATTTTAGCAGGGGGGTAGAAATTAAACAAGTAATTTCAGTGTAGTCTTCAATTACAGTTGTGATAAGTGCTGGGGAGAACAAGTAGAGTGTGTAACAAGAGCACATAATAGAGACCTTCCCCGGTTTGCGGATGAGGCCAGGTATTCTGAATTTTGAGCTAAGGTGAGAGCAGTGGGCAGGCAAGGGGAGAGTTTCTGGACAGTCATGTGAGGTCTCGAAGGTGAACTTGCTAGAAGAGGGATGGGGCTGAGACAGTCCAGAGGATGCTTGTAAAGGAGGCCAAGGACATTCATCTTCACCTTAGGGTGCTGTGCAGGAGCACCCCCAAATCAGATCTGCATTTTGAAAAGATTGAGAGGTCTGACACATAGCAAATGGACTGGAGAGAGACAAGAGTCAATGTGGGGAGACCAGTTGGGCTACTGTAGTCATCCGAATCTCATCTTTCCCTGAGTCATGTCTCTGCCTAACAAGGAGACACAGGAGATTAGTTTCAAGAAAGAGGTGTCCAGTGGTGCTGCCAAGAGCCATGTGAGATGAGCGCCAAAAATGTGTACGAGACCTAGCTCTGCAGTGGCGTCACAGGTGACCACAGCCAGACCTGTTTCGATGGGCAGGTTGGAGAGATGATAGTAGTTTAGATTAGGGTGGTTGCAGTGACAGTGGACAAAGCTGAGAAATATTCAGAAGGTAAAATTGGCAAGGCTTGATGTGTGGGTGTAGCAGGGGTGAGAGCAGGGTGCTGAGAACCATGTCCACGCTTCTGGCTGTGCGGCCCAGTGGCTGCGGGGGCTCTTCCTAAGACAGGACAGACTGCAAGACAGGGACAGGGTGGGAGGTCATAAGTCCAGTCCGTGCATGTTGACAGATTTCTTTGAGGCATCTTAGAAGAGAGATCAAATAAGTCATTTGCTAGTGCTTGGCTCTCAGAAGACAAGTCTAGTTTGCAGTTCTAGTGTGGGAATTATCCATGTTTATGTGGTCACTGGGGCCAAACTCTGAGATCTCTTAGGAAGAACCAATAGAGGGGGACCAGGGGATGTTCAATGGCTGGACTTTGAAGAAGCCCAACATTTAATACCTGCTAATAAAAGATAAAATGATAAGGAAGATTGAGAAGGAGAACATGGTCACACTGAAGTCCAGGGGCAGTGGTCTTTGGAAAGAAAGGCGTGTTGCAAAGAGGCCTAATTCGGTAAATGCTGGCTGGTGCCCCTCGGCTTAGATGAGGTACTCGCTGGTGGTCCCCGCGGTCGGGCCTGCAGGCAGGTGGGAGTGGATTGAGGAGGGGAGGTGCAAGGAGGAGCCATCATCACGTGTGGACGCCTCCTTGAAGAAGTTAGATTGTGAAGTGGAGGAAAGAGAGGACGATGGGAAGCAAGCTCAAGGAAGGGTTGCCTTGTTTTTTTAAGTTGGTAGAGGCGTGAGTGTATTTAAATGTGGGTACCACTTGGGGACAGAGTGAGCACCCATTCACTGCTTCCTCGTCTTCCAAATGCCTCCAAAATGATACAACAATATGTTAAAATTAGTCCCCTCCTGTACCCAGTACTGGGAATAATGTCTGAAAGATAGTAGGTGTTCACAAATATTTCTTTACTAAATGAATAAAAGAATAAATTTATAACTATGTTGGGAAAATAAAAAAGTTTGCTTGTAGTGTACCAGAAAACTGGAGACACTTTGGAAAGTCAGGCTGACTGAGAAAGCTGCAGGGTGCTGGGCATGGGAGAGGACTATGCAGAGAGGAGCCTGCTGGCAGCCAAGCAGAGGAGAAGCCCGGAGTCCCGGAGTCTTGGGCTGGTGGCAGGGTCCTTTGCCCCCGGGTTAAAAAGATCTGAGCATTGTTCCATAAACAGATCCCTGGTGAAAACTGGGATCCAGGATGATTAGCAGGGTAGAGCTTCAGCTAACTCAAAAGCTCCACCACAAACATGAAGAAAAATTTATAAAGGTAATAAGTGGCTGACCTAGAAATTTAAAGCCAGGACTGTTTCATTCCAGACCAAACTCTTCCCCACCCTTCTCTAGCCTGCTGTTTCCCAGTGACTAAACCCTACATGTTCAAAGATGGATAAGATGTTGTCTCTGCCCTTGAAATATGTTGTTAAGTTTTGTGCTATAATAATAGTTCTGTGGTGTTATAGACGATTATTTTTTCTGTTTTTTTTAATAGTATATGAACCTTCAGAAAATGAACCTTTGGAAAATGAACTTTCAGAAAATGAAGTTATAGAAATCTCAGGTGAGTTTATTCTGTAAATGGATGTTTCTTCCAAGTTAATACCCCCCTATATTTGTTAAAACTCTTATAACTTGTGGAACAAAGAATCAATGTAGTGAGAAATACAAGACACTTTCAAGTCATCAAGAAAGTAATTGGGTATTGAAATTCAAGTTGAAATTAAAGTTGATATCCTAGTACAAGTATTCTATAAAAAGACCCATTCTAAAAAGAGCCAAATTTAGATATCTGAGTGGATAGGAGTTAATTTAGGAATCTGAGCAGAGGTGAGTTAATGTAAGATGTGTTTGCTTTTTTTAGATAATGCTGTAGAAGATTCAAACATAATTTCAGAATGTAAGTTAATTTCATAGAAATAGTTTTACCTTCCATTGAAGAGTATGTTCATTTATTCAACAAGTATTTATTGAGCATTTTCTACTTGCTATCTATGTCTAAGGTAGAAATCCTGTGTTTATTGGGGCATTCCAGTGGCCAAACAGATGATAAATAAAGTAATTAAAGTTTATGAAAAGTGCGATGCTGGCAATGAAAACAGAATACTGTAATAGGCAACTGCTGAGGGTGTGGAGGCCTAAATGGGGTAGGTGACCCCCCATGAGGCAGTGGTCTAATGAAAAGGGGTTAGCTGTGGGCAGAGGTGGATTGAAAGTTGGGTCCTTTGTGTTGTTTTCAGCTAGGAAAAAAAACCTTCTTATTGGAAGTGAAGAATGGTTTCTGAAAAACAAAAATAGTTGCACATATTTTGTTGTTTAAGTGGTGCTTAAATGCAGCTTAGGTTTATGTAGTTCTTAACAGTTTGCAATATATTGTAATTCTTTCATGTATATTATTTCAGTTGCTTCTCACAGTAGACACTGAGGAGAAGGTAGAGCAGAGATCTTTGTACTTATTTCACAAATGAAGAACTGAAACTGGAGCAAGGTCAGGTGACTGGCTGGCCCCAGGCTCCATAGCCATAAGTGGCCGAGTTGGGGTGTGTGACCCAGAATGGAGCCCCAAGTTGACCGCATGGGGATGCATGCGATTTAACAACAGTAGGTTGCCGCAAGTAGCATGGAATGGAAAATTTTGCTCATGGAATTACTTTTAGAATTCATTTAAGAGCAGCTGATTGTCAGTTTTCAGATTAAATGTTACTGGCTTTGAGCTTGGTTAGGCAGAATGGACAATGGGATGGAACGGTCAGCTGCTGGAGGAGGTAGGTGTGGGGGGAGGGGAGACTACAGTTGCCCTCTTGTCCACTTGGTGGCCAGTGGAGACCTCTGCACGGTGCTGAGGGTCCGCTGTGTGCCAGCAGGTCCCTCCCCATGTGGCAGGGCTGGGTGGAGCTGAGATTTTCTCCTACCTCCCATTACTCGTTTCCCCATGAGGAATACTAATGTTCTGAAGAATATAGCTGAGTTTATATATTTATTCAGCAGGAATCAGAAAATGGAAACCCAAAATGCCCAGGAAGAACTTCATCCAACCTACTCCATGTAGGTTTTGTATAAAAGAACTAACAACGCATTATACAATTTGACCCTGCCTTTCTTGGATTAGAAATACAGTTTTTTTCTTAAGATATTGTAGGAATTTCGATAGGCTGATAGAGGTCATGGCAGAGATTGCTAAGGGAATTCCCTGTGGTGGTAGACAAGGCGCATGGGGCTCTCTGTACGTGTGCTTCCCAGCCTGCCGCTTCTGGTCTGGGCCCCTGCAGCCCCTGCGTGGACAGTGAGGGAAGCTCATCTTCACACATCCGCCAACCTTCTCTTCCCCCTCTCCTCTTACCTTGGCTGGTTGCCTCAATATCTACTGGGATTCCCAATTCAGAACCATGGGTGTCATTGCTGAGTCCTCCTCTCCCCCTGTCTCTATACCTAATCCCAAGCCCTGTTAATAGATGTCTTAAATGTTTCCCAAATCCATTCTTTTCCCAAAGCTCTAGAACTAGTGATCTGGCTCAGCCCCTTGTCATCTTCCTAGATAATGACAGTCTTGTCTTCTAGCTGGTCTTCTTGACTTCGTATTTGTCCCCTTTCTATCCTTCTTTCACAAGCCATCAGGATGATCTGTGCAGAAGTACAGATCTCACTGTACCAGTCCTGTGTTCAACCTTCTGTTATTGTCCCTCTGTGTCAGCCGGGTTACTGTCCACTGCAGATAAATAGATGGAAACAGATCTGTCAGGACCTTGCAGGGCCTACTAAGGACTTTGGATTATATTCTAGACACAGTGTAGAATACTTAAGTGAGATGTAGCATAATCTGATTTATGTTTCAGAGAATTATTTCTACTTCTAGTTAGAGAATGGATTGGATAGAACAAGAATGGAAGAGGGGACCACCCTGCCAGGAAATTATTTTGCACTGCTCCAGGGAAGTGATTGTGGTGGCCTAGAGTAAGATCATGGCAGTGGGAATGGAGGGGAAAGTGAACTTGAGATATATTTTAGAATTAAAATTAATGAACTTTTCTGATAGTTGTGAAGCAAAGAAAAGGAATAAAGGAGGCCTTTGGGGTAGTTTGAATAATTATTGGATGGTGGGGCCGTTTACCGAGAAGAAAACTAGGATGTAGAAGAAACTGGTTTAGGGGAGAAAGTAAGAGTCCCCATATTAGGCATTTGAAATCTGGGAGTTAGTGTGAGATATCCAAGTGGAGATGTCAAGTGGGGAGTCGGATATGCTAATCCGAACTAGTTGGGCAAGATCTAAGATGAATATAAACATTTGAGAGCCATCACCACAAAGATGGAAATCCATGGAAACTGACATGGTCATTTTGGAGGTGAGTGCAGAGAGAGTAGAGAGGTGGCAGTCTGAGGACTGAGCTCTGAGGAACCCCACTATTGTGAGGGGGGTGGAGGATAAACAACCACCAAGTCAGTAGGAAAACAGTAGAGAAGAAAAGAAGTAGAGAAGGAAAAGAGGGAATATGTTCCATGTTGCTGAGTGGCCCAGGAATTTCAGGACTGGGAAGTATCTGTTGCATTTGGCGATGTGGAAATTGTTTGGTGATCTTTCCAAAAACCATTTGAGTGAGTTGGTGGGAGTGAAAGCTGTACTGAAATGGGTCCAAAAAGCCCTGGAGTAAGGAAAAGTAGGCTGTATGAATACAATAGTTAACCCTTTCAGGTTATGCTGATATAATTAATTTACTATTTCCTTTTAAAAATCCTCTATTATTAAATATGTCATATACCAAAAGAAGTTTCAGATGGGTTTGTCGAATGTATATTTTTTTCAGAATAAAAATTGATGAAAATTTAATTTAACTTGCAATAATATGGCTTTCTTGGTGTAACATCAGTGATGGAAATAAAAGAAGCTAGTAATACTTTATGATATACTACAGTTTTGTATCTATAATGACAAAAATGAAAGAAATGCTGATAAAAATATTGGCAAAGTTGGTAAAGTACTAATATGTCTCTAAATAATTAAGAACCAGATAAACAGGCAAACCTATTAAGCCAGTCACAACATGAAAAGCTACTGAGGCGTTGCAGTACTGCCGCTCTAAGAAGGAATTATGCTAGAACACTAACAGTGGTTAGTGGGAATATGTGTGATCTTTTTTTGTTTCCTTTTACTTTTATGTAAAATATTTTCAAATATTCTATTTTGAGCACATGTCATTTTTATAATTAGAAACAAGTGAATGCAAGAAGAAAAATGATTAAAATAGCTGCATAAATATCTTGTATTTTAGAAATTGCTATTAAAAAATTCCTCCATTTGACCAAAGCCTGTTACAATTCTTAAGGGGCAAAAGGAAAGCTGATATAATCTTATTTCTAGGTTAAGGTAATGTTAAATGGGTTGTTAGGTTTAAAGATGTTAATATGTGATGTCATTTGATAGAGCAAATCAGGTCACTGTGTCTTTATGTCATTGGGTGGGGACGTCTGCAGTTTCTTCCGTCATAATTGAGTTGAAGGAAAAAGGCGAGATATTGAAAGTTCACATCTACATCTTTGACTAGTCTTAGGATGTGTTATCTTGAATATTATTTTTCAAAAACAACTTCATTAAGGATAGTGTTTGTTCTTAAGATCCTACTGCAATTTAATTTCATTGTTTCATTAATGTTAAAACTAGGGTTATGGGGTAGAAACTTTCCAAGAAGAAACTCTTTAATGAAGAAACAGGATACCTTAAGCATCTTTCCTGAGCTTTTTTGTCAAGTCTAATGCAAAATTGTGGTGAAAACCTAGGTTTTAATCTTATCTCCTTTGCTGGGCAATGGAGTTTTAAGGTTAGGCAGGCAGGTAATGTTGTCAAGCCTGTTGTGCAGAACAGTTGAGAAATATACATTTTGCTATGTTGTAACTAACTCTTCTTTGTTGTGAGGGCGCAAAAACCTGATTTTTTATGGCAATTGTAATTGAATTTGTAAAGTCCGTAAAAAATAATCACCATAACTTAAATACTGGCAATCAGTATTTTAAACACTGGTCAGCAATATGTAATGGCTAATAACTTTATTTATTTCAGAAGTAAGTGTTCCTCCTGTAGAAGAACACCAGGAAGTACCACCAGGTATGACATTTTGTTAGTTATATTTAACTCTTATTATTTGATAACTACTATTAATATCAGCAGCAGCTTTATAATAAATCTATGAAGGGTAAAACATTTTGAGAGAGAAGGGTTTAACTACCGTAATTTAAAATTTTTCTGTGTTTTGATCAGTTGAGCCAAAATGATGGAAAGTACACATTAGATTCAGTGTAGTACGTAATTGTTGAGCTAGAGTTGGAGGACTATCAATGGTCATATGATTTTTGCCATCATAAATGGTGGTATTAGAAGAAGTTAGGGGTTTTGTTTTCTTTTCCTTTTTGGTTGACAGGCCATTTGATGGTGGCTAAGGAGTCAGAATTGCCTTAGGGTGCAAGTTGGATAGTGCATAAATTAGACTCTACTCCCTTGCTCCCCCCCCCCCTTCCTTGAGAGCTTCTTGGTGCCCTGTGGCCGTCCGGGCTGCCTGGGGCTTGTCAACACCCTAGGGTCTCTCCTTTCAGCTCACTACATTAAACCCAGTTTGTCCACCTTTCCCTACCTGTCCGCTCTCCTCATCAGTGAATTTAAGGAATGGGAACAGCATTTCTACTGAGGCCTGTACTTGCCACTGCATTTTAGAGAGGACATAAACTATACCTGCAGTCAGAAATTAGCATATAAACCTGGTTCTCATAGTGGGAAGGAATGTTCTATTAAAAGAGGATTTTTCATTTCCCAAGTATATTTCTTCTGTGTTTCCTTTTTTTTTATCTTGCTGTGTCATATTTATTTGTTCAGTCTTTACTCATAGTTTTCTCATTATGCTTAATGTGAATTTTGTAGCAGTGATGTGCGTTACTATTAATTGATTTTAGTAGAAATAATTGGGCCTGCCAAAATTTATTAAATACCAAAATTTCAGGAAAAAACCCAAAATAATCAAAGAATATTTTTAGTTATGCATTAGCTGGTCTTATGAATGAGATATTTTAGATTTGATAGTTGTCATACCATGTACATTTATACTAATAATAGTACGGAAACAATATTTAAGAAACCTGAATTGTTGGTATTATAATATAAATGAGAAAAGGAGTCCATGGAGAAATCAAGTGTTTACATGTGATTACTAGGCAATGTGCATTTATGTTTAGAAGAGATGTACAGAGCAAGGAAAGAGGATATTTACATCATGTAACATTAATATTTTTCTAGTTACAGATCACATTTTTTAATATTGATTTAATTTTTATGAAGGTCTGAAACATAATATTTTCTGATCAGAAATCTCTGTGCTTTTATTTCAATGTTTTTTAAACTGAGCCCAAGAATTTATTTGGACCATTAATGTGGTTGGGGTGATGAAATAAGGAGCTTTTTAAAGAAGATATTGAACAACTGAAGCACATAAAAAGATTTGATTAATGTGCATAGTTCCTGACACTTAATAAGCTCCTAGTAAGTGGCTATGGCTATTATTGTTTAGTAATTAATTAGCCTGATCTTTGAGGTAGATCAAGAGGATCTAAATTCTGAAAGAGACCCTATCAAGAAGTTGTAACCTGTCATGTGGTATCATTAAAACTTGACTGACCCTTTGCATAGTTGTAATTTGACTTTGCCAAAGTGAGTGGAAGACTGAAAGTCAGCAGTACAGTCATACGTCACTTAATATGTTCTGGGAAACGTGTCTTAGGCGATTTTCTTCATTGTGCGAACATCATAGAGTGCTTACACAAACCTAGATGGTACAGCCTACCACACACCTAGGCTGCATTGTACAGCCTATTGCTCCTGGGCCACAAACATGTGCATGTGTTACTATACAGAATACTCCAGGCAGTTGTAACAGAGTGGTATATGTGTATTTAAACATATCTAAACATAGAAAAGGTACAATAAAAAAAACAGTGTAAAAGTTAAATGGTACAACTTTATAGGACACTTACCATGAATGGAGCTTGCAGGACTGGAAGTTGCTCTGGGTTGAGTCAGTGAGTGAGTGGTGAGTGAATGTGAAGGCCTAGGACATTGCTGTACACTGTAGACTTTAGGCTACACTAAATTTATAAAATAGATTTTCTTTCTTTAGTAAATTAACTTCAGCTTACTGTAACTCTTTTACTTCATAAGCATCTTGATTTTTTTTTTAACTTTTTGACTCTTTTGTAGTAATACTTAGCTTAAAACACAAACACATGTACAGCTGTACAAAAATATTTCCTCTTTATATCCTTATTCTATAAGCTTTTCGTTATTTTTACTTTTTTTTTTTTTTTTTACTTTTTGTACTTTTTGTTTCAGAGTAAGACACAAACACACATAGTAGCCTAGGCCTACAAAAGGTCAGGATCGTCAACATCACTGTCTTCCACATTGCCCCATGGGAAGGTCTTCAGGGGCAGTAACAAGCATAGAGCTCTCATCGCCTGTGATAGCAATGCCTTCTTCTGGATACCTCCCGAAGGACCTGCCTAAGGCTCTCTTACAGTTAACTTTTGGTTTTTATTAAGTAGAAGGAGCTCACTCTAAAATAATGATGAAAAGCATAGTATAGTAAACACATAAACCAGTAGTGACATAGTCACTTATTATCATTGTCAAGTATTATGTACTGTACATAATCGTATGTGCTGTAATATAATATAATTTTATGTGACTGGCAGCAGAGCAGGCTTGTTTCTGTCACCACAACCACATGAGTAGTGTGTTGCACTGCATCCTTAAGGCGGCTACGATGTCAAGAGGCAACAGAAATGTTTCAGCTCCATTATCATCTTACGGGACCACCACTGCATATTCAGTCTGTCCAAAATGCTGTTATGTGGTGTATGACTGTAGTTACTTTTAACCACTGCACTGGGGCTGCTTATTTTCCATAAGTCCTAGTCACATTCTTAGTCTTACCTCATATTATAATTTTTGTATTATGTGATTGGGCAAAATAATATACATAAATCTATATTCATGATATTTTTGTACAGTACATTGACTGCTTTTGTAATAGTGTTTAATTATGTATATGATTCCAGAAACTGCAGGAACACTGATTGTAGGGTCTGCCTCCTTACTACCTTTCAATCTTCAAAATTCTTTTATTCAGTGGCAAAATCAAACTGAGGACTTCCACAAGATGCTGGATATTAATTCACCTTTTACCTGGCTCTCAGAGCCTAACTGATGATTAATTTGCCTTCCCTGATTATTCTGAGAGTAGGTTATACAGTCTTAATATGGCTTATAAAGTTTATAGTAATGTAGTTGTGGGTGTGCTGATCCCATGGGGCATTATCACCATTGTATTCAGCCACACAGTGGGAGACAGTGAACTTCCACATTTGTTAAGCATTGTGGAGGCGCTCTTCTAAGCACATTTCATGGATTAACCTTCAGTAGAGGTAGATCGTGCTGTTAGCCTCTATTACAGGTGAGAACCCTGAAGCCCAGCCCGGCAAACTAACTTTCCCCGGCTCACAGCTGACGAGCCGCAGAGGGTTGATCCCTGCACATCAGTTCCAGAGTCTACACTCTCAGCTGCCGTTTTTCAGAGGATTATAAATAAATGAGCCTAAGAGCTGATGAGACTTTTGAGAGCTCTTTTGGTGTGATAAAATGATTACTATTATTATTATTATTGCTATTGGAGACAGTCTTGCTTTGTCACTGGACAAGAGTGCCATGGCGTCAGCCTATCTCACGGCAACCTCAAACTCCCGGGCTCAAGCCATCCTCCTACCTCAGCCTCCCGAGTAGCTGGGACTACAGGCATGCACCACCATGCCTGGCTAATTTTTTCTATTTTTGGTAGAGAAGGGGTTTCTCTCTTGCTCAGGCTGGTCTCGAATTCCTGAGCTCAGATGATCCGCCTGCCTCGGCCTCCAAGAGTGCTAGGATTACAGGCGTGAGCCACCACGCCTGGCTAATTTTTCTATTTTTAGTAGAGATGGGGTTTCACTCTTACTCAGACTGGTCTCGAACTCCTGAGCTCAAGCAATCCTCCTGCCTTGGCCTTCCAGAGTGCTGGAATTATAGGCGTGAGCCACTGCGTCTGGCCTAGTTTGATAAAATTAGACATGTCATATTCTTTGGCATCTTTCTCTTAATCTATGCTAGTTCATCACTTAGGACTCAGGAGTGTCGAAGATTTAATTATCATCTATGGTAGAAAAGTAAATTGCCTGATAATTTAAATTTTTCCTTCTTCCTTTTATATTATAAATGTAAGTGCTTTACAGGTGTATTCTTAGCAAGGATGTAGAAGCTCAATCCTAAATTGATTTTTCTGATATTAGAAGTCAACCATTTTGAATACTAGATTTTATAAACTGATTCTAGAATTCCTACTCCTTTAGCAGGTTTTCATCTTTCTCCTCAAACTTGTATTTTTACTTGAAATCATATAGCATATTTCTAGCAACACGATAGCATAAATATACACAGCACAAATGGAATGAATTATGAAGGAGTCACTTATGAAATTCACTAGAGTAAAATTTCCTGCCAAACAGTACTAAAGGTCCTGTGATTAACTGGGTCTTTTAACTATTTTTCTGTTATACCATGTCAGAAAAGAATTTTAAAAGTTAATTTTATGTTTTATATGATCATGTTATTCAGAATGGAGCTCTGTGAGCATCATGGTTTCTGAGTAATTCTGCTGCTCCTGTCTCCTTGAAAATGAAGATAACACTTGCAACTCATCCCACTGTTGAGTACTCTAGCAGTGGTGATGGTTTCACTCCATTGCATCCATCCAGAACTTTCACTCAAGCCTCTCCGTCATCTAGCATTTTTTTGACACAGATCAATAAGGCCTATAACCAGTTTTAGGCTAGTAGCGCTAGAGGTCTTAGGCAAGGGCAGAGATTGACATCATGTTCTTAGCAGCCAATGTTAAATAAGTGCTATATATATATACACACACACACACATATATATTTACACACACAATTTTTATTGATCACTTATTCAAAAACTATACATCAAGCAACTGCTGTGATACAGGCTCTGTGTTGGCCAGTGAAGATATGCAATCAACAGCATGGTCTCTGCCCTGGTGTGGGTCACAGCCCTGTGGGTGCACAGTGGAGTGTGACAGTGTGATGCCGTTGCACTGTCAGAGCGGTGTGCAAGCAGCCCACAGAAGGAGCGGTAACTCACCCAGCTGCAGAGCGGGTGGTACAGAGAGGGAGGTGAGGCCTCCCACGTGCCGTTGTGCTAGTTTTAGCTGAGTTGGGACGTGCAGAGCAGGGGAAGCAAATGCTCAGAGAGCATCGAGACCAAGACAGTGTTCCAGGTAGGGGTGCTGGGGGACAAGGTAGAAACGTAGGCAGGCATCTATCTCTTCTCGGTGTTTAAAAGTCTGGATCTTGCCTAAAGGTGACAGGAAGCCGCTGGAAAAGTCCAAGCAGAGGGCTCACGTGATCAGATGCAGATTTGGAAAGAGTGGTTAGGCAAGGAGGTGTAGATGCTACACTGTAAGGGGCAGCTGCACCAGGCTAAGCTAGCAGTGGCAGGGGCTTGGCTGTGGAAGAGTGAATGGAAAGGAGACCTCGATTTCAGGGCCACTGGAGCTGGAAAGGATCTGCTGGGAGAGAGAGGAGGCAAGGCTGGTTCCTGTGTTTCTGGCTGGAGTCCTTGTGAATGAGTGGCAGAGCCTCATGGAGACACAGAAGGCAGGAGGAAATGGAGAGCCGCAGAAGACTCGCAGGGCTGGTGTGGGAGCTGTTGGGTTCGCGCCTTCAGGGACCACTTCTGGGTGGAGTCTTTCACTGAGCAGCGTATATTCTAATTGTCCAACATGGCCACTGAACTTTTAGTTTATTTGCCTTTTTATGAATACTCACCCTTATGCTTTGAACAACTTCCTGTTGTCTTAAGGTACTTTTGAAATGTTTCTTCCTCTCAACGTCTAGAAAATTGTTAAATTCAGAGAGAACTTAAAGTCAAACTCAGTTTTTAAAACTTTTTCTGCTGAGGTGTAATTTACACACAGGGAAGTGTTCAAATGTTGGAGTTTTATACGTGTTACACAGCCTCGTACCCACTGCTCAGATCAGGATATACAACACTTTTAGCACCCAGAAGTGTCTCCCTCTTCCTCCTTCTCAGTAATATCCCAACCAGAGGTAACCACTGTTCTGACTTTCATCATCACAGATTAATTTCGTCTGCTTTTGAATTTGATATAAATAGAACCATAAACATACACACACTTGCTTTAGTGATTGGTTTCTGTTGCTCAGCTTCATGTGTCTGAGTTTCATCCATCCTGTTAAGTATAGTAATTCGCTTTTATGCATAACTATTTTCTATAAATACACTATAATTTTTTATCCA
The DNA here is from genome assembly GCA_008086735.1 of Cheirogaleus medius. Taxonomy (NCBI): domain Eukaryota; kingdom Metazoa; phylum Chordata; class Mammalia; order Primates; family Cheirogaleidae; genus Cheirogaleus; species Cheirogaleus medius. Next base: position 12,247,401 of record VBSM01001124.1, on the reverse strand, counting down.
TTCTGCTGTTGCTGGATATAGTGATTTTTTTTCCAGTTTTTTCTAGCTATTATGAAGAAAGCTACTATGAATATTCTTGTACTTGTCTTTTTGGTGAATATAAACCCTCATTCCTGTTGGATTTATAGTTGTTCTACATTAGCACCAAACAACTCTACTTATATAAAAAGTTTGGTTACACATACGTGCACATAGATAGATAAACAGGTGGATAGATAGAAATTGAGAGGAAGAAAGGAAGGAAATACCATCATCCAGCTTTAGAAATTATATCAGAATTTTGCTGGACCTTTTTGTACACCAGCTTCTTTTTCTAATCTAATTATACCATAAATCCAATGCTTAATAGTAAGATAAATCATATACTAAAGTTTGGAATGAAAAAATATTTGTAAAATGTTGAATAGAAATGAGTTTTGCTTCTTTTAAAATGCTATATACTTTTCTTATCAACCATTTATGTTATCAATAACAAACATTGAAATAAAATTATGAAAATAATATATTTTAAATGTGGCTTACAGTGCCCAGTTGTTCCTTGAAAATTCTTTCTCTATTTATTTTTCAATACCACACTAGATTTCTGTTTATTTCTTTTAATACAGTGAAAATATTGATGGGAGAAAGAAATATAATGCTTGTGTTTCTCAAAAGATTGAGATGATTTAGTTCAAATGTAATTCTCAAGTGCTCTAAAAAGCCTCCAATTTTCATCAGAAGCTTTGCAAGTAATCCCCAGGGACTTCTCTGGGTAGTTATTCTGTTACCAAGTTATCTTTAAAAATAAAAACAAAAAAGCATTTACTTCTGTTGGTGGGTTTTTTAAAAAGTAGAATGAAAATGAAGCAATTTCACAGTCTGTGTCTGGTGGGTCCTTTAATTTAGATTTCCCCTTATTTTTGCAGATACTTAAAGCTTCAGAAAGACTGCCCCTACCACCACAGGAGGACCAGACTAAACATACGCTCCAAAAGATGGCTGTGATAGATCTTGTGAAGTAATTACTGAGCAGATCAAGATCTTTGGGAAAGAACACTAAAGATGTGTTGAATGCATTATGGTCCACTGGCATTTTAGTGTATTTTTTTTTCTTTTAGAAACTAATGTTTCTAAAAAATGTAATGTTACATTCCTACATGTCCTTTTTTGATAGCATTAGTAGATCCATTGGATTTCTTTTCTTTTTTTCTTTTTGTGACACAGCTTTTAGTCTTACCTGAATTTATGTGTGTTTTTTGGACAATAGTTAATAATTATATTGATTATATAGCAGCAATTGTCTTGGGTAGGGCTTTAATATATTATTAGTAATTAACACTAACTATGTTGGACTGACTTGTGTAAACTCTGCATTAAATGTGATTTAAAAGCCATTAAGAGTGTCTTGCATCAGCACTCTTAAAACACTAACAGATCATCATTAGCTGTGAAGATCTGAGTTGCAATATATCTGCACTGGTATTCTTATCAAAAATTTCTACAGTAGCTTCAAGGATTCAGGTTAAAACTCAAATTTTGAGATTTTTGTAGCTTTTAGCTGGTTTGTTAGAAAAATTTAATATGTTAATGCAAGTTTTAAATTATCATCATTAATTTATTTTTCAAAATGAGAGAACATCTAAAGTTTCTTGTTAAGACACAAGGAAAAAGAATGGTCTGCTATATCGTGCAAACATGCTTTCTGACACCTCAGATTGATCATCTAATAGCAATAGCTGTAGTCCATTCAGCCATTTATTTAAATTTTAGAAAATCTGTATAAATCACTGGTGTATAGCTTAAAGATTGTTGTGCGTTTGGCTAATTAAGTAATGCCCTTGCAGCACTAGAGACTGCTCAGTGCTCTTACTAGATGAACTCAGTCATGCCTCTAGTTGGGTTGGTTTAGGATATATGAAAAGCACTCTCAGAGCCCGATGCCTGCTGCTATTTCACAACGAATGAGCCCTTTCCTTTCTACACTGAAGTTTTTCTAATGTATTTAATGTGGTTTATTTGGGGCTCAAAAATAGTTGCTGTGATGAAAATACTCCTTTGTTAGAAAAGAAGGGTGGGTAGCCACCACATCAATTTGAAAGGACCATGAGCTGTAAGAAAAGCCATAAGAAGTGGTTTCATTGATGTGTCAGGGATAGCTCTTGATTATATTGACATTAAGATAAGGTGACTTTATTTTTTCCTGCTTTTAGAGTTAAAATTAAAGAGATTCTATATTTTTATCATTATAGATCATAGTTACAATGTGTAGTGAGTTCTGCATGCTGACTCAATGTGTAATGAAACCTGAAATAATAAGTTAGTAAGTAAAGCAATAGTTTTCTAAAGCTGTGATATGGGTGATATAGAGTTGGTACTCAAATTATAATAAAGCTCTTCATATTGTGAACTATAGAACACTACTTTTTATAAAGCCATATTTTTTTAGGAAACTTAGAAGTGACATTAAAACTGATAAATGAGTAAAATAAGTTTTACTGGATTTTTGTATATAATCATCTCTAGAACTCCGGAAATTGAGGATTCATTATGCTGTGGTCAACTTCAAATATTTTTTAATTCCAAATATCCGAATTAATGAGCCTTGTCTTTACAAATAAGTGCCGTTGGGCAACATCAATGGATTTTCTAAAAATAATGTAAATGTCTTCTGTTAAATGTTGAGTGCAATAAAATACAGAAGAATTCTTCTCTATATTGTCATTATTTTTAAGTACATTAAGCATTTTTAATTTTGTTGCATAATACAATCAGTTCGTTTTTTGCTTACTAGTTAGAAGATTGTTACATTTTTGATGAGTAAAATCACAAAGGAATACCATCAGCCCCTTTTCTTAATGAATTTCTAATAGGTAATGCTTATGTAACATATACTATTATGCTCCATTGCCAGGGGGCAGGATTAAAATGAAATAGCTCCTGCATCATCCATCCTTTGTAGGTCTTTGTCCTGCACCTAGAAGTCGGTTGTTTCCTGGTGAGCACCCGCCCTCCCCCATGGCCGTCAAACTGTAAAGATACTAATTTCATTGTGAGTGGGTGGAAGTGCAGAAGAGGGTATGAAAGATTCTCTTTCCTTTCTCTCCCATTTCCAATCTTCATTCTCTGGACAAAAAAGAACTAGACAAGTAAGGAAGAAGCTCCTGAGGTTCTAGAGAGGGTTAGTTTCATCTCCAGCTCATCCAGAAGAAATAATAAGAATGAAGATTTAAGGGTAAGCAGACCCACTATTATTGAATGTAGCTACTCTTCTGAGTATTCCACATGTGTTAGGGAGTTGAGTTTTCTCAGCAGAGGGTGTTATCCCGGTTTGCAGATGAACAAAGTAAGGGTTGGAAGAGGTGGGAGCAGCTGCTGGCCTATGGTTACACCACACCTGTGTTCCAGAGCGAATTCTCGGGCAGCAGGTGAAAGGTGGAAGCAATTGGAGGAAAGCCAAAGGGCAGATAGGAGGCCAGTAGTATATATAATAGCTGATGAAACTAACTAGTAACAGGTGATAGCAATACAGCGTGCTAAGGAAATGCTAGCAGAGAGAAGGAGGGAGACAGGAAGGATGTGACTTGAAGACTGGGCAATGTGGGTGCTCAGGGAGAGAGCAGCGTCCCAGGTCCGGGTTTGGGGAGTGAACACATGCCCATGTCATGAGGCACTCGGAAGGGTGAGTATGCCTGGGAGGAAGTTAGCTTAGGACGTGTGTTTCATCCAACAAGAACTGCTCAGTAGCCAGACAAGCACAGTAACTGGAGCATAATGAGGGTACAGTATATCTGAAATCACAAAAGTGATTATTTTTGATTGTTGCATGACAATTTTTAAAAGATGAATATCCCACTTTTTAAAGTAAGGTTTGTCTTGGTCTGATAAAATTATGTTGAAAGGAGAAAAAAGACTAATGTTAGAAGAGATAAAGAATGTGTAGCATTTTAATTTTTGAATATGAGTATTTATTTAAACAATATGAGTTACAAGCGAGCTTGTACTTTTGTAATTTTCAGGGGTGGGCTAAACATATGCGCCCTTTAATTAATCAGCTGCCCATTATTGGAATATACAGAGTTTGATTAAAGGTAGTATATTAGGAGGTATGGCCTCTGAAATTAGCTTTATTTGTTCTGTAACCCTAGATGAGATTGCTTAGCCTCTCTTAGTTTCTATGCCTCAATTTTCTTATCTGTAAAATTATAGCTACCTCCTATGGCTGATGAGACGTTTATGTGGGGTAATCTGTCTTAAGTGCTTAGAAAAATGCCTGGCATATAGTAAGTGCTCAATAAGTCATTTTCCTTTTGGGCATAGCATGGTCCATATGAAGTCCCCCAGAGAAGCATAGGCACAGAAAATAAAGCAAGGTAGCACTTTATTTGTAGCTGTGCAGAATGCTAGTGAGGTCAGCTGCATCTCACAGAAAATGCCTTTACCGAAGCTAAACGTAAGCACTACAAACCAGAGAGGCTACAACATCTCCGCTGTGTATTTTCTCCATATCCAAACATGTCTCAACACTCAGCTTATTGATGTGAGGGACAGAGGGGACACAGAATGAGAAAAAGACCTTTTCCCTTGGAGCCTGGAGTGACCTGGGTCTGGCCTGTCACTCCACCTTCGGGACTGCACGGGAGGAGGAAGGAAGGTGGTGGCTTTTGTTTTGGGGAGCATGTCCAGCCATACTCACCCTTCGAGTTCCCAGGAGGAAGTGAGCCCAGAGGACGAGGGGAGACCTGGCCGGGGCCCTGTCATACTGGATCAGCACCTGCCACTTCTATTTGGAATGTGATCAATTCAAACCACTCCCCCTTCCTTATTCCCCCGTGAGGGGTGGGATGATGTGTGGAGAGCTCTGAACTCCCTTCATGACAGCACCCACCTGTGCTATCTAGTTAAGTTAGAAACTTGCATTTTGTGCTTGATTTTTCAAGTCCCCGTAGCCATGAGCACTTACTGGCGGACTTGGAGGATTGCAGTCTTCCTGCAGGTACTGCCGACCTACTAGAAAGAGCTTCAGGACAGGTTTTTTGAGGCTTTTGTACATCGCTGTATCCCTGATTTCTACAGAGTGCCAGGCAAGATTAGCAGGTGCTCAGTTAATGTTTACTGAGTGAATGGTACTGAATGATCTAGTTCAGCTACCTAACTTTATAAAGAAGGAGGTTGTAGTTAATAAGATCAGAAATTCTAGAACATTCAGCAGAGATCTACAAGTTCATTCTTTCTTTCTTTTTAAAAATATCCTGCATTCCACTTGCAGCACTTCCCAGGAGGTATGTGCAGCCAACTTTGTAAAACCTACGCTTTGCAAAAGTCAAGACCTGTACTTCTCCATCCCTTCATTTCTCTTTCAAGAAGGGTGTGGGGTGGTACAGTGGAAAGAACATATGCCTTGGAGTCATGTAAACTGCTGCCTTGATAGCTTTGGGCACTCTAATTTCTCAGCCTCAGCCCCCTCCTGTGCACGGAGAGGGGAGGTAAGGCCTTTGTCCGCAGGGTGTGAGAGAACGAGAGGACTCATATGCGACTGAGCCTGGTGCACTGACTTCAAAGATAGTTCCCTTTTCTTCCTCTTATCTCAAGTCTCAAAGGAGCAAAAACATTTGACCTATAAAAAAGTCCTCCCCTTAGGCCAGGCGTGGTGGCTCACGCCTATAATCCTAGCACTCTGGGAGGCTGAG
>VBSM01001124.1:12162828-12241635 GCA_008086735.1 Cheirogaleus medius | reverse complement strand
AAAAAAAAAAAAAAAAAAAGTCCTCCCATGTATTATGGCCTGCCTCGGATTTATTTTTTACCTCCGAGATTTAAATGTTTTATATGAGTGAATGTGGGATACTTGAGGCCGACTAATCGAGTAGTCCGTGTCAGTACCTTTGACCACATCTTTGGTAGTACCCACATGCTCTGGCATCTACTATGGGGAAAGGGCAGAGTCTTCAAAGCTCTGCCTGATCCTTTACACATGTGTGTATGCACATATTCCTAGAAATACCTAAAGACTAGATAAGTACCTACTGGGGCTATAATCAACTGGTCTACCTTGAAAATGAACTAGATCCTAATCTACATTAAACAATAGGTCTGATACAAAGTTCTAGCTGCAGAAATGAGGATGTAAACACACGGTCATCTTGTATGCTGTTATTTTCCATGTGAGGGGTGGGTGTTCTTTGGTCCATGCTCTGAGTGGGTGTCGCTGTGCTCAGTAACCCCATTCGTGGGAGAAACACGGACTATGATTAACCTAATGTGAGACATAATATGATGCAGGAGAGCTCTTGGGTTCATCTTGGGCTTCTCAGCAAGTGAGCTAATGGTGTACACCTGAGCTTCAGTGCTGGCTTTGGCTTCCCCAGCGGATCATCTGTGTGTGCATGTGACGTCCTTAGAGTACCAAGACTAATATTAATATTCTGAGTACTGTGACATGCTGCATTCCTTTAAAGTATACGGTATCGATTATAAAAGTAGTCTTATGGTTTCAGGAGACAAAGAAATGTTGAACAAGCTTTGATAACAGCTTCTCCTCACCCAGTTTGCCTTTGTACGCATAGAGACACTTGGAGTTGGTGGATATCACCCACTCAAGCTGCCTTATCTACAGGTGGGGACCACTTAGCCTGGTGCTGGTACCTACCTAGTCTCTGCTCGGTGACTTTTCTAAGCAATTTAAATAAACCTAAGTCTTGATATTTTTTAATGAATGTCATGTGTAAAGAATTCAGAATTTAGAAAAATTGAATTGTATGCTCAGGCATATCTTTCTTAAATTACATTTATTTGAATTTATTTAAATATTGTCCTACATTTTGAGTTATTGAATGGTGACTTACATAGTACTTATTATGTTTTGTCTTTAATTTTCAGAAACAAATAAAAAAGTGGATGATCCAGAACCAAAAGAGAAAGGTGAGATTGTCAAATAAACAGCCTTTAAAATATCCTTAGGAAAAAGTCATCATGCCATCCAAGAATAACATGATTTTATTTTATATCACTCATTAAAAGAAATTGCTACTGGGTTTTTTATTTCAATGATTTTATCAACAAATATTTATTAATACTTTACATAAACATTAAGAGCTAAGGTTCAGAGAGAGATTGCTTGGTTTTTAATTCTAGTTTTGTCATCCACTGTATGTGTATCCTTGGGAGAATCACCTAACTTGTGCCTCAGTTTCCTCTTCTGTAACATAGAAATAATAAGAGTGCCAACTTCAGAAGGCTGTGTTTCCACAATAGTAATTAAATAAAAATATACATAAAGTTCTTAAAGCAATATTTAACACAGGGAAAACACTTAGGAAATATTAAGTATTATTTATTTTTGATATGTTGACAGCTGTGCTGGGTATAGGAATCCAAAGATTGCTAGAACATGATATCTTTTTGCAAGGGACTCTGATTTATTAGAAGGAAAGACATGCAAACAAAGTTACAGCCTACAGAAAGAATTAAATCTGCCTTCCAAAAGCTTATTACAAAGTCATTTTAAGAAATTTAATAATACATGGTTTGTTAGTTGAACTCTCACAGAAGTTCGTAAACTTACTCAGAGTGAGGAACTATTTTTAATGTCAACAAATTATATGGATGATAATAGAGTAGTGGTGACATTTTTAGTATCTATTGAATGATAAGATCTTTAATGATTAAATGTTATTACAATTTCAGGGATGCCTTTAACTGAATTTGTTGAGATGAAAACAGTATCTACATATGAATCTACTTGTACATATAATGCACAAGGTAGTACTTAGTGTGTAAATAATATTTGGTAAATGTGGAGTTGCTGGCCTCTGGCTGCAATTTCACAAACCACAGGTTGAGAACCAGGCATCTGCCTTATGCAATTTTTTTTTTCTCACTAGTTGTTTTAAATTTTTGTCAAAGTAGTACAAAGACATAGTTTAAAAAGTTAAGCGTTAGCATGAAAAACAGCAGTTGTCTACCCCACTCCTCCCCATCCCTGAATTCCACTCCCCAACTCTCTTGTAGCTGTTTCCTTCTAGTACTTCCTTATGTATTTCTAAATGACTTGTTAATTCTAGAGTTTTCTCCTCAATATTGGAAACTATTGATTGACTCTGTTTTATGGATGATTGGGATTAGCTCGATCATCATACCCGCCTAAGCTCTCCAGTGCCTGTCTCACTATAATACACAGTGATAAACGCCAGAGCAGCAAGGAGCATAGCGGCAGCCTCTGATAGCTGATCACGTCCTCTGCTTCAGACACGGCCTTCACTTGGCTTGCTGAATGCCACATGCTCTTGGTTTTTCTCCTACTCTCTGCTGTTTGCTTCTTCTCAGGCTCTCTGGGTGGATACTGCCCATCTCCCAGAACATTAAAGATTGCTGTGCCCCACGCCTCCGTCCTTGGAGCATTTCTCTATCTGCATGTACTCCCTTGATGATCTCAAATCATCTCCTGGCTTTAAATTCCTCTCCATATGCCCAAGATTGTCACATTTATCCACAGCCTGGTCTCTTCCCTGAACTCTAGACTGGTGTGTCCAGCTGTCTGCATGGTATCTACATAGTAACCTCAGTTGGTTGTCTCATAGTCACTTCAAACATAACAGGTCTAAAACTGAACTCCTGATCTTCCCCCTTCAAAATGTACTCCTCCTACAAACCTCTTTCATGCCTCACTTCATTCTATCAGCAACTCTTGGTAGGATTCCTTCACTCCAGAATACACTGAGAATCCAACTACTTCCTGCCATCTTCACCCACTGCCACCAGGTCCAAGCCACACCATCTCTTGCCTGGATCATTCCAGTTGTCTCCTAACTGGTCTTCCTGCTTGCACCTTGGGTTCTCTATAATCTTTCTCAGTGCAGTAGCTGCAGTGACCCTTTTTTAAAACCTAAGTCATATCATGTTGCTAAGATCCCTCCAACATCTTTGTATCTTCTTCAGAGTAAAAGCAAAGTCCTTTGCAGTGGTTTGTTTACAAGGCCTTATAGAATCCGTTCTCCCTTCCTCGTCTTCTGCAGGTTTCCCCTCCAACTTCATGTCCTGCGCTTCCATCTCTCTCTGCTCCCTCCATTCTAGCGACACTGGCTTCCTCGCTAAGCACACAGGCCCACAAGGCTTGCTCCTTTAGTTCTGCTCAGCTGCTGCCCTCTCAATGAGCCCTCCTGGCCCTGGTCTTACTTAAGATTGCAACCCCTTACAGGCCGTGCCCTCTTTCCTGGCTGTATTTTCTCTATTGCGCTGTCATCACATGATACAGCTGATAGTTTCATTCTTTAGTTTTTATTATCTGGACCTCCCACTGGAATAAAATCTCCATGAAGACGCATTTTTCTTTGTTTTGCTCACTGCTGCACCTCTTGGGCCTAGAACCGTGCTTGGCACACAGTAGGCACTCAGTAATATTTGTTGAATGAATTTCTGTTATTTTTTAATTAATAAGGATCAATATCAAAATACACTAAAGACTATAAAATCCAAAATGAAAGAGTAAGAGCCAGAACCCAGACGGAACTCCTAGGATGAGAATCTATGGGAGACCCAAAACTTGAGTGGGTGGCACTGGAAAGGAGACGCTGTTGTGGCTGTTCTAGAGAAAGCAGAGATCATGTGGTCTCCTGTGGCTCAGCGTGTCAGAGCTCCATGGTCTCCTGTGGCTCAGCGTGTCGGAGCTCCATGGTCTCGTACTGTTTAGAGCATGAAACTAACAAGGAAAAGAAAATCTTTATTTAAAAACTAACCTTAAATTTCTTCATCTAGAAATGGATAGTGATTCTTATGCCTCACGGAGTGTACATCATAGCAGAAAGATAAAATGGAAACAATATCTGTAAATAATGAACACAGTCTGGTACTATTACTAGCTAAGTCTCAGCCTACTATTATTATCATCCAAATATCTGCACTTTGATTAGCAACTAAATTAGTTGATTTGGGAATCTAACATAGGTATGCCAGTTTTTTAATTTTGTTAGAACATAATTTTTAAATGAATTCCTATCTACTATCATTATTAATAATTATAAAAGCTATTTTTAGTCTCCAAAGTAAGTCACACATAATTTAAAAATAAAGGAAAGTTTTAAAAATATCAAATAAATATAGCTTTATGGAAAAGTCACAAATGTGATCCACATCACTCAGTTTGCCTTGGACCCATGAACATTTCCTTACGTGGCTGCAAGGCAAAGCGACCACTGCTGTGTAGACTGAGGCCACGTCCCAACGCCAAGTTCACTCAAGTCTCAGTCCTCATGATCCCGGATTCCAGGGTGTAACAGAGAAGGGAGAGAAAACAGGCCCTCTTTGTCCTTTATTCACATTTTCCTTTTCTAAATTGCTTAGGGAAATGAACACTTTCAAGGAAAATTCTGGTTTTCTTTTTTTCCTTTTCTTTTTCTTTTTTAAGAGATGGGGTCTCAGTACTTTGCCCAGGCTGGACTAGAACTCTTGCCTCAGCCTCCCAAGTAGCTGGGACTACGGGTGGACAGACACCACTGTGTCTGGCCAAAATCCTGGTTTTCCTAACAGCCCCCATCTTTACCCTCCTTCTTGCATGTGTTTAAGACTTGAGTTATGTAGCAGATTCAAACCAAAAATGATGAATCAGTGTTACCACAGATTCACTGAGAATCCTGTTCAAGCAACTTGTCAACTTTGGGAATTCCATGTATTTTTTACTCAAATAGATTCATATGATGATGTTAACTGGTAGGGAAGAGAGAAGGGGAAACATTCCATTTTTGGAATATGTAGTAAAAAAATTGTGCTTCCACAGTCAGACTTTAGTTTCATAATAAGAGAAAATGAGATTTTTTTAATGGCAGTTATAAATTTGTCTCGGGATGAATTATTAGGTTGACAAATTTTACCTGTATTATCTCCCCCCTAGAATATTGATGAGAAACTACTGATAAGAGTGGGAAGACATTGATTTCACTTTGAATTAATAAATCTACGATCCCTTTGTTATTTTAGAGAATCAGATTTAGTCTATTTTGGTAGAGTTACAGGATTGGAATAAGGTTATTTCGAAATAGGCCCTCATTTGGAGATGTCTGATTAAATTGAATCAGATTATTTATATCTGTTTTAGATAAAATTGCTATATGGGCTTCTCCCCACTGGATGTCATCTTTGCCCACATATTCCAGATTCCACAGTCACAAAATGTGAAAGTGAACTACAAAGTAATGCAATGCAAAAATGGTTTATTAGATGCCAAATTCACACAATTATTTTTATTCATCCATTTATTCAATACTCATTGAGTACCTAATGGGCCAGGCACTGTTTTAGGCACTGGGGCTAAACCAGTCAATAAAACAAAGTTCCAGCTCTCTTTGTACTCACATTTTAATGTGTGGGTAGGGGCTGGTAGGGAATGGATATGTTGTTTTGAAAAGTTAGAATATAGCAGGCAGGGATAAGTGTGAAAAGGAATATAAAACAGGAAAAGAGAACCGAGAATGACAGTAGCCAGGAGGTGTTGCTTAGATGTCACTGTCTGAGATGGGCCTCTTGGAGAGTGTCACTTAAGCAGAGCGTTTTGAACAGGCAGGGGAGTGAGCTGCACCGCCATCTGGGAGCAGAGCATTGTGGGGTGGAGGAGTGTGCCCATAGTCCCTGCGGCATGGCATGTGTGTTTAGCATGTGCGAGGCCCAGCAAGGAGGTGATTGCTGGTGAAGACTGTGTGAGGGGAGAGTGTACAAGTGCCTGAGACACAATTGAAGGCCAAAGAACGGACTTCGCAGTGAGGTGGAAAGCTGTTGGGAGACTGAGCAGAAGAAGGATATGATCTGCCTTATGTTTTCGAGGGCTTATTCTGGCAAGAGGGGTGCAAGATTGGCAGCAGGGAGACCGGTAGGAGACTACTGCAGTAGTCCAGGTGAGAGATGGTAATGATCGGGATCGGGTGTAGGGTGGAGCTGGTGAGCGGTGTTCAGGTTCTGCATGTGTTTGGACATAAAGTCAGTAGGGTCTGCTATTAGATGGAATATGAGAGAGAGAGAGGAGTCAAAGATGACCCTAAGCTTCTTAAAAAGGTGTGTTTTGACAAATTCACTGAGCACAAGGATACGCAATATGTTACTGATTTAGTATAGATCAAATGTCAGCCATTAGTTGAGGATTTCTGTGCCTTTATAGAAATTTGAAGAACAGTGGAATACCCATGCCTACAAAAAGGAAATGTGTTTTTGCTTGTGTATTTGTATATGTTAGATAAAATTGTATTTGTATTGTTGACTTTTCCTGAAATTTTAAAAAATTTAGACTAATATTTAGTATCCCGTTATATTGTTCATTACAATTAAGAATGTGTTTAAACAGGATATATTGTGAATGTCTTATAAAAAGGCATTTAAAGATTTCCTGGTTACTATGTGCAGTCTTTTAAAAAGTAGAAATCAGTGCCCCAACAAAACACCAGATGGCACTAGAAAACAAGTCACATTTATACTAAGCCATCACATTTGTAATGCAACTTAAAGAAAAGGCTGCAATGGCTATATTATATAGCCAGTAAATCAGCTTGATGCAACTACTACCTCATATGGTTAGCTCTTAGTTTTCTGTGATCATAAAAAAATATAGGTAGAACATACATGGTTAATAATCAACATTATTTGGAAGTTTTCTTATTAAAAAAATCTCCAATGAAGTTTTTCCTATGATTCTTATACCTGTATATAACATATTTGTGTGAAGTTGTTCTCCATTGCTCTGAGGACAAAAACTAAACTCCTTAGTACAGCACATAAGGCATGTCAGGATATAGCTCCCGCCTATGGCTTCTCTATTTGCCATGCTCTTCCTTATCCCTCTACTTGCCTTTCCTCTCTTCACTCCTATGTATTAGAACTGAGCTTAGATGTTATCTCTTCCAGGAGGCCTTTTCTGACTGTACTCCTCTCGCCTGCCCCAGACCAGAAGAAGTGCTTCTCTTCTGTGTTCTCAAGACACTTTGTGCTTATAGATTTGCGGGGCATATTTTGAGTTTTTACCTTAATTTATAGGCAAAAAAGCTTATTAAGGGTAGGAACCATGACCAACCCTGCCACCCCCCCTTGTATTAATCATAGTTTTCAGGGTTCTCCAGAGAAACAAAACCAATAGAATGTGTATGTGTGTGTGTGTAGAGACAGAGACAGAAAGAGATTTATTTTAAGAAATTGGCTCACATGATTCTAGAAGCTGGCCAGTCTAACGTCTGCAGGACAGGCTGGCAAGCTGGAGACCCAGACAAGACTTGATGTTGCAACTTAAACCCGAAGGCAGTCTGGAAGCAGAATTCCGTCTTCGTGGAGGGAGGTCAGTCCTTTTCTTAAGGCCTTCACCTGACTGTGTGAGGCTTATGGACATTATGGATAGTGATCTGCTTAACCAAAGCACTTAAAAGATACCTTCATAGCAACATCTAGATATATTTGACGAAATATCTGGGTACTGTGGCCTAGCCAAGTTGACACATAAAATTAACCTTCCAATGGCATTTAACCATAACATAGTAGGTGCTGAATAAATAGTTGTAATATGAAAAAAACATAGTTAATCCCATACCCTTTAATTTGCCTCTTCATCTGATGGTAGTAATATGAGACATATAGCTTAAATGGTGGGCAGAAAGAGTTTGTAAACAGAAAATTCATAGTATCAATAGACTTTAAGTATCTGTAATGTTACTACATTTCAAGTTATTTTCATATGGGTTCTCATTTAATCCTTACCCCAAAATCTTGTGAGTTAAGGATTTTTTTAGCCATTATTTCTTTAAATATTTTTTCTTCTTTATCACTTCTCTACTTCTGGGACTTCAATTATTTGTATATTGGACTGTGTGACAGTGTCCCACAAGGTATTGGAAATTTTGTTCATTTTTTTTTTCATTTTTTTCTCTATTGGATTGCATAATTTCTACTGCTCTGTCTTCAAGTTCAGTGATTCTTTCTTCTACCTTTTCAAATCTGCTATTGAGCCCATCTAGTAAAGTTTTCGTTTTAGCTACTGTTTTTTCAGTTCTAGATCTCCAATTGCTTCTTTTTTATAGTTTCCATTTCACTAATGAGATTCTACATCTGTTTGCTCCTTAATATTACATTTTTCTTTAATTCTTTGTACTTATTTATAATCACTAATTTGAAGTATTTTTCTAATAAACCTCATATCTGGATATCCTGGCAGGCAGTTGCTATTGACTACATTTTTTTTTTTCCTGAGTGTGGGTCAGGGATTCCTGTTTCTTTATATGTCTAATCTAGTAATTTTTGGTTGAAAATTGGATTGTTTATACAAAATAATATGTTGTAGCAACTTTAGAATTTGTTTTGTTCTTAGGATTGTTGATGTATAGTAATAGTTAACTTCCTAGACTCAAACTGAAAAATCTGTCTCCCCTGCAGTGTATAGCAGGTATTATCTCTGCTCAGGATTTTTGGCCTCCCATTGCTGTTATTAAAGTGTAGCCTTCTGTGGGGCAGGGGTAGAGATGCCTTGTGCCTGCAGAGTTTACTGATCTGCCAAAGATTAGGGTGGAATTCATACTCAGATTTTGGGGCTTGCTTCCTCTTGCCTCTGGGATTCACCATCTAAATTTCCAGTTGTTTGCCAGCCTCAAGTTCTGCCCTCTTACACCTCAAACCAGCAGGACTTCTATTTTCTTGTGCCCAAACTATGTACTGGTAAATGCACTCAGGCAAAACATAACAAACTTGTAAATTTCTTTCAGGGTAGATTTCTGTAGCAATCCGCCTCCAGGCAGGTGTTCATGCCTCTGTGTAGACCTCTCTCTGTGGAGTAGATCTGACCTGTATGACCAGTAGGATATTGCAGAAATGACAGTGTGTGGCATCTCCACCCTCCCTCTCTTGCTTTCTTTCTCCCCATGTGATCTCTGCACACACTGGCTTTCCTTCATCTTCTGCCATGGAAGCAGCCTAAGCCTCTCACCAGATGCAGTTGCCAGAGCCATGAGCCAAACAAACCTCTTTTCTTTATAAATTAAAAAAGAGAAGAAAAGAAAGGAAGCTATAGAGTGTGACTTCCAAGGCTAGGTCATAAAGATGTTGCAGCTTTTCCTTTGCTCTCCTTTGGATCATTTTGCTCCGGCGAAACCAGCTGCCGTGTCTTGAGTGTACAAAGCAGCCAGGTCTATGTAGCAAAAAATTGTCTAAGATAATGTTTATGGTTGTTGCAGGGTGCTAAGTTTGGGGTGATTTGTTTTTGTAGTCATATATAGCTCATCCATCCCCCTCGACTCCTGCTTGCGGCTCCCTACCTATGAAGGTGGAAAGTTATCAGTCATCGAAGGATTTGGGTAGATTTTATTCTCAGATTTTAGATCTCAGCTCTTCTGCAGCTCTCCTGCTTCTAAAATTTTCTCTTTAAATTTCTGTCTTTTCTGCTGCTCTAAATGCTATCATCTCCCCCTTCAGCAGGGAAGGCCACAGTTTCTCCCTGGCTGACTTGGGTGATTGGGGAGCACCCCCGTGCAAGAAAACCACAAACTCATTCTTCCTACACAATGTAGAAGCAGTCTGTTAAGAATAAACTTACAGTGCCTTCAAATAGTTGTTTTAATGTTTCAGTCATATTTCATTGATTTAGTAAATACAAATACTAATACTCTTTGAATACTATAAAAGCTTAGCATCTCAAATTTGTAAGCCATTCTGGATTCCCTGTGAACTGCTATCTTTTGCCCATTTTCCCTTGAACTTTTTTTTTCTTTTTCTTGTTGATGTTAGTGGTTTCATTTATATTACCGATATTACTTCCTTATTGGTTTTTAATATTGCAAATATATTTTCCCTATTGGTCCTTTACCTATTAATTTCATATATGATGCCTTACAGCTGCATAATGGTTAGAATAAATGAGTTCATGAACGAATTCATGACAGACTAGTGTTCTCTGGTCTGTTATAATACTTTGAGATCAGAGGAGATTGGGCCCGTTCAGGGTAGTATAACTGTAGACTGTTAAAGTACTTTGAATAGGTTCAACAATATCTCCTGGCTTTCATGTATTTTTCTATTCTAAAATAACAAAATATTAATATGTACAAAACCATTGGACAGCCTTAATTCAGATGGCTTTGGCTTCGGAGGTGGTGGGAAGTATGAAATGTGGTCCCTTCCTTGAAGAATTTATTCATTCATTTTAAAGAGGTAAGAACTGTAGTACTTGTCTGTGGAGACGTGTCTCATGAGTCACAATCATTCAGTCTCTGAGGTCCTTTCCATTGATGGATTGATGCCATCAGTCAGGTCATCTCTGCCTTGAACATAATTTCTACATGGTCAACATAGTTAGGTCTTCTGTTTTTCAGTTGCCTAGGGGATATTTTTTAGCATTATCTCAAGTAGTCCTAAAACACTAGGTATTCCTCATTATTAGGACCAGCAGTCCACCTTGATATTGTAGCCCAGGCTGGTGGTTCAGTTTGGGCCCACTATGCCTGAGTAATTGTCACATATTGTAGAAGAGCAGTGTAGCAATAGCACAGTTAAACCAGCTCAGGGAATAGCTTTGAAAAAACAATCTCTCTCCCACCCTTGCAGCTGTGAAGAGGTTATGAGATAACTGCTGTTAAAGATTTATTATAGTCATTACATTCAACAGCTACAGTAGTTTTAGTGGTTCCTAAAATATACCAGCAGTTATTGTCTGATTACTTCCACAGATAAGTTAATTATAGGAGATTTCTGACTCTTATACAAGTCTGATTTAGAGAGAAGTTTAATTACAGCAATTTTAGTGATTTAAATAAACTCAGCATATATTACCAGTCTCGGCAAGTGTAGTAGAATATTTTAGCTGTTTTGAAATACACATTCTCTTTGTTTTTATTTTTCATTTCATGATTTTTAACTGTAGTAATAATTTAGGACTTGAGGACACCTGTTTCCAACAGAGTGAGTCTTCAGTCAAACACACCGCAGGACAATAATAGCAAATTCTTCCTTATCATTAAAATCCCATCCTAGTGCTTCCCATTGAGTACGCCACATTTTACAAAACTAATTTGTGTAATGATTGTGACAATATGAGTAGGAAAGTAAAATAGGTTTCTTAAGGGGAAAAAAATCAGGTTTTAGTGTGTTTTAAAAGTATTGTTAGGATCATAATTTATTTAATTGATGGGACCTGTGACACTATCATCAAATTAAGCTAATACACTTTACTGTTTATCAACACATTGTCTATTTGTATACCGAGGCAAATTAAAGATTAACATATTACCCACATATGCCCCAGCTAGCTTAAAATTAAGCTTTCAAAAATATGTGCCATAAAAAGACAGTGCTATGTGTAGTTGAATATATTCATTTATTTAAACAAGACTTCAAATTGGAGAGTGCATTAGTTTGAAAAATGCATTACTGAGAACTGCCTCTGTAGAACTCTTCCCCGCAGCATTTTTCATTCTTCTGTTATCATGGTAGCTTCTACAGGCATTTACAGCAGTAATTCCTGACATATTTTCTATGTTTTTCACTTTAGAAGCAAATATTCATTGACAATAGAAAGTATCAGGAATGGTGAAAATAAATGCAATCTGCTCTGTGTTTCAGTCGGGGCGATTTTATTACATTCTTCCCTGGAAGGCAGTCTGCCACCTTCCCTAACACTGTGGAATGTCGGTCACGCTTTCCTCTTTGCTAGAATGCTCTTTCTCCTTCCTCTTCATCTACTGGGATGCTGCAGTCCTTTGCTGTTCCTGCGCACGGTCAGCGGTGATGCAGAGCCCGGTGGGGGTGGCTGGAACCAGGGCTGGACACCTGGGACGGAGGAGACCAGGCACGGGCAGTGGACGCTGTCTGGAGGCAGGCAGGAGGCAGCGGGCACATCCGTCTCAGAACCACGGAGAAGCCCAGCCTAGCAGTGCTTTAGGGACGCATTGCAAGTAACACTGCGAGCTGGGGACATTTGCTGACAGAAAGCAGGATTTCCATATGGACGGCGGCATTGGATCCTCCAGAGACACTAGCTTAGCGCAGAGCCCGGTCCCTAGCCCTGCCGTGTCGTGGGGAGCTGGGCTGGGATGACGGCAGTGGGGTGCATGCTCGGGTGGGACAGCAGCCACACTCGTGGTTTGTCAACTGCCGTTACGCTTTTATCTAACCTTCCACTTTCCTCCTCACCCTCCATCTAGAGCATCTGAAGCTATATGCTATATAACTTCTGTCAAAACCAGTGATGCACCAAACAAAACTATTCTCTATTTAGGCACCAGTGCATACTGCGGCATTTCCCGCCCCTGCCTGTGTAGTATTAATAGTGTCGTGTGGGGGAGCTTTCAGACAATGCCTGGGTCCCCTCCTCCATCCCCCCACTCTGCCCCAGTCCTGATTTCACAGCTCTGGGTAAGTAATTGTAACGTGCAGTCATGGCTGAGAAGTGCTAGGCAAGGTGCACAGTTGACCTGGTCAATCTGGTCTGGGTACCACCAGGCACCGGGCTCTTCGTAACCAAAACTTTTTATTGGGATCACCTGGTTCAGAGATCATTCTTTTATAATATTTGAATCCTATTTGTGAATTGATTCTCTGGCTTGATAAAACATGAAGATAGCAAAAGGATTGTTTGAGAAAAGCTGAACCTGTAGTAGGGGGAAAAACAGCTGTCTTAGAGGTGACTATATGAGCCACAAAAGGTAAGCAAATGTAGCTGTGGTGAGGAGCTGGGGAAAACTTTCAGTGTTTCCTATCATGATGTGGGCAGGATGCCGAGCTTGGCTTGGCAGCTGGCCCTGTCTGAGCCTTGGCGTGGGCCCTTTTCTTCTTTTGTGGTCCATGTCTGTTTCATCTGTGAACTCTCACCTCACCCTGAGCCATTCCTTTGCTACACCTTACAAGTGTGAATTAGGACTAAGAGAATAATTCTAACAAATTCTCAGTTGCCATCTACGCATGCTCAAACCAGATATTAAAGAACATGATTTTTATCAATGATATTTACAAAGGTCTAGCTTTTTTTTTTTTTTAAACCATCAGTTACTATTGCTTTGGTACCAGCCACTGTTGGGAGAAAGATGAGACTTTTCCAGTGCTGCAGATGAGCTGCTTGGGAGGGGCAGTGACTATACCAGGTTCCAGCTTTGACTAGAAGAGACCCACTTCCAGCTGAATGTAACCTCAAGCCCCCCAGCCCCACCCCTGCTGTGCTTTCTACCCACCCCCCTCACTGTGGCAGCAGGGGGTAGAAACTGCCATTTGGGATTTTTGCTGCTCAACTATTTGAGGCAACTAATTTAATCCTTATTTTGTGTGGGTTACACAGTAGCCGGGGATCTAAGACAAATCATTTATTGGAGATACATTCCTATATGGGATGAAAATGTTTGGGGAAAAATACAACCCTGAATCATAAATAGCAAATGTGTTCTACTTTATTGGTTTACTTTTTACCTTTTCCCAAAGGGCTTGGCTGTGCCTTGTACCCAGAAGGTGCTCAGCATTTACTGGGTCATTGCCATTGACCTATTTTTGAGTTGCCAGGGAGAATTTCTTTTAAACTCTTACCATTAAAGTAATAACAAAACATCACTGAGCTGCCTAAAGGCATCTCTTTCATGGTTCTTTCCCAAAATTATTCACTACTAGATATATTAACTACTTAAGGTATATGAACATATAGCAACGTACATTATAAATTCTAAACTCATTTGAAATCACGTTTGTTGTAGAATCAGAGACCACTGATTTTTGCCTTTGGGTTCATTTTTAAGAAGTCAATGAGTGTGAGTGACAGAAGTAGGAGAAGGAATTATGTCTATTCTGACACATTTTCTTTTACAGGGGGTTCCTTTGTGCCTGGTGAAGGTATAGCTTCGTTTGCCATGTCCTGGGACTTCAGCCATGCTGGGACTTCAGCATGGTAACTCTTCTTGAAATGAAAGTGGGAATTGAATAAAGGAAGTAACAGAGGGAGTAATAGCTTCTCCCTAAGAGGGTTGATTCATTAATTTAACAAAACATTTGGGCTTCTGTGAACTTCATGGGGCTTCTGTGGGCTTCATGGAACGGTCTGAAAACAAAGCAAACAACTACAACATAAGGAATTAGAGGTTATGAATAAGATGCTGTGGGAGCACCAAGGAGGGAATAACTCACTGCTGGTGGGCGATGGAAGCAACTGAAGTCTTCATAGACAGATGACATTTGAGCTGGTCCTCAAGTCGCGGGCAAGGGTTATGTCCATGCAATAGCCCTGTGAATTCAGATACTGAATTATTTTCAATGACAGGAATGATATGGAAAAAATATAATAAGTGTTTCTGCAGACAGCAAGCTCATCCTTGCTCCAAGAGCGGTACTACTAGGATATCACAGGTGACACTTTCTAGACAGCAGATTAGATTACAGTCTTGTCCTAAATTCTTGATGCCACTACTTTTTGAGAAAATTGTTTTAGTTCACTTTTTTCTAATATCCAATGACTTGTCTATTTTCACTACTTTGATTCTTCAGAACCATTGATGGTGCCTTCTCCTATTTGTCCCATTCCTGTTTCATTTAATGAATTTAATTAGTGCCTACTTATAGAACTATATTTATCTGAAGCCTTCAGAGCTAGCTGGCTATGGTAATTAAAATACCAACTTGGTTCAAGGTTTGCGAAGCACACTTTAAACTTGAAATAAAGGTGAATAAAATCTATTTATACAGCATGATGCCTTTAATTGATACCCTTTACATAAAAGCCAAGGTTTGATAAAGTTATGTTTCAGGTAATAACCTTGATTTTTATGCTTCATTGAAATTTGCCTCCTCTCCCCCAAGGATCACTGACTTCTTTGTGCATTTATACTATCATATTAGTGATGTTATTACTAATGTCATTCAGCTAGTCATAGGGTGGAAGTAGCATTAATTGCAAATTATAGCTTCAACATAAAACCAATGAACTTGGGTGAACGTTTAATTTCTGGGCCTTGTCACTTTGATTCATAAGTGCGTCTTGCTTTTTAACTGCTGCCGTGAACCCCATGTGCATTTCTCTGCAGTATATTTTTTCATGGCATTTCCAGACAGTTACGGGAGTCGAGCAGTATAGGACCCAGCAGGGTGTAGATATTGTTGTGCCATTAATTGCATACCTCTGTGCCTTGCAAGGAAGGGGGCCAGAGGCAGCTTGTCTTTTACCCCAGAGGATGATACTTGACAATGCACTTACTGGAGTATTTCTTCATGATTATAAAACACAAGTGAAGAGACTTTTTAGAAAGAAAGAGCAAAATGAGGAATATTTTTAAATTGCCTTTTAGATTAATAGTATCAAACACTTAGTGCATTGGTATTAGTGTGATGGAAATACACAACATGTTTTCACTTTGGGTCAGTCTGAACTTGGAGTTGGATCTACTTTATTTTTAGATTGAAGTGTGTGGCTGAATGTAGTGTTCAGAGATTGAGGCCCTTATTGACGTTACAGGAAATTTGGAAATATAAGATTGTTGTTCTTTGACTTGTGTCAGCCTTTAAAGTCATCATTATTATTAATTTTTTTCTCTTCTATTAATTTTTTTGGTCTGGATCTTAGGCAGATATATTATTAATTTTTTTTAATCCATGAGCATTTTACTTATAGGCAATTAAATTCCTCTTACTAGTGTGAAATCACCTACTCAAAACTAGAAAATTGTTGTAGCATAGTAGAAAGGGTCCTTGACCAGGAGTTTCAGTCCTCTACCAGTTCTTATTTCCACTTTGATATTGAACTAGCCTCTTGGCCTCTCTGAGGTTTTCTTTATCCATATGTAAAATATGGAGATAGTTCTATCTGCATTCCTGTAGTTTTGTGTAGGTCACATGACCATTTTGCTTTGTCATTGGTGTCATGCTATACATATATGTGCAACTATTATTATTACTTTCTCTCCAATTATTTTATGTATGTAAAATGCATGTGATCCCCAAATCCAGATGCAGTATAAGAATAGTCTGATACTGTTTATTTGTGTATGTTGCTTTTTTAAGAGGTTCCTGATGAATGCGATAAACTTTATCTGGGTGACATCCCAGTGTTCTAAGTGCAAAAGAAGGGTAGTAATTCTTCAAGGATGTTTCTGTAAAAAGAGTTTATGTGTAGAAAATGAACATCTACAACCTGAATATGGTATGAGAATATTGGAGAGCTGTTTGAGGAATGCTTGTTGTGGCATCTCATTAAAGAATAAGTTATGCTTTCTTTCTACCTTGGGTGTTAAAGCTTTATTAACATGGAGTTTGAAAACAGCTAACAAAAAAAGATAAATGCTTAAGGGATTTATTATAAAACTCAATAGCGCCATTAATTTTCATGTATGCTCTAAATTGCTGGAGTAAAATAATGTATTCAGCAAGGAAGCAAGTTCCTTCTTCCTCCCATGAGTCTGCTTGATTGTGCAATTGGTCTCTTATTCTTTAATTAAACTTGTCCAAAGATAGGATCAGCTGAAGTATTTACTGTATAAATAGTTTTCATTCCCAGTGTGCAAGTTTAAAACCATGGTAAAAAGAGTTTGCCATCTGTTAAAAACCAAAACATGTGGTGTGCTGTTGCATAAAAATAAACTGTACATTATTCATAAAAAGGAACACAACGTATATCACATCTTTGGGGCTGACAATAATCTGTGGTGTTTTGGAATGTCACCCCCCTCCTTCTCTCTAAGTGACAGTATGCTTACTAATGCATTATGTTAAAAATCATGATCATCTAAAAATGTAATTAAATTGATACGTGTATTTTTATTCAAGTGAAATAGACTTATCTGAATATTAGTTTTACTGATAAGAAGTTACAATTTTTTAATTTTTTCTTTGGTATTTTCAAATTTAATTATCTCCGAGTTTTATTTTCAAGTCTTTTTTCGGCCTAATATTTAACCATTTAATTTAGTCAGGAATTTAACCATTCCACTCTCTCTGCACTGCCGTTGCCTTAGCCCTGAGACTTCTCTGGCTTGAGCATCACAAGGAAGGAATCTTCCTACCTCTACTTTTTGCCCTTCTGCTTATATGTGCTTACTATAAAGGAAGCTTCCTGATACATAGGTTATTTCTGCTCTCTCATTAAAGCTATCAGTAATAGCACATTGTCTGCGGGGCAAAGTCTAAATCCATCACGATGGTGTTCAAGGAACCCCATAATGTGGCTTCAAGCCGCCTATAGGCCTTGCCCCTAATTATCCCTGTCCCAGCACTATGATATTCAGGAATTATTGTTAACTTCTTTTTAGATATGTTAATAGTATTATGGTTATGTTTTTATATGTTTATTATAACAGCTTTATTGAGGTATAGTTAACATACAGTAATCTTCACCTAAAGCGTACAATTTGGTAAGTTTTAATATGTACGAAACCCCATGGAATTCCACCAGAGTGTTCACAAATCTCTGAAATTACCTCTTTCTTATTTTTACCTCCGTACTTTCCTCTTTCTTTGGAGTATTTTTCCGTGCCTCTCTCTCATCCCAAATTAGACCTGTGCTTCAAGACTCAGTTCAAACGCCCTCTTACTACTTAATTCTTTCCTTATTTTTCTAATTAGTAGTAATTCTTTGCGTCTTTGTATTCCCACAGCACTTTGTAATTCTTATTTTGACTGATAATTTTCCACCTTTTATTCTAGTCATTAATTTACTCCCCCCAATTTCTAATGTGTAAAGTATTTGAGAACACGGATTGTGTTTTGTTATCTTTGTGTCCCCTATGCTAGTTAGCATAATACCTTGTGGGACACTCAATTAATATGTGTCAAAGTGGTTTGAAAACTGTCATATAATGTTTCTCTAAAGAATCTAATAACCAAATTAATGCAGTGGAAAAATTTTGATTAATAGGTCAGAGCCAGTTACCATTTTCTAGAATGGATTTTTATTTTCTATATAGCAGTAGTTACAGATGTCCTAAAATGTTTCTGTCCCTCTTCTGTTTAGTATTTCTTCATGAACAATTAATATCTCACAAAATTTTGTGGGAAGTTCTGACTTAATTTGTTTCAGACAAAACCAGTTGCACTCTTTGGTCCTAGTTTAGGTCCCATTTCAGATTAACAAACTCTAAAGATATAAATTCTTAAGACAATCAAGGAAATGTAAACACTGACTATGCAGGGAAAGTATCCAACTATTATATTCAGGAATTATGGTTAATTCCTTTTAAATATGATAATAGTATTGTGGCTGTGTTCTTATATGTTTATTATAACAGCTTTATTGAGATATAGTTAATATACAATAACTTCATCTAAAGCATACAATTTGATAGGTTTTGACATATATGAAACCATAAAACTCTCACCACTATCAAGATAAGGACTGTTTCCAGTGATCCCAGGTTTCCTTGTGCTCCTCCACAATCTCTCCTGTAGGTTCATCTTCCGTGCCCCTCCCCAACCCTCGGCAACCACTGTTCCGCTTGGGGTACCTACTATTAGTTTACATTTCTCAAAAGTTGGTGTAAGTAGAATCATACATTATCTACCTTTTTTTTCTGGCTTCTTTCACTCAACAATTATTTTGAGACTCATCTATATTGTAGTTTATAGTAACAGTTCATTTCTTTTTGTTGATGAATAGTATCCATTTTATTGATATAGTAGAGTTTATTTGCCTGTTGATGGAATGGACATTTGGGTTATTTCCAGTTTTTGGCTATTACAAATAAATCTGCTATGAATATTCATATACAAGTCTTTGTGTGGACACATGCTTTCATTTCCTTTAGGTAAATACGTAGGAGGGGAAGGATTGGATCATATGGTATGTGTATATTTCATTTTTAAAGAAATCTCAAACTTTTCTAAAGAGAATGTACAATTTAATTTCATATTCTCACCAGCAACATTGCAGTTCTTCCACATCCTTACCAACACTTGATTTGGTCAATCTTTTTAGTTTTAGCCATTCTAATTGGTATGTAGTGGTATCTCATTTTGGCTTTAACTTGCATTTCCCTAATGACAACTGATGTTGGGCATCTTTTCATGAAGTTATTTCTCATTCTGTCTCTTCTTTGGTGAAGTATCTGTTCAAATCTTGCCCATTTTTTTTGAAATTGGGTCGTTCATTTATCTTATTTTGAGAGCTATTTATATATTCTTTATAAAAGGTATTTATCAGATATAAGATGTGCAAATGTTTTCTCCCAGTCTCTGGCTTATCGGTTCATTTTCTTAACATTGGCTTTGGAAGATCTTTTTACTTTTTCATGAAGTCTAATAAGTGAATTTGTTTTTACATAGATTGTGCTCTTGGAGTCGTGTCAAGGAGACCTTTGCCTAACCCAACATCACAAAGATTAAATTTTTATATGTGATCAAAGTATGGATCACAGTTCATTTTTTTAAATATTGAAATCTAGATGTTCCAGCAGCATTTGCTGAAAAGACTATTATTATTTTTCCACTGAATTACCTTTGCACATTTGTTGAAAATTAGTTGTCCATTTTTTAGTGTGAGTCTCTTTCTGGACTCTCTCTATTCAGTTCTACTGATCTGTTTTCCTGCCTCTATACCAATACTACACTGTCTTGATTATTAATATTATAGCTTTATCTGTCTTAAAATCAGGGAATGTTGGTCTTCCAACTTTGTTTTTCTTTTTCACAGTTGTTTGAGCTATAGAAAAGGCCCTTTGCATTTCCATATGAATTTTAGAATCAGTTTGTCAGTTTCTACCAATTAAAAAAGAAAACCTGATGGGATTTTGGCAGCAATTGCATAGAATCTATATTTTTATTTGGGAAGAATTGACACCTTTACTATGTTGAGTCATTTAATCCATGAGTATGATGTCTCTCCATTTATTTAGATCTTTCAAAATTTCTTTCAAAGTGTTTTATAATAAGTGTTCCATGTTCAGGTCATTCATGACTTTTGTCAGATTAATCCCCAAGTACATTATATTTTTGGGTGCTATGATAATGGTTGTTACTAATTTCAATTGCTTATTGCTTATTACTAGTATATAGAAATAAAGTTGATTTTTTTACATTGATCTTTTATCCTGCAACCTTCATAAACTAACATATTTTCAAATAGCTTTTTTTGGTAGATGCTATCAGATTTTCTACAAAGATGTTCATGTCATCTTTGAATAAGCACAGTTTTATATTTTCCTTTCTAATTAGGATAATTTTATTCCTTGTTCTTGCCTGATTCTGTGGCTAGAAGCTCCAGTACAATGTTGAAAAGAGGTTGTAAGAGTGGACATCTTTGTCTTGTTTCTGATCTTGGAGGCAAGGGAGGGTGGGATTCAGTCTTTCACTGTTCAGTATATGTTACTTTAGATTTTTCATAGATGCTCTTTATCAGATTGAGAATATTTCCTTCTATTTATACACTACTTAGAGTTTTTGTCAGGGATGGGTTTTGAATTTAGTAAAAGACTGTTTCTGTGTCTAATGAGATCATTTTTTTATTTTTATTGTATTAATATGATATATTGATTTTTCACATGTTAAACCAACTTTGTACATTCCTAAGAAAAGCCTTATGATTCATTATCCTTTATATATGTTGTTGGATTTGATTTGGTAAAATTTTGTTAAAGTTTTTCATCTATGTTCATGAGGGATATCAGTTTGCAATTTTCTTTTCATGTAATATCTTTACCTGGTTTTGGTTTCATAGTAACGCTGACCTCATAGAATGAGTTGGGAAACAATTCCTACTCTTCAAGAATTTATGTATCATTTCATCTTTTTTTTTTTTTTACAGTCAACAACCTTATGTGTCTGTTACAGTGGATGTTGTGACAGGTGTTTATTCTTTGTTGAACAATTTTTTTAAATCTCAGAATATTACGGGGATACAAACATTTTGGTTACATGAATTGCTTTTGTACAGTTTGAGTCAAAGTTGTAAGGGTGTCCATCACCCACATAGTGTGCATTGTACCCAGTAGGTTTGAATTTACCCATCTTCTCCTTTCCCCTCCCACCCGCTTGATTTCTGTTGAATTTTACTACCATGTGTGCACATGAGTGTTGATCTATGTTTCAATTTAGTAGTGAGTACATATTGTTTTTGTTCTTCCATTTTTTGTGATACTTCTCTTAAAAGGATGGTCTCCAGTTCAATGTTTGATACAATTTACTAGTGAAGTAATGGGCCCAAAGTTTTCTTTGTGGTAAAATTTTTAAACGCGATTTCCGTTTCTTTGATTGATATGGGATATTCTAGTTATTTATTTCTTCTTGAGTAACATTTGGTAATTTGTGTTTTTCAAGAATTGGGTTCACCTAATTTGTTGAATTAATCGCCATAACATTATTCATAATATCCCCTTATTATTCATTTAATAATTATAGAATCTGTAGTGACGTCACATAACTCATTCCTGATGTTGGTTATTTGTGTCTTGTCTTTCTTTTTCTTGATCAGTCTTGTGGAGTGTCAGTGTTATTTATATTCTTTCAAAATCAGCTCTAATTTTATGGACTTTATTTAGTATTTTTTGCTTTCTAAGTTATCAATATATGCTCTGATCTTTATTGTTTCCTTTCTTCCACTTTCTATAGGTTTAATTTGCTGCTCTTTTTCTAGTTTCTTAAGGTAGAAGCTTGGAATAATCCTTGTGCACTTGCAAAGGTGTGTATTTTGCCGTTGTGGGGGACTATGTTCTAGAGATGTCAATTAGGTCAAGTTGCTTCTTACTATTGTTCAAATCTTCCACATCCTTACTGATATTCTGTGTACTTGTGTTTTATTAATTATTGAGTGAAGGGTATCAAAATCTCTGATGGATTTGTGGATTTTTCTATTCTCTTTTGAGTTCTGTCAGTTTTTGATTCATGGATTTGGAAGCTCTGTTACTACATGAATAAACATGTAGATTATTATGTTCTCTTAATGAATTGACTTTTTTGTCATTATAAAATAAACTTCTTTATCAATGGCAATATTCTTTGGCCTTCTACTTTGATATTCACATAGTCACTCCAGCTTACTTTTGTCATTATTATTAGAATGACATACCATTTTCCATCCATTCTCTATTCTGTTCCATTGGTCTATGTGTCTCTTCTTATACCAATACAATGCTGTTTTGGCTACTATAGCTTTGTAGTATATTTTGAACTCAGGTATTAATAGTGTGAAACCTTCAGCTTTGTTCTTTTTGCTAAGTTTTGCTTTGGCTATTCAGGGCCTTTTGTGGTTCTATACAAATGTTAGGATTGGTTTTTCTTTTTCTGTGAAGAATGCTACGGTATTTTGATAGGGATTGCATTGAATCTGTAGATTGCTTTGGATAGTATGGGTATTTTAACTATTAATTCTAACAATCCATGAGCATGGGATGTCTTTCCATTTGTGTCCTCTTTAATTTCTTTCATCAATGATTTGTAGTTTTTCTTTTAGAAGACTTTCACCTCCTTCATTAAATTTATTTCTGGGTATTTTTTTGTAACTATTGTAAATGAGATTGCTTTCTTGAATTCTTTTCTAGCTAGTTTTTTATTGGTGTATAGAAACACTATGTATTTTTGTATGTTAATTTTTTATCCTGCAACTTCACTGAATTTTTTTTATTAGACCTAAGAGTTTTTGGAGGGAGTCTTTAGGTTTCTCTCTCTATAAGATCATGTCATCTCCAAACAGGGACAATTTGACTTCCTCTTTTCTGGTTTGGATGCCTTGTATTTTATTTTTTTTTTCTCTTGCCTGATTGCTCTGGCTAGGACTTCCAGTACTGTGTTGAACAGGAGTGGTGAATGTGGGCATCTTTGTCTTATTCCAGTTCTTAGAAGGAAGGCTTTCAGCATTTCCCTATTCAGTATGATGTCAGCTGTGGATTTGAAATATATGGCCTTTATTATGTTTAGGTATGTTCCTTCTATTCCTAATTTGTTGAAAGTTTTTATCATAAAGGAATGTTGAATTTTATCAGTTGCTTTATCTGCATCTACAGGGTATCCCTAAAGTCTCCATACAAAGCAAAAATTTTGTAAAATTTTGTAATGAATATTTTGTAAATAAAGGTATATTTAGCTACAATTTCCCATTTTTCCTATGTATGGTGACTTTTGGGACACCTGTATTGAGATGGTCATATGGTTTTTGTCCTTTATTCTGTTGATGTGATGTATCACATTTCTTGATTTGTATATGTTGCATTCCTGGGATGATTTCCCATTGATCACAGTGTATTACCTTTTTAACGTGTTCTTGGATTCAGTTTGCTAGTATTTTGTTGAGGATTTTTGCATCTACATGCAATCAGAAATATTAGCCCATAGTTTTCTTTTTTGGGTGTGTTTTTGTCTGGTTTTGGTATTAGGGTAATGCTGGCCTCTTAGAATGACTTAGGAAGAATTTCCTCCTCTTCAATTTTTTGAAATCATTTGAAAATAATAGGTGTTAGTTTTTTATAAGTTAGGTGGAAGAAAGCCATCCAGTCCTGGGCTTCTCTTTATTGGGAGACTCAATCTCATTACTCATTGGTCTGTTCAAGTTTTCTATTTCTTCCTGATTCAATTTATTTTATTTTATTTTATTTCAAAGTATTACAGGGGTACAAATGTTTTAGTTACATAAATTGCTTTTGTACAGTTTGTATATGTTCAGGAATTTATCAGTTTCCCCTAGGTTTTCTAATTTGTTAACATATAGTTGTTGCTAAGAGTCTCCGGTGAGCCTTTGTATTTCTGCGATATCGGTTGTAATGTCTCCTTTTACATTTCTGATTTTATGTATTTGAGTCTTCTCTCTCTCTCTCTCTCTCTCTCTCTCTCTCTTTGTGGTTACTGTAGCTAGTAGTTTCTTGATTTTGTTTATCTTTTCAAAAAAACCAACTTTTCATTTCATTGATCTTTTGTATTGCTCCTTTGGTCTCTGTTTTATTTAGTTCTGCTTTGATCTTTGTTACTTCTTTTCTTCTGCTAATTTTCGGTGTGGTTTTTTCTTTCTTTTCTAGTTCCTTAGGTGGTTTATTTGAAATTCTTCTACTTTTTTTATGTAATTGATTATTGCTATAAACTTCCTTCTTAGCACTGCTTTTACTGTATTCTACCAATTTTTGGAATGTTACATTTCTATTTTTATTTGTTTTAAGAAATTTTTTTATTTTCTTCTTAATTTTTCATTGGCCTAACAACATTCAGGAGCGTGTGTTTTAATTTCCATGTATTTGTACAGTTTCCAGTGTTTTTCTTGTTATTGATCTCATTTTATTCCATTGTGGTCTGAGAAGATACTTGGTATGATTTTGAATTTTAAAAATTTGTTGGGACTTGTTTTGTGACCTAACATATGGTCTATCCTGGATAACGTTCCTTGTGCTGATGAGAAGAATGTGATTCTGCAGCTGTTGGATAAAATGTTCTGTAAATATCTGTTTGGTCCATTTGGTCTAATGTGCAGTTTAAATCTGATGTTTCTTTGTTGATATTCTGTCTGGATGATCTGTCCAATGCTGAGAGTAGAGTGCTGAAGTTCCCAACTGTTATTGCATTGGAACCTATCTCTTCCTTTAGATCTAATTGCTTTATATGTCTAGGTGCTTCAGTGTTGGGTGTATATACATTTAGAATCATTATATCCTCTTTCTGAATTGATCCCTTTATCATTACATAATCAACCTCTTTGTCTCTTTTTATAGTTTTTGACTTAATGTCTGCTTTGTCTAACATAAGCATAGCTACTCTTGCTTTTGGTTTCCATGTGCATAAAATATCTTTTTCCATCCTTTTACTTTCAGTCTATACGTGTCTTTTTACCTCAGCCTCTCCCTTAATTATTTCTTGTAGGATCAGTCTAGTGGTGATCAATTCCCTCAGTTTTTGTGTAAAGACTTTGTCTTTCACTTTTGAAGGATATAGCTTTGCTGGGTATAGTATTCTTGACTTAATTTTTGTTCTTTTATTTCTTTGAATATATCATCTCATTCTCTCCTGGCCTGTGAGATTTCTGCAGAAATCTGTTATTCTGATGGGGATTTCCTTGTATGTGACTCAGTGCTTTCCTCTCGCTGTTTTTAGAATTCTCTCTTTGTCTTTGACTTTTGACAGTTTCACTAAAGTGTGACTTGGAGAAGACATTTTTGGTGGAATCTATGTGGGGATCTATGAGCTTCCTGTATCTGGATGTCTGTATCCCTTGCATGACTTGGGAAGTTTTCAGCAATTATTTCATTAAATAGGTTTTATATGCTTTTGCCTATCTCTTCTTCTGGAACTCTCCAAATTATAATATTTGGTCACTTTATGTTGTCCCATATGTCATGTAGGCTTTCTTTATTACTTTTTATTTCAAAAGACCTGTTTTCAAGTTTAGAAATTCTTTCTTCTGCTTCATCTATTGTTGAAGTTCTCGACTTTATTTTT
This sequence comes from Cheirogaleus medius, assembly GCA_008086735.1. Lineage (NCBI taxonomy): Eukaryota > Metazoa > Chordata > Mammalia > Primates > Cheirogaleidae > Cheirogaleus > Cheirogaleus medius. Next base: position 12,216,070 of record VBSM01001124.1, on the reverse strand, counting down.
TAATTCATTAATTAAATTCTTCAATTCCAGGATTTCTTTTTTGTTCTTCGTTATGGTATATATCTCTTTGCTGAATTTCTCATTCAGATCAAGAATTATTTTCCTGATTTCTTTGTATTGTTTTTCAATGTTATTTTGTATCTCACTGAGTTTCCTTAATATCATTCTGAATTCTTTTTAAGGCATTTCATAGATTTCCTTTTCAGTGGAATGTATTGCTGGAGAATTATTGTGTTCCATATATCCTTGCTTTTTCATCTTTGTGTGTCCTTATGTTGATAGCTGCACATCTGGTGTAATAGTCACTTCTTCCAATCTCATGGATTGGCTTTCATTGGGAAAGACTTTCTATAGATGGATCTACGGTGTTGGTTGTGTAGAGCACTTTGGCTTTGATTCTGGATGGGTGCAGGAGTATAGTGTAGTCTCCATTTGATTTCTTTGGCTGTGAATTCTTCAGTAGCTTAGGCTGAGGTTGTTAGTAGAGGCTGTGGTGAGGCTTTTTTGGGCATGGGGACTCTAGGTGAGCCAGTCCTTGGTCACAGTGGTAGTAGCATGCTGGTATTAAGCCGTTGGACAGCATACATGGGCACCAGTTGTAGCAGGTCCAGGTGGCTAATCCTCAGGCTTCCAGGCAGCTTGCTTGGGTTCTGGTAGTGGCAGCAGTCGGCTGGTTGGGCGAGTGGGTCCTCAGACCCCTGGGCAGCATGCATGGTATTGGTGATGACAGTAGCAGTGGTGGGCCAACTCTCGGGCTTCCAAGTGACACATGCAAGGCACTAACAGTGGCAGTAGTAGCTGCATGGGCCAGTCTTTGGGCTCTCAAGTGTGCATGTAGGTGGATGCCAGTGGCAGTGGTGGCAGGCTGGCTGGCCTGTCTTCAGGCCTCTGAAAAGATGACTAACTCTGGTGGTGGCGGACAGGGTGGGTGGATCCCTCAGCTCCCAGGCAATGTGTGAGGATGTTGGCAGCAGCAGGCAGGGTGAGTCAGTCTCCAAGCTTCCACATGATGTGTGTGGGCACTGGCAGGGGTGGTGCTGGGCTGGGTGGGCTTGTCCTTGGGCTTCCCAGTGGTGCACATGAGGACAGGCTGCCGTGGGCAGGGCAGTTTGATCCCCACACTTCCAGATGGCATGCAGGGGTGCCAATGGTGGTAATGGTGGGTTGGAGTGAGTTTGTCCTCAGATCCCCAGAGAGCATGTGTGGATACCTGTTGTGGTAGGAGGGGCAGGTTGATCCTCAGGCTTTGAGACAGTGCCCTCAAGCATCAGTGGCAGTGATGGTAAATGGGGTGGGTCTGTCCATAGTGCCCTGAATGGCATGCGTGGATGCCAGTGGCCCCAGGCAGAGCAGGTGAATTCTTGCCCCCCCCTCCCCAGTGATGTGTGCAGGCCATTCTTATTTTTATTTCTCTGTCTGTGACATGTCTATTCTCTCTGTCTGCTTTTAGGTTTCTTATTTTATCACTGGTTTGAGGGTTTGACTCCTGTCTCTCAGAGATCACTGCCCTCTTGCCTGATACAGTTTCATGAAAGTCATTGTTTCATATATGATATGGAAATATTTAGAAATTTGATTTAAAGTATGCTCTCAACCTTAGTATTTGAAGATAGTATCCTCTTCTTTATTGTTATTTTTCGCTACATCTGTTTTAGAAAGGCAATAGCTTTGTTTTTCAGTATGTCAAATAATAGGTTTATGTCTCTGTTACTGATCTGTAATCTCATTTGTCTGTAATGAGAAACCTGACATTTAAACATGTATCTTCTCTATTTGTTAACATATCAGAAATAGTTTCTCTGTCATTTTATTAACTTGCTGTTGCCCAAGTAAACTCAACTATTTCTCACTCCCCAGAGACCAGAATCTTCAGAGTTGGCTTATTTGTTGAATGTTTGTGATTATCCTATTACATCTACCACTCCTATGATACAGCAAGATTAATAAGTTCTATAATGTCAAGTTTTCATTCTCATAGCACAGGGCGAAACTCTACAGGTACTCTTGGATTTCTCTCATTGCAATTATCATATTGTATTTAAAGATTTCCAGCTGCATTTGGTGAAATCTCAGATGATATCTGAAAGAATATGAATCCCATGTAATTTCTGTTTTAAAGATAAAATAATGAAAGTCAGTGAATATTGGTGCTGACAAACACCAATCAAACTTATAGACCTTGTTGGCTTCTGACCATTCAAATGAAAAGTAAGATTGTATCAGAAACTAAGCTTAAAAATACCTAAATTATCATTCATATAATATATAAAGTAGTCTCTCCTTATCTGTAAGGGATTTGTTCTAAGAGCCCCAGTAGATTTCTAAAACCACAAACAGTACCAAACTTTAGATACACTACGTTTTTTCCTAGACATGTATAACTATGACAAAGTTACATTTATAAATTAGGCACAGTGAAAGATTAATAACTAATAATAAAATAGTATAATTATGTACTGTAATGAAAATTATGTGAATGTGGTCTCTCTCAAAATATCTTATTGTACTTTACTTAGCTATTTTTGAGATCGTGGCTGACTGTGGTTAAGTGAAACCTCATGAAGTGAAGCCACAGATAAGGGGGGACTATTGTACTAATCTTTAGGTATATCTGATATTGTTGTAGAGCAGAAGCACCTGTAGCTATTTTTTTTAGTGTTGGGGTTTGGGAATGTCTATTTTGTTTCAGGTTCCCTTGAAGATACTGATGTGTAGGCTTAGAAATTATTGTTTTAGTTAACATTACTGGAAAATCAGCATTTCATGGAAATAAATAGTTAAAGGTGATTTTAAATACCTTTAAACATCACTTAAACAAAATTGTTAAAATCGGGTCGATACTTTCTAAAATACTTTTTATGCATCTCTTTCTTTTTATTAATAAAATGTGTCCTGCACATAATTTAACTTTCCCTGGTAATCAGAGACTGTAATGCTCATTTTAGTGAACATCAGTTGTTGTATCATGCAGTGATGGTTCAGAGGGCTTTTAAAGGATGTGGCACCATTCACCTCTACACAGTTTGACCCAAGTTGCAATGCTGTTTGAGATGGGTTTGTTTCTTGTGGTGTCTCTGCTGTTGTTACTTCCAGTGTGTCAGCTTATACCTGCTGCTGAGTGTGCAGCTGATTCAGACAACCCTCATGCCTTCTTTTTAATTCATTACCTGTAACAAATTGAGGACTAGAGAACCAGAGGAGGACCAAGACTGTTAGAATTGCATTTAAAATAAAATCTGAGGAAGGTGGCTATTCTCTCATGGAGCCATGCATGTGGTGATGAAATTCACAGTGTCTGGAGTGGCCGTTGGTAAGGCTGTGACTGCTTTGGCACTGAAGGGGTTTCTGTTATGTATAGAAAATACATCACTTAGTGTCTCTGAAATTTCTAATGTAACATATGGGGTCACATCTGTTAAAGGATTATTACTCTAGAAGGGAAGGGATGTGTAATTTATTAAAATAACCCTATGGGGAGACAGCCAACTACATTTAATAAACTGGAATACTTGCTGTCGCTACTGAATGCTCCCAGCTGAATCTCACGTTAGTTCAGTAGAGGGGCAGATGAAAACAATTGCCCTTTATAGAATGTTTACTGTGTTGTATTAGTTAGTGGCTCTCAGCTGAAAAATATTTATGTTAACTATTTGGCTTAAGCTTTGATTATTGACCTCCTGCTGTTATGTAGTTGACATTAATTCTGGAAAGAACAGAAAAAAGTTCATTTTTCATTTTACAGCCATTCCTTAGCTGTAGGAGGCAAGGAAGGTGCACCATCCCTAAAGGCTGACAGGTACGAATGTCTCCCAAGAGTTGCCCAAATTCATCTCCTCTTCCAGTAATGCTTACCTACGGAGTAGAGAGCATTAAAGAAAGAAGTGTCAGAAGGGGTTATTTTTGGATCAAACACATTAATTTTTCTTTCTCACATAGTGATAACACAAACAAAGGCTCCTGCCAGAAGCACTTCCAGGGCCGTCTGCTGATCGGGTTTCCCAACAGCAAATACCATGACTGCCTCTCAGTGTGACAGCAGACTTCAGACCCCAGTGTGAAGCGTAGCAGTAGGGAATGCCTTGCACAGTTCCCACTTTTAAATGAAAGAGAAAAGAACTAATGGCTCCTACCCATGTCTCCTGCCTGGTAGATTCAGGTTTGCTTTCTTTGCCTGTGCCCAGCAGATGGAATTTCATCAAAAATCCTGATACAGGATTCTTGAATTCTTGAATGTTTTCCTCTATTGTTTCCTCCTTTTGAATCATTTGCTTTAATTTATAGATTCACCTCACTATCAGAAAAATTTGGCGTGGAGATTTTTTTCCCTATATTGAAATCTGTCAATTTAAAAAAGAAAAGCAAAATTAATGTTCAATTCTAATGAAGGAAGATTAAAATAAGTAGTGGAGTCTGTCTTGGGCTAACTGTAATTTTTTTTTTTTTTTCGAGACAGAGTCTCACTCTGTTGCCTGGGCTAGAGTGCCATGGCATCAGCCTAGCTCACATCAACCTCAAACTCCTGGGCTCAAGTGATCCTCCTGCCTCAGCCTCCTGGGTAGCTGGGACTACGGGCATGTGCCACCATGCCCGGCTAATTTTTTCTATATATTTTTAGTTGTCCAGCTAATTTCTTTCTGTTTTTAGTAGAGATGGGGTCTCGCTCTTGCTCAGGCTGGTCTCGAACTCCTGAGCTCAAACGATCCACCTGCCTCAGCCTCCCAGAGTGCTAGGATTATAGGCGTGAGCCACCACGCCTGGCCGGCTAACTGTAATATTAATTACCATGAATGATATTGCAGCAAAGTTGCTTTACGTGACTATATTGAAGCTTCAGACTGCATCTCAGTCAGATATAGAGCACGTTTTTCTGCAATACCTTATTTTGTTCTTGCTTTTCCCTCCCATAAATCGTTTTGCTTTTGAGATTTTTTTTATTAGGTTCTACCTTTGGATAACTATAACAAAAAGCAATCTTTTATATTTTATGCAGTTCTTCTTGAAAACATGTAACAGACCTCAGGGAGCAAAGGAAGTTTGATGTTATCCCAGAGTTCTTTAGTCCTTTATTGGCTCAGGAAATATAAACTAGACGCAGATACAGTGTGATAAAGTTATTAATTGCCCAAAATCTCTGCCAGGGAAATGTTTGGCCATTGAGCAAATCTGGTACCTTGAAAAAAAATTAATTGCTCGAACATTTACTGATAAGGTAGGTCATACACATTTCTCATGTAATTAAAGAGCAGAATTTTGTCATAACTAAAAATATACTGTAGATGAACATCATAATTAACATTTTTGTGAAGTTTTATGTTCCATGACTTTCCTTTCTGGCAGGAGGAGGAGAGTCAGCTATTGTTCCCATCTCATGGATGAAAAAATAAGGGCTCAACAAAATTAAGCCAGTTACTTTAGAAGTAGCAGAACCGAGGCTCACATGCTGCCCTCCACACACTCTGTGATCTTTCTACCAAGCTAGGGTGTGTCTGTGTAATATCTAAATGCTGGGTCTTTGAGACACAAAATGAAGGAAAATTACTGTGATTATTTAACTGCCTTTACCCTTAGAGACAAGTAATACAAAGTTCAACTTCCTCCTTTATAAAACATAATACTTACATTAATACTTAATTCCATTCTGTCATCACTTTCAAAGCCCTTAGAAACATCCCAGTTTCTTAACTTCTGGGCCAGATACCAAAGACATAGAAAATTGGCTAACAGCATAGACATTGGAGACTATTGGAGGCAACTCCAAGCTCCAGTATTGGCTCCTACTGTTTGCAGTTTGTGCAGCCTGGTTAGTCACACTCACAGAATAAGTGCTCCATAAATTTAAACTGTTATTTTCAGCAAAGAGTTGGATGAGGCATTAAACAGTGACTCAAAACATAAAAGCAAGCTGCTTTGGGAAGTTTTTGTTCTACTAAAATTAGCTGAACTTTGCAATCCAAGAACTCACTGGTTAGTTGTGCCTTGCTTTGTGCCATGTGTGCCCTAAATTACTCAATATACTGAAAAACCTGAATGGAGTAAAACATGGGATGAATGTCAGTGTTCTCTACAAGATCTCCAGTGGGGATTATGGTGCACATGCCTTGCTGCTTTTTCTCCCTCCTCTGTCCTCTCCATTGTTGTCCACTGAAAATTTTTGGGTTAGATCTCTTTATAAAGCAAGTGGCTCTCACTTCATGCTTTGTCTTGGTTGCTTATAGTTTTTTGGTATTTTTGGACAGCTGATGTGCCTACATTACAAATCGACATCACCATTATCGCCCTCTAGAATGTCTTGATTCATTCATGCTTGCATGCATTTGTGCCTTCAGAAACATTTGTTGAGGATTTCCTATAAGACAGGCCATGTGCTAAATACTGGAAATAAATTATGCCTAAAACACAGTTCTTTCCTGACAGAAATTAACAATCCAGCAAGGGGAGGAGGCGGGAGTGAGGGGGAGAGCCAGTGGATACTATGTATACAACCACCCTAAACAGGCCTGAAAGGTTCACTATTTCTAGAAACAGAATGTTATCTTAGCACAGGAGAGAAAGGAATTCTTTTGTGCATGAAGATGTCTTAAATGACTTGATGGAAGAAATGGCATTTAAACTAGGTCTCAAAAGTTGAAATACAAAGTGTTCTTTGGTAGAAATAAAGGGAAGTGTTTTCCAGACAGGGAAAATACCAGGAGAAGAGTCAGAGAAGTGTCACTGTTCATGTCATAGTTGCGAAGCTATATAAGGAAAACGTAGACCACTTTATAGGTAAGTAGCAAGAGAGGAAAATGGAGATTAGGGGCCAGTTTGTGAAAAGCGATATAGCTTTTGCAAGCAAACACAGCTGTGAAAGAGCTCAAGATGCACATTATTTCCCTTGAAGCAGTACAACACTTCAGATGGACTACAAGTTTGTAGGAGAAATATTCTCTCTCTCTCTCTCTCTCTCTCTCTCTCTCTCTCTCACACACACACACTCACACACACACAAACAGATACACATACACAAAGTCATTAATTAGTCATACAAAGTTGTATCAAAAGCAAAATGGTAGCCCTGGGCAGGAGCAGGTAACTGTGTCTGTCCCTCAGGGGGCTTCCCTGGGCATCCAGAGTCCTTCATCTGGGTGGGGCTGGGGAGCCACAGTTGTCCACCCTTTGATGGTATGTTTTTAAAAGCTGAATTCTTGCAGTGTTGCTGGCCCTTTGTAGTCAGTGTGTACATCCTCTCTTGAAGGAACACATACTCCTGACCGTGCGCTCTGGACTCTACTGGCTCTTGAAGCAGGCTCAGCACGGGTCAGCTTTCCTCCTCAAATGTGAGAAAGCAAGGCAGTCCAGGGCCCCCAAGCAGTATCTGCAATTTCAGCTTTCCAAAATTCTAGAAAGCCCAGATTCCCATAAAAGGAAAATTTATATGTATATGGCACCAAACTCTAGCATCCAAGCAGGAGATTTTTCTTCAGCATATTATGGGAGTACAAATGTTAAGGTTACGTATATTGCCCTTGCCCCACCTCCCCCCTTGAGTCAGAGCTTCAAGCGTGACCATCCCCTAGTTGGTGTGCATCGTACTCATTATGTATGTATATACCCATCCCCTCCCCCCCCACCTGCCCAACACTCGATAAATGTTATTCCTATAAGTCCATTTAGGTGTTGATCAGTTAATACCAATTTTCTGCTGAGTACATGTGGTGCTTGCTTTTCCATTCTTGGGATACTTCACTTAATAGAATGGGTTCCAGCTCTATCCAGGAAGATACAACAGGTGCTATATCACCGTTGTTTCTTATAGTTGAATAGTACTCCATGGTATACATATACCACATTTTATTAATCCACTCATGTATTGATGGGCACTTGGTTTGTTTCCACAACTTTGCAATTGTGAACTGTGCTGCTATAAACATTCGAGTGCAGGTGTCTTTTTTATAGAGTGACTTTTGTTCTTTTGGGTAGATGTCCAGTAATGGGATTGCTGGATCAAATGTTTTAGCCTTTCACTTGCAAGAAAAATAACTAAAGATAAAGGTACAAGTTCCTGATTGTGATTGAATTACAAAATAAATACTGCTTTCTCTGCTACCTCTACCTTGGGAAACTTAAGTTTTCAGTTTCCCCAAGAAAACTCCCCACTCCCTTCCCAAGTCAGTCAGTACCATTGCTAGTCCACCCTTATAATTACCCACATCCCTCTGAATGTTAATTATCCACTGTTGTCTTTCTAACCGATAAGACTATAGCCTTCTTGAGAAAGTTCCTGTTGAATTCCCAGTACCCAGCACAATTCTTGGAAGTCAGGGGCATTTTAACAACCTGTTGAGTGAATGAATGAACCAGTGTATAAGGTTGGTCCCAGTCAGTAGTCCTGGGGCTCCCTGCACTGTGTGGAGTCACAGGCTGAGGAACAGCCAGTGTTTCAGTGTAGTTCAGGAGTAGGGTTCTGGAAAGCTCATAAAGAAGAGGGCAGTCAGGAGTAGAAAAGGGAGCTGAAATATTAAATAAGAAAAATATATCAATGTCATTGAGAACTGGTAGGTCTAGAATAACAAGTTTGGGGGTTTTTTGGTGCAGGGAGGAGCCTCTTAAGTATGGTTCACTTTGAATTATTTCCCAATAAGTTTTAGGGGAGTTTCAAACCAGAATTAATTTTATTTTTGAAAAGGACAATGTTTTTATGCCCAAATATTTTTCATACTATTATACCTGCAATAAGAGTCTTTGTTGAGAATCACAGGACTTGTCTTTTCCTTATAACTTTTTTGTTAAAAGTCAGGTTCGTTAAGGTGTAATTTACATACAGTATAACTCACCTTTTGCAGTGTACATTTCTGTGAGTTTTGACATATGTATAGACATCTAGATGCAGTTTATCCACCACAACTAATACATAGAACTTTAGCCCCCAAAATTCTCTTGTGCCCCTTGTAGTCACCCCCTTTCCCTACCCCAGCCTCTGAATCCACTTAGCTGGTTTCTGTTCTCGCAGTTTTTCCTTTTTCAGAATGCTGTATAAATGAAATTAATCAGTCAGTAGCCTTTTGAATTATGCCTCTTTCACTTAACTTGATCCTCTTAAAATTCACCCATGCTGTTGCACGTATGAGTGTTATTGTTGAGTGATATTCCATTGTGTGGATGTGCCACAGGTGGCTGATCCATTTGTCACTTGATGGACTTTGGGTTTTCTCTACATTTGGGCTATTATGAACAATGCTGCAGTGAATATACAAGTCTTTGTATATGTTTTCATGTTTGTTTTCATTTCTCTTGAGAGGTAACTAAGAGCAGGATTGCTAAGATGTCATCTTGACAAATTTCATTTTTATTTTGTATATTCTTGAGATCTATGGTGTATTTTAAGCAATGTGGTGACATGGATAGATTTGTTTCAGAGAGATCCTCAGAACAATGTAGAGCGTGAGGATAGACTGGAGGCAGCAAGACTGGATAGGAAATTGGTGCTTTGCAATGTACCTGTGGCAAAAATTGCTATTGTCTTCAATGGAACCAGTGTAGGATATAAAGTAGTATGAAGACTCTGTGTCTGTTTTTGTTGATTAATGTCTCCCATGTACCACAGTATGAAAACCTATTCCACAAACTAAGTGGAAATGAAAAGGAATCAACATTAATTTTTATACAATCTGAATATGCATCATTAGTGCTTTTCTCTTGCCTTCTTTTATTTTCCTCCTTTTCCATTTTATTTGCTCTTAATATTTCAACCATGGCATGGCAAGGGAAGTGAGGCTTTGAAAAGCAACTAGTCTCTTTTTTTTTCCTTCTTTGTGCTTTGGAAAAGGGTAAAACACTTGTAATGTCAGTGATTTAAAAAAAAAAAAGAAAAAAACTTTAATGTATGTATGGAATAGACAACTTCCTCCTAAACCATTTTAGAAAATCCAAGTGCAGCAAAGTTAAAAATCCTTTCCAGTACCTTATAGGTCTAGTTTGAAACACTATTAACATGATTTAAATCAACTGAAAATTAGAAGTGCAGGATTTTTGAGTTCAAAGAGACCTTAAGAGAACCAGCCTGAGTCAACCATTTGTAGATGAGAAAACCGAGGCCAGAGAGCTTGAGAGAGTTCATGGGGATCCCCTCACCAGCCAGAATGAGGACTGGTTCCAGCAGCCCGACCATATGCCTGTCCAGAACATGGAGGAAGGAAGAAGAGATGTGTCTGTGTTTTTACAATTGGGAAAATTGCCTCAGGCTTTTTATACTTTTAAACATAAAAATAGTCATGATAGAATCAAATTTGAATTTCAAAGTGAGGAGCAATAGTTAGAAACTATTAAATATGAAGATATATGAAAAGATAGGACAAAGTAATTTCTTGGTAACAGGTGCTATGAGAGTTTTAATATTTTAAAATGGCTATTTTTGTGCCATTAAAATATTATGGCACTAAGATACTTACAGTATTGCTCATTAGCAAGCATATTATTTTGCTGTTGACTTTTTGGATGTCCAAAACTGCCATTATGTTTTTTTCTTATAAATAAATCTCATGTTAACTTTATATCACAGGAGATACATTGAGGAAAACCAACGATGCCCACAGTAAAACCTGCTACGCAGGTGCATGCCTGGCTTTCCTGGAGGTCCCCCTGTCATTCTGTTGAAAGAGATTTCCAGAAAAGCGAAATGGGCAATTGGGAGATATAAATCTATGCTGAGATGACAATATACAATCTCTCACCACTATAAATCCACATCTCAGCCAAGTGTTGATTGATTTTCCATATCAGCATATATGGTAACATATAATGACATACAGTTGAAAAAACCCATTCACTATGTTTTCGGTCTCTGATTTGGACAGATTTTTCAACAATAGAGGGACTGAGGTTCAGGGAAAAGAGGAGAGGAGAATAAACAAAATAGAAGATCACAGCTGTTTTTTACAAATGCGTAAGTGCTGAAATAAAAAGTGATCAGAGTGTGAGTTTTATTACTCATGAGAGCTGAACTGAAGGATGGAGCTTAGAGAATCAGGAATAACAGATTTCTTAATCTTGAACCCCAGAATTGGACATACCTGCCCACTCCCTGAGGCATGGGATGGCCCTCGTTCTTCCACGTGGGCGCCTCTCACCGTGGGTGTGATCAGGTCGGCTCAGGACGCAGGCTTTTGGGAGGCCGCAAAGAGGTGAGACCCAGCTATGCAAGCGTGTTCCTTCCCGGCATGGATAAGTCACATCACCTCCCCTGCAGGGAGAGGCAGGAGACTAAGGTTGTTAGGAAAAAAGAACTTTCCCTCTTCTTGGAAACCAAGAAGTAAGTAAAGTAAGTGTTTCCTTCCTCCCATGTGGGAAAGAGGAGGGGATTTCAGTGATCTTATCTGTGACCACCAATAAGACCATGATGAGGAGGTTGAGAGGATAAACGGCAATATATGTACAGTGCCAGGCTGGGGACTGGCGTGGCGTGAGTGCTAAAAACACAATAGCGATTCTATTCGGTCTTCCTCCGGGTGATTCCCACATGTTCTTCCTTTGGCCCTATTTTACTTCCATTCCCTAACCCAGTTTCTGATTTGGACACCTGGGTGCCAGGGCACCATTCTGTGAAATAGGGTAAATATGAGAAGGAATGGATGTGTGAGGAATAGCAAATCCTGTGGCTGATGTACCAAGTTTAAGGCATCTGTGTCAATAAGCACTTGGATTTATGATTTTTGTAATGCAAGAGAAAATGGACTAGTTATTTGTAACTCAGTTTGAGAATGAAGTAGTTAAGGTCCTGCATTGGGGGGGTGGTGAAGACTGACCTTGAAGAGTGTAGCATCCAAGGATCTGCAGAGTGAAGGAGCCACAGAGGAGATGAAGAGAAAGTGAAGAGGCCGGAGAGTGAGGAGGAAAACTAGGAGCGAGGGCAACATGAAAGTCAAGCAAAGGATCATTTTAGGAAGGAGGAGGAAGGAGTCAATTGTGACAGAGGCTGCAGAGGAGTCAGGAAAATAGGAAGGAAAAGGGACCGGCAGACTTGCAGAGAAGGCCGTAGATGTGATTAGCTCTCAGGTACTGAGCACGTTCGGTCTGCCAGGCACTGTGCTAATGCGTCACACACAACATCAACTTAATTCTCAGAAACACTGCCCCCACTTCATAGAGGAGGAAAGTGAGATTCAGAAGAGTTTAGTCCCAGCTCAGCTTGGACATGACAGAGCTGGGACTCTGACTCTTGCCATCTGTCACTGCACTGTGGAGCGCTCCCTCCTCTGGGAGACTCACTCCTGCCCCTGCAGTAGGTGAGGACGCAGGTGGGTGAGGAGGCTGTGCTGCAGGGGAGGGCGGAGAGGGCAGGAAGCAGCAGGCAGGCTGAGCTTTGTCTCTGCTGGTTGGTTTGCTTTGAAATGGCGGAGACTTCAGAATTGTTAAATGCGATAGGGGCTCAGGAGGGAACCTGAGAGTGAGGAGACTTTCAAAAGACAGAGTGTTTGAGGGGGGTGGTATATGGTTAGAGGCTGACCTTAGGAAGAAGAGCCCTTCTTCCTTTGTGACAAGTTAGAGCAGATGCTACTATGTCGATTTACTATCAGGAAATTGAGGACGTTCTTTTATTGTTCTCGTTTCTCTCTGTTCCTCCCACTTCACCCTGCTCCCCACTGCCAGTCCCCTTCTCTATCTGGAACATTCTGCTCACCCTGCAAGCTTCCGTCCTTGTCACTCTAGGCTCCCACATCCACCCACTCCAGAGGCGTTGCCAGGTGTGCACCGCAGGACCTACCCTCTCACCTGCTGGGCGTGGCTTCCCTCCAGTAGGAGGGCTCCTCCCGTTCACCAGGTGCCAGAGTCCTGCAGAGCCAAGAACTGCTAAGCCAGTGTGAATATCTGCATGCACATTGCATTTGGGAGATGGTGCCACCCTGCAGGAGTTTATGGTTTGGAAAAGGATTAAGATAAGTGCACAAAGGATTATAATAATAATGAAATTATAATATGGGCAAAGGACCACAGCAGAGAGATGTACAGGATGCTGTGGAATTAAAGAGAGAGAAAGGATGAGTGGAGAGAAGAGTGTGAGTGATTTCAGGAGCAACCTTACAAGGAGTGTGGCTTGGAGCCTATTATTTAAGGATGGGCATATTTGTGACTGACAAAGATAAGGAACAGGCCATTTTATTTACATAAGGTAACAAAGAAATGGCAAAAAGCTTACTTGGAGAACATGGAGCAGTCTAGTTTGGCTGAAGTATGGAATATAGCTGGAGTGATCTGTCCATGATATACCGGAAAGGTCTAGAATGCTAAACTAAGAATGTTCTGGCAAGTGCTAACAGCAAGTGTAACAGCTCTTCTCTGCAAGTGTTAAGAGCTCTTGACCCGGGAAATAACTGAGCAGCACGCGGAGAGTTGGAGAACAGCCTTTATTCAACCAGCAGGCTCAGCCAACTTCTGACTTCTGACCCCCCTTCCTCGTCCTCCTCTAGCTTTCATACCTTTGGTAGGACTAAAAAAGCATCCAATCAGCAATAAGCTTCAACATCCAATCAGCAACAAGCTATAACATCCAATCAGGATCAAGCTTTAACATCCAATCAGGATTGCGCAAGCAGGGCGGCTGTGGAGGGGCCTGGAGCGTGGGAGCGGCAGGGAGGCGGCGAGCAGCCCCTTCCCGCTTTCCCTGTCAAATTCTGCTTTTCTTGATGCCCTTGAGAGGAGCTTTTCACTTTTATCTTTATCTATATCAGAAAAAGTTGTGAGTATATTAAAAAACTATCTCAAGTAGTCTTTTGGGCTTTCAGTTAAGAAGTCTATCGTGATAGTTTAGGAATCACACCTACCATTTCATTCCAGAAACTAGCTAGTGTCACTGAGAGGTTCAGGATAGCAGTATCCACCCCGCCTTGCAAGAATACCTTTGAGCTTCCTTGTTTTCCTTGGTAGTTACTGACTTCTTCCAACTGTCCAGGGGAGAAAAGAGGCGAGCCTGCCGTGCACTTTCTCCTGCAAAAGTTGCAGGCCGACACCAGGTTTCTCACTACTTGTAAATCACTATTCTTAATCTATTTCCAGTCAAGAAAAATTAAAAAGGAACATCTTTTTTTCTTTCAGTTAAGAAAAAGAAGCCTAAACTTTTAAACAAATTTGATAAGACTATTAAAGCTGAACTTGATGCTGCAGAGAAACTCCGTAAAAGGGTAGGTTGATATTTTTATTTTACACAGAAATGTGCAGTGGTTCTGTTGTTAAATAAACCCAGGCATTACTCTTGGTTTGTTAAAAAGTAATAAATGTAAAAGAAACAACCTTTGAACAGAGTAGACCTTTTCCCCCAGGCACATCAGCATTCCACGTGAAATGAACCAAGTGGAAAAGAATTGCAGCCACATGGCCAAAGAGCAATAGAACCTCCCTCGGGCCAGCTGGCGTGGGTGGCAGCACCTCCATCACAGGCTAGTTGTAGAGTCTTTGGGCAAATCACTTGGCTGTTCTGAGCCTCTTAGAAGTTTGAGAATAATAAATACTCTTTCTGTCTCCTACCTGCTTTTAGTAAAGATCAAATGAGATTTTTGAAACATCAACACTGTCATGTACCATACAAGTGGAAGTTTTTAATTATGTATTAAATAGCATCTTGATGCAAAAAGAAATACAAGGTCAGACCAATACTCTTAAGGTGGTGACTGGCAGATGAAATGACATTCTTCTTACTTAGGGTTAACCTTATACACCCTCAATTTTCAGGGTGAATAATTTATATTTTTGCTTTATTGGTGAATTTGAAATATTATTTGAATTTCTTTCCAGATATTACAGTTTTTGAAAACACTGAATTGAATCTAGATTGAAGTTATTTGTTCCTTACCTTGGTCATATTCATCTAATTATCAGGCCCCAGAATATTTATTATAATGTATTTAATCATGTCTTCAATTAGTCATCTACTTGTTTTGGGGGGAAATTTCTCTTTCTGCTCTATACTTGAATGTAGATTCTGTATAATACTCATTAGTTTTCCTGTAATAGACTTTTTCATCAGTAGACATTGGCTGCAAAAGAAGGGACAAGGGAACTGTAAGTAAATAAAACAACAATAAAAATGCTCGAGTTAGGAACCGAGGTGGGACAAGAATGCGCTTCCCAAAGTTTATTGGAAATATACCAACAGGTGTAAAGGCTTCTGTTAAAGCAGCATTAAACGAGGCTCCAAAGAGAAGGTTTGTCTTACCCCATTCACCAGCTGATGAAGTCACTCCAAAGAAAACTGTGGCAAAGTGCCACAAAATTCAGTGTCCCTAAATTTAACCACATGGAATGGTTTATAAGTTTACCCTGTTTAACTCTATGAAGTGAAGCCATCTGCTATTTGTAGTCAATTTGTATTTCTCAGTGGAAATGAAGTGAGAATCTTCTTTTTCTATCACCTCGTTTGGTAACCTCCACGTTCTCCATACTAAATGCCCTACATAAAAACGTGGGATGCCTTTTGCACAGCTGCCTTTCAGGTTAAAGAACAAATGAACAGCTTTAAAGGAGGGCCTTTATGTCATTATAATGAATGGTAAAGAAGGGCGCAGTTGTCAAGGGGTAAGTCAGTGGGACATAGAGTGTTGGAGCCATCCATGACGTATTCTCCAGTCTTGCCTCTCTGGAGGAATCACCATGTTTCCCTCAAAGAGCACCCTGAATCTGTGACAGAGTAAACAAAGGAGGAGGAAGTGGCCACACATGCAATTCTTGCTTCCGAAATGATAGGGAGCCATATTATTGACTGAACCATGAGCATAATTAAGTGTTTCAGGGTTGTTTTTATAGCTAACATTTGCAACAGATGCAGCGTAGTGCCCTGAAATAGCTGGGCCTGAGCTAAGGCCTGGCCCGGACAGACCAGTCCCGCCTCAGTTCACGTCTCAGGTTCAAGGTTTACACTACGTGAAAGTACGTGGTCACTATTTTTTCCCCCAAAACACTGTAGATCAGATCATATTTTAATCATCCATTAACAAAATAATATTTATTGCTTAAAACTCCTCTCCCAGAAAAAGAATTCAAAATGGTATATCAAAATATATTTGTTTATTAATATCTGTTGGAATTATTTATTATTGTATATATTATAAATCAAAAAAAAAGAAGACAAAACATAATAAAACACATGAAATGCCACAGGCTCTAAACCATGCGAGGAATGAAGTCAACTGCGCTTCCTTGGTGGTAGAACAAGGAAAACAGAATCAGACTGTGAGATGAATATCGTTCATCAGAGCAGCTGTCCTGCACCGAGCCCAGAGAGAAACACCGTGCTGCAGATCTTCCTGAAGGGTGCGCTGATGGACTGCACAACTTCCTCTCTGATGTCACACCAGTGGGTTCTATAATGTGTCTGCTGGCGTGTGTCTTATCCTTCAGCACAGCTCCTTGGCCACATGCCCAAACGGTGAGGCCCAAGTACGTGTCTCTCCAGTGAACTTTCGTGGTCCTAGGACTAAATATAAACTGTTTAGGAACAGATCATTTTCAGGCAATTCTTCACAAACATCAAGCTTGCAATTGAGTTTTTTTAATAAGAACTGCATAGTAGTGTTTGGAGCTATATAAGAACCTAGGAAAGGGAAATTCTTTCAGACCATAAGCAAACACATTTACTTTGCCAGCCAGCTTAGGTAAGAGCAGGACTGATGGTCCCTTAGGAAAGCCACATGGCCTCTTTCTTGAAGGGCTCCAAAGGGTGGCTGGGACAGAGCCGAAATATTCCATTATTTTTTCACCCTTAATAGTGTCAAGCAGGAACAACATGCTTTATCAAATTTGTTATAAACATTGTTATTCCTACATTTTAAGTTTGATAATGGTACATTTAGCACAATGGTCATAAGGGTAGCTTTGACATTTGCAATTTAATTTACATAGAGTATGTAGTAGGCTGAAAATGCCCCTCCAAAGATATGTATGTGCTAATCTCTGGAACATGTAAATGTTATGTTCTTAGGGAAAAGGGTCTTTGCAGATGAGATTAAGTTAAGAATCTTGAGATAGATTATCCTGGATTATGCAGCTGGCCCTTAAATGTAATCATGTTTCCTTGTAAGAAAGGGGCAGAGAGAGATAGGATGCAGACTGATTAGAAGGCAGCACAGAGGAGAAGGCGATACAAAGACGAGTGCAGATTGGAGTGATACATCCACACGTCAAGAAATACTGGCAAGAGACAAGGCACAGATATTCCCCTAGAGCCTCTGGAGAGAACAGAGCTGCCAACATCTTGATTTCAGCCCAGAGAAACTAATTTTGGACATCTGTCCTGCAAAACTGCAAGAGAACACAGTTCTTTGTTTTAAGCCACCAACTTCATGGTCATTTGTTACAACAGCCACAGAAAATAAACGGAGATTTTGGTACTGGGCAGTGGAGTGCTGCTGTAACAAATACCTGGAAATGTGGAAGAGGCTTTGGAATTGGGTTGGGGATAGAGGCTGGAAGAATTTTGAGGTGCATGATAGAAAAAGCCTGGATTGCCTTAAACAGACTGTTGGTAGAAACATGGATGCTAAAGGTGCTTCTGGTGAGGGCTCAGAATGAAGCAAGAAGCTCGGTAGAGAAAGCTTCTGTCATCTTAGAGAATGTACACGTGATCATGAACAGGAGGGTAGAAATATGGACATTAAAAGTACTACTCAGCCATAAAAAGGAATGAAATAATGTTTGCAGCAACTTGGATGGAACTGGAGACCATTATCCTCAGTGAAGTATCCCAGGAATGGAAAACCAAACACCATATGTTCTCACTAATAAGTGGGAGCTAAACGATGGTACACACGGCACAAAGAGATATAAATGTCATTGGAAACAAAGGATGGGGGAGAGTGGGAGGGAAGGTGTGGGATAAAAACTTACCTGTTGTGTACAATGAACACTATTCTGGTGACAGGCACACCAGAAAGCCCTGACATTATACAAGGTATCCATGTAACAAAAGCATTCGTACCCCCTTAATATTTTGAAATTTAAAAAAAGAATAAAAAGAAAGAAAGAAAAATAAAATATGTCCAAGTGGAGAAAAAAGGTACTTCTGGCAAGGGCCTAGAAGGAAATGAGAAACTAGAGGAAATTAAAAACTAGAGGAAAGGTGGCCCTTGTTACAAAGTGGCAGGAAACTTATCTGAGTTGTGTCTTACTCTTATGTGGAAGGCAGAGTTTACAAGCAATAAGCTTGAACATTTGGTTAAGGAGATTTCCAAGCAAAGTGTTGAAGGCGTGACCTGGTTTCTTTTTGCTGCTTATAGTAAAATATGAGAGGAAAGAGATAAATTGAAGAAAGACCTGTTAAGGTAAAAAGAACCAGACTTTGATAATTTGGGAGCTTCTCAGTCTATCCAGATTGCAGAAGATGCTAAAATTAGGAAATTCACTGCTAGCAACCCATACTTTGGAGAGAAGTCCAAGGGTGGGGCTGGACATCTTTTCCCTGAAGACATTAGGCATTGTCTCTCGAATCCACTCAAACATTTCAGCAGAATTCAGGAACAGAGATGAGATTATGCAGAAAGGGTCTGTGGAGGAGACTTGTCTAATGGTGTGAATCCCTGTGACCGCACAAGAGACCCACAGGTTTTTAAGAGTATTATATCAGCAGAGGCACTGCCAGCTTCGACTGGAAGAGATAGGGGACAAAGTGAAAGAAGGCCGACACACTCCCAAAACAGGCTGATGAAACGAATCAGCCGCAAACCTGTGCTACCTTTTCAGTAAAAAGGAAGGACAACCCCAAGGGCAGAGCCTTTACCCAGAGGCCAGACCAAGGACCCAGGGCCAGAGCCTACAGCCACAGGGGATTATTCCCAGACCTTGAAACCTAATGGAGTTTCTCTGGATCAATTGTGAAATTGCTTGGAACCAGTGACCTTTCTTCCTTCCACTTTCTCCCTTTTGTAATAGGAATGGCCATAACTGTTGTCCTGTGCTTATCCCCACTATTGTATTTTAGAAGCAGGTAACTTGATTTCTAGTTTCATAGGTCCACAGATGGAGAGGAATTTTGCTTCTGGATGGATCATAACCATAATGTCAACCATATGTGAATTAGATACTTTGATGACTAGGTTTGGGACTTTGCAGCTGATGAAATTTGGATCAGATTTTAGACTTGAGTTGATGCTATAGTGATTTGAGACTTTGGGGAATGTTGGGTTGGGGTGAATGTATTTTTCATTTGTGATAGATAGGAATCTCTGGGGCCAAAAGGCACACTTTGGTAGGCTGAAAAATGGCCTCCCCAAGATATCCACACCCTAAACCCTGGAACCTATATATCCCTCATCTGGAAAGAAGGTCATTGCATATGTGATTAAGTTAAGGATATTGCAAAAGAGAGATTTTTCTGGATTATTTAGGTGGGCCCTGAATGTGTCCTAATAAAAGAGGTAGATAGAGATTTGATATAGACAGAAGAGAAGACACACAAACCGAGGAGAAGATGATACGAAGATGGAAACAGAGATTGGAGTGACACAGCCACAGGCCAAGGAATGCTGCAGCCACCAGAGCTGGCAGAGGCAAAGAATGGAATCTTTGCAAGAAGTGCCAGAGGAGGTGGCTCACACCTGTAGTCCCACCAGCACTTTCAGAGGTGGGAGGATCACTTGAGCCCAAGAGTTCAAGGCTGTGGTAAGCTGTGATCATGCCACTGCTCTCCAGCCTGGGCAACAAAGCAAGATCCTGTCTCTTTAAAAAAAAAGAAAGAAAGAAAGAAAAAAACTACAGAGGAAATGCAGCCGTGCTGACCGTGCAACTGATTTTGGACTTCTCCAGAATTGTGAGAAAATTAATTTGTGTTGCTTTAAACCACCAATTTTGTGGTCATTTCTTACAGTGGCCACAGGAAACAAATTACAGGATTTTTATAAGAAAATCATACAGGGGGGAAAAATTTAGTGTAATTTCTTTAGCACCCCTTAAAATCATTAACAGAAAAAATGAAATAAAGGTTTTTAAAATTAATATTGTGAGGAGGACAGTGTATTTTAAATAGGGATGCAATTATTTATGGCAATAAATGTATCTTAGGAAATGTGTTCCTGGATTGATTTATCCCTACATCTAAGTTCTCATTCTCCTTCCAATAAGCTGCTTCTATGTCAGGTGAGAGACTTATTCGTGTTGGGCCCTGTTACCTTGTGCCTGAACACACTCCCCATGTGGCACAATAATAATAGCTGGTGTTGTTCAGTGCTTTGCTCTCAGCAGTGTCTATAAGCACTTTATGTACAACCTTGTGAGGTAGTCAGGTGCTGCTGTCATTACCATTTTACAGGTGAGGCACCAGAGGTGACTTGCCATGAGTCATGTACCTTGTAGGTGCTGGAGCCCAAATTCAGACCAGTCTCAGAACCATTACAGTAAACATACGTTTGTCACCAACCCCCAGCATCACTTGTAGGCATATGAGAGGGAATACAAAACCTTCCTCTCTGATCTTATCTACCTAAAGGAATGAATTTAAAGAGGAAGTTTAACATGGATGCTGCCTGACTCCTCAATATTCAGTCAAGTGTTTCAGAAGTAGGTGTGAATAACATTCGGGTAGTACTTTGCAGTTTGATATGCACAGCCATATTTATGAAGGGAATTTTGTTGTATGAAAACTCAGTGAAAGTCAAAACATATCAATGACAGTGAGCTTGCATTTACATGTGGAATGAATGGATTCACCAATTTATAGAAAGCTGAAGTATCTGGGAAGCTTCAACTTGAACAATCTGTCTCTGTCCCATGGTTCCCAATATCTTGACCTAAGCAGGTCGTCCACTGGAAACCAGGAGACGCTTGTTTCCACTGTGGAATGGGATGGCAAGGCATGGAGTGAGGTGGACAGAGAGCGCCTCTCCCCAACACCAGACCTACCTGTTGCACACCCTCAGTTTCTTTACTTGCAGTAATGGTCAGAGACCTCTTGAAGGCACTTGGACCATTTCTTAAGGGCCCCTGTGAGCCTTGGGACGGGTCATGTGACATGGAGGCAGTGATGCGCACTAGTTAGCCAAATGAGCAGAGTCAACCCTGACATTCAGTGCGCGGCGGTACCATGGCAAGTGGCCCTCGCATCCTGCATGTTTATTCCCCACCTTTTCAGTATAAGCTTCAGAACTGTGATGAGACCTCTCATTGCCTCTCAAAGACCCAAGACATTCTAGCTGCCAGTGGTATGCCCCCACCCCACTTAAAACCTAAATATCTTCTTTGAAAATACGGGTAGGAACTGTATATATATATATATATATATATATATATATATAGAGAGAGAGAGAGAGAGAGAGAGAGAGAGAAGGAAAATGCAATTTCTTTAACAGACACAATTATACCATTTATTGGATGTCTTTTTAAAAATTAGGTGTATGTGTATATATATATGTGCATATATATGCATATATATGTGTGTGTATATATATATATGTTCACTCCTAGTTTTGTGTTTGCCTTAATAGTTTTTTTTGATCTTAGATAAAACTATCTTTAAACTCAGAATGAAATATAATAAATTCCGACAGAATCACTTGGTAAATATTAAATAACCATATTGAATAACCTTATGCATTTGAATTTATTTATTTATGTGAATTTATTTATTTATGTAGTTGCATCTTCCTAACAGGGAAAAATTGAGGAAGCAGTGAATGCATTTAAAGAACTAGTACGCAAATACCCTCAGAGTCCACGAGCAAGATATGGAATGGCACAGGTATTCTAAAACTCTTCTACTTAGAAAACTTTTTTTTGGTGTTCATGTGTTCTGTGTAATTGGATTTTCCACTTCTCACTATTTGCATTTTCTGCTTTTCCCTTCTAATTCCTATACAGAATCAGTTTCTCATGTATATGCATAAACCCAAGCAAGAAGTACTATTTTAAATAAGACAATTAATTATCACTGTTGCATGCTGCCAAATTTAGTAACATTTTTTTCTGCTCCCCCTCCATGTGAATTCTCTATGATTTTGAAAAGAAAATAAAGGGTGACACTTTTGTCGTTGATTTCCCATCACCCAGGTCTCATTCCATTTAAACCCACCACACAGTTTTCACTTGAGGCTCTGTGGAGCTTTCAGATTCTCAGTTTTATAACTAAAGGTTGCAAGTATGCTTAGGAAAGACTCTTTTAAAATATAAAGTAGAATGCACTCTGAGTTCTCTATAGCTTCTTTCAGTGGACTCATTTCTCAACAGCTAACTTATTCCCATCTCCCACCACCTCCATTCCTTTCCAGCTCTCTCCAATTTCTAACGTCTTTCATGAAGCTTGTCCACAGACTGTTCCGCCCATGCACAACCCCCCCTCCAGTGGCTTTCCAGTGCATGTAGTATAAAATCAGTAAGACCCCGGCCTCCCTTGTCCACCACGGTCACCCTATCCCCAATGCCCTTCTTTTTGTCCTCGGGTGTATCATGCCAAAGATGTTTCCCCACATCACAGCCTTTGCCCTGTTGTTCCCTCTGCCTGGACAGCTCCCTCCACAATCTCCTCATGTCTCAGCCACGTGCTGCCTCCCTAGAGAGCTCTTTTCTTACCACCTTATCCAAAGTGCCGTCTGCCCCATCCCTTTCCATCATGTTACCTGCAGCAAATGCGTTTTGCTCTGAACTATAAAGGTGGTGACCACTTGAGATCCAGATGCTTAATATCTTCCTATCTCCCTATTAAAAATTAATGAATTTTTATTAATTAAATTTTAATTTGGTCTTTGAAAAATTAATGCAGATAAGTTCCATTTGTCCATGGTACAGATCAAGTTTAGCAGATAGGACCCATAATGATTTTTGTAAGTTAATTTGGTCAGTAGTCCTCTAAAATTGCCTAATTATATTGCTATTAAATAAGAGAATATGTTTTTTACCAAAAGATAATGCCTATTCAAGTAAGTGATATATTTTGTCACCAGTATTAAGGCATTTGATTAAGCAAAGCATATTAACTAGAGAGAAAAATGGTTTATGCAAATGCTAATTTAATTATGGGAAAAATGTTTTATGCTTTAGAATTTTTCTTTATAAGTAATATTAATTGTGAGCACCAAGGTCTAAATAAATGCAGTGCTTTTGAAACATGGTGATTCCTGTATTTACAGTTGGCCCTCCATGTCCTTGGGTTCTGCATCCATGGATTCAGCCAACCACAGATTGAAAATATTTGGAAAAAAACACAATAAAAAATAACCACACAACAATAAAAAAACAAATAAAAAACAATATAATGTAACAACTATTTACATAGAATTTACATTGTATTAGGTATTATAAGTAATCTAGAGATGACTTAAAGCATTAATATATGGGAAATGTTCCTAGGCTGTATGCAAATACTGTGCCATTTTATGTCAAGGACCTGGGCAGCTTTGGACGTTGGTATCTGAGGGGAGTGTTGGTGGTGATGTTAGAACCAGTCCCCCATGGATACTGAAGGATGATTATGTATCCTATGGATTTTATAGGAAGGAATAAATTATGACATTTTTATTCTTTGTTAGATTAAACAATTACTTTGGAATATCCCAACAAATTTACTTTGGAATATCCCAACAAATTAAAAAAATTTAGCAACATTAAGTCAAATATAAACTACAGTATCTATCATTTCTAAAGTAGCACCAGTTGTCTGAATCTTTATATCACTGGGAAAATCAATTTTAATCAAATTCCCAGAACATCGGACACAAAATCTTGAATTATAGACTCAATTCACTTCATTATCTTTCCCAAACCATTAATGCCTTTGAAGCAGAAAATGACGCATCTCCTAGAAAGATTGGATGGGCGAGTTAGTTAGAGTCAACAAAAGGCTCCATGATGTTAACATCCTGTAACAAATGTTCAGTTTCAGCTCAGCTCATTTTATCTACAGATGCTAAACTGATAAAAATCAATCTGTACAATTTTGATTTTCAATGCAAGTGTCTGTCACGTTCATTCAAGAGATTTTAAAGAATTATGTGCCATTTTAGTAATGATATTTTTCCAATTCTGGAAGTTGTAAAATGTTTATAACTTCATTAAAACAAAGGACCCTGGGGTGCTGGGAAGGGGACAAGGCATGCAGATTGCATCAGCTTTCTCTTTTCAGATTGAATTTAGTTAAAGATATTTATTCCAATCTCTGTAAAGAAGGATTATCTTAGCACCTTTTGTACTGCATAGAAATCTCTAAGACATACACCAGGGACCGATGTTTTTGGGCAGACTGCACAGTATTTAAATCATCTTAACTACAGTGAAAAATGAGAAAACTTGTGAGCGGTCCTTAACAGATGACACGCAAAACAGGAGAAAACTCATGAGCGGTCCTTAAGGTGTTAATAGGCATTTGTCCTTCGACTAATACTGCAGAGAACTCCCATTCCAGGATCTATTTAGGTGCTTTGTAGGCTCAAAATGAAGAAGGTGAACTACAGATGGTTTCTGACTTATGATGGTTTGACTTAGGATTTTTCCACTTTATGGTGATGTGAAAGCAATACACATTCAGTAGAAACTATACTTAAGTACAGTATACAATAAATTACATGAGATATTCAAGACTTTATTGTAAAATAGGCTCTGTGTTAGATGATTTTGCCCAAATCTAGCTAATGTAAGTGTTCTGGGCACGTTTAAAGGAGGCTAGGCTAACCTGTGATGTGCAGTAGTGTTACAGCCAGTGTTACAGCAATTGACTGGGGAAAGAACCGAGCAGCACACGGAGAGTCGGAGAACAGCCTTTATTCCACCAGCACGCTCAGCATACCACCAACTTCTGAGCTCCCCTTCCTTGCTCTCCTCCAGTTTTTATACCCTTGGTAGGATTCAAAAGGCATCCAATCAGCAACAAGCTTTAACATCCAATTGGCAGTGGGATTCAAAAAGTATCCAATCAGGATTGCGCGAGCAGCGCAGCTGAGGACAAGGGCCTCACCCGCACACCCACTCTAGGAGCGGGAGCGGCAGGGAGGCAGTGGCCGCGTCCTGGCTCCCAACGGTTGGTCGGAGAAGGGCGCTGCACTTCAGAGAGGTAATGACCATTTTCCCTGTCATTTCCCCCTTTTGATGCCCTTATCAGTTTTCACAGCGGCATCAACCTCTCTATGACTCTAATAACTGCATTGGGCAAGCAGGGTCCCATGGTTCTTTCAGCCCTTTGACTTTGGTAGTTACAATTCCTGATTGGTTTACATAGTAACAGCATTCTTCCCCCAGTGAGCCCCAACCAAGAACACAGAGGCACCCCATGTAGACCCAGAAAAGGATTACCAAGAAACAAGTTAGTCCAGTCTCTTGGGGCGGAGGCCCCGAGTCCAATTCCCAAGAAGACTGTCAGTATTCCTTTAAGAGTCCAGGCCAGTGGTCCCATTCAGTCCAGCCAGTTTCAGGGGCAATCTGTCTTAGCGGACAGGCGTCTGAGCCGGATCTTCAGAGGGTCCTGTTGACTTTGTTGCACCGTCCAATGGCTGGTCGCATCATCCGTCTCGGCTCGTTTCACCCAGGAATGGTGGATCCACGAGGTGACACCTGCAACTTTGACAGCAGTGGGGGTAACCAATATCACAGTATGGGGTCCCTTCCAGGTTGGCTCTAGGGGTTCCTTCTTCCAATCCTTTACCCAGACCAGGTCCCCAGGTCGATGGGGGTGGACTGGGAGTCCCAGTCCAATTTGGTTTCTTTCTTGAACAGTCTGGTGTATAGTGGCCATGCTTTTAGCTAAGGCCTGGAGCTGTTTGGCCTTTGGATGGTGCAGATGGTGTGCTTGCCCTCATGTCCCAGTGTGTGGCGTCCTTGGGTGATGTGGAAGCCCAGATACTTGACCTGCTGTAAAGGGGTCTAGGTCTGTAGCCAAGGCTTCCCGGAACAGGGTTGGTGAATTCTTGAACCCTTGTGGCAGCCGCGTCCAAGTGAGCTGGGTCTTTCTTCCTATCTGGGTCTCTTCCCATTCAAAAGCGAACAGCGGTTGGCTAGAGCCAGTCGCAGGCAAAAGAATGCATCTTTTAAGTCTAGGCATGAGAACCAGGTAGCGTCTTGTGGGATGAGTCCCAGGAGCGTGTACGGGTTTGGGACCACTGGGTGGAGGGTCACCGTGGCCTCGTTGACCAGTCACAGGTCCTGGACAGGGCGATACCCTCCTCCGTTTGGCTTCTTGACGGGCAGGAGTGGCGTGTTCCAAGGAGACTGGCACTCCACCAAGATCCCTTCTCGCTTAAGCCTCTCAATATGTTCCCGTATCCCTTCTCGTGCCTCCTTGGAGAGCGAGTACTGCCGTCTCCTGACTGGCTGGGCACCAGGCTTCACCTCAATCACTAGAGGGGCATGCTGGTGCACAAGGCTGGGGGCGTTATCTTCTGCCCAGACCAGCGGGAAACCTTGCTGGAATTCAGTGGGATTTTGCTCCTCCGTGGTCTCCTCATATAACCTCCACTCCGCCTCTCATGGCAGGGTGACTGCCATTATGAGGGCCGTCCCCTGGGTGCCGAGCCTGAGACTCGCAGCTCCTTTGGGATTGAAGGTGTTCTGTGCCCCAAGTTTGCTCAGCAAGTCCCGTCCCAAAAGAGGCACCGGACAGTCTGGCATGTAGAGGACCTCGTGCCTTATCTGACAGCCCCCCATTTGGCATACCCAGGACTGGCAAAAGGGTCCGGCTACCCGAGTCCCGGTAGCTCCGACTATAGTTGTTTCCCACTTTGCAGGTGGGGCCACGGGGGTTGTCACAACTGAGTGTTCTGCTTCAGTGTCCACCATAAATGTCCTTTTTTGGCCCCCTACTTTCATCTTGACCGTGGGTTCCCGAGGGCCCAGAGTGAAGGAACCCGGTTGGCCCTACTCAGAGTCAATGCCAGCGAGCCCCACTAGCTCTTGGGCTTCTGGTTTCTGTTGGGTAGTCCCGAACAGGGCCCTCCTTGTGACAGGTGACTTCTCTTGTGGGGGCATTCATTCTTCCAGTGGCCAAACCCCTTGCAATTGGCACACTGGTCTCTTGCCAGGGGTGCCCGTCCTCTGGTTCCCCCCTTTCGTGGGGGTCCGGGCCGCTTGGACAGGTCGAGTCTACCGAGGGCAGCAGCCAGGAGGGCAGCCTTTTTCTTCATCTTCTGATCTTTCTCCCTCTGAGCGGTCTGGTCCCAGTTGACATACACCTTGTGGGCCACCTCCATGAACTGTGTGAGTCTCATGCCTGCAAATCCTTCGAGTTTCTGCAGCTTCCTCCGGATGTCGGAGGCCGCTTGCCCGACGAACGCTGCATTCACCATTCTCTGGTTTTCGGCTGCTTCCAGGTCAAAAGGGGTGTATATTCGGTATGCCTCACAGAGGCACTCATAGAAGTCATAGGGTGACTCCTCTGGCTTCTTGGTAATTAAGGCAACCTTGTTCGTGTTGGTCGGCTTTTTGGCCCCTTCCCGCACTCCTTGGAGAAGAGCCTCTCGGTACCACTCCAGTGCCGCTTGTCCTTCCGGTGCATTGAAATCCCACTCTGGGTAGGTCTTGGGCGCCGCTTGCAATGCCCATTGTTCCACATCCAGGGTGCCCGCCGGCGCCCGTTCCTTCAGCCACTTCCGAGTTCCAGTCATGATCCGACGCCGTTCTTTGGTACTAAAGAGGGTCAGTAGGGGTTGTTGGCAATCTTCCCATGTGGGATGGTGAGTCTGGAAGATAGATTCCAGGAGGTCGATGAGGGCCTGCGGTTTCTCCGAGTAGGACGGGGTATGGTGTTTCCAATTCAAGAGGTCGGTGGTGGAGAAAGGCTGATAATACAGGGCAGGTTGCCCTGGCTGGATGGTTCCGTCATCCCAAACCTGTGGCGGACCCCGTATTTCATGCAGAGGCATTGGGAAGGCCGGGGTGAGGGGTTGGGCAGAACGCAACTGGCGGACGAGTGGTGCAGATGCCGGCCGTGGAGAAACCGATGGTGGTGGGGTTTCAGGTGTAGTCGGGGGTGCCCAGGAGGGTGGTGTGACTTGTGGGTTGTAAGGCGGTGGTAGGTCCTTGATCGAGTCTCCTTGATGTATCGGCTTTGTCTTGAGATCACGGACCCTCTGAGCGACTAGAACCCTACTCTGTCCCTCATCAGCACAGAACCGAACCCAACAGGGCATAGTTTGGGCAATCTCCAACCATGTATCTATGTATGGGAATTGATCTGGGTGACCCGGAATCCCAGTCACCTCATTCCATACTGAATGTATAGTGGGCAGGTCAAGGGTTCCTTCTGGAGGCCAGCCTACTCTAAAGGTCAGCCATTCCAACTCACAGAGGGTTCTTAATCTATAGGGTGTCATCGTGACCCCATATCCGCCCTTAAAGCCCGTTTTAAAATTTGTCAGCATGCACCTTAGAACTGTTGGCTTGGATTCAAACCCTCCCATGTTTTAACTGGTTTACATCACTGACAATACTCCTTTTCTGAACCTTGTCCCTGCCCAGACTCTGGTCCCTGCTCCAGCTCCTCCCCTTTCTAGCCGCCTGGCTGTGTCCCTCGCGGGAACTTAGGCGCGTCTTGGCTAAGGCACTCCCTATCACGGGGGAGTGAATCACCGTTAGGACGTCACCACAGAACCGCAGGTTAGGACTCACTCAAACCCCGTAACCAAACCCTTCCCTGGGGGGGAGTCCCTATCTTTAGGAGGTCAAACTCCTCTTCCGTCTTGCTGACGGGCCTACCCTTAGGAGGTGATTAGGCTCCTCTTCCGTCTCTCTGACGGGCCTATCCTTGGCAGGTCCCTGGACCCTACCTTGTCTGAGGCCCTGGCCTTGGTAAACGGTGATTTGGCGCCGGCTCGTCTCCCCACCGTCTGCCATGCTCCCTTCCCGAGTGTCCGGGTGAGTCTGAGACCCTGCAGCCCGCGGGAGCTCCAAGGATTCCCGCAGATGGTGGTTCGGCGCCGGCTTGTCTCAATCGTAGAGGTCCCGCCGTCTGCTGTGCTGCCGTGCTTTTCGCGATCCAGTGGCTTCAAGGAGCCAGCATGGTCGGCTTTCCCAGTCAGGAAACCAAAATATTCCAGCAAGTGTTAACAGCAAGTGTTACAGCTAGTGTTACAGCCAGTGTTACAGCCAGTGTTACAGCGATTGACCGGGGAAAGAACCGAGCGGCACAAAGAGAGTCGGAGAACAGCCTTTATTCCACCAGCACGCTCAGCATGCCACCAACTTCTGAGCTCCCCTTCCTTGCTCTCCTCCAGTTTTTATACCCTTGGTAGGATTCAAAAGGCATCCAATCAGCAACAAGCTTTAACATCCAATCAGCAACAAGCTTTAACATCCAATTGGCTGTGGGGTTCAAAAAGTATCCAATCAGGATTGCGTGAGCAGTGCGGCCAAGGACGAGGGCCTCACCCGCACACCCACTCTAGGAGCGGGAGGGAGCGGTAGGGAGGTGGCAGGCGGCCATGTCCCGGCGCCCAACGGTCGGTCAGAGAAGGGCGCTGCACTTCAGAGAGGTAATGACCGTTTTCCCTGTCAGTAGGTTTAGGTATATTAAGTACATTTTAAACATGTAATATTTTCAACTTATGGTCAGTTTATCAGGAAGTAATCCCATCATAAGTTGAGGATCATTTGTAGGTGGTCTCAGAAGGACTCTTGGCTCTAGGACTCTATGTTTCTGTGAAGTTATTTGTCAACATTCATGTTCTGGGGAGTTAACTCACCATAACCAAACTCACAAGAAGCTGATGCCTAAACAGAAAAGCCTGCATATGAATATATGATACAAGGCTGTCCTGGCATCATGATCAATATGGGTCATTGACACTGGACTTTCTTTCCTGGTACATAAGTCTATTCTGGAGACCGTTTGCAGATTTGAAAAGGTAGTTGAATAGTCTGGAGCATATTTCCATTAAAGAAGAGTGAAGATCTTTGTCCTACTAATTTTCCTTTCTCATGAATCTGTCCACTCGTAGTGGCACTGCTTCAGTTCTGGGCTTCATCGCCTTGAGAAATTTATCCTGATCACTGTGCCTTAAGTTATTTCATTGATGTGTTATTTTCTGAAGAAATTCCCACAAATGTCTTATTTTATCAATTTGTGCTGATTCTTATTAGTTTTTTTTATTGGGAGAGGGGAAGGAGGGATCATTTTCTTCCCATGTCCTCACATTGTGGAGTGATGCTTTGTTTTGGTTCTCTAGACATCTCTATGATGACTAGAGTGCACACTTGATTTTTAAAAGGTAAACATGTTAAATAAACATGTTTAAATATTCTGAGAAAAAATTTATACATGCTACTTTTAGCATTGAACTGGTATCATTTTTCCTCAAATAGTAATCTTCAAATTGCAGTCTGCCAGATCTGATGAGAGACTGATGACCATTTTACACATTCTCCTCTCTCTTCCTACCTCTAGTATTTCACTCCTTGTTCTCAGTTTCCCCCTTAAGAATCTTGGTTCTTACTTCATAAGAAAATAGAAGCATCGAGAGAATTTCCACATGACCCCACTGCTGTGCTAACAACCTGCCATATGCCCTGCGAGCACGGGTGGACTGGTCTGGTGCCCATTCCCCTGTCACCTGCTCAAGGACGTCATTCTAATTTGTGTGTCCCCTTCTGCATCATCAGATTTCCCCTCTCTGCCGGGTCTTTGCATCTATTAGAAACGCGCTCATAGAACTCTCTCGTGTCTCCACATTCCCCTCTACGTGCCGGCTCCTTTCTCAGCCCCCTTTACGGTGAAAGTGCTTAAGAGAGTTGTCTCCACCCCCTTCCCTCCTATGTTCTCTGAACCTGTCGTGCTCCCGTGCACGTCCCCACAAGTCCCGTGGAAATGCTCTTTCAGGGCTTCTGAGGCTCAGTCCGGTGGCATCCGGCCTCAGTGCTCATCCTGCCGAACCTGACAGCCATTGTAACACACTTGAGCTCTGCCTTTTGTTCACTTGGCCTCCAGAGCACCACATTTTTGATGTTATTTTCGTCTCACCGCACTCATTCTCCCTCATTTTTGCTGGCCTTCCCTTGTGGTCCTGACCTCTAATGACCTAGAAACATCAGCCTTCCCTAGGGGTTCAGTGCTTAGACCTCTCCTTTTATCCGTCCATGCTCACAGTTGCTTCTAGCTTCCAAGCTTCACAAACCATCTCTCCTTGATGGTTCCCGGACGTCTGCCTCTGCCTCTCTGCTGAACCCCAGGCTCACGCATGCACCTTCCTAGTCAGTGTCTCCTTTTGGGGTTTTGTATGCCCCAGACTGAACTGATTCCACACTCCGCCAGACCCACTTCTGCCCTGTCTTCCCATTCCCGGGGAATTATAGTTTATCTCATAATCACTCAGCCAAAAACGCTAATGTCATTCCTGGCTACTCTCTCTCCCTTTCTCCCATACTCAGCGTTCAAACCATCTGCAAATCTGTTGGCTCTGACCTTCAAAATACGTCTATAATCCAGTCACTTCTTACCACCTCCATTATTACCACCTTGGTCCAAGCCACATCATCCCATGTCTGGATTTCTGCAGGAGTGTCTGCCTGGGCGCTCTGCTGCTCCCCCAAACCCTCAGTCTGTTCCCCGTACTGCTGCCACCAGGATCCCTTCGACGCCTGTGTCGGAGCGTGTCACAACCCCCAATGTCTTTCCATCTCACTGCACGCGGTAGGACTGGCCACAGTGGGTCAGGCCCACGTTACCGTGTGGCCCCGTCTGTCCTCCCCGGCCTCCCCTCCCCCATGCTGTCCTCTCCTCGATTCCTCACTGCCACCTCAGAGCCCTCCTCTTGCCATTTTCTCTCCTGAAACACTCTTCCCCCAGACCTGCTCCCAGCTTGCTCCCTCCCTTTTCTCAGGCCCTGATCCTTCTGATTAAACTAGCAAGTTCCTTACCACCCCACCCAGCACTCACTCCTGAGCCTGCTTTGTTTTTATCCACAGCACTTATGGCATTAGACACATGGTAACTTTATTTGTGTACCATCTTTTTACTTTTCCAAAATGAAAGCAAAAACGTCTGTTTTGTTCAATTTGTCTGCCACATTCGTAGAACAGTGCCTGGCTCCCAGGAAATAGTTGTTGAGTCGATGAATGAATGAACACATGAATAAATTAATGAAAGAGCAGGAACTTGGACTGGAGTCCTAACCTATATAATTCTACTAACAGGATATAAATCTCCATCAGCCCTAGCATACATTACTCTTGCTTTTATGATGTTCTTTCTTATTTGTAGTTTAGTAGCAAGCTTTTCTTCATGTTATTAAGAGTGTATTATTTTGCTTTCTTTTGTTTTTTTTTAAATCTGTTAACAAAAAGAAAAGGTTAAGCTGTCTTAAATTTCTTTTAAAGCATGTCTAGAAGTTAACTTTTTATGACTATTTGCATAATTATGAATATAGCAAGTCATGGTACATTTATCCAGTCTGGGGGCTTCCTCTAGTGTGAAGATGATTTGGCTGAGACTAGAAGGAGCAACGAGCTGCTGCGTAGGGCCATCGAGACCTACCAAGAGGTGGCCAGCCTGCCCGATGTCCCCACAGACCTGCTGAAGCTGAGTTTGAAGCGGCGCTCAGACAGACAGCAATTTCTAGGTAAGACGCAGTAAGAGTTAATTCAGCGGGAAATGGCCTGCTTTTTATTGTGAAGAACCTGCAGGCCCTGTATACTCTTAGAAGAGTTAAGTTACATGAGAGAAAACCTGAGTTTTATAAATAATTTCAAGTAATTTATCTGACTGTGGTTTAAACTGACCATCTCTAAAACTGAAATGGCAATGCGAATCTTATTACAGGCATACCTTGGAGATGTTTTAGGTTTGGTTCCAGAACACTGTGATGAAGCAAATATCACAATAAAGCAAGTCACATGAATTTTTTGATCTCCCAGTGCATATAAAATTTATGTATGTTTGCATTCAACCCTATTCTGTTGAATGTGCAATAGCATTACAACGAAAAAATAAACAATCTACATACCTTAATTGAAAAATACTGCTAAAAAATGCTGACAATCATCTGAGCCTTCAGTGAGTCAGTCTATTTACTGGTGGACGGTCTTGGCTTGAAGTTGGTGGCTGCTGGCTGATCAGGGTGGTGGTTGCTGAAGGTTGGGGTGGCTGTGGCAATTTCTTAAAGTGAAACAACAATGAAGTTTGCCTTATCGATTGCCTCTTCTTTTCACAAAAGATTGCTCTGTAGTATGTGATGCTGTTTAACAGCATTTTACCCACAGTAGAACTTCTCAAAATTGAAATTAATCCTCTCAGACCCTACCACTATTATATCAACTAAGTTTGCATAATATTCTAAATCCTTTGTTATCATTTCAACAATATTCATAGCCTCTTCACCAGGAGTAGATTCCATCTCAAGAAACTACTTTCTTTGCTCATCCATAAAAAGCAACTCCTCTTCCATTCATCAGATCATGAGATTATAGTAATTCAGTTATATCTTCAGACTAAATGCCTAATTCTAGTTCTCTTGCTATTTCTACCATATCTACAGTTACTTCCTCCTCTTGAACCACTCAATGTCATCATGAAGGTTGGAATCAACTTCTTCCAAAATCCTGTTAATGTGGATATATTGACCTACTCCCATGAATTATGAATATTTGTAATGCCATCTAGAATGGTGAATTCTTTGCAGAAGGTTTTCAATTTACTTTGCCCAGAACCATCAGGGGAATCACGATCTCTGACAACTATAACTTTACAAAATGTATTTCTTAACTAATAAAACCTGAAAGTTGACATTACCCATTGATCCATGGGCTGCAGAATGGATGTAGTATTAGTAGGCATGAAAGTAACATTCATCTCTTTGTGGATCTCCCTCAGAGCTCTTGGGTGACCAGGTGCATTGCCAAGGAGCAATAGTGTTTAGAAAGAAATCTTTTTTTCTGAGCAGTATATCTCAACAGTGGGCTTAAAATAGTCAGTAAACCATGCTATAAACAGATATACTAGGCTTTGTTGTTCCATTTCTAGAGCACAGGCAGGGTAGATTTAGTGTAATTCTTAAGGATTTTTAGGATTCTTAGGATTTTTCTTTTTTTTTTTTTTTTTTTTTTTTTTTAGAGATGGGGTCTCGCTCTTGGTCAGGCTGGTTTCGAACTCCTGACCTTGAGCTATCCACCCGCCTCAGCCTCCCAGAGTGCTAGGATTACAGGCGTGAGCCACCGCGCCCGGCTGGATTTTTCTAACTGTAAATAAACATTGGCTTCAACCTAAAATCACCAGCTACTTTAGTCCCTAACAAGTGAGTCAGCCTGTCCTTTGAAGCCAAGCATTGACTTCTCTCTAGCTATGAAAGTCCTGGGTGGTATCTTCCTCCAATAGAAGGCTGTTTTGTCTGTATTGAAAATCTGTTGTTTAGTGCAGCCACCTTCATCAATGATCTTACCTAGATCTTCTGCATAACTTGCTGCAGCTTCTCCATCAGCACCTGCTGCTTCACCTTGCACTTAAGCCTCGTGAGCCACCCTATGCGAGCTTCCAACTTTTCTTTTGCAGCTTCCTCACCTCTCTCAGCCTTCATATAATTAACAATTAACAATTATCTTGCTCTGAATTAGGCTTTGGCTTAAGGGAATATTGTGGCTGGTTTGTTCTTCCATTCAGACCACTAAAACTTTCTCCATATCAGCAATAAGGCTGTTTTGCTTTCTTATTATTTGTGTGCTCCCTGGAGTAGCACTTTTCATTTCCTTCAAGAAATTTTTCTTTGCATTCACTTCTTGACTAAGTGTTCGGCACTAGAGACCTGGCTTTTGTCCTGTCTAGGATTTCAGTATGCCTTCCTTACTAAGTTTAATTATCTCTAGCGTTTAACTTTAAATGAGAGACATGTGATTCCTCCTTTCAGTGAACACCTAGAGGCCATTGTTAGGATTAATTGGGCTAATTTCAATATTGTATCTCAGAGAATAGGGAGGCCCACGGAGAGGGAGACAGACAAGGGCATTGTTGGTCGATGGAGCAGTCAGAACACACACAAAATTTATCAGTTAAGTTTGTCATCTTATATGGGTGTGGTTTGTGGTGTCCAAAAACATTTAAATTGCAACATCAAAGACCACTGATCACAGATCACCAATGAAAGACATAATAATAATAATGAAAAAGTTTGAAATATTGCAAGAATTACCAGTATGTGACACAGAGACACACAGTGAGCATGTGCTGTTGGAAAAATGGTGCTAATAGACTTGCTCATCACCGGATTGCCATAAACCTTCAATTTGTGAGAAACATAATATCTGCAAAGTGTAATAAAGCAAAATGTAATAAAACGAGGTATGCCCATACTTACAAAGATGCAGATAGTATTTTTATGCCTTTCCCTGCCCCATCTTTTCCCATTTTAAAGGTGAGGTGAATAAAATGCTGAGAGCTTGAATAATTTGTCTAAGGAACCATAGCTAATAAATTAATAGATCTGGAATGAAAAACTCTTCCGGTGATGCCAGATTCTTTTCTCTCTTAACTAAAACAAATTCCTTCATGGAGGTTAAAATTTTGCATGGAAGATTTTTTAGAGAGGAATGTTAGGAGTTCCAGGCAGTCTAAAAATTTTATTTGTAAGATTCAGCCCTATACCTAGGAAAATGCTAAGAAAGCATTTTAATCATAACATAGATTTGCAAGTGTCTGGATACGAGTAGCATAAAGCATCCTTTAGACTGACCCAGGTCCCCAGTGCTGAAGACAGGTAAGAGTAGCAGTGAGCCAACTTCGTTTAACTGGGCTGTGATTCTCTCCCCTCAACATCTCATGGGTAAACCAGGAGGGAAGGTGGGTTGCATGGACAGATCATCAATGTCATTTAAGGCCCAAGTGACCCTTTGATCAGTCTTCTAGGGAATAGAATAAAAGGGAGTTGCATCCCTTTTGTTGAAGACCAAAATCTGTGATAGGAGTAGAGTTCAATTGATGATTATAAACAACAAGAAGCGATCAGTTAGACTTATATTTGTAGGGAGCAGCCCAGGGGAGGGAAGACGTGCCGCACATGTACGGGTTGGAAAGGCAGGGCCGGGACTCAGGGGAGGTGATGGAGGCACTGGCCATGCATGCAAAGTCAGTCTTAGTGAGTTTTCCTTTTGCCTCAGCCTCCGATACAGCTCTGCGTAGCACTGTTAACTGATTCTGTCTTTCAGCTGTTAATATTTTGTTCATCATGGATTTTTACATTAATTTCTATTTTTTAAAAGGATACATTAAACTATTCTGCAAATCAAAATTATGGACTTTTTTTGGCATCTTCTTACATTTTATACCAAGTGCCTCACTTGCCTCACCCTATTCTCAGCCCTGGGCATAAGACCCCTACGAAGCAATTGAACCCTCTAGCACAACGATCCTTCAGTTCTTGAATATGGTCTTTCCTCTGAATGAAAATGAGGCAAATTCAGTTGAGAGGGCTCCAAGGCAATTGCAGGCAGATTTTAGTGAAAATGGCAAGATGGTGAAATTTGCTCCCAATAGAACAGATTCCAGAAGGCAGAGTGGAAGGGGCAGTAGGGAATTTCATCTGCACCTTTGTTATGGATAATAGGAAGAGTTTAGAAGCAGGTAGGAGGAAGGAAGGATATAGAAAAGAGACTTATTTATTAGTGAGGGAGTTGTGATTAGAATAAGATTGACCAGTAACAGGGTGTGGGCCGTGGGCTGGGCTGGTGAAGCTTTATGCCAGATCATTCGTTAGTGGAGGATGTAACTGCACCAGCTGATTGACACTCCTGCCACACTCCCGCCTAATGTTCAATTTGTGGGCAACTAAGCCCTTTAGGTAATTTTTTTTTAATGTATGCCATTCTTATGCACATTTTCTTTTATACCATTGATTCTTTCCAACTGTGGCAAGAAATAATGATACCTGACTCCAGAAATTTTAAATTTCCATGCAGAGCTTTAAAATGAATTAAAGCTGGATTTTTCATGATTCCACAGGAAATCAGGTAGTGCATAGTATGCTGTCATCCACCAGAGGGTCCCATAATACTGGAGGATGTATCCTTTGCTGTGTTATTACCTAGAGAGGAGTACATTTTTAATCAGAGATGGTGTCAGCAGTTAAGTCCTATGTATCTCAGTGCCTTTTCAGGTTTCATAGAGAGTGCTAGACCCTGAAATCTAATAGACTTTTTATTGTTTACCCTTTATTCATAATCTTAAAGTTAATAAACCAAAAATATCCCTGCAAAACACTTTTTAACAAGGAATTGGTAACTAAAACTTTCTGAAGTGGGAATTTAAACTAAAAACGTAAATGTTGATGAATTTAGAAACTGAAAATGTCTTTAAAAATGTTTATAATCAATACTATATTCAATATCTACTTATGGCAGTTATTGATACCACTGCAACTACATCATGAAATCTTAGGTCCTTAATAAGCCACTAATATATAAAGTCAGATTTAAGCTGGTTTTCGGGCTCTGTTGCATAGTCTGTCATGATTTGTGTTCTCAATACAAAGGTGTACATAGTCTGTTTTTATTTCTGTTGGGCTTTTTTTTTTTCATTCCCACCAACTCAGGTCATATGCGAGGTTCCCTGCTCACCCTACAGAGATTAGTTCAACTATTTCCCAATGATACTTCCTTAAAGAATGACCTTGGAGTGGGATACCTCTTGATAGGAGATAATGACAATGCCAAGACAGTTTATGAAGAGGTAAGCATCAATCTTCTATTAACTACATCAAATTATTTTGAACATTAAGTTCTAATGCTATTTGTAAACTACATTTAACATGCCCGGTCTCTCTTTTTATTTTAAGCTAAGATAAATAGTATGTATTTTGATAGTTGACATATGCTAAACTTTGTTTTAACCTTGTTTTTTTTCCTTGATCAGAAGATTTTAAATCTTAGTTAACACTTGGCACACCAAAGTCTTCAACCTTGTAATTTTGATATTTTTAGAACTTCAGATTTATCTTTCCATAAATAGCCTTTTAAAAAGTGTTCTTTATGATAGGAAGAGGAACTCAAGTTTCCACATATGTAAAAAACCATAATATTTTTTAATTTTTTCCACTAAATGTATGGTCTGGAGAGAGAGGACAGAACATGGGCCTTTCAAGCATACGTAATAAATCACTAACTTTTCAGAAAGGCATTGACTCGTCAATCCTCTGGCAAGGATGCCTTTCAAAGGATTTCTACTTGATAATGGATGTTTTAAGAGGTAACCTCTAAGTCATAAGTAACTATAAAATCTAGAAAACTGTGACTTCGTTAGACAATGAAGGAATCCATTTGGTACAGGATGAATGAATACCCAATGAACTTTGATTCTGGGGAAAGTTAATGCCTCTGTAAAAGAAGGATGAACACATTTAGTTGTTGTTCTTTAATTTAGGCCTGTTGAACCATGGTTTTCAAGCTAGTGCAGTCTGCATCAAAATGCTGCTGCTCAGCGACAGCCAATATGATTCCTTCTACAGTATTTTAAAAATGCCATCAAGTACAGCAATTGCACTCTCAGTCCAGGGACTGGGTCCACCCTCAAAGTGGCACTTCCCTCTGTGTATTGCTGTTGACATGTAACTGAAAATGGTTGAATTTCGGAGCAGTTGTCTTCTTACCCTTCTCATAATGTTTATGTTTTCTGAGAGAGCAGAAATAAGACATTTGCTTTTTATAACATCACTACTACCTACATAGAGTTGTTTCAACCTATAATTTTGAAAATGTGTGCCATCCACTAAAGACCTGTTCCAGATCACAAAATAATTCCATGTAGGATAATGTATTTGCTAATGGTCAAAACATAACATCCAGTACCCTGCCTTGCAGAGTTTGGTTCAGGGAAGCATCATGTGTCTCAGCGATTCAGGATCTGTGAATGTAAGAATTCTAAAGCTACAGCAGACATATCCCTATATTCCCGCTGTCAGAAGCCACAAAGACAGAACTGTAGAAAGGATGAATGCATTCATTCATTCCTCTTTGTAGAATTCTTTCCTATTTTCTTTCTATCCCTCCACGCCTCCCCTTCTCCATTCTGGTATCCCTCTCTCCCTTCCTTCTTTCTATTAATATCTAAAAGACACTATCAAATGTTGACTGGGTACCAAAACACTGAAGTTAGGGCAGGCTCTGAAAGCATACTAGTTTCTCTAATCCACTATGGATTTGTCCTTTCTCACCTTTTAAAACCTCCCTTGAATGTATCCCTTTCCTTTACCTGACACTAAATCTCAGGTGTGTGAAGCATTTTACTTCATCCTGAAAAATAAAATGTACCTGCTGTTGTTTATACCTTTGAACTCATAATCTCATCTGAGTAAGCCTAATAGGAGGCAGAACATCTAAAGTATAGCCATGTTATGCAACCAAGTGGATTTCTTTCTAAAGAAGCATTAATAGACTGAAAATATGTGTGGGTTTTACCTTTTTCCCCTCCCCTCACTTCTGCGTTAATGAGCTGTATCTAACGGATTCTCTTTCCTTAACCAAAGTTTATCCTGATGAGATTATGTTTCTGCCAAAGATCATGTGTAGAAAACTAATATTGTAATTGTGTATTTTTCTTCATGTTGATTTTTATTTTTGAGTAAATTTATTAAAAAAAAATCATTGTCAGTTTCCTGTCTGGGTTTTTGCTGCTTTTAGTTTTAAGAGACTGGCTTTATGATGGTTGCACATAGATGGCTCCATCTGTAACGTTTGCGAGCTCCTCCTGTGCAGCACTGCCAGCTCCCCAGGACACCAGGGTGGGAAGTCCAGCACTTTCCTGACTCTCTCCCCACCCACTATCATGTATCTATCCATTCACTCAGTCAACACGCATTTATAGAACCCACACACACCAGCCTAGGAAATGCCAGTTTACAAAACAAACACAGAATGTGCCCTCATGGAGTTTACAGTCTAGTACCAGCTCACTAATTTCTATTCCTTTTCACTTTTGAGTATATTTAAAAGTGTCTTTTAACTCAAGCACTCGTGATCTGTTGCCTGAACGAGGACAGGTTTGTCCTGCCCTCGCTGGCTCTCCTCTGACCTTCATCAACACTGAAACACGAATCTGACCGTCTCCTCTGCGTTGATCCTTGTGTGGTTCCCACTGCTCACAGCTGTGGTCTTCAAACATGTTTGATTGCAAATCCTTCCAGACAAAATGGTCAAGCAAATACCTGAGTTATGTTTATGTGTTTCTATATTATGTGTGTATGTATACATACCAATGTATTATGCACATATTATAAAAGGCATGCACCCCAAAATAAGTTTTAAGATGAAATGAAATATTTAAAATACTTTAAACATTTTATTTAACTACTAAAAAAATCTTTTCACTCTCATTCAACAATTAGTATGTTAGTGATATCAATGTGTAAAGCTATTTATGATTATATGATTTTTTAAAATCCTAGTAATGTGTCATGCAAAGAGTTTGTAGTGGGAGTAGGAATGTCAGTTGTATCAGTTTGTCTGTACTGGGTGGGGCATGCGTTATAGATATATAGAGAGAATCCGTATAATATCACTATTACAGTTGACCATTGAACAATATGGGGGTTAGGGGCACTGACCTCATGTGCGGTGGAAAATCCACATATAAATTTTGACTCCCCAAAAACTACTAATAACCTACCTGGAAGCCCTGCCAATAAGATAAACAGTTGATTAACATGTATGATGTGTGCTATATGTATTCTCTACTGTATTCTTACAGTAAAATGAGCTAGAGAAAAGAAAATCATAAGGAAGATAAAGTGTATTTATCATTCATTAAGTAGAAGTGGATCATCATAAAGGTCTTCATCCTCATCGTCTTCACATTAAGTAGACTATGGAAGAGGAGGAGGAATTGGTCTTGCTGTCGGTAGAGGCGGTAGAAAATCCTGTCTAAGAGGACCCGTGTAGTTCAAGTCCTTGTTCAAGGGTCAACTGCAGTCTCAGTCAGGGTTTCTTAGCAATAGTGTAACACCACTTGTTGTTTTCTAAGGGTTTGCAGATTACAACTAGGTAAAGGACCCTTTGTGACTTGACTTGACTTCTGCCCTCTCTACTCCCTTCCCCTGTCACCTTTTGTTTATAATTTAACAACTTCCCCTTTTTCTCTTCCTGGCCTACCATCCTCTTTTACTCACTTTCTACTATGGCTTGGATGCCTTCTCCCTTACTGTCTCCATCTTTCTTTTCCCTGGAGAACTCCTATTGATCCCTAAATACCTTTTGGAACTTGCCGCACCCACACTGCCCCTGGAGTGAGCCAGGTACCCCTCCTGCATACCCACTGCACTGCCTCATGCCTGTTTCCATGACTTTACTCTCTGCCTTCCGTGATCATTGCATGCTGGGAATCTGTGTTCCTCACTTGGCTGAGAACCTCCTGAGAAAAGAGAATGTATCTCATTCATGGTTTCATGTCCAGGCCCTAGAAGAGTTCTGTGTGGTCTGAAATGTCTAGCAAACAAATCAGTTTGCTAATGACTTGAGATGATGGCTGTGTGCCTGCAGTAGGCAGAAGTGTCATCTGCGTAGCTATAATAATTATAATGATCCCTTCATGGTTATGCTGGCAGAACGTGATCTGCTTCAATTCGGTTCAGTTCCAGAGGTGTTTTTTTTTTTGCACGCCTGCTGAGCATCTAGCGTGGGGACGGTGCTGTAGAAGATGCAGGAAGCAGAGTCTAGGCTTTCAGAGATCTGGGTTAGGGAGGAAGGCCCGGCATGCACCTGGGCACGCATTTAGTGCAGATGTCTCAGGGACCTGCTGCCTGCCAGGCACGGTGGATGAGCAGTGAGTGAGACAGACAAAATCCCTGTAGGGCTTACGTCTTGGTGGGGGAATAAAAAATATAATAGGTCAGATGATGAGTGCTGTGAAAGAAAATGAGTCAGGACAAAGAAGATGGAAAGTGACCGACTAGATGGGAGGGGTCTGAGTTACTGGCTGGTGCTCAGGGAGAGGCCTCACGAGGTGGTGACCTTTGAGCAAGGACTCCCTTCACCGAGGTAAGGGTGTGAGCCACTTGGATGTCCAGAGTGCTGTGAGTGCAAAGGTCCTGGGGCAGGTTGCCCTGGCTTGCTCTGGGGCAGCAAGACGCCAGCATGCCTCCGAGGGGAGAGGCAGCAGCAGGAGAGGAGGCCACTCTGAGGGGAATGGAACAGAGGAGGATGCGATCTAACCGGGGATCTAGTGGGTTATCTCAGGGCCCTGTATAGAGAATGCGCCACAGGAGAGCGGGGCTGGGGGTGCAGAGGGTGGGCAGTTAGGATGCTCCCGTAGAAGGCAGGGAGAGATGCTGAGATTTGGAGCATGGTGGCAGCAGTAAAGAAAGTGACAAGGGGTGTGATTCTGAATATACTTTGAAGGTAGTGTTGGCCGGATCTGCTGACGGATGCAGCGAGGACCGGATACGAGCCGAAAGCACTGACGTTTCAGCAGTGCGTGCCTTGTGGACCCGCTCAGGGCGTGGAGTGCTCTCTCCGCACTCACCAGCTCCTTCTCTACAAGGGCCCCGTGTGGGCTGTGGCTGCTCTTTTTCTACTCAGACTCAAGGATGAAGAGAAGAGACGGGAGACACATCTTTTCTTTATATGCACACAACTCAAAGCTTCTTTCTTTGTCTTTGGTTCTATAAATTAGTTTGTCTAAGCAGCTTCACAAGGTGAATGTTGTTGTTGTTTTGATTTCTCATTGTTAATATTTAATTTAGAGGCATTTTGCATAATTTATCTTTAAATCATAGTAAATGCACGTAATAATAAACAATGATGTGGTTTATATGAAATATTTACCTGGGTTTTATCACAGAATATTATATTTGCTCACCACTTTATCCTCAGTGCTTAAAACAGTCTGGGCACTCAAGCAGCTTTTATTGAATGAATGGATTGTGATATATTACAAATGCAAATCTAAATTTTCTTTTAATTAAGGCAATGTATAAAGCATGTGTATAAAGTAATGTCTAATAACCAGAGTTGTCTTTGAGTATAGCAAATGTAAAGCAATTTCCCCCTGACCACTAAAAAAATACTGAAGTCATATCAGTTGACAGATATTTTGCTGATTTGCATTGCTAAAGCAATGCTTTAATGGTTATTGCCTTTTCATTCATTTCTTCATTCTTGAAGAACCATTGTGTAAATGTGAAAAGTGTATTGAGTTGAGGGGAAATGAGGCCATTTAGGTTTAATGATACTGCCATGAGACTAAAGTGCTATCGTGTTTTAAGCTGTAACATCATAATCCAACCCAAGTACAGCAAAGCTAATTAAAATTTGTTTTGACAGCCATTTGTAAAATTTGTAATCAATCACACTGGCTCTTTGTTTTCTTGGAGTTTAGGTTCTTAGTGTGACACCTAACGATGGCTTTGCTAAA
This sequence comes from Cheirogaleus medius, assembly GCA_008086735.1. NCBI lineage: Eukaryota > Metazoa > Chordata > Mammalia > Primates > Cheirogaleidae > Cheirogaleus > Cheirogaleus medius. Next base: position 12,172,827 of record VBSM01001124.1, on the reverse strand, counting down.
GTCCATTATGGCTTCATCCTGAAGGCACAGAACAAGATTGCGGAGAGCATTCCCTATTTAAAGGTAACTGTCACTGCCCCTCCCTGCTTTCATCTTCCAATTCCTTTGAGTCAATCAGGACAGCCTTGGCTGTGCCTGGGAGCCTGGCATGCACTGCTGAGTCTTGCATTGTCAAGATGCACATCTCTGGCGATGAAATTCATAGCAGTGTGGACTTCCACCATGACTGACAGTGCCAGATGTCGAAATACCAACCATGTGAGCAGAGACTATTTGGAAAATATTTTATGAAAAAATTCCTAAAACTGTTGTTATTTTTTAAATAAATGGCAAAGGTGGACAAAAATTATTGTTACAATGATTTAAAATATAGATGGTGCATTAAAGGTTTCTTTTACAAGTTAATTACATACTGAGTCTGCTCTGAACAGGACTCTTAGCTACCTACACAAGGTGAGATAGCGAATGCAGACTAAATATTAATAGATCAAACCCCAAAAGCCTATCCGTTAGCTCAAAATATTTAGATTAAAATATGCTGCTATTTTTTTCTTATATCTAATTGAATCCTCATCAGTTCACCAGAATCACATGTGATCTACCCCAGGGCTGTCCAGTAGAACTTTCTGCCGTGATGGGAATGTTCTTCATCTGTGTTCTCCTATATGGTGGCCACTGAGCACCTGAAATGTGGCCGCTGCATCTGAGGAAGTCAATTTTTCATTTCATTTAAATAATAACATGTGGCTAGCAGCTACCGTACTGGACAGGTAGCTGGATAGCTGTGAACTGTATTTTAAAGTAGCAGTATATTTCATTTTTATGATCTTTCTTTCACATGACTTAAATCAGAAATCCCAAATAACCACCCACTGATTGCAGATAGTTTGTGTGTCATATTTGGCCAGCACAGCTCTATGAAAAATAACTTTAATTGCTTGCCTTATTTGAGAATCTGAACATTTTATGTAATCACGCAGACTTCTAGTTTTTCTTGAAAGGTCACACTGGCCCACTTCCCCACACCTGGAATCAAGCTGTGGCTCCCCCTTGAGGTGGGGCCACTCCTGATCTGTCCAGGCTGTCAGTGGGCCTCTGCAGACCTTCACAGTCCCTGCCAGGGACCTGGGGGCATGTGGGTTTCTCTGATGTAAAGTGTCCCCATACATTTCTTTTGACACTGGCGGGCCTAATAGTATCTCCCTGCTGCAGAGATAGGGAGAGCGACTGCTGAGTTGGTCAGTTAACAGGCAAGGACATTTGAGTGTCGGTCACTTAGGAGCCCTGGTAACAGCTTCCTGGCCTGGGTGATGCTCCTCCCCTTCCCTCGTGGGACTTGCTACTTTCCAACATTGCGTAAATACAATTTCTTCCTAGGGAAATAATGCTTCTTGTGAAGAGGCCTCGATGGTGCCGATTTTTAGAAAGAAGTCTTTGACATTTAAATATTTTTTACTTTGCTTCTTTTGCTTTTCTAAATTCATTCTCTTTAATATTTTCTTTCTTCTTTTTTTTTCCCATAAATCTCAATTTTAGTACTTGTGGGGGGATTGGCTAAATGTTTTAGAATAAGGAATTGTTTAATAAAAATGACCTTTTTAAAGATTCAAATTGGCCTTAATTCTTCTGTATGTTTTATTAAAAATTTCATTAAAAGGTAAGGACACATTTGTTTTGTGTGGAAAGAAATGGGACCTGCAGTTGGGCTGCCATCACTTTACACATGAGCAAGTCAACATTTTGGTTCAGGAATAAAAAAGCCTCTAGATGAAATGTGGTCAGCTTTGGAGAACAAAACACGTGTGAGAGCTGTCTGGCCAGAGAGATTCTTTGGATTATTGAAATATGATTGTTCCCACACAGGAGATGCACAAAGTAGCATACTAATTTTACAGGCCATTCCACTAATGATTAATGCTAGACGTATCGTTATATTTAGCTTTCTGACCTCCTTTTGCTTTTGCATTGCAAATGTTGACCAGTAACCTCATTGCTAAATTTTAATATTGAGATGTATTTTTCTAGTTCCTGGATTTTCCTGTGTACATTATAGGAAAGTCAATGTAAATCAATAAATGAAAACTGGTATTTAATTCTTTGACAAATACTAACAGTGTCCTTTCTATAGGAAGGAATAGAATCTGGGGATCCTGGAACCGATGATGGGAGATTTTATTTCCACCTGGGAGATGCCATGCAGAGGGTTGGAAACAAAGAGGTAATGGGTTTGTGAACTTCTTGTTCTCTCCAACAGAGGATGGAGTTGGCAGAATAAGTATTTCCAAGAGAAAGTTACTATTGAAATCATATTTTGAGTATGTACTTTTGAAGGCAGTGATTGAAACTCTTTAGCTCTTTAAACTATGTTTGAAACAACCCAATAACTCCAGCTTAATCATATAAAGAATTCTTGGGGCTGAGTGTGGTGGCTCATGCCTGTAATCTCAGCACTTTAGGTCGAAGCAGGAGGATCACTTGAGGCCAGGAGTCCTAGATAGGCTGGGCAACATAGCAAGACCCCATCTCTACAAAAAATTTAAAAAATTAGCTGGGCATGGTGGTGCACACCTGTAGTCCTAGTTTGGGAGGAGGAGGATCCTTGAGCCCAGAAATTTGAGGCTGAGCTATGATCACACCATTGCACTCCACTCTGGGGATGGAGCAAAACCCTGTCTCAAAAAAAAAAAAAAATTCTTAGGATTTGGCTTTTATATTAATAGTTTCTTTTAAGAAATTGGCTACATAATCACAAGAGCAGTCTCTAAATTTCTATATGCTGCATGTGTATACAAAGATAGACATTGCCTTGGAAAAGTATTTTTTTAATTATGAAATGAAGAGATGTCTCTGAAATTATTTGAACTTTTTAAAGTACTTTAACAGCTTCCTTAGATTCATTTTTGTTTTATTTTGGAATTTTAAAAGTAATTATTTTTAGAATGAAGTCTTTATTCAACTGTTCCTAATAGCTACGTAACTTATTACCCTCTGAATATTTAATGCCAAGTTTAAGATGAACACTTGTGGCTAGTAATGTTAGGTACCGACACAAAAATATAGTAGCAAGATTTGAGTGAGCTTTAGCTCCTCCCTGTCCCCCTCAGTCAGGCCAGCTCTGGGGATTCAGCCCCCACCCCATCCTCCCTCGCGCCCAGTCCGTGTTGATTCCAGTCTTTGTTACCCGTAAGAACCTGGCTGTTGTTCTTGCTTCAGTCTCTCTTTCAGGACACCCTATCCTCAAAAAACCTGCAGGAGTGCAAAATAAAATAAACTCATATTTCCATGTCCCACCATTACCAGTCCTCCGTAGGTAGCTTGCCGCCACTGTCCTAATCAGACGTGTCTCCTGGGCCCCACTGGGCAGCAGGCTCCAAACAGAGCCACTTAGGACAGGCCCATGCACAGACGTGGCCGGGCTTTCCTGAGTTGGAATCCTTCGATATACTTTTTCTGTGTGTGTGTGTTTGAGAGAGAAAACCATACGTAGCAATAATTTTACGAAACGGGAGATGACACTGATATAAAACACATTGAAGAAGGTGACCCAGCTGCTCTCACTGTCTTAGTATTCCTGATTAGACATATAAAATTCCTGATAAGAAATAGGAAAGAGGAAGTTTTCAGAAGATTCTGACTTGATGGTTGATTTTCTAGCAACTTTTACTGTAAAGTAGTTTAAATGTTTACAAAAAAGCAATCTAGCTGAATTCATTGGGTCCCCTATGTCATATATCATTGGAGATGAGTTTTAGTTTCTGATATATCATTTTCGCAATTTTGTTTCTCCCAAAAGCCAAATGGCAGGAGAGTGCAAAATTAAGGGTTCTATTTGATGCAGTAGTACACTTAGAGTGTCAGAAAACACCTTATAGACAGTGTAAACATGCCGTTGTAAGTAAAGTGATTTACTCTTAGCCCTAGACCAGCATGTTGAGTGACTAGAGCTATAATATTTGCTTTTTGATTTTCCTATAATAACTTTTTTCTCACTATTCTAACAATATGCCTAGTCTTTAAAATGAAGTGCTGATGACGTGAAAATTAATGGATTATAATCTGTCAGATTTTAAAAAAATAATAATTTGTAATTAATATTGTTGCTCACTTTTACACTGAAAAGTACAGGAAATAAATTCCTAAATTTAAATTGGACAAAAATAACCACAAGGTTGAATTAATTTCAAAGGTAAATACTATTTTTTAAAAAAATAGACAACAATTAGCCATTTTAACTTTCTGGTTTTTAAAGAATTTCTGGCTACAACTTACATGTGTTTTAAGGAAAGTAAATATTTATATACATTCTTAATTTGAGATATTAATTAGGAAGATAATTAAATAAGAAAATTGTTTTTGATAGTTTTTGTTAAGTGATAACAAAGATAGGAGAGTAGAACAAGTTGCCAGGAACCTTGGATTCTAGTTTCAAGAGATGTAGCCTTTCTTAACCTCAGTTTCCACATTTGTGAAATGAAGATATTTGGGGTAATCACAAAGATCAAATGGAATTACACATGTAAAAGCAAGTAGTAAATGCAAATATGAGGTGGTATTGCTATCACACTTTATTTTTCTAATGAAGAAAAATTTGAAATAATAAATTTTAAAAGACTTTTAAAAGTTAACATTTTTTATTTTTATTAATCAAAAATGTATTTGAAATCACTCTTCAAAAGTAATCATTAAATCAGACATGTAATAACAGAGAGGATGATATTAAGTGCACCATTAGAATCACCACCCATTCCAAAGACAATGGCGCATGCACGTTGCAGGAAGCATGTGGGCAGGGACACTTGGGGAGCATATGGTTAGGACGTCATTTGAAGGAGCCATCTGGAGCAGCATACTCTGCAGCCAGCTGTCCCTGAAAAAGCTAGTCTTGGAGGCAAGTTGTGTCACGTTACCGCTAGCCTAAAGCCACAAATGTTATCACTTATGGCAGGAAAAAAATACAAACAAAAATTCCCTTTTAAAAATCTAAAATAGGCTATCACTATATTTATTGCCAACTCAGAATAATATTTCCCTTCTATCTACTTAACTTAATGGAAGATTTGCACTCTCGTCACCTTGAGGTAGCCGCCTTAAATGTGGACAGGGAAAGAAAGCGCAGGTGAAAAGAAATGGCTCTCCACTTCAGCATTCCAGTCTGGTAAATGCAAATATCTTTAAAGGAATTATTAAAATCATAATCCTTTCCTTTTAAAGGAAACATTAAATAGAAATGAAAGCTAAAATATAAAGGTAGTCCCCTTTGGTGTCTTATTTAACTGCCAGTCCTACACTCCATGCTGGACGCTCTCGGGGAGACCTGGAAGTGTAGGCACAGAGCCACTATTCAGGGAGCTTACAGCCCCAGAGTGAAAGAAAATGCACACATTCACTTATAAGAATAAGTCATAATCGAAAACCCAATGAAAGAATATTTTCACCCGATTTCAACAGATTTTCAGCAGATTTAAGTACCTAACAGCAAGCTCTTTATTTAAATGTCTCAAAGTAATACCTTATCTTTAATGTATTTAATTTTAAAATTAATAAAAGTACTTCATCGAAAGAACAGTTTGGAGCACATTCTTCCTGTCCTTCCAGGCATATAAGTGGTACGAGCTTGGGCACAAGAGAGGACATTTTGCGTCTGTCTGGCAGCGCTCGCTCTACAACGTGAATGGTCTGAAAGCTCAACCCTGGTGGACCCCAAAAGAAACCGGCTACACAGATTTAGTAAAGGTGAGTGTTACTTGGACATCATCCTCACCGAATACTTTGTTCCCTACTCAAAATCAGAGGATATTTATCATAGAAAGGAATGTGAGGGAGGGGACAGATTTTATTTCCAATGACATTTGCAAAAATATTGAAAAAAGAATCTTTTTATCCCTTTATCCAAAAGTTTTGTTTCGATGATGAAGAAGGAAATTTGTCCGAAATAGCGGGTCTCAAATGTTTTGGCCTTAGGACCATTTTATACTCTTAAAAATTATTGAGCACCCCAAGGAATTTTTGTCTATGTGGGTTATATTGATCAATGCAGCCATTACACATTAAAACTGAAAGAAAGATATATATTTTTTATGAATTCTTTAAGTAATAATAACCCCATTACATGTTAATATGCATAACTTTTTTAAAAATAATTATATTTTCAAAACAAAAAATGTAGTGAGAAGATAGGAATTGCTTTTTATTTTTACAAATCTTTTTAATGTCTGGTTTAATAGAAGACAAGAGGATTCTTACATCTGTTTCCCACATATAACCACTAGAGCTGTAAAGTATACATCATATAGCTTCTGGTAAACTTGATCAGTCATGAAAGAATGAGCATGAAAAGTGCAAATAACATCTTTGTATTATTAAGAAAGTAGTTTTGATGTTGCAGACCCCCTCCAAGGGTCTAGGGAACCCTTGTGTGACCTTGGACCACATTTTGAGAACCACCGATCCTGAAGCTATGGAAAGAGAAAGCAGTTATAAATATTTTTAGAAAATGTGTGGTAGACGTATAGGATAGAGAAATTAAGTGATTCTAACAACTTAATAGCTATAAACAATTAGAAGCTTTTATACTGGTAGATTAAATATTAACTTTTTAAGATTGCTTTATGATTTTGATAGGGGCTGGTCAGAAGTTAACTTTTGCTCAGGTAAAGCCCCTTCTTCTTAGACATATTAATAAAATGGGACTCAGTTAATTAACTCATAGTTTAATAATATTGTTTTCTACCTAACATGTAAAAATTGCATGTTATCTTATGGGTTAAATGAACTTTAATGTTTTGGCCTCAGAATCTAACTCTCATTTACACATGGTTAATAATAAGAAAATATATTCTGGTTTTCAAACAATTGGTTTTACATGTTCAGGAGGCAGGGAGGGAAGAGAAAGAATGACAAAATATTGGTAATTCTATAATCTGAGTGATGGATATATGGAGATTTGTTATACTTTTCTTTCTACCTTTAGGTATATGTTTAAAATTTTCCATAATTTCTCTCTTATAGAACATCTAGAACAAAATGTATCTGTAAGACATATAAGATTTCACTGATTGATTTGGTCTACTTGGGGAAAAGAGAGGTTCCAATGTGCTTTAGTGTACTTAGATCAAATAGGTCTGACTTGACCGTGTTTACTCTGTATTTCATTGTGAAAGCACACTTAATAATCATCATAGTCCATTTGTAAAGTAGGCTTCCATCAATTAGCCTTTGAATATTTTATAGATCAGAAAACCATAGCATGGTAACAATGAATGCAGATTGACTTAAAGGCATTCCCTATCCTAAATAGAAATAGTATGGGAACAACATCTCCCTTGATAAGTTACTACATTTAGCACTATCAGTGATTTTTTTTTTTTTTTGGTAGAATTTCATCTTCCCTCAGATCAGATCATGCTGATCTCTTCTGATTCACCTCTGCCAATCTCTTTTTCTTGGTCTCTTTGTGAGTTCATTTCCCTACGGTGGCTTTTAGTATGGTTTCAAGTTCAAGTAACAGAAATGCAATTCAAACTCAGCTTAAACAACAAGGAATTGTATTAACTCAAATAACTAGAGTCCTAGCAGTGGGGCTGACTTCAGGGGTAGTGTAATCAGGGGAAGATTTTCTTGTCCATGCACTCTGTTTCCGGTCAGCCTTGCCCCTGTGCTGGCTGCTGCAAGATGATGGCCGGCAGCAGCTGGTATGAAGACGGAGAGAGTGCGGGGCTCCGTAGCATTGTTGAGCCACTCACCAGCCCTATGTGGCCTTGTGGAAACCTCCTGGCAGACCTTCTTCTGTTGGTGAGAAGCAGGTCACATGGGCATCCACAGGCACAAGGGAGTCTGAGATACCAAGTAGCTGGCAAGAGGCTGGGGCAGCAGACGTCCAGGAGGAGAACGGGAGGGCACCTCTCCATCAACCAGGGAACATAATCTTACCCTTCAGTCTTTCTGGGCCAAGTTAAGTCACATTTCCACTCTGAGTGAACACTGGCAAGGGGCTATGAGATTATCTTCAAAACAGATCAACCCCTGAAGCTAGGAAAGGGTCAGTTTCCTCTAAATCAAATGGCTTATCTGGGGGAAGGTGGATGCCCAAACAAAGTCAGAGCTCTGTTAGGAAGGCAGAGGCATGATGGATGTTGAGAAGGCAGCATGCAATATTCAAGATATTTGCTGGCTGTGGACCTGGCTTGTCCCCAAATCTCTGTTCTCCTTTTCTTGTCATTCCTTTTCTAAGAAACCTTTTCCACTGCGTTTCAGCTGCTGTGAAAACTTATACCAAAGCTATGCTCCCCAAATAGACTTCTCACTCTTTCTAGTCTATCTTCAGCTGTACAGAAACATTAATGTTCAATGTGAAAATTAATTCACCATGTAATCTCTTAGTTAATACTCCTTTATACAACTTTATAATTTTGGTCAGTGTGTTAGTCCTTTTGGGCTGCTGTAACAAAATGCCACAACCTCGGTGGCTTATAAACAGGAGAAATTTATTTCTCACAGTTCTGGAAGCTGTGAAGTCCAAGACCAAGGTGCCAGCAGATTGAGTGTCTGGCACAGATTGGGTGAGGGCTGCTTCCTGGTTCATAGATGGTTTCTTCTTGCTGCGAGGGTCGGGTGAGGGCTGCTTCCTGGTTCGTAGATGGTGTCTTCTTGCCGTGAGTGTCGGGTGAGGGCTGCTTCCTGGTTCGTAGATGGTGTCTTCTTGCCACGAGGGTCGGGTGAGGGCTGCTTTTGGTTCATAGATGATTCACAGATGGTGTCCTCACATGCTGGAAGAGGGAAGGCAGCTCTCTGGAGCCTCTTTGATAAGGGCCTATTTACATGAATTATCTAACTCACCTCCTAAAGGCCTCACTTCCTGATATCATCACATTGGTGATTAGATTTCAGCATATGAATTTTGGGGGACACACACATTCAGACCATAGCAGTCAGTGATTCAGCTTTACCCAAAATACCTGGCTTACTAGTCTGTCCTCTCTCACCACTGCCCTTTACTGTCTTCATCCAGCCGGAATTCCTCTGGCCCCCAGACCTTTCCATGTGGTAGTCCTTTATTGTGAGGGACTCTTCCTTTACCCCTTCCTCTTTTCCTTCCCTCTATACCCTTCACAGCCAATTCCTATTTATCCTTTGAGACTTTAGCGAAGGTGTCGCTACTTCTAGGAATATAAGTTAGGTGCCCCTCCTAGCATGTACCCAGAAGCACCTTATATATCCTTTTTAAGCAGTTAGCACACTGCATTCTAATAGCCCCCTAATTCTCTGAAATTGTGTAGTCTTAAGACAACAGAGACGATGTCCATCTTATTCAGGACTAGCACAGTATCTAATACGTGATAGGTTCTCAGAAATTAGATTCATTTTATGAATTTCTATAAACTTTATTTTCTCTAGCTGTTTCATAGATATGTCAGAAGTCTCAGGAATATAAAAACAGTACTACTAAGCATTTCTTTACATGTAAGCAGTTGCCACATTTGGCATCCTTCTTGGTCTTCCTTAAGGGTGGGGAAGGTTCTCTCTTACTGCTACTATACTGAGAGGGGGAGGCCTAGAGAGGAAAAGAAAAAAATTCTCTCTACCTGCTGTTTCAGGAGCAAGGGACAAAGACATTCTTTTTCTTGAAATTGTCACTGCTTAATAGGGAAGGATATTTAGGATGTCCAGAGTTCCTGTTGAAACCTCGATCATTTAATTTCTTATAAAACGTTTGAGAATGGGGCAGATATCAGAATGGTAGAGGGAACATCTTCATAAATCTACCCCTCCATAGAAACACTGAGAAAAATTATTAAAATCAACTTTTTTAGAACTCATACATTGGTCAGAGGCTCATGACAATCTGAGGAGTGTTTATTCCAGAAAAAACACTGAACCTCAGTAAGAACAGCAGGGTTTGTGAGGTGACTTTACCACCAGCCATGCTCCCAGCTTCAGGGCAACCTCACAAAACTGTAGCAGTGAAAACCACAGATTTGCAGGCACTCGGTGGGGCGGGGG
>VBSM01001124.1:11962027-12157145 GCA_008086735.1 Cheirogaleus medius | reverse complement strand
TATAGATTTACATATGTTGAACCATCCCTGCATCCCTGGGATAAAGCCCACTTGATCGTGATGGATTATTTTTTTTATAAACATCTGAATTCGATTAGCTAGGATTTTGTTGAAAATTTTTACATCTATATTCATAAGGGATATTGGTATGTAATTTTCTTTTTTTGTTGCATCCTTTCCAGGTTTTGGAATCAGAGTTATGTTCACATCATAAAAGAGGTCGGGGAGGTTTCCATTCTTCTTGATGTTGTGGAATAATTTCTGCAATATAGGCACCAGTTCTTCTTTGTAAGTGTGGTAAAATTCCGGTGTGAAACCATCTGAGCCAGGACTTTTCTTTTTAGGAAGATTTTTAATTGCTGTTTCTATTTCAGCTCTTGATATTGGTCCGTTCAGGAGTTCTATTTCTTCCTGGTTGAGCCTAAGGAGGCTGTGTGTTTCTAGAAATTTGTCCGTTTCCTCCACATTTTCCAGTTTGTGTGCATAAAGGTTTTTGTAGTATTTGTAGATTATATCTTGTATCTCCTTGGGATCAGTTGTGATATCTCCTTTTTTGTTCCTGATGGAGCTTATTAAAGATTTCTTTTTTCTGCTTTTTGTTAGTCTAGCCAAAGGCGTGTCAGTTTTGTTTATTTTTTTGAAGAACCAACTTTTTGTTTTATTAATCTTCTGTATAGCTTCCCTGTTGTCAATTTCATTAAGTTCTGATTTGATCTTGTTAATTTCACTTCTTCTGCTGTGTTTGGGGTTGGTCTGTTCTTCTTTTTCCAGCTCTTTGAGTCGATTCATTAAATTGTCTATTTGTGATCTTTTAGACTTTTGATTATAGGCGTTTATGGAAATAAACTTTCCTCTCAGTGCTGCTGTAGCTGTGTCCCAGAGGATTTGATAACTTGTCTCTCCATTGTCATTTTGTTCAAAGAATTTTTTTATGTCCATCTTTATTTCTTCATTTATAAAGTAATCATTTAAAAGAAAGTTGTTTAATTTCCACATTTTTATGTAGAAATGTGGGTTTCTGTTAGGGTTGATTTCTACTTTTATTCCACTCTGATCTGAGAAGATACATGGTATTATTTCTGTTTTTCTAAATTTTTTGAAACTTACTTTGTGCCCTAGGATATGGTCAATCTTAGAGAATGTCCCGTAAGCTGATGAGAAGAATGTATATTCAGTGGATTTGGGGTAGAATGTCCTGTAAATGTCAGTCATACCCAATTGTTTTAGAGTTTTGTTTAAGTTCATTATTTCTTTATTAATTTTCTGTTTGGAGGATCTGTCCTGTGCAGTCAGTAGGGTGTTGAAATCTCCTGATATTATGGAGTTGCTGTTAATCAGTTTGCTTAGATCCAGTAAGGTTTGCTTTATGAATCTGGGTGCACCTAAGTTGGGTGCATATATATTTAAAATTGTTATATCTTCTTGTTGAACTCTACCCTTCACCATTATATAATGACCGTCTTTGTCTTTCACTACTTTTGATGGTTTAAAAACTAAATCATCTGAGATCAGAACCGCCACACCAGCCGCCTTTTGGCTTCCACTTGCTTGAAATACTGATCTCCACCCCTTTACTTTTAGTCTATATGCATCGTTGCAGGTTAGATGTGTTTCCTGAAGACAGCAGATACTTGGCTTGTATTTTCTTATCCATTCAGCCAGCCTATGTCTCTTGAGTGGGGCGTTTAAGCCATTCACATTTATTGAGAGAACTGATAGGTGAGGTAGATTACTGTTCATTCTGTTGGGTTGGACATTGTTGCTTTGGTTTCTCTCTTGAGTCACTGTGATATCTGGCCTTTAACCTTTAGGTTTTGGGTGTTTTTATGTTTGACAGTATTTATTATGCTATTCCGTGCGTAACACTGTTTTGAGTACTTCTTGTAGGGCTGGTCTTATCCTGGTGAATTCCCTTAGACTTTGCTTATCTCAGAATGTCTTAATTTCTCCTTCATATATAAAGCTTAGTTTTGCAGGATACAAGATTCTAGGCTGGGCATTATTTTGTTTCAAAAGAGTGAGAATGGGGCCCTAGTCTCTCCTTGCTTGTAATGTTTCAGTTGAGAAATCTGGTGTTATTCTGATCAGTTTTCCTGTGTATGTAACTTGCTTCTTTCGTCTTACAGCTTGTAGAAGAGCCTCTTTAGTTGATATTTTGGTCAATCTAATGACTGCATGTCGTGACGTCTTCCTGTTTGTATTGAATCTCTCAGGGGTCCTTTGAGCTTCTTGAACTTGTATCTGGAGATTTTTAGCAAGGCCTGGGAAATTTTCCTCTATTATATCTTCAAATAGGTTGTCCAACCCTTGAGTGTTTTCTTCAACCCCTTCTGGTAGCCCTATGACCCTCACATTAGGTTTCTTCACATAATCCCACATCTCTTGTAGGCTTTGTTCTTTTCTCTTGTCTCTCTGCTCTATCTCTATGACTGATCTATTTAATTGGAAAGTGTTATCTTCAATCTCTGAGATTCTTTCTTCTGTTTGGTCCACCCTATTTTTGAGGCTTTCCACTGTGTTTTGTATTTCCCTGAATTGATTCTTCATTTCCAGGAGATCGGATTGATTTTTCTTTAAGATCTCAATTTCCTTAGTGAATTTTTGTTCCAAGTCCTGAATTTTCTTTGTGGTTTCTTTGTGTTAGTTATCCATTTTTTCTTGCATATCATTGAGCTTTCTTACAATCCACTTTTGGAATTATTCTTCTGTCATTTTAGTGTTTTGGGTTTGTTCAGTCTCCATTTCTTGAGAGCCGGTGTATCTCTTGGGGGGAGTGTTTTTGGTTTGATATTTTGACGTTCTTGAAATCTTTCGCTGAGATCTCCCCGTCTGGATCCATTGATGGTGCCCAGAGTTTCTCTCTTCTGTAGTTTCTTGATTAGCCACTGGGGGGAGCTCTTCCACCACACTTGGAAGGTACCCCTGATGGGAGGGGTTACTTGTCGAGCCTATTGTGGCCACTTATGGGGTATTTGTTCCTTGACCATGGCCCTGACTGTTGGCCACTGACCAGAGGAGGAGATCCAGCCCCCCCAGCGTTTTGATCAACTGGGTGACCTAAGCTGTTCTGGGAAGCAAAGTCTTTCATACTGCCCGCTTACGAACTTCGCACAGGCCCAGCGGGTTCTCCCTGGATCTGGGGGAGGGTGACTTTTCTTGTCTCACCTCGCCTCCAGGGGTGGAGCCTACCACTTTCGGCTGGAGAGATGCGGGCTAGGGGGAGGAAGTAGCTCCCCAGTCTGCCCAGCACCCCGGCGCCACAGTGGCTGTAACTCTCTTTTGGCGTTAGTCTTCTCAGTAGTTCGTAGATTGAGCCAGGCCTGGTGAGCCGATCGCAGATTGTGTAAGGGCGGAATTTGTCAGGAGAGTCTCTAGGCCGGGGGAGGGGATCTGCCCGCCGAACCGTATAGCACCACGACAGCTGGGCTGTGGACCCCCTCAATGGCGACCGCTTGCCCACTCGCAGGGCCCCAGCACTGGGGGCGACTGTTTAGGAGGTGGCAGGTGGCAGGTTGGGGGTCTGGGTCATCAGGACGCCCCGTTGCCTCCTCTATGCTGCCTTCCGGACCACCAGTTCAGCCACAGCCCTCGCTCTTACTCACCCGCCCTATGCAGTCTTATTCACCAGAGGCAGTTCCAGCTTAGAGTCTGGGACTTAGCACACAGCTCTGTAGGGCTGGCCCCGCTCGTTACCAGAGGCAAGACATCTAACTGCCTCCCCTATGAGCTCCATTCGGTTTTCTCCCATCTTGGAGCCGTCCTAGCTCGGGGCTCTGGGGAGTCTCAACTAATGACGGCCCTCTCCAGCACCCTCTTTTCTTGCCGTGATTTCCCACCAATTTCAGACAGGACCCTGGCTGGGTGGGTGTGGAGGTCAATGGGGAAGCAAGGAGTTCTCCTGTGGGTCTGATCCCACTTCACACCCTGGCCCGGCGGGCGGGCGCCCTATTGTTTGTTTTGCAGTCTCCAGAGAACGCGATCTTATCTCCCGATCACCTTGTTTTTTTCATTTTTTGAGAGTCCCGCGCTGAACCTCTGCGGATTCTCGATGCTGTCATTGTAGGGGGGAGATCCCCTCGCGTGTAGGAGACCAAGATCTATGTCTCCTTCTCTGGGAGCTGGAATCCCGGGGGTTACCTTTACTCTGCCATTTTTCTCCTCCCATGATTTATGTCTTAATATATATATGCACAAATAGAAGACTCAAATTTACATATTCACATACATATTATAGATAATTTGTTTATCTCTTTATCAAGTGATTTGTTATTTATTTACACAGAAAGTTTCAGCCCCTTGAGATTAGGGACTCTGGGGCTTCTGGTTATAGCTGTCGCTTCCTCAGGACACAGCTCAGCAGGTAGGGAAGATAGCACCTCATCTCCCCTTTTACCTTCTGATGAAGATGATGTTGGCTGGCTCCCCTGCCTGTCTGAGCCAGCATATGAGGAATGTGGGTCTCGTTTGCCATCTGAGTCCTTGAAACCCTCAGGCTGGGTGTTTTTCCTGGCAACGTGGACTGTCTTTTTCTCCTTTCTCTCAGAAGAAATCTCTCAGAAGAAGAAATCCTTTTTCTCCCACTCTTTAGAAAGAGAAAAATTCATTTATTTAAGACTCTTCTCTTGCCCCAGTGCTAGGCGCCTTATGTTATCCTTTCCTTCAGCAAGGATGATGGGAAACTGAATACCCAAATGGATAATGGCCAGACCATATATAAAAATAGAACTTTGACCCACAAGGTGCAGCACCCTGCCCAGGAAACCAATCCCTTATCTGCATTGAATGGACCAGGAAGTGAGACTGCTATCTCTACTAACAATCCAGGAAGCTAAACAATAACTTCTATAATAATCAGCCCCAAATGGCCAGGATTTGATTAATAACTAACAGCTTCCCTGATTTTGGTCCACAGTTGCAAATTAAAACCAACCAGAGCAAGCCAGCATGTTCCCATAACCGATCACACAGAATGCCCCCCTAGTCAGCTACCTCCAGCCTCCCTGTGCCAAAAGCCTCCACTCAGGACACACCTGAAGCCTTCCCTTTTTTCCACTATAAAGCTTTTCCACTCCCCTACCTGCCTTTGAGTCTCTGCCAAAACACAAGTGATGGTGGCTGGCTCTCTTGCTGTAGAAAACTCAGAATAAATAGCCCTTGCTTTTCTCATTTATTGGTCTTTTTATTTCCACAATAAGAAATGTCAGCTGTTTTCTTTTATCTTTATACTCAGACTGGAAAAACAAGGAGATGTGATCAAAATGCATTAGGACCAGTGAGAGATTGCTTTTTTAATGCTGTTAATTTCTTTAGAGGTGTTATTAAAATTATTGCAAAGAGAATTTGCTGTGACAGCACTGTAATCACTATGGTGTTTGCTCTGATTCCATAACCTCAGCTCAGCTCAGCACTCAGGGGAAATCCTGACCCTGTGGTAATGTTTCTAAGGCAGATTACATTGCTACCTAGGTCTTATCAGGTGTAAAGTATAGGTATATTTTGGCTGAGATTTAAGCAAGCTGATTTTATTTCTAAAAATTAAGATATATAATTCCTAAAACAACAACAGTAAATTAACAAGCCTATTCTTAACTAGGTAGATAAAATGTAGTATGCATTGTACTAATGCACCATTGTTATCAATTCATTCTAACTCCAATTTAATGCATAAACATTGCCTAGAATAGTCTTTGACTACGTCTTTTTCTTAATTTAGAATCTGAACCTTTCACACATCTCTGAGACTTTTCTCAACTATCAATGTCTGTGTTTCCTCATTGCCTTTTTTCTTGACAGCTAACCACACACAGTTACTTACCTAATCTTGTTTATGTTACTCTGAACCCTAAGAGTTCTTGTGCTATGTTTTGCTCACATGTTAAAAACATAGCTCTTCCTGCCTTTCTCCATGACTATGTTTTATTTTGCTTCTATAAATTCACTCTTTCCCATGTTGATGTGAATTTACTCCTGAACCCCTTCCATCTGCTGTTTGCTTTCTTAGTGGGAGCCAGCTCTAACTTGAACCTACTTTAGTGTTATGGGCTGAATTGTGTCTCCCCCAAAGTTCACATGCTAAAATCCTACTCCCCAGTACTGCAGAATGTGACTGTATTTGGTGATTGTGTTTGGGCCCTTCAAGAGGTAAAGTTAAGTTAAAAGAGGCTGTTAGGGTGGGTCCTAATCCAGTGTGATTCGTGTCCTTATAAAAAGAGGGAATATGGACACAGAGAGATAACCAGGGATGCCTGCCCACAGAGGAAATGCCACATGAGGCCACAGTGAAAAAGGGGCCACCTGCAAGCCAAGGAGAGAGGCCTCCAAAGAAATCAAACTTAATGACAGCTTGATCTTGAACTTTCAGGCAATGGAACTGTGAGAACATAAATTTGTGTTGTTTATGTCGCCCAATCTGTGATTCTTTGTTATGTCAACTCTAGCAAATTATTATTGGCTTTCCTTATAACTCCCCTTACTTAGCAATGTGCAACGTTTACTAACTGCGTCAGCAAAATGTTCCTCTGAAAGGTCCTTTTATCCCACAGAGAAGAAAATATTTAAATCTCTGTTAGACCAATTATGTTTCGTTAGAACAAAATTAAAGTGATTTCACGTTAAGCTTCAAGCATCACAATCGGTTTTATCATCATCTGAGCACATCATGGAATTGAGGATTTACCTAATGATGCAAGGACAATGTATGGACCACGAGGCAAAAAGAAGTTAGGCTGACAAGAAATCAATATATGGATTAGCAAAGTTTGATTCAAAATGTAAAATATAATGCTGAGGGGTTTTTGTTGTTGTTTTTACTTTTCCTTCCACTACATATCTTTATTATATGAAACATTACTTTGAGTTTGGTAATCTTTTAAGACACATTTGAGAGACTGGTAAAAGGTTTTGCAGGCCGATAGGATTTTGCTTCTAAACTTCACTAGACAGTTGGGTTTTATTAAAAGGTCTGTCTAGTTTAGGAGAAAAGATAAACAGCAAAAAACATTTAACTGTTAGAGATAGAAAATATGAGTGAAGAAGGAGTAAACAAAACTAAACACATGCATTTAACAGCCCCCCATGTGAAACCTTGCTTAAGTGATGATTAAAGAATAAAAATGGTACAAAAATTTTTTTTTAAAAAAAATGTAAAGAGATAATAGCAGTATGAACGATGTCATGAACAATGTCAGCAAGTTTTTTTAAAAATGGAAAACAGAAGTACCTGATTTGATAGATTCAAGAAAGCAGGAATTGAAGTAATTACAGACGGGCTTCCGCAGAAGAAATTTAATGCATCTGACACTACAGCAGCTAAAGAGATTGCATGGCCTCTACAAGTAGGCCTATCTATACTGATATTTTAGGGTCCCAAATAAAAAAGCTGGCTTTACAACACACCCAAATTGAGACCTGTCAGACACAAGCCCTGCCCTTCCACACAGACATCCAGTCACTATCTCGGCTTCATAGGACCAACAGCTAAGCATCACCACACATTACGGAGACCCTTCAACATGAAAGGTGGGCAAAACAGGAGAGAGGAGCAAGATGGAGGACCAGAGACACCACCTGCTGGAGTGTCTCAGTAAACAGGAGAAGTTTTAGATGAAAGAGAAAAAACAAACAGACAAACAGAGGTCAGGAGTGGATCTGAGGGAAGAGTGCCAGAACCTTCAGGAGACTCCATGGGAAGAAATTGCAGAGCAGAACAGGAAGGAGCAAAGTATCGGCAGAGATCAACCCCGGAGAGGCTTGGAGTCCAGTGGGAAGGGTAGATGGAGGGGTTTGTTTCTCCCTCCCTTGCATCTCTGACAGTTGGTGGATTCCTGAACTGCTGGAGAGACTTTCTGCCCAAACAACCCCAGACATCGCTGCCACCAGTGAGCTGGGAGCTTGTTGTGGACACGGCACCAGGCTCCCACCCCTCTGGGGAGCCTCCCATATCCACAGACCCAAGCTGGGACAGCAGGCACCATATTGCTTCTCTATCCACCATGCACCTTTGTCCTCCCCAGAGGGCTTCAACTCCTCAGGTCTTATCTCTCTCAGCTGCATACAAACATTTCCCAACTCTGGCCCAGACTTCAGGAGCTGCAGGGGTCCAGTGGTTCATGGGTGATCTGCACGGCTCCAGTGCCTGGACATTCTGGGTGGGTGGCCTACCAGAGTGAGGGACAGACACAACCGGAGTACTAGCTTTCCTCCATTTGGACTGTTTTTCTCTCCTGCCCCTCCCACACCCACAGCTGCCAATAGAGACAATTGAGCCATCACACCAAGACTTCCACAGAGAGTGGGGCTGAGACCTTTCCTCTTGGGGTCCTGGAGCAGAATGAGTGGCACCTGGACTATGAGCTCTCTGCCCACCAGCCCTCCCTGGTGCTGCTTGCCCAGTGACTCCGTCAGAATGGGGGACACACCAAGGCAGAGGGATATCGAACCTGCTTGGGCACCCTTTGGGCAGCTCGGGACCAGTGCACTCCTTCCTGGCATAGTCAGGGATTGATCTTCGGGGACCCAAGGACAGGCCCCCAGGCCAGATCCCATACCCTCAGGTCTTGATCTCATTGCTCAGGGGCAAGGAAGTGAGATTTGTGAATTAGTCTTGGGAGGTGAGGAAGCCTGAATGGGTAGATAAGAGGGGGACTACAGTGTGGGCCCTAGCTGTGGTATGCTCACAGAGCACTCTTCCCACCACAGGAGGGCTGTGCTCTCAGCTCAGGCTGGGATCCTAGGCAGGGAACCTCCTAATCCATATCATAGTTATTGGGGAGCTCAGCTGGCTTGAGCTCCCGCCTGCTGGCAGATACCAGGAAGAAACCATGAAGTAGGGGAGAGTGGAGAGAGCTAGGTCCACTCTAGACTGCCAGATTGTGGATCTCAGATGCCCTGCCTCCAGATCTCAGACTTGCTGGTTGGGTGGGTCTGCTTCGCCCCCTCCCTGGTGGCTTTACCCAGAAGCTGGGAGCAGACCTTCGACCCCTGCTGAAACTGATACCTTGCCAGCTTTTGTGGAGCCTGAGGGCAAGCTCACTCAACCCAGCCCTGCCTAGCCACACTCTCTCACCCACCTCTGCTGTGGCAGAGAATAAGGACTCACTTGAAATTCTAGGGCCCCACCCATCACGTGGATCATTGGAGTACTTCTTCTGAGGGACTAGAGCTGGTCACAGGACCCAAAAACAACAGTGCAGCTTGTTCCTTCTAGCAAGCACTACCTATTAACAAGGAGGGTAAAATTACCCAAAAGCTAAAGTTCAGAACCAATATAAAATAATGGCTCAAGAGGTAAAACAAAGCAACAAGGTTCTACCCAACAGTATAAAAAGAAATGCATCCTATTTAACAGATCTTTCAATAAATGTGAACAGCTTGAATTCCCCACTCAAGATAGATAGGCTGGCTGAATGGATAAAAAATACAATCCAACTATCTGCTGTCTCCAGTAAATACATCTAACCCACATGTACTCATTCAGACTCATGGTGATGGGATGGAAAAAAATAATCATGCAAATGGAAATCAAAAGAAAGCAGGTGTAGTCATTCTCATATCAGATAACATAGACTTCAAATCAACAATAGTAAAGACAGACAAAGATAGTTATTATATAATGGTAAAAGGAGTTATTCATCAAGAAGACAAAACAATCCTAAATATTTATGCACTCAACACAGGCACACCCATATTTATAAAGCAGACCCCACTATATCTAAACAAAGTGATAAATAGCAACATCACAATTGTTCGGGACTTCAACACCACTGACAGAACTGGACAGATCGTCCAAGCAGAATATAAATAAAAAAATACTGGTCTTACACAGGACTCTAGAGCAAATGGGACTAACAGACATTTATGGAACATTCCACCCAAAAACTACTTAATATATATTCCTCTCATCAGCATATGGAACACTCTTTAAGATTGATCACATCTTAGGCTACAAAACATATCTCAACAAATTAAAAAAAAATAGAAATTATACCATGTATCTTCTCAGACCATAGTGGAATAAAATTAGAAATCAACTCCAACAGAATACTCAATTATACACAAAGTCATGGAAATTAAACAACCTACTGCTGAACGATTTTTGGGTCAAAGAGGAAATTGATGTGGAAATCAAAATATTCCTCAAACTAAATTACAAAGGGGACACAAGTTATCAAAATCTGAAATTCAGCAAAAGCAGTCCTAAGGGGAAAGTTCATAGCCTTAAATGCCTACATGAAAAGAAAGTTCACAGATCAACAATCTAATGAATCATCTCAACAAACTAGAAATGGAAAAGCAAACCAACTGCAAACCCAGCAGAAGAAAAGAAATAACTGAGGTCAGAGCAGAACTAAATGAAATCAAAAATGAAACAACACAGATTGATGAAACAAAGAGTTGGTTCTTTGAAAAGATAAACAAAATTGATAGACTTTTCATTAGGTTAACCAGAAATAGAAAGAAAGAACCGAGATAAGCTCAATAAGAAATGAAAAAAGAGACATTACAACTGGTACCACAGAAATACAAAACATCATCTGTGGATACCATAAAAATCTTTGTGCATAAACTCTAAAACATTGAGAAAATAGACAAATTTCTGGAAACACACAACTTCCCAAGACTCAATCCAGAAGAAATAGAACTCCTGAACAGACCAATTATGAGCAGTGAAATTTAAGTAACAATAAAAAGTCTTCCAACAAAAAAGATTCCCAGACCCGATGGTTTCACAACCAAAGTTTATCAGACCTACAAAGAAGAATTGGCACCCATATTGCAGAAATTATTTCATAACACCAAGAAGGAAGGAATCCTCTGCAACTTATTCCACAAAGCCAGCATCACCTCAATACCAGAGCCAGAAAAGGATACAACAGAAAAAAGAAAACTGTAGACCAATATCCCTTTTGAATATGGATGCAAAAATCCTAGCAAACTAAAATCCACAGCACCTCAAAAAAATAATCCACCACAACCAAGTGGGTTTCATCCCAGGGATGCAAGGATGTTCAACATATGTATATCCATAAATATGATTCACCACATAAACAGAAGCAAAAACAAAGATCATATGATCATCTCAATAGATGCAGAAAAAGCATTCAATAAAATTCAGCCCTCTTAACAAAATAGACATAGATGGACCATACCTCAAAATTATAAAAGCCATATAGGCCAAACCTCCACAGCCAACATCATACTGAATGGGAAAAATTTGAATGGATTCCCACTGAGAACTGGGCAAGACAAGGGTAACCTCTGTCACCACTTCTGTTCAACATAGTGCTAGAAGTCCTAGCCAGAACAATCAAGCAAGAGAAAGAAATTAAGGGTATCCAAATGGGGAAAGAAGAGATCAAACTATTGTTCTTTGCTGATGATATGATCTTATATCTAGAAAACCCCAAAGATTCCACCAAGAGACTGCTGGAACTGATAAATAAATTCAGCAAAATCTTAGACTGCAATATCAATGTACAAAAATCATTAGCATTCCTATACACTAACAACAGACAAGCTAAGAATCAAATCAAAGACTCAATATCTTTCACATTAACTACAAAGAAAATAAAATACCTAAGAATATATTTAACCAAGGAGGTGAAAAATCTCTGCAAAAAGAACCATGAATCACTGAGGAAAGAAATTGCAGATGATGTAAACAAATGGAAAAATATATCGTGCTCATGGATCAGCAGAATCAACATTGGTAAAATGTCCATACTACTAAAAGTGATTTACATATTCAATGCAATCCCTATCAAAATGCTGCCATTTTTCACAGATCTGGGAAAAATAATCCTACACTTTGTTTGGAACCAAAAAGGAGCCCGAATAGCCAAAGCAACCTTAAGCAAAAAGAACAAATTGGGAGGCATCAATTTACCAGACTTTAAGCTATATTACAAGGCTATAGATATAAAATAGCATGGTACTGGCATAAAAATAGAGACATTGGCCAATGGAATAGAACAGAGAACCCAGATATAAAACCATCCACATATTACCATCTGATCTTTGAAAAAGTAGACAGCAGTATATACTGGGGAAAAGAATCTCAATTCAATAAATAATGCTGGGAAAATTGGGTAGCCACATGTAGAAGACTGAAACAGGATCTATATCTCTCACCACTCACAAAAATTAATTCAAGATGGATAACAGACTTAAATCTAAGACATGAAACCATAAGAATTATAGAAGAAAATGTTGGGAAAACTCTTCTAGATATCGGCCAAAGCAAAGAATTTATAAAGAAGACCCCAAGGGCAGTCACAGCAACAACAAAAATAAATAAATGGGACTTGATTAAGTTAAGCTGCACAGCCAAGGAAATAATCAACAGAGCAAATAGACAACCTACAGAATGGGAGAAAATATTTGCATGTTATGTATCTGATAAAGGGATAACAACCAGAATCTGCAAAGAACTCAAGCAAATCAGCAAGTA
Source organism: Cheirogaleus medius (assembly GCA_008086735.1). Classification (NCBI taxonomy): domain Eukaryota; kingdom Metazoa; phylum Chordata; class Mammalia; order Primates; family Cheirogaleidae; genus Cheirogaleus; species Cheirogaleus medius. Next base: position 12,144,697 of record VBSM01001124.1, on the reverse strand, counting down.
AAAATCAAACAAGCTCATTAATTAGTGGGCAAAAGACTTAAACAGAAGGTTTTCAAAAGAAGATAGACTAATGGCCAATAAGCATATGAAAAAATGCTCAATGTCATTAATCATCAGGGAAATGCAAATCAAAACCACAATGAGATATCACCTAACCCTAGTAAGAATGTTTTTTTCTCAAAAGTCCCAAAACCATAGATGCTGGCATGGATGCGGAGAGAAAGGAACACTTATACACTGTTGATGGGACTGCAAACTAGTGCACTCTCTATGGAAAGTAGTACGGAGATTCCTCAAAGAACTAAAAGTAGACCTACCATTTGATCCAGCAATTCCACTGCTGGGTATTTATTCAAAGGAAAAAGTCATTTTGTCAAAAAGGCATTTGCACTAGAATGTTTACTGCAACACAATTCACTATCACAAATATGTGGAATCAACCCAAGTGCTCATCAGTTCATGAGTAGATTCATAAAATATTAATGGAGTACCACTCAGCAATTTAAAATAATAAGTTAATACCTTTTGCAACAATCTGGATAGAACTGAAGACCATCCTCCTAAGTAAAATATCACAAGAACGGAAAAACAAATACCACATTCACTCACTATTAAGTTAGAACTAACTGATCAGCACTCATGTGCAGAGATGGAAGCAAAACTCAATGGAAATCATACAGGTGGGTGGAGGTGGATGGGATGGGTGAAATCATACCTAACTGGTATAATGTGCACTATCTGGGTGATGGGCACACTTATAACTTTGACTCAAGCAATACAAAAGCAGTCCTTATAACCCAAACATTTGTACCCCCATAATATTTTGAAATTAAAAAAAAAGCGAACAAAAAGAATGCTGTAGCTCAGAGGAAACAGAAAATGTGAGGCACAAAGGCAAGCTTAAATAAAACCTATACTATACTCTGAGCAATAAGAGAAGATAGTATATCCATGAAACAAGAATAGGATACTATAAAAAGGAACAATGAAATATCCAGAAAGAGCTATTAGATATTTAAAAATATGTGCACAAATACAGGTTCAATAGCAGTATTAGAAGCTAAGTGAAGAATATCGCTCAGAAGGAACAACAAAAAGGCAAAGATGGAAAATAGAAAAGGTAAAACAATTAGAGGCTCAATTTAGCATATCCAACAGAAAGACAAAAGGAGTTCTAGAGAGAATGGGGAAAAAATAGAGACAGAATTATTAAATAATGCCCAAGATGGTCCAGAATTCCAAAATGTGAGTCTCCTTATTGAAGAGTGCCATTTGGTGTCTAGCCCTTACAGCAAAGCACATTGTCATAAAATTTCAGGAAACCAGAAAGAGAGAAGATCTTAAAGTCCTCATCATTGTCATCATAGCTGTACTTGCATATAGCACGGGCACTTTTCAGCACACTTAATATTCTCAGAGACTCTTGAGGGAAGTTTTATAAATGAGAAATCTAAGGCACAGCGTTAAGTAACTTGCCCCCAAATCACACAGCTGATAAGTGGCAGAGTCAGATTTCCAAACCATGCAGGCTAGCTCCATCTCTTACACCCTTAACCACTACATCATAATGACTCTTATGAAGCTTCTATAGGGGGAAAAAAATAGGGGTGGGGTCGGCCACGAAAATCTGTAATAAAAGATATGAGATTTCCCAATGGCAACACTGAAAGTTACAGTGTAATGGAGCAATGCTTTCAAAATTATAAAAAGACATCAGTCTTGATGAACCTCCAGGGGGTTGACATGCTTGGAGCGCTGGCACAGAGGGTGGGGGGGGGGGAGGGTTGGCAGGGACAATGTATGTAATCCTAACAATATTTGTACCCCCACAATTTAATGAAATTAAAAAGAAAAGACATCAGTCTTGGCAATAGTTTTTTGAATTTGACACCAAAAACACAGGCAAGATATGCAAAAATAAACAAGTGGGACTACATCAAACTAAAAAGCTTCTGCACGTCAAAGGAAACAACAAAATGAAGGGCAAACTACCGAATGGGAGAAAATATTTGCAAACCATATATCTGATAAGGGGTTAATATCTAAAATATATAAGGAACTCATGCAACTCAATAGCAAAATAAAATAAAATAACCCAATTTAAAAATTGACAAAGGACCTGAACAGAGAGTTTTCCAAAGAAGATAAACAAATGGCCAACAAGTATATGAAAAAATGCTCAACATCACTAATTGCAGAGAAATGCAAATCAAAACCACAATCAGATAACACCTCACGCCTGTTAGATGGCTATTATGATAAAGACAAGAGATAAGTGCTGGTGAGGATGTGGAGAAAAGGGAGTTCTTGTACACTGTTGGTGGGAATGTAAACTGATGCAGCTAATGGAAAACTGTATGGAGGTCCCTCAGAAAATTAAAAATCGAACTACCATATAAACCAGCCATCCCACTTCTGGGTATATATCCAAGGGAAATGAAATCAGTATCTCAAAGAGATATCTGCACCCCCCTGTTCATTGCAGCATTATTTACTCTAGTCGATATATGAAAACAACCTACATGTCCATCAACAGATTGATGGATTTAAAAATTGTAGTGTATAAACACAATGAGATATTAGCCTTTATAAAGAAGGATACCCTGCATTTGTGACAACATGAATGAACCTCAAGGTCATTATGTTAAGTGAAATAAACCAGACACAGAAAGACAAATACTGTATGGTCTCACTTATATGTGGAATCTAGAAAAGATCACACTCAAAGAAGCAGAGAGTAGAATGGTGGTTGCTAGGGGCTGGGGAGAGGGGAAATGGAAAGATGTTGATCAAAGGGCACAAACTTTTAAGTTATAAGATGAACAATTTCTAGGTCTCTAATGTACAGCAAGGGTGGTTCTGGGTGTGTTAATTTGATTGTGGTAGTTATTACACCATGTATGCATATCTCAAATCATCGCATACTCCTTAAATATATTATTTGTCAACTAAATATTTTTAAATAAAAATTAAATAGTAATCACACTAGATAACCAGAAAAAAATTACTAAAAGAAATTATTTACTAACAATACATTTACTCCTAAATACCTAACTGTACACAGTCAAACCTTTAATCAAGTGTAAGAATAAGAATAGCTGCAGATATTTTTAGAAATTCAGTTTTGCCTGTGGTGTGTCCTTCCTCAGAAACAATTAGCATTGAATGATTAGGGAGCCCAATACCACGTAGAGGCCTAGGGCAGTTCCACGGTGACCTTTGTCCAGCAAGCTTAGACAGCAGATGGTCCAGATGAGAGCAAGGCAGATGGCTGCTGGAGAATTACCTTCAAAAAAAGAGAAAAAGAAAATAAATAGATTACATGCTTTGGCAAAGGGTAGTATCGAGATTTTATACTCAGAATAAAAAATCTGTGTATAAAAATGAGCTTTTATCTCAGAGTTAGTGAAGAAGTAGTGTTAGGTGCGTTAGAAAATTAAACCAACAAAAAAGGGGCAGAATAAAAAAAACTGCATGTGAAATGAAGTGTAATCATTACAACTCAAGTGTGAATGATACCTCATTGTCATAATACTATAAAGTTTGAATGTGAATTTACCCAGAGGTATGAAAGATTTGTGAAATTGACTGTATTGCCAAGGATGGAGAAGAAGGAAAAGAAGAAGACATCAAATCGTTAAATCCTTAACCTTCTCTAACAGATGAGAGAGAATGTCTAAAATTAACAAATCAAGAATAGCCATATAAACATGTCATTTAGGTGAGCGAGCTGTCTGGGAAGGTGAGGGAACTGCTCTTAACTGAATGGATGGTTGGGATTCAGGAGAGCTGGGGCATGTGGGATCCATGATGCTTGGAACTGGGAAGTCCATTTATAGATGCCTAGAGTCCCAAATATAGCTGAGGTTTAATGCACAAGGCAAGTGCTGATGTCGAGTTTATGAAGCCACGTGGCCCTGCAGAAGCATCAACTCTCTGTTCTCCGAAGTCTCTTTTACCACAAGAAGAAATGAGAATTAGAAGCCATTGTCCTCTGGGCAACCAACTGAAATACCAATGCTATATTAGTTTGTTTCTCTTTCCAGTTTTATAAAATGGATGAATTTAGGATCAAGAAAGTAATATTTTAGAGGAGACCTTTAAAAATGCAGGCATTGCTTGCTCTTTGTGAGGCTTCAGGTTTCTGTTGGAATTTCCATAAAAGTGAAATATTTTGCTATCACAGACAACTGAGTGAAATTAATGCAGAGAAAATTTATATTCTCTCTCATACACACATGAGTGCATGTGCACACACACACACTGCTTTGGTGTGAATATTTGTGACCCCCCCAAAATTCATATGTTGAAACGTAACCCCCAAGGTGATGGTATTAAGAAGTAGGGCCTTTGGGAGGTGATTAGGTCATGAGGGCAAAGCTCTCTTGAATGGGATTAGTGTCCTTCCTAAAGAGACCCCAGAGAGCTCTCTCGCTTTGTCTGCCCTGGGAGGACAGTGAGAAGGCGGCTGTCTGTGAACCAGGAAGCAGGTCCTCGCCACACACACACACACACACTCCCTGTGTAATTAAGTTAGGTCTTTAATTTCTTGTAATCATGTGAATTTTATATAATGTGATTCCTTGGTTTGTGCTTTAAAACAGCATCCTCAGGTCTCATCCGGATTTCTCTCTCCATAAAAGCCCCTGTCATATCTTTCCAATGTTGGAAAACACTCCCAAGCACAGTTATTACTTTGGTCAAAAAAATGTTTACACCAAACACGTAGGAGATTATGATCTTTGTTGTCTTTGTGTTTTTCTTTACATCACCGGATTTAACTGGTGGGATCTTTTGGTTTGCCCAGTTTCTTCTACTTTTCAAGGATGTGGACTGCCTTGGAGGCTTGCCCTCTGTGCAGTGCTCAGCGGGAAGCTCATTGCTCTCCCGGCACCTCGCTAGTGCTCCATCCTGACCAGTGCCCACACTGATGGGTGCCTAGTAAATCATTGTGTGTGGGAGGCTGTGGGCCCACAGTCGCTCTCGTGCTCCAGAGAGGAGCAGGGCCCCCCAGTCCACCACAGCCTGAAGCCCTTGTGCCTCTCCTCCCACAGGGGCCTTGGGAGTGATCAAGCGAGAGCAAGCAGAGCTGAATTCTGGCACTAGCTGTGCTGCCCGCCACACTGTGGGCTGCCTGGTTCATCAACCACTCCAAGAGTCATTTTCTTATCCCTAACGTGAAAAAATTCCATCTAGGTTAACAGTATTGTTTCTTCCACTTGTGAAATTCTGTGACAAAGTATTGAACTCAGAAAATAATAAATGGCTGTTTTTAATGAAAATAAACTAAAATCTATTCAGTGCTTCGTTAGTATTGAGCACGTCTGGTGTCATTTTAGCGCAGGTGTTTGGAGACCCTTCTGCACCAATTTGCTCCTGTTGAGCATGAGTCTGTCATCCAACTCTTGTGTGCCACATATAACAAGGGAAAATAAAAAAAGTTTTTAAGAAAATTCATTACTACTCACAGAAAAATACCTTGGCAACCCTTCCCAGGGGATGCTGAGGGTGAAGGGGCAGGAATGACAACATTTCACATATAAAAAAGACAGCCTATTCTTAAGTAAAAAAAAATTAAATTGTATCGAGTGATGCAACCACTTTAACAATTTTCCCCCAGGGCTTTGTGCCCTATTTTAGTAACAAAAGATCAGCTGTTTCCAACCCTGCCCCTAAATCAGCTTTCAAAAGAAATAAAAGAAACTTCTAAAATACCAGGAGGCAAGAGAGGAAGAGCTTGCCCTTATAAGGCGCCAATAACCTCATTTGAAAAGTAATTTCATGTGTTAGATAATTCTCTCCTCTTCTATGTGACAGTTTAACAAGAATCTAACAGATTTATCTAGCAACGTGAACAAGTTACAATAACCACAGGGAGTGTTGGCAATTTAGGTGCATTTGAAAAGATGTGAACATACTGCAAAACATTGGGATGCATTTTTTTCCTTTTCGTGCTCTTGGGATTTTTGACAAAACCATTGTATTCTCTCAATCTGGGGTCTGTCAAAATGAAGGGCTTTTGAGTATCTCTTTATTGAAATGCATTCTTTCACTTGCCACTTACTAGCTTCCTACTTGGGACGAATATGGAAACTAGTTGGCAAACTGAGCACTAAACGTGGATAACTGATCAGCACCACCCAATCTAGGAGCAGGTGTAGATGTTGACACACATTAATGGATGGATGTCACAGAAATAGAATTATAAAATTAATATTTAATCAAAATCTTTCTCTTGCCCTAGCATATTTTAATAACCCTAATGTTTTCAGATGATATCAAAAGTGTTCCCTAGGGTGGCTGGGTGTGGCACTGTGTTCCGCACAAATCTCGGAGTGTCTGTCTTTATCAGAGCCCTCTGCCTATGCAGCCGTCACGACTCCTTGTTCCTGCATTGACTTATGAATGCACAGAGCAAGGCTTGCTAAAAGCACCTGGGCATGCTTTGCTCTGCCCAGTAACTGGTCATTTCGCTTGACTGATTCAAAAGATAGAGAACCATGTTTTACAAGGCAACCCAATCTATTTTTGGAGAGTGCTAATCGTTGTTTTCAATTTTTGCATCAACATCTTTTTCTTGGTTTGTAACTTATTAGTTCTAGTCCCATGATCTTGAGTCACTTAAAATCTTTGGGACCAGAATTCAATTTTTTTTTCAGATTTTGGAATGTTTGCCTTATACTTACTGGTTGAACATCCCTAATCTGAAAATCCAAAATCAAAAATGCTGCAATCAGGATTTTCTTTGAGCATCATGTTGGTACTCAAAAGATTTCAGATTTAGAAACATTTCAAGTTTTGAATTTTTGGATTAGAAATGCTTAACTTGCATATCTGGCCCATGATTCTTGTTGAAATCAGCTAGTATGTTCCTCCCTATCCATGAATCCATATCCATACACTCAACAATTTCATCCACTTCTCATGTAACATAGAAATGATTAAAATTATTAACATTTCAAAATCCTACTTTGCCTATAAGACTTTATCTCGTTCCTATGGTAGAAAAGCTGTTTTTTATTCTTTTCTCCGGGTGGCCATTCATCTCAGTTTGCTCCTCAGACACTCAGTCTTGCAGGCTTCCTCCCACCTGCCCTCCCACCCCTAATCCCAGCACGGTGCAGTGCAGTGGTGAAGATTGCCCAGAGGGTCCTCCACAGGGTCTGCAGTCACCGCCCTGCCCCCAGCACTCCTGGCTCTGCTGGTCACTAGCCCACTTTCTGCCACGGGCTAAGACTCCCTCCTCATATATGAGAAGTCAAAGAACTATTTTTATGTGGCTGAATTCTAACCACTAGTCCATTTGTTTCTTTTGTTTTGCTGCTAATTTTATAACTTAACAAATGTTCCCATGGACGCTTTTCTGATGCCTTTGAAAGTTTAATTAATATTTACCATGTTGAATGGCATCTTTGTAAGAAATTCTATTGAAAGGTGAAATGAAATCTGTGATCTGTATTCCAGCTTGGATGCTGGACTGTCACACGGAGCTTATTGTAGAGGACCGATGTAGTATGATGAACAAGTCAATACACCTGTCAGGTTGTAGTTTAAAAAACAAAAGTCTTTGGATAAAACATAAAACAAATTGTGGAGGGGGTTCTTCCCTGAGGTTTCTAGGAATTATTGAAATTTTTATGCTACAAAACATTTGGTTCTGAAAAATAATGAGTTTTTTTATATATACCCATGACAAGAAGTCCCAGAGAAAATTGAAATATAAGCAATCTAGATGACAGCAAAATTTCATTACTTTACTAAACAAACCAAAAATAAAAGTCTGAGAGTCATCATAAGGTGTTCTACCAGGTGCATTTTCAGTCTAGTAAAGCCAAATCTTCCTTCTAGTCCTTAGAACGACACTGGAAGTTAATCCGAGATGAAGGCCTTGAAGTGATGGATAAAGCCAAAGGCCTCTTCCTGCCTGAGGATGAAAACCTGAGAGAGAAAGGAGACTGGAGCCAGTTTACACTGTGGCAGCAAGGTGAGCTCTCAACTTCTAGATGGTTCTCTCTGGCCAGTGATCTGATAGTATCTTGTTATAGATACTTCCCGGGATTCCCAGACTTAAAGGAGATGGCCAAGAAAACAGATTTTTGAAATCTAGTCATTGTTTTTAAAAACTACATCTGAGTTCTTATTTGTGTATGTGTGTACTTATAGATGCATGTGTATTGGGATAAATATTTATAAATAACATTTTGATTTTCTTGGTCTTTCCTGTTAAATGATATGTTATAGTAACCCTACTGTGTAGGCATAACTGAAAAGTCTACCATGTGTTATCAGTGTCTTAGATACAAACATCCTGAGCCTCATTTGCTCCTATAAAATGGAGGTGATGTTGCATGCCAAAACAATATCACCACGGGCAAGAGCTGTTAGAAATGGTAACACCCCAGAGTGACAAGTCAATAGTAACTGCTATCAGAGTTTTTCTGGAATAAGAAGTGGTTCAAATTCAACTTTGTATCTCGTGAGCTTAACCCAGGTCCAGGCACACAGACGGAGCTCCAATATGTGTGTGTGTTCAATGAATTAATATATTAATCTGTCTTTAAAATGGGAAACATTGAATTTTATCTTCAAGGCTCTTTCAAATTGTCTTCTTGAAAAGTTGAGTTAGCCTGGGTTAACAATAGCTACACAAAAGTAAATTCATTTTGAAGACTAAACAGCATGTGCTGCACATCTTCAGCAATGCTAAGTAAATTCAGAGTATGATATGCATTTAATTTACATTAAAGGACAGTGGTTTATCTCGATTATGTTTTCAGAATTGTTTGTATGTAAGAACAAGAGGAACTGTTTTAATAATGTTTTCAAGGATATGTCCACCAAAGGAGAGATGGAATGATTTGAAGTGACTGTCAACTTTTTGCCAACAAGATTTTTTTTAATGGAGATACAGGGAACAAGATTGACCAAGCAGAAAAAAGAATTAGTGAGCTTGAAGACAGGCTATTTGAAAATGCACAGTCGAAGACAAAAAAGAAAAAAGAATGAAGCATGCCTACAAGATCTAGAAAATAGCCTCAAAATGGCAAATCTAATAGTTACCTTAAAGAGGAGGTAGAAAGAGAGAGATTAGTGTAGAATATTTATTCAAAGAAATAATAATAGGGAACTTTCCAAACCTAGAGAAAGATATCAATATTCAGGTATAGAAAGATCATAGGACACCAAGCAGACTTAACCCAAACAAGACTTCCTCAAAACATTTAATAATCAAGCTGCCGAAGGTCATGGGTAAAGAAAAGGTCCTAAGGGAAGCAAGAAAAAAATAACATAAAGGAGTTCTAATACATCTATCAGCAGACTTCTCAGTAGAAACCTTACAGACTAGGAGAGAGTGGCATCACATATTCACAGTTCTGAAGGAAAAAAACCTTAACACTAGAATATTATATCCCACAAAAATATCCTTCAAACATGAAAGAGAAATAAAGACTTTCCCAGAAAAACAAAAGCTGAAGCATTTCATCAACACCAGACTTGTCCTACAAGGAATGCTAAAAGGAGTTCTTCAATCTGAAAGAAAAGAACGTTAATGGGCAATAAGAAATCATCTGAAGGTATACAACTCACTGCTAACAGTAAGTACACAAATATAGAATACTCCATTGCTGTCATTGTGGTATATAAACTACTTATATCTGGGGTAGGGAGACTAAAAGACAAATTTGTCAAAAATAACTACAACAACTTTTTGAGAGATAGTATAAAAAGATATGGATGGAAGTAATAAAAAGATAAAAAGCACGGGGGGGGAGGTATTAAAGGGTAGAATTTCTGTTATATTTCTCTTCACTTTATTTATTTATAAGCGGAGTTGTCACATGTTTAAAATAACTGGGTATAAAATTTGCCTGCAAGCTTAATGGTAACCTCAAATAAAAAAATCTACAACAATTTGCTCTTTTCGCTTAAGATTGCTTTTGCTATATGGTGTCTTCTCTGGTTCCATATGACGCATAGAAGTATTTTTTCTAGATTTGCGAAAAGTGATGTTGGCATTTTAATAGGGATTGCGTTGAATCTGTAGATCACTTTGGGTAGTATAGACATTTTAACAATGTTGATTCTACCCATCCATGAACATGGTATGGTTTTCCACCTGTTTATGTCCTCTGCTATTTCATTCCTCAGTGTTTTGTAATTCTCCCTGTACAGGTAATTCACCTCCTTAGTTAAATATATTCCTAGTTATTATCTATGTTGCTATTGTGAAGGGTATTGAGTCTTTGATTTGGTGCTCAGTTTGACTGTTGTTGCCATATAAGAATGCTACTGATTTTGGTACATTCATTTTGTAACCTGAGACTTTACTGAATTTGTTTATCAAATTGGGAGGCATAGATTTATCAGACTTTAAGCTATACTACAAGGGTATAGTAACTAAAAGAGCATGGGACTGGCACAAGAACAGAGACATAGACCAATGGAACAGAACTTGGAACCTAGTTATAAAACCATCCTCAAAATCAACTCACGGTGGTTAACAGACTTAAACTTAAGGCATGAAACTATAAGAATTCTAGAAGAAAATGTTGGAAAAACTCTTATAGACATTAGCCTAGGCAAAAACTTATGAAGAAGACCCCAAGTCAAGCACAGCAATGACAAAAATAAATAAATGGGACCTGATAAAATTGCAAAGCTTCTGCACAGCCAAGGAAACTATTATGAGAGCAAACAGACAATGGGAGAAAATATTTGTATGTTACACATCCAATAAAGGGCTGACAACTAGAATCTATATAGAACTCAGGAAAATCTGCAAGAAAAAAATCCAATAACCCTATCAAAAAGTGAGCAAAGGACAGGAGCAGAAACTTTTCAAAAGAAGATAGACTAATGGCCAACAAACATGAAAAAATACTCAACATCTCTAGTCATCAGGGAAATGCAAATCAAAACCACAATGAGATATCACTTATCTCCATTGAGAATGGCCTTTATCAAAAAGTCCCCAAACAATAAATGTTGGCGTGGATGCAGAGAGACAGGAACACTCATACACTACTAGGTGGACTGAAAATTAGTATAACTTCTATGGAAACTAATATGGATATATCTCAAAGAGCTATAAATAGAACTACCATTTGGATCCAGCAATCCCATTACTGGGCATCTACCCGAAAGAACAAAAGACATTCTATAAAAAAGACATCTGCAATCGAATGTTTATAGCAACACAATTCACAATTGCAAAGATGTGGAAATAACTCAAGTGCCCATCAATACATGAGTGGATTAATAAAATGTGATATATGTATACCATGGAGTTCTACTCAGCCACAAAAAAATGGTGATCTAGCACCTCTTGTATTATCCTGGATAGAGCTGGAGACCATTCTACTAAGTGAAGTATCCCAAGAATGGAAAAACAAACACCACATGTACTCACACCATCAAATTGATATTAACTGATCAACACTTAAGTACACATATAGTAATAACATTCATCGGGTGTCAGGCTGGTGGCGGGGCAGGGGAGGAGGGGACCTGTACAATTCATATGTGAGAAACATGCTAATTTATTTTTGGCATGTCACTATAATGAGTCAATTCTATTGACATTTGAGTTTTCACCGACACTTTGGTTCCATTAACATTCTTATGCTTCATGGAAGCTACCAGGCCTCTTGAAGCAATGCTTCCAAATAGCACGTATCCTAGAGATCATTTCCAGAAACTGTAGTCCCTCCAAAAAAGAAAAAGAAAAAACAAGGTTCTTTGATAAAATCAAAATATGCAAAGTATTTTAGGGCATATAAAAGTATTAAGCAAGCAAGAAAATAAATAATAGAGAAATAATTTGGTTGGAGGTAACATTTTGACATTTAAGTTTTCATATTGGTGGATTATACCTGATTTTCCATTAACTACTCAGAGTAATTTCTTAAGTTTTTTCTTTCTTAGTGTCTTTGTTAAATTGTTCTTCCCGTTGAATGGAATTTGCATGTTATTTTTGTTCTTTTTCAAGTATGACTGAATTCTATCTATTCTGTTGTTTAGAAAGCTTATAAAATTACATCTCACATATAATATGATTATGTTTTCTAATTCCTGCTTTTATATTTTTTTCTTCCTCCTTTTGTTCTTTTTGTTGCTTATTTTATTGTTTTTTAAACATTTTGAGTAGAACTCCTAAGTAAATTTATTTTCATTCTTTCTTCTTTATTAATAAAAGTGAACTAACCTCTAGATATAGCTTTAGATGCATTCCATAAACTGTAATGTATGGTATTTTTACTAGAGTTATTATCAAATAAAGACTACATTTCTGTCCTTATTCCTATTTTGAATCAAAATAATTTAGATGTATATGTGTGTCTGTGTGTGATTAGCATGTGTTTTCCAATCTGTACAGTTGCTTCAACTTTTAAAATTAATTTCTATTTTTATTGTCATAAAAGAATATAACATATATAGTTTCTCTTTGGGGAAGATTCATTAAGGTTCTATGTGTCCTTTTGTTTGTGGTTCCAGGCTTCTAGGGGGGAAATCCAGTAACTGTTTTCTGTAAACAAATTTATAGTGTAAAGAATAATTTTGAAGTACAGTCGTAGCTTACATGAAAGCAGAATGGAAACCTGGAAAGCAGATGCCATCTCAGGTACCATGGCTCAGAAATAGAGGAGAGAGAATCCAGGAATGGAAGGGGTAGAGCGGGGGAGAACCTGGCGGGCGAGGGGCAGACAGCAGGCCAGTTTGCCTGGCAGCACTGAGAGCTCAAATCCAGACAGAGAGGCAGTAACTATCCAGCTTAATGAAGACTTAAAGGTTGTCTAAGTCTAGTTAGGAAAGTGTGCTGCTGGGTAGTTGAAGACCTGAAGCTGTGGTTGGAAGTTTTGTTTGTATCCAAATGGGAAGTGAAATCATGGTAGGTCTCTGCCATGCATGCAATCATGTCCCCACAAAAAATATCATATCTTGAAGCCCTAAGCCCCAGTGTGACGATATTTGAGATAGGGCTGTTAAGGAGTTAGTTAAGATTATATGAGATCATAAGGGTAGGTTCTAATTTAATAGGACTGATGTCTTTATAAGAAGAGAAAGAGACACTAGGGATATGTGTGCAGAGAGAAGGACATATGAGGACACAGCAAGAAGGTGGCCTTCTGCAAGATAAGAAGAGAGGCCTTAGGAGATATGAGACCTGCCAACACCTTAATCTTGGACTTAACAGCCTTCAGAACTGTGAGAAAATAAATTTCTCTTGTTTAAGCCACCCAGTCTGTGGTGTTTTGTTACGGCAGCCCTAGCAAACTGATACAGTCTCCAAGTAGTTTAGTAAGTACTGAGCTGTGTTCCTTTTTAAAGGATCAGCTTTTTGGAGTTGGGTGGGTGGGCGTGGGGGAAGAATCAGCAAATATAAATAATTTTTTTATTCTCCACAAATATGTTTTTAAATTGCTATGTGGACACATTATGGAACATCTGTTTTGTTCACATTTTAATACTTGTCACCAGCAATGATTAAACTATGCCACACATGTGTAGTCATTTTTTCTTCTAGAGCCCATGCCATGGAAAATCGTGCTAACCAATCCCAGTAGCCTTTCAGAATGAGCTGAAGCTGGACCTCCAAATCCTTCTCAATGTAGCTTTGTAGGCAGCCACTATCAATTGATCAGAGTTGTCATGCAAGGTGGAACCTGTTGTCACCCCAGCAGTAGAGCCTCGAAACTTTAAAAAAGATACAACCCAAGACCCCAGCTCCATGAATATCCCTCATAATTTATATTCACATGTAAATGATATATTCAAATGATTCTTTCATGTTTTCAGTAGCAGTTAGATCTCTTTACCAGGCCATTTCCCAAAGAAACAAAGTTTACTACTTCTTCAGAGTTACTTTAAACTTGGTGAGAAATAGTCAAAACAACACAGCCACACCGAGTCGTGGATATTGGGCATTCCTCCTCACGTTGCATTTAACGGGTTTGCTCCTGCACAGCTGCTCTCTACAATGCAACAAAATGAGAACTTATACTTTAAAGCATAGGCTTTGGAAGCCAACAGCCCTAAGTTAGAGTCCCGGATCCCGCTTGTTAGTTGTGTGATGTGGACATGTTCCTGAATCTCTGAGCCTCAAATTCCTCATCTGAAAAATGGCAATGGAAATAGTGCCTCAAGTATGGGATTAGTACCGGGATCAGTGAGCACTAGATACCAATCTGACACACAGTTACCCAATATGTGATAGTGATACCATTAATGCACTTCTACTACGTAAGAAGAGCTATGTAATAATGACAGTAACGGAGAGGTGGCCCCGGTCCTGGTTAAGAGTGTGAACTCTGGGTCCAGTCTGGCTGGGTTGGAATTCCCACTGTGCCACTTACTACGTGACCCCTCTATGCCTCAGTTGCCCTTCTGTAAAATACGGCACTAATAGTGCCTCCCTTACTGGGTGCTGTGGATGTCAAGTGCGTTACTCTAAGCCCGCAGAGCAGTTCCTGGCCCATGGTGAGCAGCAAGGAGTTGTTGCTGCTTTCCTTGGACCCTCATGATTATGTGCAAGTAGGTAAAGCTACGAGTGGCAGTCCGTGAATGTCAGCCATCTGCTGCATAGCTTTCCCCTACAGAGAACCTGTGTTTACAGACTAGAAAAAAAAAAAATGTGTGTCTGAAGGACTAGCAGTGCTCTGTCATCTAGTCCTGAGCAAGTGAAAATCTTAGTGATGTAATCTGTTCAGTTACCCATTAATTACCTATCACTCAGGTAAAGCACACCTTTTCTCCGAGCGGCACATGCTCAGCCCTCACCACTGTGCTTGTGGCAAGTCCTCAAGCCGCTAGGCTTCACTTAACTGCTGCCTAAACAGCACAGAACCCAGAACCAGGGACTCCTGCCAAGCAGTCCCCAGACCCCGCGTATGGGAGGGCGTGGAAGCCAGTGTTTAAAAATGCTTTATGATGGCTCGTGTGTATGTTTGTGTAATATTCATCCAAACTGACATTTATCGTTCGATTCTTTGGGGTACTCCATTAATAACGAAAATTAGCAACTAACATTTTACTCAATTAAGAGGTGAAAAGATTACTTAGAAAAAGCTGTTTTCTCAAATATCAAGCTCCATGTGATTGACGCATATTTGCCTTTTAAGTTGCATTTTTGTAACTCATTTTATGCTCAGTATATGATTATCTTAGGACATGACTAACATTAATTAAAGAAAATTAAATTCAGCTGTAGATGGAGCAGTCCCTGGTAGGAATCTTGAATAAGGAAATAAAATGTTTCTGCCTTTTAAAAAGTCTATTGTTTTACTCCCCCATGAGAGCAAACGATGCAGCATCCATTCTGAGCACTTCCTTCCTAATAAACAGGGGCTTTAGAGAGTGTGAAGATATCTGCACAGCCCACGATGCTGAAGGCACGTCCCAGAATCTGTGTTCCTGATACGGTCACGCACAGAAAGCATCATCTCTCAAAGAGCTCCTCCCCATCTTTATTTTAAATCTTGTTCTTTATAAATTTATAAAGGATGACCTGGACATTGAAAAAGATATTACATTCCAATTAAAAATAATATTTTGGTAACTCTTTAATGTAGTCCTAGAAATGCATTTTAGGTTAGAAATATAAGCTATTTTCCTTCCTTAGGATATATTAGTTGCCTGTGGCTGCTGTACCACAACTTAGTAACTTAACAAACAAGCACATTTATTATCTTACAGTTCTGGAGGTCAGAAGTCTACAAGGGGTCTCACTTTTATCTGAAGATAAAAGTATCTTCAGGGCTACGTTTCTTCTGCAGGCCCAGCTTCCAGAGGCTGCCCATATTCCTTGGCCTGTGCCCCTTCCTTCTCCAAAGCCAGCAATGACCCATCGGGTCTTTCTCATTCTGCATCACTCAGACACTAACTCTTCTGCCTCCCTCTCCCACATTTAAAGACACTGTGATTATATCGCCCACCCAATTAATCCTGGATAATCTCCTTATTTTAAGGTCAGCTGATTAGAAATCTCAGTGCTATCTGCAACCTTAATTCCCACCTTGCATGAGAGGTAACATATTGACAGTTTCCTGCGATTCAGGTGTGAACATCTTTGGGAGGGGCCGTTATTCTGCCTGCCATAGGGGGAAAAATTAATACAATTGACCCTTGAACCATAAAGATTTGAACTGTTCGGGTCCACTGATATGCATATTTCAATAATATGTAGGAAATTTTTTTGGAGATTTGTAACAACTGGAAAAAACTTACAGATGAACCTTGTAGCCTAGAATATCAAAAATTAAGAAAAAGATATGAATGCATAAAATGTATGTAGATACTAGTCTATTTTATTATTTACTACCATAAAATATACACAAATCTATTATAAAAAGTTAAAATTTATGAAAACTTACACACACACAGACTATACATGGTGCCATTTGCAGTCAAAAGAAATGTAAACAAGGATAAAGATGCAGTATTAAACTGTAACTGCATAAAATTAATTGCAGCACATACTGTACTTCTGTAATAATTTCATAGCCACCTCCTGTTGCTATTGCAATGAGCTCAAATGTTACGCATATCCACTTAAAACTCCCTGCGACGCTAATCATCTCTACGTGAGCAGTTCATCTCTCCTGTAAATTGCATATTGCAGTAAAAAGTGATCTCTCGCGGTTCTTGCATGTTTTTCTTTGTGTTTGGTAGAGTACCATAAAGTTTTAGTAACACCATGGGACCCATATGAAGTACCACTAGTGATGCTGGAAGTGCTCACAAGAAACGGAGAAAAGTCATGACATTACAGGAAGAAGCTGAATCGCTGAATGTGTACCGTAGGTAGAGGTCTGCAGCCGCAGTTGCCCACATTTCAGACAGATGGTCCCTCTTGTAAACATGTGACATAAACTTACGGTATCAATAAATGCAGTACAGCATTGTAAATGTATTTTCTCTTAAGACTATTTTGATGACATTTTCATTTTTCTAGCATTATTGTAAGAATAAAGTAGGTAATACATATAACATACAAAATACGCATTAATCAACTGTTTATGTTATCAGTAAGGCTTCCGGTCAACAGTAGGCTATCAGTAGTTAAGTTTTGTATCAGTAGTTAAGTTACACAAGCGTGGGCAACCCTAACTCCCATGTTGTTCAGACGTCAACTGTGTTTAGCCTGTGCCTTGTCCATTAGACATCCTTAGTCAAATAGTGTAGCACTGAGTGGATAACTGGGATCCTTGCCCTGTCTGTCACCTCTATGGGAACAAGACACTTGGTCTTACGTTCACTCAACCTTCTCATTCCTACCCTGAGGATGACTAGGAAGATCGCATGGGGTCCAAAAAGGATGAGTTAAAGCTTCACTGCAATTTGTTTCTAACAATTCTTTTATCATTATTGTTCTAGGAAGAAAAAATGAAAATGCCTGTAAAGGAGCTCCTAAAACCTGTACTCTACTGGAAAAGTTCCCCGAGACTACAGGATGCAGAAGAGGACAGGTACCAAGAGTCCCAGTGCTGGGGAGAACACAATGACTTGTTAGGAATAAGGATGTGCTGACCTTTTCAAAGAAATGCTTATTTCATTTGGCTGGATGAACGCCTCTTTTATCACTCCCTTTTTAATAAACCATAATTTTATGTAGTTGACGTCAGAATTGAGGGTGGAAAATGTTCAGTGTTTATCACTTTGCAGAAAATGTTGAGTGTTTATTTTTAGTTTCTTCACAAAGAAATAAAATGTGAATACAATTTGGAGTCTTATAAAGGCTCTAATCCAAATTGACAGTAATTTTGTACTGTCACTTTAATTTAGCAATTCCTCCACATTTGGATAAATGGCTGAACAGAGTGTTGTGTTTTCTACGCAGATCAAATATTCCATCATGCACCCTGGAACTCATGTGTGGCCTCACACGGGACCCACAAACTGCAGGCTTCGAATGCACCTGGGCTTGGTGATTCCCAAGGAAGGCTGCAAGATCCGATGTGCCAACGAGACCAAGTATGTTTCCTCCTTCCTCTCTCTTGTCTGTCACCTCTGAGGATGGGTCTTCATTACAACGAAGCTACATTCAGTTGCATTATTTCTCTTCCTCTGTAGCTGAAGTGGACTGGAACAGGGTGATATTAATCCTCACTCTTTAGTCTATATCCCTTCTTTGTGCTTTGTCTGGAGATACTGCCCAGTCCTAGGGCCGTCCTCCTCTCCCCAGTCCTCCTCTCCCCAGAGCCCTCATCTGGTTGAGGAGCCTTCTTGCTTCTCTCTATAGGTAGACTAGACAGATTTGCATTCAGAGTCAGCCAACATGTATTGAGCCCTACACATTAGGCATCGTGCTTGTTGCTATACAATTTGCATTATTTATAAATACAAGAAGTCCCTCTTCCTGAAAAAACACCCCATGATATTGACATTTTGCTCTAGAGGAGACAGCATGGTGCAACGGAAGCCAGCTGCCTTTTTCAAATCCCAGCTCTGCCGCCTAATCCTGTGTAACCTTAGCCGGTTACTTAATCCCTTTGAGCCTCAGCCTCCTTGCTTAGGAAACTGGCAGTGCTAATACCTACTTTGCCGGGTGGTTGTATGGATTAAATGGAATAATGCCTCCAGGCCACTTAGTCCATGTTCTAGCATCAGCAGGAACGTGGTGAATGTGAGATCTCCCTCTCCTGCCCCTGCCTCTTCCTTTCCTACTTACGACAGGTTTATTCATGACCTTGTGAACAAGCTACAGTTGCTCTGGCTCCTGTACCTGTAATACTGATACTCCCTTCCCCTGGAACACCTGTCTTTTCACCTATCCAAGATAAACCTATTACTAAGATCCAACTTAGTTTCATAAAAATGGAACTTCACTTCTGACTTCTTAGAATGTGTATAATGTATATCCTCAATAATCCTGTTTCTATCTCCTATTGCCTTTTATTCAATAATATATGTTAGCCTTAGCTGCACAGTGAGCTGTATGTAAGCTCCTAGAGATCGGAAACCAAATTGTTACCTTCTTACGCATTTCTCACTGTCCTTAGCAGAGGTCTGAGTGGAGGCTGAGTGTTCAAGGGTCTGTAGAGTAGTTCATTTGGGTCTTGGCAGACACTTGCCCTGGTCACAGCGCAGCAGCACGTGGTGCTGTGGGAAATTCAGAGATAGATCAGATGTGGCCTTGTTCTGCCAGACATGACTAGTCAGAAAGATAATACAAGATACCACGTGAGTCATCAGAGAGGCGCAGGTAAAAATGCTACAGATGGGTTGGTGAGGAGGGACCTTGCTTGCAGTTGAGGTTGGGGAATCTTGACAGTCACAGTTTTTAAAGACAAGAAGGATTGGGACGTTGAAAGCTGGAGAAGTACATTCTGGAACAGCATCTCTTAAAGGCACAGAGGCCAAAAATTATAGGCCACATAGGAGGGCTATGGAATGATTCAGCAACAACAGTGTGCGGTACATAAAGAACAAGGTGGGAAAGTGAAAGTATTTTGGAAGCTAAATCACAGAAGGCTTTGAAT
The DNA here is from genome assembly GCA_008086735.1 of Cheirogaleus medius. Classification (NCBI taxonomy): domain Eukaryota; kingdom Metazoa; phylum Chordata; class Mammalia; order Primates; family Cheirogaleidae; genus Cheirogaleus; species Cheirogaleus medius. The sequence goes on along the minus strand of VBSM01001124.1, from coordinate 12,125,219 downwards.
ACCAAATTAGTGGGATCAGACCTTTGTTAGGAAGTTATTGTGGAAGCCGTGGTGAATGCTATGGGGGGAATGGGCTGACAGCAGCCCACCAAAAAGATAAGAAGGGCTGGAACTGGGGTGCTGGAAAGAAATGGAGAGTAAAGCGCGGTGCAAGAGGAGCTGTGAAGATGACCCAGGTGAACCTTGAGTGTATGATACAGGGACCGGAGTCCAAGGTGACGCTGCAGTTTCAGTCTTTGATCATCCGGACGATGGTGATGCTTTAGCAAATGTCAGGAATTGGGGAGTCGTGAGGCAAGTTCAAGGAAAGGAGAGTGAATTCAGTGCTTGTAAATATTTAATTGCTGTTGGACACAGTCATAGAAATATCCAGGAGGCAGCTAGAAATAGAGGTCTGGCAGGGGTGAGGGGAGAAGTGAAGTCTAGAGATAAAGATTTGAGAGTTAGGCTTAGCAAGAGGTTCTAGAGGAAGCTTGGGAGACAACAGAAATGAAGAGAGTCCTTGGAAACATCTCCATTTAGAAGGCGAAGGAGAAAGGAGAACCAAGGAGAGGGGGCAGGGAAGGGCAGAGTTGGCCAGACCAGGAGGAGGAGTCAGGGATGGCTGAACAGGTGGAACTTTATCCCGAGGTGGAGTGAATCTTGTCAAACCATTAGGGACTCAGTTTGGGTCTGCAGAGACCAAAGGGAAGAGGGGCCGGGACGTGGTGTGGGGCCCAGGGAGTTCAGAGAGGACATGGGAGAATGTGGGAGGAGACAGAGAGGGACAAGGCCAAGTCCTCAGGGATGAAATGAGAGCGTGAGGCAGGGAAGGCGCAGGAGAGCAGCAGGCCTCCTTCCTGAGTGCTGCTCAGGATTTTAGGACTGACTGCTCCATCCACTCGCTCACTCACCCTCTCCCCCTCCTCCCACCTTCCTTTCTCATTCTTCTGTCCTCTATTTTGCTTGTAGATACTTGGAGCAAAATCACTAAATAAAAATCCACTTGGGCACCTTGAGAGGGAAAGGTATGGAACTAATCCTAGTCTTCAGTGACCTGAGTCAGAAAGAGAAAGCCCAGGTTGGAAGAATGGGTGTGGCAGTCAGGAAGGGGGAGCAAGTGGATGGTGCCAGGGGGCTTAAGAAGAAGTCAGGGGGCACTCAAAATGCGTGCTGGGTGTGGTGGCACAGACCTGTAGTCTCAGCCACTCTGGAGGCTGAGGCAGGAGGATTGCGTGAGCACAGAAGTTCGAGGCTGTAGTGTGCCACAGTGGTGCCTGTGAATAGCCACTGCACTCCAGCCTGGACGACAAACATAGCAAGAGCCCCTCTCTAAAAAACAAAGAAAATTAAATGCAGGAGAGATGCTGGAAGACCTGCCTCAGGGGCACATCTGTAGGTGCATTTTTCACCCCAGACTCCCAGACGTGCCTTGTGACCATGCCTGACCAAGAAACAACTGCCAGCCCCTCCCCTGAAGTTTATATGAAGTTTATAAGACAGTCAGGTTAACCGTCTTCACCTACCCGTGGCAGCGAAGGGCTAGAAGGCCTACTGTGCTGCTCACTCTGAGGGGGATCTTGAATAAGAACATTAACTTGGCAGCCCCTGAGTTTCTGCTGAGCTAAAATACAATGTACTTGGCGTAACAGTAAGGAGCTGCTGATAACAATAATTTGTAGACGGTGTGTTTTGCAAATTCACAGTGATTATTAAAAAGTGCTTGCCGCCCACCTGCCTGTTACTGGGCCAGGGAGACTGAGATGCTTCCCATCCTCTCCTCCCTGACGAGCCAGGGAGTGCCAGAGCCCTTCATCATCGTGAATGCCATCAGCAGTCCTGCTCTGCGTCCCTCTAACTGTTCTCGCTTTATGTCACGTTACATTCTCATCCTTAATAATTCTTGACTCGAGGGTGATTGAGTCAGGCTTAGTACTTCATTACAAAAACAGAGATATGGGTCAGTGAAAATAAAGTGCTATGTAATGCTTATAGTGAAAGTAGCTAGGTATCTGAATAGGAGACAGCTTAGAAACTCTGAGCATGGAAAGAGTGTGATATGAAATCTGGCAGTTCCGTGCTGTGGCCGTGGAAGTACTATTGGCATGGGAAGAGAAACACACATACCAAGAAATCAGGTTTCCTTGTGCTCAGCCACAGGAAGCAATTTTTCAGTGTCTCAACTTCCAAAAGAGTAGGTTACCTGTAGCATTTATGCATTACAGTTCTCAGGTATTAATAATCAGATTGCTATTTCCCCAGAGCTGTAAGATCCCGCCTGTGTATGTGCTGGTTAAATATTCCGTCACTGCAGAGCATGGCATGGTGCCCTGGCGGTGATGAGCTGCCAGGTATGCAGCCTGTGTCACTACAAATAAATGATCATCTCAAATTAATAAATGCCTTCCAGTCACAAAACTCATATATACCCCTTGCACGTAATTTGTATAAAACGGAAAAGCACAATTAAAAGGTGTTATTTTTTATCCCAATACCCAGAGATATTGCCCAGATGCTTCTCAATGCCTTTATAGGTATATTCATGATGATGATGATGATGGTGACGATAGTAATAATATATATTGTTCCAAAAATACAGTGTGCCAAACACAGTTCTCTATATACATTAACTCATTAATCCTCACGACAATCTTATGTAATGAGGATTATTAAAATCCCTATTTACACCTGAGGAGACTGAGGCATGAAGATGATAAGCAACGTGCCCAAGGTAGGTATTTGCATTAGTGTCCTGGGGCCGCGACAACAAATCGCCACAAACTGAGTGACTTAAAACAACAGAGAGTTATTCTCTGACGGTTTGGGTGGCCAAAGCCTAAAATCGAGGTGTTGGCAGGTTGGTTCATTCTGGAGGCTGTGAGGGAAAACCTGTTCCTCTGTCCCAGCTTTTGGCGACCGCTGGCAGTCCTCGGTGTTTCGTAGACACTTCCCTCCAGCCTCTGCCTCTGTGCTCACATCACTTCTTTCTGTGTTGTCTTCTCTTTTATAAAGATACTTATCATTGGATTTGGGGCTTGTCCTAATCCAGCATGATCTCATCTCAAGATCCTTAACTTAATTACATCTGCAAAAATCCTTTTTCCAAGTCAGGTTCCATTCACCGGTTCCTAGTGGGTATTATCTTTTTTGGGGAGGGTGGGGATGTTCAGCCCACTGCAATATTAGAATCAGGGTTTGGTCCTAGGCATTCTGGCTTGAAAGTCTGTGCTCCTAGCCTTCCTTGGGCTTTTTGGATTTTGTTGTTTACAAAATTAGGATCATGCTATACTTTACAAAGTAATCAATTTCAATGCTGATTTTTGTTTCCAGACAACTTGGTAACAGGTAGAGAAAGTAGCTGAGGAGTCTCCATTTCTGGGCCTTTTGTTTGTATCACCCCAGTCAGGCTGTGCTTTGTGGTTTGTAAGATGAGCTCATTAGCAATTTTGATCCAGAGCTGAAGAAACTTGTGTCAGTGGATAAACACACCCCCGGCAAGTGGGAATGAATTGTTATCGTCTTGGAGTGGCTGAGTTGTGTGAGCTTTGGATGATTCTAGAGAGAAATTCATTCTTCCGAGTCTTCAAGAGGGCCTTCCAAAATATGCAGGTACCGTGCTAAGAGAATGAGCAGCGACCTTGAAGCTCTCCTGCAGACTCAGCGTGATTGCCTGCAAATCCCCAGCCTGAAATGTTGAACGAGACTGATAGGTCGTCAGGAAAAGTACACATTGGCATTAGTGTCCCTTAGCAGCAGACTGAAGAAATGAATTGGCAATCAGTCATTTAATCCCTCTCTATATTGCTATAGAAATAATGGCCTTTCTCAACATACGTCAGGTGTTTTATAACATACATTTTCATGAATCTCTCAAAGTTCCAATTAGGAAGACTATGTGAAAGTCATGCTAAAATATTAATAGTGAGAGAGAGAGACTTCATTTTTTAATCTACCATGAGTTGTTTGTAGACATTATTTGTTTTGTTTTGTTTTCTTAAGGTGTCCAAGAAGATAAAGTAAGTCTTAAAATTTTTGAATCACATTATAGAAGCTGTGAATTACTGATTCATTTAGAACCAAATGTTTCACCCCTTCTTCTATTTCTTCTTTTTTATTTTCTGGCTACTTTTCCTGAAACCATAGATCTTCTGTTCCACAAAATTAACCCACCTCCCATCTGCATCGTGATGTGACCTTATCCACAGGTCACCACTGAAGCCTGCTCATCTGGGACTGGAGAATGAAAAGGGCATTTTTTAACTAGACAGGGTGTTTCCTGAAGGTTTGTTTGTTATTCAATAGTAACATTTTGTCTTCTTTCTTCATTTTAGCAACTTGGTGAATCAAACACATCAGTGAAGTGTCTTGACCCCTGTCCTGTCTGACACGGGTGTGTTTATAGCTCTTCCTACACCCAGTTGCATAGGATGTGCACACATACATTTCTACACCTTCACAGGGAAAATAGATTGTGTTCCAAGCATTTGAACTAATTGTTGGGGAGTTGGGATCCATTTTTCTATGGCAATAGTCAGTGATGTGGAGGCTCCTAGGGCAGCCTGCAGAAGCTTTTTAAGTAATGATCTCTATTAACAGGGCTCTAGAACCAGTGACTATTTATTGCATAATAATGTTTCTATGGAAAAAATGCATCCTGAGTTTTTACTTCAGATGTTAGCATTATGTGTCTTCTTAAAAGCAGATTAATAGCGCTGAAGTCACATGACCTGTGTTCAAATCCTGGCTTTCCCCTCTTACTTTAAGACCTACTAAGTAACTTTAGACAATTGCATAACCTCACTAAGCCTCCATTCCCTCATCTGTAAAATGGGAAGTATAAAAGTATGTCTTTGTGTGGTTTTGAGTATTAAAGTAATCCATATGTATTCACTCAGAGCTGTATTTACAAAGTGCTATATGGAAAATGCATTTAGTATATTTGAGCTTTTATTATCCCTTTATCTGATTGCTGCAGAAATGGGACTTCTGTCCTTTATGTTCCAGGGAGTGAGACCAAGCACGCTTTCAGCACTGGAGGTAGTTCTTGCAATAGGCACTTCAGGGTGTGTAGGGCCAGAGCAGGTAAAGGATGGCACAGAGGGGGTCTGTGAGTTGATAGGCCTGGGGCTGCCAGGGACCCTGGAAGGGAAGCAGGACAAGAGTACAGCAGATAGCTGCCCCCACTCACGTCCCTCCTTTACCTCCCCATCCCCCCACCCTGGAGCTAGAGATACTGGTGGGGCAGGGATGGCGTCCCCTCTCTGTAGCCCTGTGAGTGTTCCTCTCCTTCTTTCCTTTCTTTTTCTTCCTTCCTCAGCATCCTCATCTGTGTTCCAGATCCCTCTACTGCTGGTGACCCAGGGCCAAGAGGAGAAAGTCAGAAGCTGTCTGTGTGCACTGGGACGGGGGAGAGAGGATAATGCAGGTTTACATCTCCCTTGCAGCATGTGCCATGCCAGGGTTTCCAGTGGAGTCAGAACTGGGGAATTTCAATAGACCAGAACCAATAGAGCTGTGTTAAGTACCCTTATTCCTGAGCTCTCTAACCCTTCCCTGCATTCCACTCAGCCTGTTTCAGTGCCTTGCAGGCTGCCTCAGCATAGCGTCTGCAGGCGCTAGGAATGTCCCTAGGACCGTGGTCTTTAGCTGGAGTGTTGGGCTGTAACGAAACGTGCCTAGTGGCTTTCTGCTTCTACCACTGAATCCCAGTATCACTGCAGACATCTGAACTTGCTTCCATGTTATTCTTTCGCATGAAAATGACAACCGTGTCCTTTGCCTACCTCAAAAGGTTTTAGCAACGATGGCTGAGATAATCATCTGTAAAATGTTTAGGTAGAAGACTCTATATGCACCTAGTATCATTACTTAGCCTTATTAATATTGATGGTAATTCTATGGCAAAATTATAGTTATTAATTGTGTGCTGCCGCCATTATATCATTATCATTAATTATAATTATAAGAATTTGAGAAATTGAGAGATTGCATAATATTGCTTTATCTTGTGACCAGATATCCTTGTATCTTTTGGCAAACCGAGGAGAGGCTTTCTTCTCTTAGTGGTAATAAATTCTAACAGGAAGCCCAAGTGCCTGTTGGGGACAGACAGCAGCCCCCATCCCCCCATCCTGCTCCTCTGGGTCCTAGGAGAAGGTCTGTGGCAGCACCTCCAGGTGGACCCCTTTCAAAGGCCACTGTGAAGATGTTTTCTCCAGAGAACTGTTTCTGTGTCATAATTTGAGTGTAACTTAATCATATTTGATGAAGCTTTGCTCACAAAGCAAGTGGCCTGAAAATGATTTCTTTGCATTCTAATGAGAATCTTTGGTTTTCATTCAGAAGAGATCTAAAGACCTTTGGCGTCTTTTTGCTCTGTCTCTTTTTGTAGCATAACACTCATCCTTTCCCAGGCAGGAGAGAGATCTCTGGCTAAACCCCGAGTCACTTCAGTCTGGACATGGTTTGGATGAGGTTTTATTGTTCTTCCCTTTTCCCCTTTGAGATTAAGGGTGAATGTACTTTTAGTCATTCTATCTCTGATAACTAATTGAAAAGCACCATTTTTTTAAGTATTAGGAAGAATCTATATTAAAGAACCTACATTAATTAATTGAGTACTTTGCTATTTTCTGAGAAAATGTATGAAAGAAGATGGAAGGACAAATAAGAAGTCTAATAGGCTACACTTACCCATAGAGTTTTATCATCCTAAAAATAAAAACAAAAAGCCACTTAGCAATCTTTTGGAATACCTTCCAGATTTCTTGTTTAAGAAACTGGTTAAATAATGGTTTACACCGATTCATATTTGACTTAATATATCTGAACAGCCACAAGCCTGTGGTTCTTAAATTCTACTCTTATATGCACTCTTGTTCCCTGAGTGACTAGTGTGTTCCAATGCTAATAACTTTTCCCAATTCACAGGGAATTTAAATTAATGAATGAATGCTTGAGGCTTTTCTCCCGTAAAATGTTCCTAAATATTTGGCTTTGTTATACCTGTCAGAATCTAGTGAAAAAAATGTTATTTTGTGCAGCCTAGAATTTTCCATTTAGTTATTTTAATTACTTCCAGTATTTTAAGTATCTTCTAGATTCCCTGACACCCAAAAAACTTTGAGAATCACTTGTCATTACTGTACAAAGTGTATTTCATAGGTTCTCTCGAGGTTTTTAATATCTCATCCCTCCTTGGAAGTTTTCAGTTTTCTCAAATGAAGGCAGATTTCATAAGGAATGATGCCAAGGTGATTTTTGGTAACATATGACTTCCCAAAATTTCACCTCTGTCTTTATCTTTCCCCGTTTTTCTTATATTTTTCTTCACTCTCTGTTTTATAGTCTCTATCATTAACCGAATAGCCACTGTGTGCCAACCATACACTTAACCCTCACCTCAGCTATGCCAATGAAGATGCAAGGTCTACAAAGTAACTCACCCCACAAGTATCAAACACCAGGGACAAGAGGCCTCCTTTCAAAGACCATGACTTTTCCATTGAGCCAGACTGCTTCTCTCGCTCTGTCTCCTCTACCACAGGCTCTCCCCTGCCTTGCCCTTTCTTCCTGTTATTTAATTGTGGTAAGAAACATGTAATATAAAACTTCCCATCTCATGTATTTTTGAGTGTACCATTCAGTGGCATTAAGTACATTCATATTATACAACCATCACCATCATCCATCTTCAGAACTCTTTCATCTGGTAAAATTGAAACTCTGTACCCATTAAACAGTAACTCCCCATACCCCTCCTCCACCCAGCCCCTGAAAACCACCTTCTCCTTTCTGTCTCTGTGAATCTGACTACTCCAGGGACCTCATGTGAGTGAAATCATATAGTATTTGTCTTTTTGTCTGGCTTTTTTCACTTGGCCTAATGTCCTCAGGGTTCATCCAGGTTGTAGCATGTGTCAGAATTTCCTTCCTTAAAAAAGGCTGAATAATAGTCCATTGTGTGTATATGCCACGTTTTGTTCATTCATGCCTCTGCTGATGTACACTGGGTTGCTTCCCCTTTCAGCTGCTGCGAATAGTGCTGCTGTGCACATGGTGTCCTCCCCTTCCTTTTAAATGCTCTCCCCCTCCTCCTTGCACCTGTTGACGGACATCGCTCAATCCCACTGACAACACTGAGACCTAGAAAATGACAGCCTAACTGTATAGGCTGTGGATCACTTCATTCCCTTTTCTCATCAGCATTTTACTTTTTTCTTTTCTTGGCTTTGCTTTTCTTTTCAAGTTGGGTTTTGCATGGTAACGAATGCATATTCTGTCAGTTGCTTGCGAGTCCATATATTTCAGTCCTTTGCTCTCCTTGGATGGAACTCTTTAAACCTTCAGAGGAATCGTATCAAAGAGCCCAGCAATACATGATTGTTGAATGCAAGACATTAGACTAGGTGTCTGAGAACAGCACACAAGGTGGGGGCCAGGAGGGTAGCAGGAGTGGATGTTCGGTTTCCAACTTTAGTGAACATTTAACTTGCAAATATTGATTACCTTGTCAGTTAGTTTAAATAACTTGGAAATTTTATTGTCAGATTGATTCAATATGTCAGTATTTCCCACTGGGATGATTTGGCACACACACCCCCCCACATCCCCCACTTTTGGCAAAGACTAGAGACACTTCTGGTTGTCGCAGCTGACGTGGAGGGTGCTACTGCTGTCTGGTGAGTGGAGCCCAGGGATGCCACTAGGCATCTCACAGTGCACAGAGCAGCCCCACCGCGAAGAATGATCCGGCCCAGATGTCAGTAGTGCCAAGGTTGAGAAGCCCTACTCACGCTGATTAATCATCTAGTACAGAACATAAAAAGACACCAAGAATTTTCCCAAGGAAAAACATCTTTATGATAATATGGTAACTTGAAATCAAGCTAGCATTTCCCTTGCTATAATTGCAATTATTTGCTAATCCAGAATATAAAATTTCAAATGATTAAGTGGAATTTTAGTATCTAAAGAAAATTTCCTAGTAAAAATTTTAGTTTAAAAACAACATTTAATATATTGGCAATTAATATCTTTTAAAAAGAAGAAATCATTGGCATGGCTCATAAACCTCCTTTGGATTTGAAAAGCATCGTGTAACTGCCTCCTGCATATTTCTCTCTGGATTGTTTTGTTTAGCCTAAAACTATATTTAGATCTTAGTCTCTATACAAATCTCTTATGAGGGGGTGCTGGAGGCTCTAAAGGGTGTTTTACAGCATTGATTTAAAATATTCCATGGATAACCCACTTGCATAGCAGATGACACTAAAAATATAAACAAAATTCATTCCCAATCTGCCCATTTTCCTCAGCCAGAATACTAGCTAGGAAACACCTAATTTAGTTATTCGCTTTCTGGTCACTGGATTTAAGTAAAGACTCCTTTATTCCATAAAATAGGACTTGAACAAATGGAATGAGCTGAAAAGACAATGTTTGGAGATGTGCAGACCCCAGGCCAGGGTTCCTGAGAGATGAGACCCAATCACCACCCACAGGTCTAAAGCAGTCTATAAGGGGCTGGGGAGGGCAGCCGTGGAGTCATTGACCAGGAAGTCGGCCTGTGTGAGAGCCCCCAGGGCGTGTGTTTGAATGTTTGCCTGGTCCAAGCCTCTCTTAGGGTTGGATGGAGAATAATTTCAGGGCATATAATAAAGTCAGCACACCCTTATCACCAGTCTCCTGCCCTCTGTGCATCTTCAATGCTAAGCAATGAAAATTGATGTTCATAATAAGAATCTTGAAATTCTTTCTTAACCATCAAGGGAAAAATAAATTTGGGCTTAGTGTTCTGGTTATCTGGTTAATATCTCAAAGGTTATCATAAAAGGTATTTCCTGCACGTGGACAGGAGTTGATCCTCAGGCACCTGAATCACCCAAAGCTGTACTCAGGAATCCATGTCTTTCTGTTGCAGGACCTGGGAGGAAGGCAAGGTGCTCATCTTTGATGACTCCTTTGAGCACGAGGTGTGGCAGGACGCTTCATCTTTCCGGCTTATATTCATCGTGGATGTGTGGCACCCAGAGCTGACACCCCAGCAGAGACGCAGTCTTCCTGCAATTTAACAGGGAATTCATGCAAGCTTGGAGCACTGGAGAGAGGCTGCCTTTCTGGCTCCATCTCCTTGGGTGTGAGGATACAAGTTCAAACACCAAGGCTTTTCATTTCTTTGACTTGCAGCCTGAAAAACTCTAAGCCTCCTCCTAGGGTTAGAAGACACTAAAGGGAATATTTGCATTACCGCAATTCATTTAGAAAACACCCTGCTGTGTTTCATCCCATGACAGCACTGGTCTTATGCTCCTATTTAAGGTGAACATTTGATAGCTTCTACCTTGCCAGCCAAAGATATTTTTTGACATAGAATAGGTCTAAATCAGTGTACAATGAGAATATATGTAGAAACTGTGAATGGATTGCTTTAGTTTGTAATTTTTGTAACTGTCTATGCAGTTATATTTTTCTAGGGTAGCTAGACTAGTCTGTCATCATGTACCACTACTTCTTTGTTGATTTTAATGACAAGCTGTGTAAATGCTTTACCTCTTGCTATTTAATGGTAATATTCCTGGTGAACTCAGACTTCCCTCTTTTAATTCTTTTTAGTAAAAGACACTCATGAAAAAAGCAATTTTATTTTCCTAATACAAAAAAGGAAGACATCATCATGCCAATGTCTATGAACTGTCCTGATCCCTACCCTTGAGTCTGTTTGCTTTTTTGTCTTCATTAAGATCAAGATGCTTAATTTCTCCTCTCACTATGCTAATAGTGGAGATATTGTCAAAATCTTATTTCTCTCTAAAAGGAAATTTTTACACTAAAAAAAGGCAATGAATCATTTTATATTAAGTTATAAAAATACCACATGTAAAATGCAGAGAATTAGGGCTTGGGGGGGAAAGTCAAATTTATGGAAGTAAAAATTTTCTCCCAGGATTAGGTGGACTGGTAGCCACTAGGGTGTCTGACTCCTGGCCACTTTGCCATCTATGAGACAGAGCCTGGGAATCCAAAGTGCCCTTCCCTATGGTGGATCCATGTGAGTGACAGGAAGGCAACCCCTCTGGCCCTAATATTGTGATTCTTACCACAATACTATAGAAATATTAAGGACGGCAGAATAGAAGTTCATCAAGAATGCTAGGATCTTTGTAGAGAAGTCGAGATTGCTTTCCTCTTCAAGAGAGTTTGGAAGACTCTTCCATCTCTCTGGCTTAAGAAACTTCTGCGATTTAAACCTCACTTTGAAATAACAATTATTATCCATATTTAATGTTAATATTACCCATGACATAGAAATAACACTTGAAAAATGGTCTTGTCTACTCATTCCAAAGGTGATCGAGTCATTAATTTAGTAAGTATTAATGCATTAGATATTGTATTTTTTAAACCAAAGCTAACTAAAAATGTTAGCTGTGAGAATGTCATGATATTCATGCACTGAATTCTAAGCCAATATGAACAAAAATGCTACAGAAATGGCACATAGGTCACCACATTTCATTCATAGGTAGAAAAAACTTGTGCTTTCTTTTCGATCTAAAAACAAAGGAGGAGGTTTTCTTCACCTCATTTTAGAAACCGTTCTTCAAAATTGAAATTGGCCCTTTTTGCTTGTCCTTAAGGACATTAGCTTTCATTAGAAGAATTTGCAAAATATTTGTCCTGTTCTTTCCATTTTGCTATGTGCTCAAAAATCCCACTAAATCAGATGAAGAGGCATGGGAGGAAAAATACCAAAGTTAATTACCAAAGTTCAGAAGAGAAGGCAAACTCTTGAAAAATAAAAGTTATTATATCCTTCAGTATTTATTGAACAGAGGAAATGACTGACAAAGGGCAATACAATTCAATGCTCATGTAGGAACATTTGCGTCACTTACTGAATTTGGTTCTTATATGTATATTGCATATACATAAAGAAATTCATACTCTAAGTTGTCATTGTTGAACCATCATCTTACATTCATGTAATGAAATTATGGAATAGAGTAAAAACTAGCTCTTAGTGAATATGATATGGTATTTAAAATCGGGCCACTACAGTAGGATTCTAAGTATTGCCAATTAAAAAGCTAGAAGTTATTATTAATTACTGTGACAAAGTGTTGGCAATAATTGACTCCAATAACATTGTAAATACTTGGATCCCACAACTATTTTATAAACCCAAGCAATAAAATGGATTTTCTGGTTCTCTTTAATTCTTTATTCTCTTACCTATGTCTTGGTCCATAAGAAAAGTGTTTCAGTCACTGCATTGGCAGAATTATTTCAGTGTTGTTATTTTGTGATTTGAAATGTCTACACAAAATGAATTGGCTTTATTTATACTGTGATGCAATTATTTGAGCAATATTTTTAATTCTATTTCAATTTTATTTCTCCAAGGGTGTAATATAAAAATTACTTCTGTTATTATTCTCTACCAGTAGGAAAAAAAATTAAAACATTAGATCCATTGAGAAAGAGATATAATAAATGGCTAAGACTAGTAATAATATCTATCCAGGGTGATTAGGGCCAGTTGAATCACCTCTTTCCTTTGAATAATTCAGCTAACAAATTAACCCTCCCAAATACTGGAAATGTAAAGTCATATTTTACTGGCCATTATCAACTAAAATATTTTTTATTTGACGTTGAGCACCAGCTGGTCATACTAATAAATGCCCCATGTCATGCACATGGCTGGGCAAATAAGAGACATCTAAAAATATGCACTGGTCTTGGGAAACAGGGCACAAGTAAGGGTATCATATCCTGTGATATCTGTTTATTTTATAACTGACTTCTTAGTTGGGGACTCCATTTCTAAGGAGAATAGATAAAGAAATAAAATTATCTTTGGCATTTCATCCTGCATTTCTAGTCTTCTTTTATTTCGGTACTTGCATATCTAGTCATCCTTTTGGGTCTTCCCCCATGATTGAGTGTTTACTGTCTCACCAGCAGCCATGCTCTTTCTCTATACCTTTAATGGTTTCAAGGCGGGGAGGTGGGCAGGGAGGGTTAAGTGGTTCAGTGGCACTTTTCTTTGCTGTAGTGACCCAAGTGAGGCAACTTGAATGGATTCATTAATCACTGACATGTGTTTTTGATGAGATGTCTCTGCTCTGCAGACACACACTGTGTACTAATGGGTTCTCAGGCTGCCTGTGGGAACTCATGTTGCTAAGATGAACTCATCATATATCAAATTGTATGTGTCTTCTCTTAAGGTCATGATAGTCAGCTGATGGTCTCACACAAGATGTGATGTCAGACTCGTTTTTTGCAGGATATCAAAATAAGCAAATTCTATAAATAGCCAGACCTATGAGAACATGCTCTTAGGCTGAACAATTTGATGCTGGTGATGAGGTCAAAGAAAATAATTCAATAGGAATGGATATTACTGGAGATACTATTGTCTCAGGGCTTTGCACTACATTAAACTTGACAGTTGTGTCTGCACAGTTTAACTCTGATGTATTCACTTGGAAATGCACTTAATCTTAATTTTCAAAAACTGAAGAGGGTCCCTGTGTATGACCTCAGAAAAATCCTTGCCCTAATGCAGTATGTGCATCAATTTTAGTTTTTCATTTTTTCCAGTTCATTTAATACCATAAATATGGAGGGAGGGAGAATCTTTTTTACATAAATGCCTTGCATCATCCTCCAGTCCCCTCACTTGAAAAGAAAGTATCTCTGAAGTCTTTGTCCAACTCTGGCTGCTCAGACTGATGGCTGATGACAGTCATTGCTGGGGTCGGGTGTGGAGGACCTGGTGTCAAGCGGAACACACGTGTCTGTGTGGGTCAGTTGCACATGTGCTTCCTGGGTGGCTGATACCACTGAAGGCCGGTGTGCAGGAGCATTGGGGTGACTCAGAGTTCAGTCCAGAGCCAGGAGTGGCTGAGTGTTGTCATTCTCTCCCTTCTCCTCATGTTTCAGGGTCCCAGCTTCTACCACAGACTGAGATCTAACAAGAGGGGAGGGAGAAAGACACAATTACAAACAATTCATGGTGACAACAATTTTGGAACCTTTGGGGACATTTGGATTTTATATTCCCCCTTTTACTAAAGATACTCAAAATAACTGCATTGTTTTTCCCTTTTACATCTGTTTTTCTTACTTGTGTTTTCTATACTACATTGTTATGGAGAAAGGCATTTTGGAGTCTTGGAATCTTCTTTGCAGTAAGTAACCTCTTCTGTTGATAGAAGGGACACACATATTCCAATCACACTTTCCCAGTGTCTAAACATCCAATAGATCTTGAGATGTATGAAGTCAAATAAATGTTGCCAAATGTTTAATGTTTCAGTGTACTTTTTAAACATTTTGTTTCTCAAAGTCATTGGAAATTATCATGCACAATGTTGAGACCATGAGCTTTGGGATCAGATGGTAAAGTTGTTCTCTGCCCCTTCCTGGCTGGGAAGCTTGAAGGAGTCTCATCTGTGTAACAGAATATTACCTCCTTCCTACAGTTGTTAAAGACTAAAACTAATAACATATATAAAGCATTTGCATGGATTATAGTTAAAACATATGGAGTGTTCTTACCACTATTATTGCAAGAGTAGTAGGGATCTTTAGTTTCTGATGTATCCTTTTATATTGGAGTAATAACAAACAGTTTTTTCCCTAAGTTTATAATAAGGATTTAAACTGAAATTGTTTTGCATCTTACAGAGAAAAGGTTATAAGAGGTATGCATGCTGAAGGTATTTAATAAATGTTCACATACTAAAAACAAGTTATTCAAAACATAAGAAAATGATTAGGTTGTTCAAATAAGCAAAATTCACATATATATGCAGTAAAATTGTTAACTCAGTAGACCTGGGTTGCCCAAACCATGCACATTCCAAAAGTCTTTAAGACTTGCCTTTGGGCTAGGCACAGAGACTCACACCTGTAATCCTGGGAGGCCAAGGTGGGAGGATTGCTTGAGCTCAGGAGTTCAAGACCAACCTGAGCAAGAGTGAGATCCAGTCTCTACTAAAAATATACAAATTAGCTGGGTGTCACGGCAGGAGGATCACTTGAGCCCAGGAGTTTGAGCTATGCAGTGAGCTATGATGATGTCATTGCACTCTACCCAGGGCAACAGAGTGAGACTCTGTCTCCAAAAATAAAGACTGGCCTTTGGCTCCTCTGAGCCCTTAGAATATCCTACCTGATAAGAATGTCTTTGTGTATCTGAGATTTTGAGTCATGCCAGATAGTTTATGCTAACAGTGTGATTTATGGTGAATGCCGGTTTTCGTATGCCTGGGCTTTAGGTCACCCTGTATCAGTTTGACCTCTTTGGGCCAGTGGGGTGGGGGGAGGCTGAAGACTGAGTAGCTAAGGTCAGTCACAAAAGCACTGCGTGCCTATGTGACTGACCCCACAATAAATACCCTGGACACCAAGGCATAGGTGCACTTTCTTGGTTGATGACACTTTGTACATGTGACACATCATTGCTGAGAGAATTAAATTATGTCCATGTGACTACTGGAAGGACAACTGGAAGCTTGCAGCTGGTCTTTCCTAGACTTCAACCCATGTGCCTTTTTCCTTTGCTGATTGTAATTTGTATCTTTCCCTGTAATAAACCATAACTGTGAGTATAACAGCTTTTCTGTGTCCTATGAGTTCTAGTAAATTATCAAACATAGGGTGGTCTTGAGGACCCCAAACACAATATATAATAACACTGATATTTGTTATGTGTGCACCTGGTATTGCTCCAGGAAGTTCTTTACATATATTAACTTATTTCATTTTCACAACCCAGAGGGACAGTGCTGTTATTGTCTCCATTTTATAGGTGGGAAAAGCTAAGGGACCAAAAAGTCAAATCAGATAGGAAAGATGACACAGAGAGTGGAGAAGATGACAGGCTCATTACCAGCACACAGCTCCTGGATGTACCTAAGACCACAGAGCAGCTTAGCTAAAACATTTAGCGTTTCTTCCACCTCAGCTTAAAAATAATTTTTGCCTAAGATTATTTCCTTTCAGGATATGTACATCTGTAGAAAGGATAAAATTAAGAAATCAAGAAGTAAATCAGTACTAGTGTCTCAGAACAATTGATTTGTACTGTTAAAATCAATCCATTCAAACAGTCCAACTTTACATACCAAGTTGAACTTTTGAAAATGAAATGGATGTATTTACTGCTGGGATGGAGCAAAGGAAGGGAGCCCAGGTAGTAGTTTATCTTTAGATCTTTGACACATTTCTTATATATATCTTTCTTTGTTTTAGTGAAGGGCCCAGTGTGTATTGGGAGGGAAGGCTGTAGATTTCTATAGGGAACAGAAAAGTGGAAAACCCAGAAGGCATCACAACAAACAGCAAACATGAAGAAAACCAGCCGAGCACAATTACTCTCACGGGCCACCTCCCTCCAGCACCGTGGACAGCTGCCTACCTGCTTTGCCCCCGGGGACACTTGTGAAAATGGAGGATATTGAAGGCCATCTACTTTTAGATACCTTAAACTGTATTTCTCATCTTCGTTCATGCGACTTCACTTTATTTCACAACATAGCATGTGAACCACAGCCACAGAGTTATTAATAGAAGGAAACTTAATGACTCATCTAGACCAACCTGATAGGAAATCTTCAGTAAGGGGCCGTGTAGCCTCTTCTTGAACATATACAACTTGAGAAACCTGCTCCTCCATGCACTTAAAGCAACTCTGCCAGAAAGTTCTTTCTTACATTGAATTCAAATCTGCCCTTCTGAAACTTCTATGTACTATTATATTTCTGGTTCTGGCTCCTGGAGCCACCAGAGTATGTACAAGTGCCTCTGGCCCTCCCAGGCCTCCTACTCAGCTCAGTCAGATTCCTCTTGTGCCACAGTGTCTAAAACTTTGCATGGATGTGTTGAGGTCGTCTAGAACTGCCTTAGCCTTTCTGGCACTGGTATAACACAGCCAAAGGGAAATTTGGCTGTATCTACACATGCTGCACTTAACCCATTTCTCTCCCATCTTAAAGGTGCTTGGTTGAGTATTAAAGCTCATCTTTTTTAAGTTGCCTCATATTTCCAACCAATTTCTATCCTTTTGGATCTTGAAATTTGTTATGCACTCAAATTATTATCTGTGATTTTAATGAGTATTAGATTTTTTTCCAAACTTTCCCTTCCCCCTATTATGGGAGCCACTATGGGGTGGGGGGAGAATCAAAAAAGTCTCAAATAATGAGTTTTCAAACAATCACTTATTCACACTGACTCATGCTAAGAAATGTTTGTGAGCATCTCCTACTATATGCCAAAGACTGTGAACAAATGTTAGAAACCTTCATTCTTTTGTGGAAACACTGCTTGAGTTCCCCAGCCATAGATCCCCAACAGATGTAGGTCACTGTGACAGACACCCAGTTACTCAGCCAGACGAGAGGCAGTTTGAGAGAGGGAAGGTGTTAGCAATGGAAGGAAAGGGAGGAAGGGAAATCTTTCACACAGTGACATTATTCACAGTCCTTGTTAGGATGACTAACTTTCACTCTCTCCTCCACATAGAGTCAAATTCGGATCTATGTAACTTCTTTCAATAGATGCACTGGAACAGAGACCCAGAATGCAAGCTCTCTGATCTCAGCCAAAGAACTGTATACCTTAGTTGAATGGTGGTAAGAAAAGGACGATTCTGAGATATGGGAGCATGAGGAACCAACATCACATTTTTTCCTGGTCTACATTTTCCCTGATGACAATAGCCTTTTTATTTTCAAAATGACATAATTCCATGTATGTGGTCACACAGTGAAGATTCGATATAAGTAACACACTATATTATAAAGTATGTGAAATTCATTGAAAAAAATAGAAAGCAAATGTTACTTTTCAAAAACTCCAGAAAAAAATGTGAAGTCGACAGAAGCACCCTTCTTAAATCTTGTTCTCAGTCCATTTAGCTGAGTCAAAATACTCGCTGAGAAGACTGATCAACTGCTCACTGATAAAAAATGTCTCCACCACTTCTAAACAGAGTGCGTAGGAATTGTCCATTTAGTACATTAACCGTGAATTTGTCTTGAGGCTTTGTTGTCCAGATCACTCTTGGTAGTAATGTCTCCATTCAGTGACTTTTTCTTCTCACAAGAAGCTTAACACATCTGCTAAAGCAAACATTTCTCATGGGTTCTCTTTCCAATACTGAAAGCCAGCTTAACCCCAAGGGTAGGCAGGGCAGTGAATTATTTCAGCCACCATTATCTCAGGTAGTAGGCAACCCTAACAAGGCTTCATTTTAGTCTTGGTAGCCACATTCTGTTTTCCTGCTATTCTCTCTTTGTCTTCCTCTCTTCCTCTCTCCCTCCTCACCCATTCCCCAAAATTAGAACTTTTCCCACTTCATGTCATTATATTAAAGATCTATGGCTGTGGTTTAATTTTTACTGATTCCAATGGTGATAAAATTCCATGAGGATGAAAATAGAAAATGTTGCCCATCAAAACACCAATGACATTTTTGACAAAAATAGAAAAAATAATCCTAAAATGTACATAGAAGCACAAAAGACCCAGAATAGCCAAAGCCATCCTGAGCAAAAAAGAACAAAACTGGAGGAATCATATTACTTGATTTCAAATTATACTACAGAGCTGTAGTAACCAAAACAGCATGTTACTGGCATAAAAACAGACACATAGACCAATGGAACAGGATAGAGAATCCACAAATAAATCCACACATCTATAGTGAACTTATTTTCGCCAAGGTGCCAAGAACATACATTGGGGAAAGGACAGTCTCTTCAATAAATGGTGCTGGGAAAACTGGATATCCATATGCAGAAGAATGAAACTAGATCCTTATCTCTCACCAAATAGAAAAATTAAATCAAAATAGATTAAAGACTGTAATCTAAGTCCTGAAAATATGAAACTGCTAAAAGAAAACATTGGGGAAATGCTTCAGGACATTGGTCTGAGCAAGGACTTCTTGAGTAATACCCCAAAAGCACAGGTAACCAAAGCAAAATTGGACCAATGGGGTCACATCAAACTAAAAAGCTTCTGCACAGCAAAGGAAACAATCAACAAAGGGAAGAGACAACTCACAGAATGGGAGAAAATATTTGCAAATGACCCATCGGACAAGGGATTAATAAGTAGATATATAAAGAGCTCCAACAACTCAATAAGAAAAAATTAAATAATCCAATTAAAAAATGGGCAACAGATATGCGTCGACATTTCTTAAAAGAAGATATACAAATGGCCTACAGGTTTATAAAAAAATACTTGACATCATTAGTCATCAGAGAAATGCAAATCAAAACTACAACGAGATATCATCTCATCCTAGTTAAAATGCCTTTTATCAAAAAGACAGGCAATAACAAATGCTGATGAAGATGTGGAGAAAGGGAACCCCTTATACACTGTTGGTGGGAATGTAAATGAGTACAACTACTACAGAGAATAGGACTGAAGCTCTCAAAAATCTAAAAACAGAGCTACCATATGACCCAGCAAGCCCACTGCTAGGTATATATCCAAAAGAAAGGAAATCAGTATATCAAAAAGACGTCTGTATTCCCATGTTTATTGCAGCACTATCCACATAGCCAAGATTTGGAATCAACCTATGTGGCCATCAATGAATGAATAGATAAAGAAAATGTGGTATATATACACAATGGAATATTACGCGGCCATGAAAAAGAATGAAATCCTGTAATTTGCGATAACATGGGTGGAACTGGAAAACATTAAAGTGAAATAAGCCAAGCACAGAAAGATAAATCTTACATGTTCTCACTCATATGTGGGAGGTAAATATTAAAATAATTGATCTCATGGAGATAGAGAGTAGAGAGTAGAATGATGGTTACCAGATGCTGAGAAGGGTAGCTGGGTGGTGGTGGGGGGGTGTAGATAAAGTGGAGATAATAGGTGCAAAAATATAGTTAGATAGAATAGTATTTGATAGCACAACAAAGTGACTATAGTCAACAATAAGTTATGATATACTTTAAAATAACTAAAAGAGTGGAATTAGAATGTTCCTAACACAAAGAAATGATAAATGCTTAAGGTGATAGACACCCTAATTACTCTGATTTGATTATTACGCATTATATGCCTGCATCAAAACATCACATGTACTCTATAAAGATATACAACTAGTATGTACCCATAATAATTAAAAATTTAAGAAAGTGGAAAACACTGGCCATGAGTCAGTCCATTCTGCACAGACCTACAATTTGACTGACAGTTCTGCTCTCAGGCAGAGGTTTATATCCAAAACTTTATCTAGCTACTTTATCTCAACAGCTAACAATCACCTTATATTCTTTTTTGCCAACGAACTGCCATTGCCTGCTTGAGCTATGTGGACTCCAGTAAGATCTTAGGAATTCTGCTTTCTGACCGCAGGCGTTCACCAACAGTCACAGAATGTCAAGGCTCTAAGGAGCCTCAGAGGTGATTCAATCAAACCCTCATTTGAATGAAGTCCTACCCATTCGTTTTCTAGGACCATCCTCGTGGATTTATCAGGAAGTATTCCACAACACTGGTTTTATTTCTTAAAGTCAACAACAGACTTGGTTTTGTGAAATAATACAAATTGTCTATTAGTGAGGCTGTATAAAGACTTCTAAACAGAAAGTAAGATTTTAAAAAGGATATCTATAAAGAATTGTAAGTAATTCTATTCAGTTTTTTTTTTCCTCCCAGTAACTTCAAGGATCAAGGAATCACCCGGAGAAGCTCAGGCCTGGGTTTGGACGATGGCTCCACCATTTGCTTTGTGGTCTGGGGCGAATCCGCCTCCTCACGTGTGAAGTGGAGATCTGACCACGCCTGCGCCATGGGGTGGAGGCAGTGAGGGTCGGATGAATTAAGGCACGTAAAGCATTTAGCACAGTATCGGCCAGGGGTACACGCTCATCCTTTTAGCCCTTCTTATTCTTCTGCATTTACAGTTAAGAAAGTTGGAGTCAGGAATATTTAGTTGATTTACAAATTTAACCACAAAGCATGAATTTCACTCAAAGTTCCCATAGCCCCATTAGAAAACTTACAATTGTGTGTACTGATACATCACATAATCTGATATCAAATGAAAGACTAAAATTTCAAAATGGATGAAGAACAACATTTTAAAAATTAAAAATAAGTGATGAAATTATTCTACATGAAAGCTACCCTTGTTGCCTTACTTAATATCTTGTAATTTTAGAAGCAACACAAATTCCCATCTGCTTAACATTATTTATGTAGTTTTCAGTATTTGTAGTTGTTCTCAACTGTGTAAAGTTCTGTGGAGTTTCTTTCTACTACAATACCTTCAGTAATGACCTTGATAAGGAATCTTAAGGAATATTTGTGTGACATACATTCTTTTGTTCAGCTACCAAACTCTTCATAATTAGAATAACCTTCATAATTAGAACCATCTTCATAATTAGAATCATCCTAGCAGGCAACATGACTTTACTCACTGGGAACAATTAATGTTTACTGAATCTGATGAATAAAATTTTATTTTAAAAAAGAGAAGTCTAAGTATTTCTCAGATAAAGCAGCAAATATTTTCCCTAGTAAAGCAAATAAATAAAAAATAAACCTCTCTCCACTTTGACAGTAAAATTTGCCATAATTTACTGAACTGTAACTATAATGACACCAATACAAAGAAAATTAATAAATATTCTCTTGTTTTTGAAGTGAGCTATTTAGCACTTGCTTATGTGTTCTATAACTCAAATTTAAATGTATAATGTAGTTCTACTGAAATGTGATGGGCTTGGGCACTGTCTGTCTATCTTATAGCAAAGAAAGAAGACCCAAAAGAAATGTGTACACCTTCAGAGAGGATGGAAACAGGTTGCTTTCCTGAAGCCCTGCACTGTCCAATACAGAGCACTAACACAAGGGGCTACTGAGGACTTGAACTTGGGCCGGGTTGAATGAAGGTGGGCTGCAAAGTTAACATACACACCAAATTTCAAAGACTTAGTATGATAAAAAAGAATGTAAAATATCTCATGAATATTTCTTTAAATTACATATTAAAATTATAATATTTGGATACATTGGGTTAAAGAAAACATTAAAATTAATTTCACCTGTTTATTTATAGCTCTGTAATGTGGCTACTAGGCAACTCAAAATTACGTATGTGGCTTTCATTATATTTCCATTTTACGGCATTGGTCTAGAGCCTCATTTACTCCATTATGCTGTGGCTCAGCCTAGAATAATCTACTAATCCTCACTGAGAAATCCATAGTCATGTTAAACCTTAGCAACAACACCGCTGTCTGTCATTGCTCACATTCACTGTTCTAAGCCCTTTCCAGGCGTTGACTCATGTATCCTCAAAGCCCCACTTGCCATGAGAGCCATGCTCTTAGTATCACTGTTGTTTGAACTCTAGCTAGCAAGAAACTTGGATAGACTCCATGCATCTGTTATCATTTAGTCAAAGGTGAATATGTACCTGTAATTTTGTCTCTAAATAAGTAAATATGAGTAAAACATCAGGAATTAGCAATTGCCTGTGCTCTTCCCATTTCTCAAAGTATTTGCTCATGCTGTTTTTTTAACCAAAATATTTTTTCTCTCACCTTTTTTGGTCAGGCTAATTCTACCTGGTTTTCAGGACCCCTGAAGAACTTTCTCAGCCCCTTACTATCAGTTTCCGTCTTCTGTAAGGTAGGACCCAGTGCAAACTGCTATTGTAACATGTAGTGCAATATAATGACTCTTTCCCTCCAAGTGTAATGTCTCTTAATAAATCGTGCATTTCTTGATGAAAAAAGGCTTCAGGAAGAAATTTAAACTTCTTGAAGAAAAATAAGATTTTTTTAAAACATACAACGAAATTAACATTAACTTTATATTATGACTACAGATGTTTGTTGCTGTTCATCATAAGGGCCCTCTGAGGGGTAGATAAACTGAGGCAAGAGTACTAGGCCAGGGGTTAGGTACCGCTTCTCATCACTCATGTCGCTAACTTGCTTTGTCACTGTGGAGCAGCTCACTCAGCTTCTCTGATCCCATGTAAAGTGATGATCTTGGACAAGATGACATTTTTAGCCCCAAGTTGTCATGAATGCTACCAGACTGGGTCACCATCACCATTTGTTCTTGAAAATAATTAGATTTTATTTTTCAAAATTATATAATTCAGACTTAATGCTAATTTGTTCGAATAGTCCGAGTACCTCTCCACCTCATTTGTTTTAACCTCATTCTAGAAAAGTATAGAAATACTAAAAATGACAGAAGTTGCCCAAACATGGAAAGCCTTGCCTGATGTTAGGGTGTGCCCAATACATTAGGTTTCATGAGTCGAAAATATTTACCTTTTAAACATATTTTTCACTTCCATAGTCTCTACATTTGGATTCCAAACTGCCAAGAGCTATTTAATAGCTATGTTTCCTGGGCCCTTGTTAAAAATGTTTCAGTTTATTCAAAGTACTGTATTGCTACAGGTGTCTACTCTCAGGTCATATTTCCTATTGCAGAGAGGAGTTCCCACCAAGCTCTTTCAAATCTGCTCTGTCACCAGGGGTATTCCAAATGTGCACAAAAGTTCTAACCAGCACTCAGTAACTCCTGTTTGCTGTGTCTGAAATCAGTTTGAGATTATTTTGGAAAAGAGGATTTCAATACACATTTTATTTAGATATTTGTAGAATTATCTCCAGGATGGTTTTCCATCTCCACAGCCATTCATCATCAAGTATCACTACTATTTCTTGAGCATTTACTATGTGCCAGGTGATGCACTAAGTATTTAGCCTGCATTATCTTTGTTTAGTCCTCACAATATTCTTCTGAGATGGGTATTGTAATTCCATTTTGCAGATCAAGAAACTGAGACCTCAAGAAGTTTATTAATTTGCTCAAGAGTTTACATTTAGTCATGGAACTAGAATTGGAACCCAGATCTGATTCTATAATCCACTTTCTTAAACACTGTATCTTGTGCTATATTGTATGAGAAATACCCACAACTTAGTAAGTAATCAAAGGGCATAATCTTGTATATTCATATCATCTAATGTTAACATTCAAGTTCTCATAGAAGAATTTCTCCCATTGATATTAATGAATCCAAGAGTTGGCATAATCATCATCTATTATTTATTTAAAAAATTACTTTAGGCACAGTGAATGAAATCAGAAAATAGATCTTCATTGAGGAACAAAGTGTTCTAAGAATTATAGGTTATGGAATCATATTTGCAATCTCTAATAATCAGCAGGGTATTTAAAAATACTTTAAAATCCTTTCTTCTAAATGTACCGCATTCACCCAAATAGCTGAGAACACCTGTACAGAACTGCAGTCAGTCAATGCTGAAAGCTGATTGGAGCGGAGAAAGGGAGAAGATGAGAGTTAACCAAGAACAGAGTTCCGCTGCCAGAAGACAAATCAGTCCAGGAACTTGGAGACGGGGAGAAGGAAGGGGGAAGGGAAGGGAAAGACAAGGCCATGGTGGGAACTGGCAGCTGCGGTCGGACTTGCTGCTTCATTTACTCACAAAGGAGTTTACTGCTCTTCGTGAAACTCTGCATTCCTGCCATGTTAACTCACCCACCTCGGTTTTTTATACGTAAAATGAGGATAAATGATTGCCATATTCTCCCCAGGGCTACGAAAGATAAAAGATTTCATAAATCTTTTTTCATAAATCTTTCATAAATCTTTCTTCATACTTGAAGCTCTTTGAAGGAGAAATTATTTAAACTGCAAGTGTTTATCATTTTACTAACACTTCCCTGAGTATAATCTTTCTGAGCATAAACTATTGATACTCTGCCTCATCTGATACGCAGATAGCTGTGTTTACCCACTTGCAGAAAACCAAAAAAAAAAAAAAAAAAAACTTAACAGCAGAAAATGGACACAAAGCAGCAGATTATTTACATTACAAACTTATTCTTAATTTTACTGAGCAATTTACCAAATGATTCCTTTAAACAGAGTCACCCTAGTACACCTGAAGTGTGAGAGTATTCAAGGTCATAACTAGTGTGTGTTGTACCCAAATCCTTCATAGGAACCTCAGGTGTCAGTGTGAGATCTGTGGAAGTTTTAGGGACCAATCCATATCTGAACCAGCCAACTGTCCTTGCAATCATTCAATATTCGGTGCATACAGGTTTATTGAGTTTTATTATGTGCATTTTGTTGTGGGTTCAGGTGTTCTGAGATGGTCAGAAGGAGCATTAAATTCATGCATTTCTGGCATGCAGATATTTTTGGAAAGTTCTTTCCTACTAGCAATCATAACTTAAAATAGCAACACAGAAAATGACTGCAGGTGCTTACCACACCTGCTTTGAAAAGAGTCATCTTTCATTAGAATTAGACTGGCACAAAGAGCCACCAGTCCGCTTCAGAGCATCCCTGACTGTTGCATTCCCTCTGAAACCGGGGTGCACACACTCCTGGAGTTACTTTGGTGGAACTAGAATATGAAGCTCTGAAGCAGGTAGAGAAAAGCCAGAAGCTGCCAGCAGCTGAGAAAATGTTGATGACTCGTTCATTTCATCTGCGGGTGAGTTTGAAAAGGCTAGCTAGTGTTCTTGATAAAAACTACCTTTCATAGTTCTGTTTTTTAGGCAAATGACAGTATATAAATGGATCTTTCTTGCCATTACTAGATTAGCCTGCAGCTCTATTTTCTTCCTGAATATCTGTATCTTCCCCACTCGAGATGGGTCTGGGGAACAGTGTAGTGCCTGGAACGGGTGATGGAGGAAGTTGTGTTTCAATTGCCATGAAGTCAGCGTAGAATTTGTGCTGACGGGGATGGGAATGGACATTCAAGATGGTAGTGTGAGCAAAAGCAAAAGCCCACAGAAGGTGCTCCATAAACCACTGCAGAATGAATGAATGAACATATGAGTACACAAATAGTGTGAAAACAAATGTGACATAGGAGACAGCATTTTACTTGGAATGAAGAGGACTGAGCTTAAAATATTTTGCCACCTGCCAGCTCGGTGATCTAGGGTAAGTCATTTAACTGCTCTGTTCCTTAGCCACTCTGCCTATAACATAAGGATCATAACTTATTTTTATCTAGTTTAAATATATATATATTTAAATTCTCAGTACTTGAGTGGCTCAGTTTTCAGGAACCCTCTGAACGAGTCCAGGGAACATTGGCAATCCAGTCTGGCATGTGGGAGGTGACTACGCTCTAGGACTTTGCCACTCAAAGTGTGGTCCCCAGGCCCGCAGCATGGACGTGGTCTGGGAGCTGGTTAGAAATGCAGATTCCCAGGCCTACCCCAGACCTGAATCTGCATTTTAACAAGATCTCAGTGCTTCGTGTGCACATTAAAATTTTCAAAGCTTTGCTCTAGAGCAATCAACAGCTCGCACAGGTAGGATATATCACAGGCGAGTCAGAATTGTGCCTTATGGAATCAACAAATATTTTTCAAGCCACTATTAGTTCTGGGCATTAGTCTAGGTGCTGGGCCACAGGGCTGCACCAAGCAGATAAGGCCCTGTTTACAGAGCTGGTGGGGGCGGACATGGACCATGAACACACAAGCAGATGGGATGTTTAAGAAAGTGTTAGTGCTGGGAAGCAAATGAATCCAGGTGACGTATCATGGTGCTTTAGGGAGGATGCACCTCCACCACAATGAGTGTCCAGCAATGTGATGCATCTGTAGAGGGGCCAGTGACCCCCCTCGTTCCGTCTTCAACCTGGAGTGAGAATTTGGTATTCCCTTTCTACCTCTGATCCAGTTACCTTCTCAGCTCCTCCATCAACCCTGCAGTTCATTACTCAACTGCAAAGGTGTTTTAGGTCTGCAATTCAAGTTGCATGAGGGATCACTGAGATTCACTTTGGATCACTGTTTGATTTTGGTTCAAATTAAAGGTTACTTTCAAAGTTTACATAAAAGTCAGACTTTTCAATAATACATCCAGGTCAGTAGCCTGAACTATGATTTTAGTCAAACACTGAAGATTAACTAGGGTATACCCAAGTTAGGTAAGTTCTTACAAGAATATTTTTATTAACACCGCCTTCTCTTTGTTCCTTCCTTCCTTCATTCATTCTGTACTCAAGGAATATATACCGGGCATTTATTTTGGCCTGCCTCTGGGCTAGGCAGAAAAATACAATTAAGCAAAAGGCAAACATGCCACCTGTCCTGTTGAGTCCCTCTTTCCAAAGGTAAGGCCCATGTCTGTGTTCTTGTTCCTATTCCCTCTGGCCCCCTTAGAGGCACTGTCCCCTCATTTATCCTCTTTCTTTTATGTCAAATTGCAGAGCCAGGGCTGAGGGTGATGGACTGCTTGCGCATTTTCCATTAGATCCTGATGATGAGTAACTGGTAACACCTCTGCCTCCTGACTCAGCCCTCCCAGGTCAACACTCTATCTCCTTATGCGTGAGGCCCCTCCTGGCTTCACTTCCTTTCCTATAAACTGAGATTGTATGATCAAGCACTCAGTCTTTCTCTTGAGCATACACTGAGCTCCTTTCATCATATCCCAGCCCTGGACGACCCCCAACAATATGACTCCTACAAGTCAGCCACAGAGCAGCTGAGAAATGCAGACCACACTACCCAGGAATACGGAGATTGTCATAAACCTTTATTCCCTCTCACACCAGCCCTTGAAGCTGCATTCCACCTTCTTTGTTTCCTCCACGCCATTTCAAGCCCGCCCTGATTCTCCACAAATTTCAGCCCACACACCTCTGTAACACCTTACCTAAAAATCCTCCTGCACACTACTCTAATCTCACTGTTCGGACTTGCCCCCTTCACTGGGAAAACAGAAGCCAACAGACCCGGGGAGCTCCCCAGCTTCGGGCCACCACATGTGCAGGTGCCCGGTTCCTGTGAGGGGAGCTTCCTGCTCTTGGGAAGACAGAAACCCCCTCCACTCAGGCCCTGGGTCCAGGCCATCTCTCCTGCTAGGTGTCACCAATTGTTCCCTCTCCTGCATCTTCGAATTCTCCCTCTTTACCGGATCCCTGCTATTGGTATTGAAATATCCTCGTATCCCCATTTTCAACAAAACAGAAAGAAGATGAAGAAGAGGAATACAATGACAAAAAATAAGAGGAAATAAAAGAAAAACAGAACAATAAAGCCTCTTGGATCCTCATATGCCTCTTCAGATACAGATATCTCCTCCACCTTCACAGGCGAACTTCACAGAAGTGTTTATATTCTTTTTCTGATCTTCACCTCCCGCCTATTTCTGAACCTGCTGCATCCTCACATCCACCCACGTGACTCCATCACAGCTCTCATTAAGGCTACCGATGGCCTTCCCATCATTATGTCCAATGACGCCTTTCGATCTTCCTCTCACTCAGCATCTCAGAAGCAGTCAATAGAGTAGAACACTTAATATCCCCCTCACTCTATCTCTCTGATTTTACAACGCCACATCTGGTTTACCCCCGACCATTCTCAGTGCTCCTGGGTGTCTTGTGCTGTAGGAACTTCACAGACTGGACTTTCTTGCAGCTAAAACCTAGGCACTTATCCCTCCCTTCTCATCCTGCAAGTGCTCCCTGGGAGTTCACCTCCATTCCCTTGGCTTGCATTCCTTCTTTATGCCTTGAGTCCCCAATTTATAACATATATATTCATTCCAGGATTCTCTCCTGAGCTTTAGAACTGAGTATCCAACATCCTGCTCTAATGGGAGCCACACAAGCCCTCACACTAACCGTGTCCAGCACTGAACTCACGATCTTCTCCCCCGTGAGCACCTGCTTGCAGAGTTCCTTACCTTGGGAAACAGGACTACGGAACATCCATCTGCACATGCACGTAGCCCCTGGTTTTTCCCAAAGCTTCTTACCTTCATGCCAGTGTCCACTTGATCATCACTTGTTGATTCTATTCACTAAATATTTTTGAGTTCGTCTTCTCTCCACCTCTGCACTGAGCACCCCAATCCGAGGGACCACGGTCTCTTGCAAGCACTATCACAACAGCTCAGACAGTCTCCCTGCACTTATCTGCTCCCCTCAATTTGTTCTTCTCACACCACAGTGAGATTTTTTAAATAAACTTCTCTATTCATCTTATTCCCCTGCTTAAAACCTTTCTGCAACTTTCCATTGCTCACAGGATAAAATCCAGTATCCCTGTCTGCCCTACGGAGGTTGGCACCGTGGGCCCCTGCATGTCCGCACAGCCTTCCTCACCCTTGCTTTCTGCTCTCCAACGTCTCTAGTCTTTTCTTTTATTAATTCTGAATTTCACTGGATCTAGGATGTCATCAATTGTAGGACATGTCCTGATTTCAGAGATTTTTATTGTGAAGAAAAAGGCATCTTACAAATGAATAGCACATGAGGTCTCTGGCCCTGGCCCTTCCAACTGCAGGGTATTTGCTTCCATTCGCACGCCTCCCTTTCACCTGGGGGACTTTTTCTCATCCTCCAAGTCTCAGCTTACACGTGACTTTCTCAGGAAAGCCCTTTCTGACTCCTACCCAAGACTAGGTTAGGACCCTCCCTATGCATCTGCACCCTCATGGCACATTGTAGTTTTTCAAAACACTTACGATGATCATTAAAGAGCTGTTTAAATAGTATTAATAATGAGCTTGAAGTCTGTCTCCCTTCCAGGACCGTGGAGGGACTCGGAGGCACTGCAGGGGCAGCGTCTGCCCTGTGAACCACGCTGTCCTCGGCAGACGGCACTGGCACTCACTTCATTTAATCCTCACGGCACAATAATAAGGCAGATCTACTATTATCTGTTTTATAGAGAGGAAAACTAGGTCACAGAGAGATAGCTGCTCCGCTCACACAGCTGCTAATTTGAACCTATAAAATCCAATTCCAGATTCTGTTCTTTTAATTGCCCTCTATGTTTTCTATACCCTGCTACCTAGTACATACTCAATAGATGTTGAGTAAATGAATACAATTTTCAAAAATGTAAGTATTATAAATATTCATTGTTAACAGAAATTCAGAAACCGAGAGAAATAAGACTGAGAGTTGCTTATCAGCAACCTTCGAGACGATGCTAAATTCTCATCCGATGTTGATTGCAAAGACCGTGGGTGCTGCTGTCTTGTGCCATTACAATGGCTGATGGTATCTTCCTCATCGCTCTACAGAATAAAATGTTCCTGATAGCACTTACTACTGCACAATTTTTCCTTCTTTTCTTCCTTTGCTCTTTCCTCCCCCTTTATTTTAAATTTCCCTTATTCTCCCTGCCATCCCTTCTTCTTTCCTTCTCCCCTCAGAAAATATGTAGTGAGCACCTATTATACCCCACGGGAACGTGTGAGGCACCGGTCCCTGACGGTGAGTAAAACGGCACAGTCCAGCCCTTGGGGGACACGTAATCTACACAAGGGAGATTTCCTACGCATGTAAACCAACAGACACAGAATTACAGAGCTGTGGTCCTATTAAGACAGAAACAGAGTTCGTTGCTGGGGACAGCCGGGTGGGCAGGGAGGGGCTCAGGGGCACAGGGAGGGAGAAGAACTTCCCCCGGGGGACTGGGCCTATGACAGACCTGATGGACAAGGTGTTGGCCATGAGCGAGGGAGGAGCGCCCCAGGGCAAGGCAGTCCCCCAGCAGGAAGCAGCCCGCACATGGAAGGAAGGGCCGAAGGCAGCGTGGCCAGGCTGCGTGCATGCGCCAGGGAGGGCCTGTGTGACGGTGAGCAGTCCCAGGTGACGCAGGAAGCCAGCGGGAAGCCTTTGGGGGGTGTTAGGTGGACAAGTGGCATCACTGTGAATGTAAAGATGACACTGAAGAGCTCAGGGGTAACAATGTAGATCTGAGAGTCCGAGCAGAAGAAGCAGCACCGATAAAGACCAGGAAAGATATAGCTGTCATCTAGGCCAGAGGGTAGGCTTCGCTGGGGACCTGGGACAGGGGAAGTGGGTGGGAACCAAGGTCTCCTGTGAAGACAAGGTCCTCCTGGCAGACAGAGGGGAGGAGAGCCGGGGCCGTGTTGCTAACTGCTCTCTCTCCAGGACTTGGCCTTCGTGCCCTGCACCCATGGGGCCTGGCCACGTTCTGGGTGCAGGGTGCTGAGAGTAGGAAAGATCCTACACTGGCCCTGCGCACAAATTAAGGCGAAGAAGAGGGAATGGCCAGTACAACTCTGACTTCTGATGAGGAACTCAAAGCATCTCCCTTCAAGCCCCCATGCCTAATCATGACCTACGTCTCTGTTATGGGGTTGGGAATTTTTGTCTTGAATGAGAAACTTTTGTTTGGGAAGAAAAAAAACTGTAATAAAATGGCAATCCTTACGCACAATGCCGGGCAAGAAAGGTAAGAGCCACCACACTGTTTTTCCGCAGTGCTCTGCGGTGGCTTTCCCACCCTGCTGCCCTCTGACCCCAGCGGCAACCCTGAGCTCATGCGGATCCTGACATACACTTTGTAGTCGAGAAAGCTGAGACTCAGCGAGACTAAGGGACTTGCCCAGGGTTTTATAATTAAACTAATCAATGGAAGAAAAATGACCAGATAGGAAAATAAAGACAGAGAGGAAAAGAAAAGTGTGAGCACAGCCTCAATCTCACAGAGCTGAAGTGAGCAGGCCAGGGTTAGGATGTGGAACCCCAAACATGGAGCTCTGGGCCCACCTTGAAGAGCTGCAAGGGACAGTGAGGGGCCAATCTGGGACCCAACAGGTGCGTTGCAAGTGGGGCAGCGAAGGAGTTTCCCACGAAAGGCTCAGAGTTCGAAAATGCTCATTTATGGCTTTGACATAAAAACTCAAATACCACAGTTTGGACATCTTAAGCTCAACTGATATCTACAACAAAGTTTGTCCAAGCCTAAAAAAGAACTCGAACACTGTACACGAGCCACACAATGTTTTTAAGAATGACATTGTGCAGAGACTTCTACCATGTATTATATCAAATATTTGTTTTCATCCATCTGATCATTAAAGCTTGTGAGAGAGATTCACTGCAGGCTAGACGTTGGGCACAGACAGCGTCAGCTTAATTGGATGGGGCAAAATGTTTGTTTACCAACAGCAATATGTCACGGGAAATAAATATTCCTTGTCTTTCTTGCCTGGGCTATAGCTCCCTCTCCAAGTGATTGTGTCTGAGCATGTTGCTTCAGCAAACAGCAATCTTTCCCTGAACACAACACTGTGAGTAATCAAACGGTTCGCTTTTGAAACTACACCCAGGGAGTTCACGTACATCTGTTCATTTCCCTCTAAATTGAACCCTATTTCTTTGCTTTGCTGGTAGCTTAGAAGTCTTTATCTAAAATTTTTTCATGCTATTCTTTAAAAAGAAGAGAAAACATGCCCTTGTACACAACATTTTAACTAGCCTCATTTATTCTCTTATCGGTTAATTCCTTTGCATGGATTTTCTGTCACTGCAATGTTACATGGCGACAGAGGATGTGTTTGTAAGGAGATGCTCCCTGCACTTCTGCCAGAGGAAAGAAAGCTGCGTGAAAGCAGAGCGTCCATCTCAGCCACATGCACAAGTCACAGTGAGGCTACGCAGTTAATTTTCTTCGTTCTTTAAAAAATGTTAACAAATTCCTTTCAGCGTCTGTGGAACACTCCAATATCCAATAACCAACCTAAAACACTGGGCATCTATGGCTTACCTTAGAAGTCTTGGCTCCTAGAGGTGATGATATCTCAGGCATTAGCTGCCTGAGTAGCAGTGATGCCCCAAAACTAAAAATTTCCATCACGTTTGAGCTGGACACCAGACACCAGGCAACGTAGAGGAGAGTGAAAGTTGTGGTTCGTTTGTGAAGAAATGATGCATTATACAGCGTTATTGAATGAAACGGCCATATGGGACATCAGTCCCCGGGCCACACAGTAAAATGGACCCTTTTCCCTGGCTGCTCAGAAAACAAGGGTCCTCCTGTTCCCACACTGCCACCCTCATTCTTTTCATATGGGTGGTATTTCATGGTGATGTCTTACATCTGCCGGAAATGAGTAGTCACCCAGCAGATGCACAGGTTCACCCTATAAAAAGAGGACTGCATGCTGAAAGATCGCAAGGTCATGGCCAGTTCTATTGACAGCTGAGAACGGTTAAACTGACTTTTACCACCTAGGCAGGGACCGAGGGGGAAAATGTGGCCTAAAATTTCTTTCTGGCTCGGAAATTTGAACTCATTCCAGGCATTCTTCCCTCTCTCCCCACCCAAATCATATGGTTCACAGTATCTTCATGACATCGTCTCACTTCTTCCATGCGGGATCTAGGAGGGAGGTTTAGGGACCATAAGGAGGAAGGTATTTGACCAAAAGAATCAAAAGTAGCCTCCCACGGCACAGCTGGCTTAAAAGCTTTGGCTCTTCCATATAAGACTAGATTGAGTAATTTCTCGGAAAGTTGTGGCTGTTCTTTGCTGGTGCAATTGGAGATGTGGCTAGGATCCTTCAGGCTTCCTTCTCTATGAGTATTTTTCTGGATCCCTGATAAGTACTAAAGGTTTAACTTTATGATCAGGCTGCACCAAAAATTTATCTCAGGATTCCTAGAAATTATAAGAATTAGGTTTTGACTTTATATGAATGGTGTTATCATATTTTTTTTTAAATCCTGTGAACAAATATCTTTAAAATCTAAATGCACACCAAAGGCAGTAGAGTCATAGCTATCCCATGCCAACTTAGGAAGTCAGTTCAGGATAAATAACCAAAATGTTATGTTTGTGATCTTCTGTCACTTTGTGCATGGAGGTGCTTTGCTGACACTGGTTTTTTGATTCCATGAAACACAGGAGCATGTGATCTCAGCCCAGAGGAAATGCTCACTAAATATTTGTTGAATAGACACCAGTGGGGTGGGCATGACCACTGCTCTCTGCCTCAGATCCTGCACATATTAGAACACCTCTTTGGGACTCTCCAAAGTCACTCTGGCTCTCCTTTTCCTCAGACTGACTCCATTTGACCTGAGTAGTTGCTGAGGCTGTGTCACACGCAGAGGCTGGCACCTCGCTAGGTAGAGGTACTGGGCTCCATTCAGCTCACTTGCAGCATGAGGCAAGCCAGAATGTGCTTTTCTGCCCATGGTAATTTCTAGACTTCCAAGAAGGAGCCATGGCTCCACTGTCATTAGGCTGGGGGTTTCTCCTTTAGTGCTGAGACATGAATGCTTATTTGGTAAATTCATGATCTGAATGAGGATGAAATTCCAGATACTAAAATTTTTTAAAAAATAATCCTTTCGCTTATGTAATAGCAGTGATGCCAGACTGAGCCCAGACAGAAATGCAGATGATCCTGAGCACACCAGAGAGGGCCCGCAGGAAACCACGAGGATGGGAATTGTCAGTCAGGGTTCAGCCTAGTTGGGTTTCCATGAACTTAAATCAGCTTCCCGATTTTCCATTTGAGTCACCGGAGCAGTGTGTTCCGTACACTAGTCTCTGGGAGACAAGTATGGGGTGAGATGTTAATAGCTGTTCTACCCAGAAAGAATCCTGGGGTAAAATAGGTTTGGTAATGCAGCTCTTTTCTCTGCAGGACTTTTTAGGACCTTAGCTAGGATAAGAGGAAGAAAAACATTTTCTAAAATCTTGGTACCAGTGTAAAAGGGCGCATCTCTGTACACACACTTATATTTTTTAAACTAAAGTATTAGATATGTGTGGAACATCTGCTGTGTACAAGACACCATGCTTTGGAAGAAGCAGTGTGATTGCAAAGAAAAAATCCCCAGACTCAATGTTAGGCGGCTTGAAATTTTGTCCAAGCTGTTTCACAGAAGTAGCAATGGGTGAAAGGATGGAGCAGGTATTTTTACATTGTCATTAATATTTCATAAAACTTTATGAAAACTTCACATTTACCATCTATGAGACTAAAATTTAGATTAGCATTAAGTAACTTCATTTTTGTTAAAATTCAAGATCTTAGAATAATTTTGTGAAGTAACACTGATTACATTGTGGCAGCATGAATTTGTGATTACTTAATTAATGCAATGTCCTCAGTAGCCAACATCTTTCAACACACACACCCCCCTCACGTGGGGGATGACAGACAAGGTCCTTAGTGTTAAAAATTCTGATGACCCCTAGATGACCTCTAAGGACTCCCTCCAGATCTAAAATTTTAAAAGCCCTTGATAATAAGGAGAATGACAAAATGTATTTTATACAAAATTATATATAAAATTTTTGTCGAGAATGTTTAGATTGCAAACAGAGGCTGTCTGCAGTGGTACAACAAAGAGGAACCTATGCAAACTCAACGAGAGGATGGCCTGAAATCCACATTTTCTTTCCCTGACAGCCCTGGCAGGAACCACCTGCCATCACTGCATGGTGGGGCACACACTCCTGATCTGATCCATGCCTCTTCTCTAGGAAGCCACCCACCCCCTTCCCGTACTAATCCTGTGTAGTCCAGGACTGCACCCTGCCCTCCCCCAGGGTGGCCACATGCCCTGTCCCTGGCCACGGCGAGGGGTCCACAGGCAGCACAAAGCCTGGCTCTTCAGGGTCCTGCCTTTTATTTTTGCCCAGAAATATCAGGAAGGATGCTCTTTATTTCCTAGACATCATCATGTCCATTGTCAGTAACTGCCATCATGACAGACTAAGATTAAAAGAAACCCTTGAAAGAATGAAGTAACGCGCCTGAGCGCAACCTGTGATCTCTAACATGCTTCAAGAGCACCAGCTGTAACCCTCTCTCCGAGCATTTGGCACGATTGCCGAAAGTTCCTATCTCTGGATGAATGATCTGCATGTAGATGGCTTCCATTTGAGGGAATGACTCAAGTTTCTCAGTCTGAATCAAAATCACAAGGTAAAATTTACATCAGGTTTACCACCAACAATCTTTAGAAAATGATATATATGTATGTATGTGTATATATGTACGTATATGTACATATATTTGAAAACCTCTCTCAAAGTGGCTAATCATTCACCAGTACTTACTACAAGATGGTGTTTCTGTGTGTGTAGACACGTGCCTTTGTAATAGTATCTATAGCCATTTTAATTACTTTATCAGTAATAAATGCTAGAACTAGAATGTAATTAATAAATATGGTCTAATAATGAAAAGGGATGTCACAAAATCTACACAGATTAAAAAAATCATGCACTTACTTCCTGAGGCAGAAATTTCAGGCCTGCACTCCTAAATACACCTGTGACAGGCCTGCTGGTTCACAATTCTACACCTACGGTCCCCAAACCCCAGGCCACAGACCAGTACCAGCCTGTGGCCTGTTAGGAACTGGGCTGCACAGCAGGAAGTGAGTGGCGGGTGAGCAAGTGAAGCTTCATCTGTATTTACAGCTGCTTCCTATCACTTACATCACTGCCTGAGCTCCGCCTCCTGTCGGATCAGCGGTGGCATTAGATTCTCATAGGAGCACAAACCCTACTATAAACTGGCATGTGAGTGATCTAGGTTATGTGCTCCTTATGAGAATCTAAGGTGATGATCTGATGCTCTGAGGATGATCTGAGGGGGAGCTGAGGCAGGGATGCTAGTGCTGGGGAGCGGCAGCAGATATGGATTATCATTAGCAGAGAGGTTTGACTGCACAGCAAACGTGATGTGCTTGAATCATTGCAAAACCGTCCTCCCCATTGCCCCTCCTGGTCTGTGGAAAACTGTCTTCCGTGAAACGGGTCCCTGGTGCCAAAAGGGTGGGGCATTGCTGCTCTACACCATTTCCTCTTCCTTCTTAGCTGGCAAAAGCCCCCTTTGTTTAGGCACTGCCACTCCCACCGTGAGAGTCGGAGGTAGACTCCTGCCTGAGAAGGCTCCAGTCGTGCTGGACACAGTGGGGAAAACCCGGGTTCTTGCGGTCACCACTCAGCCGCTGGAATCACATTCCTGCAGCCACCTGACTTTGAGACATCTCATATGAAATAATACATTTTCCTTACTGTTTAATGTAGCTCATTCAGGGCTTTCTCTTATTTGCAACAAAAATAATCATAACTAATACAAAACTTATTTACTGTTCTTAGTTGGACAGTTTTAAATTTGGTTACCTACTCTCCAAACTTAAAACATATTCAAGTAGTGAATTAGATGAGAGAAAACATGATGCTACGGACATATACTCCTAAGAGCAGAAAGAACAGCTGATGGTGTGGGAGCAAGGAAATGGCCTCCTAAAAAATAAGAAACAGCAATAAAAAGTTAACAATACAAACTTAAGGTTATTTAGAATCAGAGCAGAGAATGCTACACACCTCAATAGCTCATCAAGGCATCACTGTATTAAAGAAAAAAACAATATTGAAACAATCTGTTTAGAAAAATTTTTGTCTAAATCTATGTTGCTTTTTAAAAAGTTTTACTGCTTAAGAGTTGAGCTACAATTATCTGGAGAGAAAATGGAGCTTGTTAGAACCACTTATCAGCTGAGAGTTTCAGGCTTCTTGGCGTTCACTCTGCGTGTGCACCAGAAAGCGTCGCTCAAGAGTGCTTTGGAACGCAGTGGCCACTTGTGCTCAGAAGCCACATTATAAAAAGTGATCCGGTCCCAGGGACAGTCCACTTAACTCCAAATGGACCTGAGGCATGTTGGGAACTATGCAGGGGTTAGGACAATAGGCGACGTGTACCCACTGGGAATTACAGCGCTGCCCGGAAGACAGACCTATGTCATCTGACTCAGAATAAAGAGGAACTTTCTACACCTCCATGCCATAGGGAACACACTGGCCCGGAAAGCCGCCCGCCCTCTCTGGCCAGTGCAAGCTGAGGCTGGCTGACAGTCTGAGCTGGGGAAGAGACCGCTCTATCTGGTGGGAAACTGGAAGAGATGACCTATAAGGTCTTCTCCAATTCTGTTTCCAATTTTCCCACATCCCTGTGGGTTCTCAGGAGTCAAAAATATACAATGAATGACAGCTGCTCTGTTCCTGGTCAGTGAGGCGCCTGCCACAGACACACGCCAACAACAGGGCCAGTCCCTCTTGGCCAGTATCTCTGCCCATCCTTCTGTGGCCTGAATTCACCCCAGGCAAGGGTTGAGAATATTGTCACAAAGGACAGAGGAGCAGGCAGGATACCTTGGTGGCCTTGGTGGGGGAAATGAGACGTGTACACAATTGCTAGCTTCTCTGGCTAGCTAGTCTTGGATTTTGGCTCCCACAGCTAAAGGAAAATACTTCTCTTCCAAAGCCCGAGTCTGCCAAGCCTTCCTCCATGGAGCTACTCTGACAGTCATTCTGGCTAAGATTAGATGCTTCCTCAGAACAGTGTGGCAGGCTCCTCCTTTGTAGCACGTCTCCCAGTCTGCTTTGTAGTTGTTTGTTTGTGCATGTTCTCTCCCTTACTAGGATGTAAGTTCCTATCAGCAGCATCTGGGAGAGCCTTATTAAAGACGGGGGACAGGGGTGGAAATTGGCTCTTTCCCTCTGGGAGCTGACTATGTCATGCTGAAGGCTCAGATGATTGTTAGCATTTTTTAGCAATAAAGTATTTTTCATTAAGGTATGTACATTTTTAGATATGCTATTTTGTACTTAATAGACTACAGTATAGTACAAACATAACTTTTATGCGTGCTGGGAAACCAAAACATGCATGTGACTCACTTTATTGTGATATTTGCTTTATTGCAGTGGTCTGGAAATGAGCCCATAGTATCCCTGAAGTGTGCCTGTATTCATCTAGCCTGGACAGGTGTCTGCTGTGTCCACCATGTGTTGGACATTGAATTGGATTCTTGGGGAGGAGCGAGATGACTAAGAGTTAGACAAAGTCTTTTCCCTCCAGAAATCACAGTATAATAGTGGAAGCTGTCTCCCCTTCTGACCCTGAACATTAACTAAGAGGTGCAGCTTGGAGCTAGGATGTGTCTGTTCACTAAAAAGAGATGTAATGCTGTGACTGGTCACTTGGAAAAAAGTGGCAAATTCCTATTTTATGCCACTTGACTTTGGATGTTCAGATATCTATGAAGGTATGATGGCCTTATCTAAAATTCTCTAAAGATTAGTAGGAACAAGCACCCAAGGTATCCCTGTCCCTGTCCATGGAGTGACTGGGGAGAGAGAGCAGAGCATTTAAAGTGTGAGGAAGAGAAAGTAGCATGTTATATGTTATAGTGGGTACAAACACAGAGCTCTGAGCCAGTCTGCCTAGGTCTGAATCTCATTTACATGCTGTGTGACCTTAGATGGTTGTTTAAACTCTCTGAGACTCAGTTTCATCATTTGTGAAATGGGAATACCAATAGTACCTTTCTCATACAGTTATGGTGAGGGTTAAAAGAGTTAATTTAGACAAAGCGCTCAGAACATGCCTGGCACATATCCAGTTCTCAGTGGCCTGACTTGTTGCCATTATTGTCATTGTGCTGTGGTCTGGACTGAAAGTGGGTCAGAACCGGGGGCCAGGCAATACCATCAGCACCAGTGAGTTCAGTCCCTTCACCGGAGAGACGCAAGCCAACCTCTCAGCCACCATGACCAACACTTCCTAGAGAACGCTGATTACTAACCTGGAAATAAATAAATTTCCATATTCCTCCAGTCCCAACACAAAGGACCTCCCAGACATTTGCGTGCTATATTCACAACTGGACAGGGAGTGTGGAGACACTCATCCTCGATGCTTTCTCTTGATTCAGAACATCAACAGACACCCAGTTACCCCAAGGAGACTTCGACGCTGATACTCTTCCTTTTCCATATCCAAATATCACCAGCGTAGGGCTAGTCTTCTTCTGCTTTGGCGTTAGTTCTGATGGTCGTCTTTCCATCTGAGCCCCTGCATCAGCCTTCTGATGGCTTTTAGTTTCTGATCCACAAACCATTCCCTGCTAATCCCAAAATCCCTATACAACCCAGAACTTATTATGTCATTTCTCTGCTTGCTGATGTCTGGTGAGGAAATATAGATGAAAACAAAAATGACACAATGTTTCTCCACTACAGGATTATCATTAAAATTAAAGTCTGGTAATAGCAAGTATTTTTCCAGCATCTGGAGAAGATTTTTGCTTGCAGCTGGTGAGTGTCAATTGGTGCGAAGACCTCTAGGCAGTATGTACTGGAACTCAAAATGCACATAACTTTTGACCCAGCAACTACAGGTATCTGAGTCTATGCAGAAGAACCTTCCTAGGAGAATGAAGAAGGCATACCAAGGACATTTATTGATCCTTGTTTGAAATAGAGAAAAGACTCAAAAACCTAAATGCCCACCAATGTGGAGATGGCTAAACTGTGGTATATCCATGTTCTGAAATAGTATGCAGTACTAAAAGTATGAGGTATAAAGGATCTTCAAAAGTTCATGGAAAATACATGTTATGAGAAAACTATGCATGGAGTTCAAAATTTTTTTTGTGCCAAATAAACTAAAAAAAATTTGTTATAATATGTCTGAACAGGATCTAGTTTGAGACACTAAGAAGGATAAGACACCGGTTTCAAAAGAACCCCTGTCAGAGCCACATTAATTCTGCTAAAGTCAAAGCAAGAACAAATATCAAATTTATGATGAAGGTTTGGTAGAAGAATGGTGAAATCATTGATGCTCTGTGTAACATTTATGGGAACAATATCCCAAAGATATCAGCAGTTCATACCAATGGATAACTTGTTTTAAGAAGGGATGAAACAATGTTGAAGATGAAGCCTACAGCAGTAGACCATCCACGTCAATTTGTGAAGAAAAAATTAATCTTGTTTATTCCTTAATTGAAAAAGACTGATGATTAACAGTACAAACAATAGCCAACACCATAGACATCTCAAGTGGTTCTGCTTGAACAAATTTGACTGAAAAATTAAAGTTGAGCAAACTTTTCACTCAATGGATACCAAAATCAACATGTTCAGATCAGCTGCAGACAAGAGCAGAGCTTTCAGTGGAAATTTTAAACAAGTGAGATCAAGATTCTGAAGCATTGCTTTAAGGAATTATAATAGGAGATGAAACAAGGCTTTACCAGTACAATCCTGAAGACAAAGCACAATCAAACCAGTTGCTACCAAAAGATGGCAGTGGTCCAGTCAAAGCAAAACAAACCAGTCAAGAGCAAAGGTCATGGCAATGGTTTTTGGGGGTGCTCAAGGCATTTCCTTGTTGACTTTCTGGAAAACCACATAATGATAATATCTGCTTATTATAGGAGTGTTTTCAGAAAGTTAGCCAAAGCTTTAGCAGAAAAACTCCCAGGAGAGTGTCACCGGAGAGTCCTCCTTTACCACAACAATGCTCCTGCTCGTTCCTCTCATCAAACAAGAGCAATTTTGTGAGAGTTTCAATGGGAAATCATTAGGCATCCACCTTACATTCCTGATTTGGCTCCTTCTGACTTCTTTTTGTTTCTCAGTGTTAAATAATCTTTAAAGAGCATCCATTTTTCTTCAGCGAATAATGTTAAAAAGACTGCATTGATGTGGCTAAATTCCCAGGACCCTCACTTCTCCAGGGATGGACTAAATTGCTTTTACAAAAGTGTCTTGAACTTGATGGAGCTTATGTTGAGAAATAAAGTTTATATTTTGTATTTTATGTTTTAATTACATGTTGTCACAAACTTTTTGACGTTCCCTTATATGTCTAGGCATACTGACATGGGAAGATGTGACATACAATATATGTGTACTAAAGTTTTGCCCTCCCAATCCCCAAATACATATGTTGTAGCCCCAACCCCCATACCTCAGAATGTGACTATATTTGGTGATGGGGTCTTTAAAGATGTAATTAAGGTAAAATGAGGTCATGGTCCTATGAGTAGACCTTAATTCAATATGACTGGTGTCCTTATAAGAAGAGGAGATTAGGACACACACAGACACACAGAGGGAAAACCCTGTGGGAACACAGAGAAGATGGACATCTGCGAGCCAAGGAGAGAGGCCTCAGGAGAAACCAAATATGCTGACTCCTTGATCTTGGACTTTCAGCCTCCAGAATTGCGAGAAAATAAACTTTCTGTAGTTAAAGCTACCCGGTCTTTGGTACTTTATCACAGCAGCCATACCAAACTATTGCACAATATTAGATGTATTTTATGTGGGGAAAACAGAATGGAAGGGTCCACCCTGGCCTGATAAGAGTGGTCACCTTTGGAGAGGGACCAGGTTAGGGATGGTAGTCAAAGAGGATTTCAGCCTTAAAAATAAGGTTTAATTTTTACAATGAGAAAATACTCATATATTATTTGTACATCAATTTTTAAAAAATCAACTCTATTCCTAGGAATTCCATTGAATACAATACCCAGTGGCCTTCACCACCTGGATAGACCTGTCTTTGGAGCTTTTTTCCATGCCGACTGCCACTCCCATGCCCTGGCCCACCTGCTTGCCATACCAGAGCACCCTATCACTCTAATGCCTCCATGCCTCAGTCTCTGCCCTCTGCTTAGAATGCTGTTTCCCTTCTTTAAGTCTGGGCCGCTGATATTTCTCCTTCAGAGCTCAGACCAAATGTCACCTGCTATTTTATAACTATATTGCCAAAAGTCTAACTTGGAAGATTTTCCTGAGGCACATTTCTCCACTTTTTTGATGTCTGATTCATATTTGTGCCCTTGGTCCCTAATCAGTGCTGCAGGCTTGTAAATGCTCAATAAATGGCTCCAAATGAATGGATGATAGGAACATTTTCTAGCAGGTTGCTTTTCCATCTATTGTATCTCAAAGGTCCAACATTCTATTATGTATGTATTAACAAACTCCCTAGAAACCATGGCTATAATCACGACATGAGCTAGGTCTAACTTT
Source organism: Cheirogaleus medius (assembly GCA_008086735.1). Lineage (NCBI taxonomy): Eukaryota > Metazoa > Chordata > Mammalia > Primates > Cheirogaleidae > Cheirogaleus > Cheirogaleus medius. The sequence continues at coordinate 12,082,517 of VBSM01001124.1, read as the reverse complement.
CCTTTAACACAATGAGGACAACTATATTTCTGGGCCAGCCAAGCCCCATTTGCTTTCAATTCTAGTGAAATCAGCTGAGGATGCATTGTAATTTATTTTATTCAAGTTCTGTGCCCATAAATGTCTTCAACTCCTTAACCCACAATAGGCCCAAATAAAAAATCGCATGGACCTCTGACTGGGAGGCTCAGATAACCCAGGCCTTACCTTTTCATCGGCTTGGGTGAGCATTCTCTCTCCAGATTGGAGGACGTATGTTTCACGTGCATTGCATTATAGGAGGTGTGAGTATAGTCATTTTCATCACTGTAGTCAGGACCAAGTAATGTCCGGGCCCAAGTTCCCATGTCATAGGGAGGAAGGGTTCCTCCGAATTCAGAGGGCAAAAATTCAGGATGTATTAGCTGGTGAAGGCTGTTTAAATTGTTTCCATGCAGGAAAATCTGTAAAGAAAAAAATTATTAGCAATAAAAAATCCAAAACATATGACCAAGTATTTAATCTAATACACAATTTAGCAAAGACAAATTGGATGCACTGCTGGTGATCATGGTGTTTAAAGAGGCATGCATTTTGTGACTGTAGCTTAGCCTTCATAAAATGTTAATTTATTGCTCAGAAAAGGGGCTAAGTTAATAGTTATGAAAGATGAAGTTTATGAACAGATTATTATTTGGCCATGGGCCAAATTTACACATACAGTCATCTCGTAATTACCCCTGCTGATGAAAGGAACGGTGACGCAGACCATCCGAAACCCCAGCCATGCCTGCATCCCAGACTGCTGCATTCCCCAACCTGTGTGCTCTGGCCCTACTGTCCTACCCTTCTCAGGCCTGGACCAAGTTGTGGCTTCTTCCCAAATCTGTCTTTGTGATACCTGCCCATTCTGATTCTCTCCACCCACCTCCATTAATTCTTCAGTATCTGTTGACGTTTAAGTCTTGCTTCCCCATAGGGAGAGACTATCTAGGGAAAGAGATGGTGTCTTCTCACTTTTTGAAAACTCTCCTTAGCACCCAGGGGTGATGTGGTGCAAGGTAGAAGCTCAATCCATCCTTATTCAGCGTAGTTGAAAACCATGGCCTGAGAATTTACTGCGGGATATTTTTGCAGCAATTTTCCATTTTTTTATCTGGACTGGGGACTAACGCCCAAACAAGTCTGCATCTTCTGAGCATATAATAGATATCAATGGAAACTGATCAAACAGGGGAGAAACGCCTTCTCCCATTGAAGTTATTGTCAGACAAATCCACAAAGTGGATACGCCACAAGTAGATAATTAGCATTGACTGACTTCAATTTAGAAATTGGCTCTGAAAGGTGATTTAAAGTACATTTGGGTAATGACATCAGTTCCCGCACTTATTTGTGTTGCAGGTATGAAGTAATTATGTGTAACACATAAGCTGCTCCCAAGTAGAGGACCATCGATTATGCACACATGCATTATACACACATGCATGCACACATGAATACACACATACCACAGTCGACCATGATGACATATAAATGTGATTTTAAAAATACTTCAACACAAGGCCTTAATAATAAACACTTGCTACCTTGTTCTACTGTACTGATTTTAACTTATGATGTAATGACATCATTTAAAGATAAAGGGAACAAGAAGAGAAAATTCTTCAGAGGATTGCTGGAGGACTACAGAAAACGATGTACGTTTTATGACATTGGAGTTGGGTATGACTGAATTTTAATAAGAATTATATCTTTTGAGGAAATTCAATCTTTTTGGCTTTTACAAAACTTAGAGGGTGCTGTCATATTTGAAGCATGCTGGAGCTAAATACTGGCCCTGGTGTTTACAGAAAACATTCGTACCCACCCAACCAACACATCTAGTTCTTGAAGGACAAAGAGTGCTGTTGAGGCTGGCCCTCCCTTCAGGGGGTCTTGTGGCCGGGGGAGGGACACAGAAGCAGGGGGCTAGACCCTCCACCTGTCAGATTCTGTCCTGTACACAGATCTCCAGAAACTCCATCCTATGGCAGCAAGTGTCCCTTGTGGGAGGAATTCCCACTGGCTCTGTTCTGAGTAGAAGAATAAGCCGCTGGAAAGCCTGAAGCCATATTGAGAACAGTCTAGAACACTTTTGTCCTTAGCACTATCCTGAGCTCCAGATGAATTGCAAAATGTCTCAGAATGTCTCTGCCCTCTAACGCTGGTGACTTCTGATTCCTAGTTCCATATCCTACCGCAATGTTCCCTAGGACTGGAAGCATGTGAGATCTAGGAGTTAGGAACCTTGCAGGGCATGTGTGTGTGTGTGTTTTGAGGGAGGGTCCCTCACATCATCGGTCCCTCCTGGATACCTGGAGCTCATCGCTAGTGTCAGGTCCCCTGGGTGTCAGGGCATATGTAAGGTGCTTTAAGAATGACCCTGGCCAGGAGGTAGTTGAAATCAGAAAGCCTAAAAGACAAGACTGTGGCATTATTCACAGTAGCCAAGATATGGATGCAACATAAGTGCCCAGCAACAAATGAATGAATAAAGAAAACGTGGGATATCCACACAATGGAATACTATTCGGCCATAAAGAAAAATGAAATTCTATTATTTTTGACAATATGGATGAATCTGGAGAATACTATGTTAAGCAAAATAAGCCAGACACAGAAAAACAAATACTACATGATCCCACTTATATGTGTAATCTAAATAAATTGAACTCATAGAAGTAGAGAAAAGGGTGGTTTCCAGGGGCTGGGGAGGGGGGAAATGGAGAAATGTTGGTCAAAGGGTACAAAGTTTTGGTTATGTGGGGTGAATAAATTCTGGAGCTTGAATGTACAGCGTGGTGACTATAGCTAATAATACTGTATTGTTTACTTGAAATTTGCCAAAGTAGATCCTAAGTGTTCTTACCACACACACACACACACGAATTGTAACTGTGTGAGGTGATGGATGTGTTAATTAGCCTGATTGTGTAATCATCTCACGATGCATATGTGTATAAAATATTACATTGTATACCTTAAGTATATACAATTTTTATTTGTCAAGTATATATCAGTAATGTTGGGGGAAAAAAGAAAAGGGAACTAAATGATAAAAAGAAATCAAAGTCACTAAGTCTCTACTACATGAATGGCATCATGCTACATGCTTTTGTGTACTGTCTCATTAAATTACCCCAACAACCCTGTGATGTGGGTGTCAGTTTCCTCATTTTATAAATGAGGACATTGAGATTCAGAGTGGTTAAGGAATGTTCAGTTACTCAGCTAGTTAGAATGCCATGAAAAAATCCAACTCTGATGGATGGAAGAGGCTGGCTTCTTAAATGCTATCAAATGATGTAATGAAGATTTGAAAAGCCTTCTTCATAAGAGCATTATTATTTCCAATTGAGAATGTTTTCCCAGCCTTACAGGTGATGGAGCTAGTGGTTATTCCCCAAAAGCCATGGGAGAGAAAAAAATTATAAACATTCTTTATAGCAATAATACACTTGCAGGACAAAATGCTAGCTATTAAAATATTCCATGAAAGGAGGCAGCTGGACCCAGTATTTCCCATAAGCATTTACAGTAAAATGGGCATCTGGTATTTGCATGCCTTCAAAGTTTCCTTCAGTTTGTCACTGGGACTCTGCAAATAACCCAGTTCTACTGAATAATTGATGAAATCCAGGCCATTTGAAAACTCCAGCTGAGGCTCAAATGCTCAGGGGCTGCAGAAAAACCACAGTGAAAGATAAGGGGACAGAGAGAGAGACAGAGAGAGAGATATGGAGGAGAACACCATAATTGTCCCAGGCATTCCCCATTTGGAATTTACATGATGAGCTTGTTTTCATTACCCGTTTCCTGGTCTTATCTTTAAGGAATGGCTTGATAAGCGTGTACAGGGCATGAATGTACCAGGGCTGGTTGACAAAGTGGACTCCTCCAAAGCGGGCAGGAAAGCTGTCCTGGGGTGGAAAGAGAGAAATGCACAGCCATTAGTAAGCACTGCAGATTAGGCTGGACCAGCAGGAGCAAAACCTCAAAGAACAACGTGTTTCTTCTGGCTGGTAGAAGCTCTGGCTTCACAGTGGGGAAAGGAAGGAAACCTCCCTCCAAGCTGTTAAGGTTTCGGTATTCCCTTTGCCTCCCTTTGACGCCACAACTTAAACATCGTGCACAGGTGCCAGGCCTGTCTTTTCCAAATCACAACTGTGTGACTTCCTACGTGGCACAGAAGCATGTGAAGCAGGACAGTGGCAGGAGTCTGAATCTTCCTTGCATCGGGTAACCAAGGCTGCAGTCCCACAGGCCCTGAGCACAAGATCTCTCTCTACCCTCATTTTCACTCTCCCCCTTCCACCCTCTCCACCGGCATTACCATGATGATAGTGGAACTTTCTGGGTGAGTGAGCGCTAGCTGTGTAGGAAGTGGTTGCAAGAGGATTTCGAGGGATCTTAGGAGATAGGGCTCTGTGGAATCAACCAAGGTCTAATAATGTTTGTCTACAACTTTTTCACAGACTGTAGTGTTAATATGAGCTCCTGCTTCACTGGGGGCACACAGTAGATCCCAGGGAAAAAATACTTGCTGATCGAAGGGCTAGTCGATCCCCTTAATTGAAGGAACATGAACTTCCTTTGCTGCAGATCAATACATTTTGTAAATATCAGGAAGTAAGAGCATCTTAAACAATGGTTCCAATTTTAGAATCCAGATCAGGGCAATAGAATCCATATCAGCTTAATTTTTAGATGCTGGGAAGCTATCTCGGTGCTAATTAGACCTAAAGAACAAGGGACCTTGGCCAGAAAGTCTGAGCTAGTCCCGCAAGACCAGGTCCTAGATCTCCTGATGAATGGCTTCAGCAGATTGGGTTCATCATTGTTTACAGAATTAAAAGAGAAGGAGCATCCAAAGGCTGTTTGAATTGCCAAGTTCTCCATCAATCAATTTCATTGCAACAAACATCTTTGTAAAATGTTAGCAGGGTCAGATGAAAGTGGAGGGAGTCTGGCTGTCTGAGCCAGCAGTTCAGGCAGCTAGCTGCTCCCTGTGGGTGTATGAAATGCCTTACCCGGGTCTTTTTTAGTAACAAGGAAAGAGGGTTATTAACTTTTTTCGGAACCCTTTGAGTCTATAGGATCCCTAGGCATCTTCCACGCCGAGACCTAGTTTCCAATGTAAGTACATGGAACTGTGCTTAAGGGTTGACATTAGAAAAACTTAAAATAATTTTTGCCTCTATGTAGACATTTTACAGAGTAGAAAGGAATTAAATATTTTGAAGGCTAAAGAGGACAATTTATTTTTTTGTTGTGTTTCTTTTATTTTTAAAAACTTAATGGAACCACCAAGTACAGGGGTAGATAAATTATTTATACTAATTTGTACATTTGTCATAATCTCTCACTATTACAAATCTAATTTTAGAAGTGTGAAAGCTCTTAATAAGGTTATCTTTTTTCTTTTAAGTATAGTTCAAGATCTAAAAGCTCTTTGGTTCCTTAATAAAAAAGAAAAGAAACCACTCCCCAAAGTTTTTTCTTTGTAGTAAGTGCTATGCACTAGCCTCAATCTTTCGGGGCCCTTTTAACATCTTATTCAGAAGTATAATTCATCATCTCAAACACTAAATGTGGGCTCTGAGGGGCTGTAGAAAAAGAACAAGAGTAGAGCCTTTATTTATAAAACCAGGGCTTCATTATCATTTTAATAGGACCAATAAGAGTCTCCTAATTATTTCTATAGATGTCTATCACATTATACATTTCTAGGTTCATAGAGTGGAATAAAACTCTAAATACTTGAGAGTAGACAGAAACCATAAAATATTAAATTTAAAAATATTTTAAATATTTTAAAAATATCTAGAGACTCTTAGTTTTTGTTTATGAAACTGCAATCATCAAAGATATCAAAAATTGTCTTCCGATTGCATCAGGGGAGGTTGAAAGAAGGAATTATAGAGCTGAGCCCCTGTCATTCCTTCCTAGGCTGGCCCTGGCTGATGAGTCTTCCAGGTCGAAGGTGTGGGCTTTTCTCGCTCTTGTTCAAGTCAGCAAGTGAATATATGCAGATAAAGACGTGTAAACCCTGTGCCTTGAAGTTCTGGGCTTGTACCAGAGTAGAAACAGAATCGCTTTTCTTCATGTCCCTTCTATAAAATTCAAACGAAAGGCCCTCCTGTCTAATACAGGCAATGTGCAAATGTTCTGATTATTCCCGAATGGGTCTGACCATGTCATTAATAATGATGTGTGTGTGTGTGTGTGTGTGTGTGTGTGTGTTGTGCAGAGGGGAAAATGAGGGAGGGGAAAATTAGCAAACACAACCCTCTTATAGTCAACACATTATTGTTGGTTGCCTTTGCCTGATCACATTAGCTAACTGCAGACAAGAGAAAGTTGTCAGTCACTCAGAGGTGCATTTTTAAGGGGCTGGAACAGGCCTATCTCAAGAAGATAGGCCTTGATTCCATGATAGTGGAACACCTTGTCTTTCAGAGTTCTTGGAGACTAACGAGTATGTACCAAGACATATCCTAAGTTCAAGAAAATAGTATTAATTCTGTACATTTCACACATTTATCAATAAAAACATAGCATCATTTCAAATTACAAACATATTTAAATCATAAAATGTGTCTGCTCCCCCAGTTTATTTTAAAATAATTGTTTCTTTATTACAAAAATAATAGAAAACTCAAAAATAGATAAAAAACATTATTTTAAAAGTTAGAAAATACAAGAAGATTTAAAAAAAAGAAGTATCACCTATAATCCCACTGCTAAAGACACACTCTTACTATTTCCTGTCATTCAGGCTGGGTTATGTAATGTTATAGTGAACAGTCCCTGCTTTTTTATCATTTAAAATGATAAAGATTGATTCTTTGCACATACTAAATGTCTTGTTTGATTTTCGTCCTCCCCAACGGATCTCTTGCTCACACTAATGTTCCTGCTCTCAGCCAGGAGTGCATCCTCCTCCATCTGGAACAGTGCCACTTGCCACAACCCAGGGAAACCACGTGGAAAAAACCATACCTTAGGTCTTAATGTTGGTCCCCAAAGTGATATGCCTTGTCTGTCACATTTTACAGGTCAAACACATGCCTAATTAGTAGGGCCTCAGGAAGTAAAATTCTACCATGTGCCCAGTAAGAGGACCAAAGGCATTGGTGAATAGCACGAAGGATTACCCAACTCTGCTAACCTATCACTTCCCTTCTTTTCTATCCTTTCTAAATGGGACCATTTTTAAAAACTTAGACTTAATACGTATTCATTGGTATGAGTCAATATGTCTGACTTAATGTATTGAATAATACAAATATAGAGTTTATAGAATAGTGTGGAAAACCAAAACCAATAGTTATTTAATGATATGTTTAGTGTCTTTAACTCTTCTCTAAACGATTAGTTCATGCCTTGAACCTCTTCAATTCAGACATGTTTATGAGTGTCCACTACATGACAAACACTGTATTTGCCAAAAACTGCCACGGACCAGGGTGCTCTGTGATTTTAACCCTTTTCCTGCCTTCTCTAACCTGAGCTCTCACCATGCCCTATGTGGCTGAGGTCAGCAGCTTTCATTTTGTGATGATCTTGATGTAAAGTTGTGACCTCAAAGAATAAAGACCTTAAACTTAGATAAGCAGACTTCTTTTGCATTTTCAATAACTTACTAGTTGACTCATACTGCCATTTAATTCACAGTTTCAAACTCCACAGCACAGAAAGTGTTATGGGAAGTTACTCTCAGTTGTATGAGATAAAGTGAAGTTGAGTGTAGCCCAACTTTACTCAATTTTAGACTTCTTATTTAAGGTTGCTTCATTCTTATCATCTGATTTTGTACGTTTTTAAATTCAAAGCACATAACTCTCTCTATTGAGCCTATGAGATTAGAGCAGGAGACATGGTTCAGCAATAAGGTGTCACCTCGAGGGGCCTCACAGACACTCTTTTACTCTAATGATGGAGTTCTGCATGTAGAGTGGCAACTTAAGTTCCCTGTAATGTATTTCAAGATCTTATAATAAAATATTATTAAATTCCTGTCTCCACAAAGATGGAGTAGACACACCTCTCCCTATTTTTTGGCTATGCACAACTAGCCTTGAATATTGTATATAAAATAAACATAAGAAGACTTTGAAGATGGAGAGAAGGCAGAAAAACCAGGGACTTTGGGACCCAAGGAGGACATGGTAGAGAGTTCCCTGGGTTTCCTTTTTTTGCTCCATATATACCAGACTTGGGGCAGAGGAAGGCAGCACCTTGGAAACAACAACTGGTATAGAAAATTTTTTTTAAAAAACCTCCAAAAAGACTATCCTTTAATCAAATGACCTGTTAAGGGTCAACCTAGTAAGAAATATTTAAGACAATTATATTGTAAATTGGGGTGGGTGGAAGGTATGCAAAGGGAGGTAAGGTTTCTATACTTCACTTGAACTGGTGAAATGTCAACAGTGGATAAGTTATGAATGTATAATGTAATACCTAGAGTGATCACTAAAATACTATACAAGCAGATATACTTGACCACTTCGTTAAGGTGCTCACCGGCTGCGAACCCTTGCCCACAGCCGGCACTCATAATCCGCACGGTAGTTTGTGCTGTGCATTGACGACGAATCCATTTTGCTCTTGTGTGATAAGGAAAGCTTTAAAGCACTGAAAGCTTGTTTTACTTTACAGGCAGCTTTAGGAAAATAACTATAATAACTCTTACTAAGGACTTGTTAAAAGGTCACAGATTCGTAGTAACTTATTAGCTGAACGTACACACTGCAACTGCAGAGATAAAAGCTATAAAAGTAAGTAAAAGCTTTTGGCTGTCGGCTAAAGTTGACGCTCGTACCGAAGTGGTTAATAACACTATAGATAAAATCAAAATAGAATATTAAAAGGAAGTATTAATATAAGTACCTAGAGGAAGGCAGGAAGAGAAACCAGAGAAATGCAAAACAGAGAAAACAGAAAAGAAAGAAATACAATTGCCTACTTAAACTTTAACATATCAATAATTAAATTTAAATGTAAATGGTCTAAATACACCAATTAAAAGATAGAGATTGGCAGAGTAAATTAGAAAACATAATCCACTACATATGTTGTCTACAAGAAATTAATTTCAAATGTAACTATATAGGCTGCACCATATATGAAGCAAAGGCTAATAGAACAGAAAGGACAAACAGACAAATCTACAATTATTGTTGGAGTCTTCAGTATCACTCTCTCAACAATTGGTAGACTTTTAGACAGAAAATCAGCAAAGATATAGAATAACTCAACAACACTATTAATCAGCAGAGTTCAATTGATATTTATACAATTCTCTGTCCAAGAGCAGAATAGACTTTTTTTTCAAGTGCCCATAGAACATACACCAAGACAGACCATACATACAAAAAAAAAACCTCAACAAAGTTTTTTTTTTAACAAAGTTTTTTAAAAAGTGAAATAATACATTATTTTCTCTGTCCATAATGGAATCAAAATAAAAATCAAAAACAGGAAAGTCTCTAAATACTTGGAAACTAAACAACATAATTCTAAATAACCCACAGATGGGTCAAAAGAGAAATCTCAAAAGAACTAAAAAAGAAATACATGGAACTGTATAGAAATGAAAATAGGATACTACGATTTGAATGCTTACCTACTTTGAAACTCATGTTGAATCTTAATCCCCAACATGGCAGTATTGAGAGGTGGGGCCTTTAAGAGGTTATTGGGCCATAAGTTCTCTGCCTTCATGAATTGATTTATCTATTCATGGATTAATGGATTAATAGATTGATAAGTTATCATGGGAGTGGGACTGGTGGCTTTATAAGAAGAGGAAGAGAAACCTGAACTAGCACACCTAGCCCCCTTGACATGTGGTGCCTGTACCTCAGGACTCTGCAGAGTCTCCACCAGCAAGAAGCCTCTCATCAGATGTGGCCCTTGACCTTGGACTTCACAGCATCCATAACTGTAAGAAATAAGTTCCTTTTCTTTATAAATTACTTGGTTTCAGGTATTCTGTTATAAGCAACAGAAAATGGAGTAAGACAAAGGGCATATCAAAATTTGAAGGGCACAGATAAAGTAATGCTGACAGCAAAATTTGTAGCACTATATATATATTTTTTTCCCAAAAGTATAGTCTTGACTCAGTACTCTAGCCCCCACCTCAAGAACTTAGAAAGTGAAGAGCAAAACAAAGTGGAGGCAAGCAGAAAAAAAGAAATAATAAAGGTAAAAGCAGAAATGAATTAAATTAAAAATAGAAAACTAATAAAGAAAATCAATGAAAAAGCTGATTCTTTGAAAATATCAATAAAATTAACAAACCTTTAGCAAGTCTGACAAAGAAACAGAGATGTCACAAATTTCCAATATCAGGAATGAAACAGTGGTTACTACTACAGACCCTGCAGACATCAAAAGGATAATCATGGAATACTACAAACAACTCTACACACATATATTTAACAACTTAGGGGAAACAGATCAATTTCTCCTAAAACACAAACTATCACAATTCATTCAATATGAAATTGATACTTATTACTAGCCCTATTACTATTAAGGAACTTAGCCCTATTACTATTAAGGAAATTAAATTTGTGATTATAAACCTACCAAAAATAAATCTTCAGGCTCAGATGATTTCACTAGAAGAGTCCACTAAACTTTTAAAGAAGAATTAACACCAAATCTACACAATCTCTTCTGGAAAATAGAAGTAAACATATACCAATTCATTCATGAAGCTAGTATTATCCTTACACCAAAAAAAGAAACAAAAACAGTACCAAAAAATAAAATTACATATGAATATCATGTAATTTTTGCTTATGAATACATAAGCAAAAATACCTAACAAAATATTAGCAGATAGAAGTCAGCAATATATAAAAAGAATTATAGGCTATGATAGTGTAGGCTTTATTCCAGAGATGCAAGGCTGGTTTTATGTTTTAAAAATCAATCAATGTAATTATATTAATCACATTTTCTAGTTTCTATATATGATGCTTTAACATTTGGGATCTTCTTTGTGGGGAAGGGGCTGTCCCACCTGGAGTGAGTTGATTCTTAGAGATAACAATGACTGGCCTGGGAGCACTCATTTCATATGCGAACTGACCAGTCTAACACCTATACCTCCAACAACCTCCTTTGGGCATTTATACTCTGGACCAAAGATTCCCCTGTCCTAATCACCACAGGGTCAGGTACCCTATGCCTAGTTTACTGACATTATTTAAACTAGCCCATCCTAAACCTGCTTAGCCTCCTTTCCCTGCTTTGCCCCTTTCTTCCCATGAAAACCACAGTAAAGGCTCTTGTCCAAGTTCTCGTCTCACTCTCTCTTCCTCCTGACTAATCTCAGGAGTCCTTCACGTGGCCCCTCTGAAGCATAGCATGCTTCCTTCTCCTAGGGATCTGTGAGTATAACAGAGTTCTTTCACGGCAGTTATTTCCATCTCTGATCACTCTTACCACACCCGATTAAAACAAATCCCTGGTTCCTTAACAACAGTCATTTATCATATTAACAGTATATAATATTAACAACAGTAATTCATCATATTAACAGGCCAAATAAGAAAAATCACATGATCATATCAACTGATGGAGAAAAAATCCATTTGACAAAATTCAATACCCATTTATGATTAAGAAAAAAACTCTCAGAAAAATAGAAATTGAGATAAACTTCCTAAACTTGACTTAAAAATATCTGCCAAAAATCTATATCTAATATTTCAGTTTATGGTAAAAAACTGAATACTTTCCCCTAAAATCAGGAACAGGGCAAGTATATCTGATCTCATCACTCTTATTTAACACAATGCTGGAAGCTCCAGCCATAGCAATACAACCAGAAAAGGAACTAAAATGCCTACAGATTGAAAAGGAAGAAATAAAGCTGTCTCTATTTGCAAATAATGTGATTGTCTATATAGAAAATCCCAAGGAATCCACAAAAAAAACCTCCCTAAAAGTAATCAATGAGTTTATCAATGTTGCAGGATACAAGATAACCATACAAAAATCAATTGTATTTCTTTATACTAACAACAAACATGAAGAAAATAAAATTAAAAATACATTAGCATTTACAGTTGCTCAAAATATTAAATACTTAAGTGTGAATATAACAAAACACATTCAGAATTTATATGCTGAAAATTACACAATGCTGATGAAAGGAATCAAAAAAGATCTAAATAAATGGAGAGTCATATTATGTTTGTGGATCGTAAGACAACGTAATATACATGTCATTCCCTTCAAATTGATAGACAGGTTTAATGCAATATCTGACAAAATCTAAGTAATATGTTTTTCCAGATATTGATAAAATTATTCTAAAATTTACATGTAAAGGCATAGGCCCTAGAATAGCTAAAATGATTTTAAAAACGGATAAAGTGGAAGGAATAATTCTACGAAATTTCAAGGCTTATTATATAGTTATAATAATTAAGCTTGTGTGGTATTGGTGAAGGGAAAAATGCATACATGAAGGAAACAGAAAAGAGAACCCAGAAATATAGCATCTTCAAGATCTAGAGCTAAGCCAAGAATTCTTAGATTTGACTCTAAAAGCATGATCTATACAATGAAGAAAAAATGACAAATTGATATTGTAAAAATTAAAAACTTTTGCTTTGTGAAAGTTCATGTGAATTGGATGAAAAGAGAAACTATAGACTGAGAAAAATATTTTCAAACTACATACTCAACAAAGGACTAGTATCTAGAATATATAATGAGTTCTCAAACATGACAGCATGAAAACAAGCAATCTGATCAGAATATGGGCAAAAGATACGAAAGGGCATTTTACAGAAGAAAATATACAGATGTCAAATAAGCACATGAGAAGATGTTGTTTCACACTATTAACTCATTAGTGAAATTCAAATTAAAGCCACAATGACATATCACACTATACACCTATCAGAATGGCTTAAAAAAATAATGAGAACTCCAAATGCTGATGAAGATGTGGAGAAACTGGATTACTCATATATTGATGGTGGGAATGTAATATGGTATAGCCACTCTGGAAGACAATTTGGCAGTTTTCTAAAAAACTAAACATACAACTACCATATGACTTAGTATTTACACTTCTGAGCATTTATCTCAGAGAAATAAAAACTTAATATTCCCACAAAAACTGGCACACAGATGTCCACAGCAGCTCTATTGATAATTGTTAACAAGTGGAAACAACCCACATGTCCTTCCTTCAACAAGTGAATGGTTAAATAAACTGGTGCATTGCTATCATGGAATACTAGTCAGAAATAAAAAGGAACAAACTATTGATATATGTAGAATTTGGGGGTGAAAGAAGAATTTTGTTGAGTGAAAGAAGCAAATTCCAAAAAGTTACTTACTGTAAAATTCCATTTATATGACATTCTTAAAATGACAAAATTATAGAAACAGAACGGATTAGTGGCTGCCAGAGGTTGAGGAGTGGGTAGGGCTGAGGGAAGTATATGGCTGTGAAAGGTACCATGAGCCATCCTTATGGTGATGGGATGTTCTGTATCTCGAAATACAAAAGGATGGTCTTTTCTGTCTTATATAGAATGTTAAAAAACAAACAAAAAATGCCATGGCAGTTTGTAAGGTACAAAATACATTTCAGGACAGTCTGTCTAAGGGGCTCTTTATTTTCTTTGGGAGTCTTGGACAGCGTTAAGTGATTCTTTCAATCCGTTAGAAATGCTCTTCATTTTTTAATGAGCACTTTGTTTGCACTTCATTTTCACACTGGCACCAGGCAAGCAGAGTCTTGTTTGGTGTTTGATCAGAATTTAGGAGCAACACAATCCAGGCAAAAGTATTTCCTCTCTCTTTCCTTGACAATCAGATACAGATGTTACTGGTGGCAGCTGGCTCAGTTTTCTGCTAGATAATGAAGCACTTACTAGTTCTATTTTCTAAGATTTGTGATTCCTGCAGGCTAACATACTTCATAACAGGGTTCAAAATATACCTGAACACAAAATCACATTGCCTCGGGAAGTTTAGGGAGCCTCTTTCACATTGGCTGTCCTGTCTAACTGTCATCTGTCCTCACCTCTTCCTCCTTCTCTTATGTGAAAACTAGAACAGGACCACTCAGAATTGCAAATACAATCAACTCCCCCCATCTACTAAGACTCCTCTAAAAATCAAACACAAAGAAGAAAAGGGAGTGGTTGACACAGGAGCTGTCTTTTAAACCTTCTGCCTCTTTCCCCTTAGTCTAGGGGAAGATCATCCCTCAGGGGTTGGCAGATGCGCTCATTCATTCACATAACTGCTTGCATGTAGATCTGCAGGCAATGTAAACACACGGCAAGAAGTTAGGCTTTATCTGTTCAATTCATTTTTGTCCTACCAATGACACTGATTTCTCACATCAAAGCAGGCAGATAAAAACATTTTCAGCAACATAAATGAGCTTCATTGATGCAAAAGAGCCTACTAAAAATGCTGTATTTTATGGTGATGGGTTTCCACATGGCAGTCATTAGTGTGGAAGTCACATATCCACCCACCTATTTGCAAGAAAATGGAGAGCTCATGCAATAGCAGTTACATCGGCAGCAAGCATGAGAGAGAAGAGAATGTGCTCATTAGGAAGGAAGCTGGACAACTGCTCCGTATCATAATAGGCAACGGATTTTCTTAGAATAAAAGCTCCTAGAAGGCACTGTGACTTCTGAGAAGCTGTACCAACCCGGTGTTCTCCTGAGGTTAGGAAGGGCTTCAGTTTATTCTATAGGTTCAGATAGGGGCACGCTAGAAGATAAAAGTTTTCTCTACAGACCCTAGAACAGTTCTAACCCTTTGGCAATTTTGCTAACCACATTGAACAAAACTGGCCTTCTGCCAAAATGGCCCAGACCAGCACATCCAGCACTAAACATTTCCTGTCTGCAACCTAAACAGTATCCCTTGACCATGTCTTTCATATTCAACTCTGTTCAACACGTCGACAAGCAGTTATTAAGATCCTCTTATGAGTAAAATGCAGGTATATATGAGACATACCCCTTGCCTTCAATCAGTTCATTGGCCAGTGGGAGAGACAGGGGAAGGACAATGCTTTGTTTGTGGGAAAAACACAGGATTCAGGGTTTAGATTCTGTGATTTATGGTAGTTCCTTATGGCACAGCTAAATAGATGGCTTAAATCAGGGGAAGACTGCATGTCCTGCAGAGGCTGAATAAAATAGCTGTATATAAAAGAGTTAGCAAAAGATTTGGTGATGAAGAAATAAATGTGACTGTGTTTGACAAGCTTCAAGGATTGATCTGCCATCAGGAGTTCCCATATTTTACTCAGTCCCACTTTTTTCTAATATTAAGCTTACAGATGATCTCTATTTAAAAAAGGACATATAAGAAGGGAGGGAGGGAAAGAAATAGATGAAATATCATGTTGTCATGCATACCTGTCAAATTTCTGCCAAGGCAACAGATAATGTGACTATACATTTAAGGAATATCTTGATTACGCTGTTATCTGCCTCACTCCCGGTAGGAAATCCTTTAGTATCAAGAAAACCAAGATAATCTCAATTGCTTCTTTTACTTCCTGCTTAATAGAGCTCCAAACAGGAGTACTGCATTCTTTCCTGGCTCTGGCAAGCCCATGGTGGCCAGGGAAGATAACCAAGGAGGTGACCGCTACTAGGGTTGTGAGGAGAGAAGGGGTGGAGTGCAAATCTGTCCAGCCTGGTCACTCTGAGTCAGCAGAGATGAGCTCGAGCAAGGAAAACTTAATTTGCAGTAAAAGTCACTTCCAGCTTCTCTAACCACAGTGACCTTAAAAGGGTTTATATTTGACTATTAAATGGCAAATACATTATGATTAGTACACAATACTTCATCTTCAAGTTTTCCTCAGGGACCCTAAGTGGTTAATAGATGATTGTTGTTCATTATTTAAAAGCCAATTCATGGAGAAACCCAGATCGTTTGAATTACTGATTTGCAGAGGGAATCGATGCCGGAAGCGACAGTATGCTTCCTATGATGCAACCTGCCAATTAGTGCCTAAACTTGCAAAATCATGGTGTCTTTTGGAGAAGGAAGCATGACAGAAGGAACATCCAGGTCTTCAAAGCAAACCTTTTTGGCAAATGTTAAACTTTTAACCACACAAACATTTTTGGTCTGTAACCAAGTTTGCAATAAGCATGTGTAACAATATTTTAAAGTTTTAATAGGTATAATTTAAGAGAAAAGATTAAAATCAATAAAGATAATTTAATAGCTAAGAATTCTTGAGCACTTAGTATGCATCAGGAACTGTGCTAAGTACTTTTATATGTGTCGTTTCCTGTAACATTCATGACACTGTAATGTAGGTACCATTATTATATTATCTGTACTATCCCAGTTTTACAGATGAGAAAACATTGCCTTACTTAGAATGGTTAAAAAGTTGTCCAAGTACATACATCAGTTAAGAGGGTGAGTAGAATTTGAATCCAGACCTGTCAGATCTTACAGTCCAAACTCTTATCTCCTCTACTAGATTGCTCTACTTTTGGCTTAATTAAACTCCATAAATTGGTAAAATTTGGACTGTTGACCATCTTCATGGGGGCTTTTAAGGATACATATGCCTACTAATTCAGATAAAACAATGAACATTTTATAAACGTACATCTCAAATCCAAATTAAAATTCCTATTCTTGTTTTAATTGCGTGTGCTTGACTTGACTTTTGGCAAGAGGACCATGGTTTGGAAGTGCTGTCATTTAAAGAGAGTTAAAGTTTTTACTATATTAGAATAGAATGAGCAAGCATTCTTAATAAGCACTCTGGACGTATTACAGATAAACGTGCATTTCTCCATATTGTTGCTGCCTAACTGGGAAACAATGTACTTATTATGATATAGATATATTCATTTTAACATGGCCTTATTCTGTAGGATATTTGAGTCAGCTGTGAATTTTCATATATTGAGTATATTTCATGCTATAATCACTAAATATACTCTGCTTTTTCATATCAAAAATTATCAATAACCATCTCCAAAATAAATAGTAGAGGATTCTATCAAGATGGGTTAGACAAAGTCATAAGATTCACTTGTGGTACTGTCCTTCCCCTTTGCAATGACGCTGGTGGAGTTTACCAACACTTGCTCCCTCTTCCCAGGAGCAGGGCTAAGCTACATTTCCCAACCCGCTCACCTCCAGGTAAGACCGTATGACCAAGCTCTGGAGAGTGGAATGCAAGTGGAAGTAAGGTCCACACTTTCTTCTGTTAGTCTATTGTCAGCTCATTCCAACCAACCTTCAGAGAGAGCAGAAGGGAATCTTTCCCTCCACCCCTACAGGAGATATCAGCTTGTAGATGATATTTAAAGCATAAGTTGAGTGAGGTCACCCAGGAAGTGAATGGAGATAGAGAAGAGAAGAGATCCCAGGACTGAGCCCTCAGCTTTGCCAGTATTTCAAGGGCTTACACATGAGACAATCCAGGACAGATGTCTGAGGGGTGGGGAGTCAGGCAGGAATAAAGGTGATGTCCCAGGGGCCAAGGGAAAGGAGCATTTTCAGAGTATCTCAGGATTTTCACAATTAGCAGAGTGATCAATGATGTCGAATGCGCCCAAGAGGCTGAATAAGATGAAGGCTGAAAAGTGTCCTTTGGTTATGGCAAAGTGAGGGTCATATGTCATTGACATATCAATGTCAATGTCATTGACATTGACAAGAGCAGTTGCAGATGTGGCTGGAACAAAAGAATGTGCCAAAGAGAGAATATGAGAGTCAGTGCAGATTAATATGTTGAAGAGGGACTTTTGCAGTGAAAGGGAAGGCAGTTGACTCAAGGAGCATATGGAATCCAGGGAGATATGTGTTGTGTTGTGTTTTGTTTTAAGATGAGATACATTGCAGTGCATTTGTAAGCTGGTGGGAATGATCCAGTAGAGAGGAAATAATTGATTATGCAAATGAGAGGGCTGACTATTTTTGCAAGGATAAGGACCTTGAGTGAGGAAGTGGAAATACACCCCCGTACAGGCTATTTTGTATGTTATTTAAAGTATGAGCTGATGTTTGAAAAAGCAGGCTGCAAAATGTATTTATAAGATTATACACTTGTGTTAAAATTTGGTAAAATATATTTGAAACCTAGAAAATATACACTAAAATATTAATAGTGTTTATCTCTGGGTATTACAAATAGGGTGATTCTCACCCTCTCCATTCTTTTTTTCCCTATCTTCTATTTTTTTTACAATGTACAATTGTTATTCTTATAACCAGGGGAAAAACACAAAACATGCCATTTCTGACTAATTATTAATGGTTTTGATCTCCTTCCTAAAAAATGACTTTAATATGACTTTAATAAAAATAAAATTTTTCTGTCTTCATTTTATATTCCTAAGAACTCTATCTGTACAAGATTATAGTCCTTAGCCATTTCCCAGTGTAACTGTGAGAAATGGTACATTGGTGCATCATAAAGTACCTCACATGTGTGAAGCATTTTTCTTTCTATTACTATCATTTCACTATTAGCTAATGTGCTGCCCCTTTCAAGCAACCTAAATCCTGAGACCATTAAAATGAGCTTAATGGAAAAAACAAACCCTCATAACTGATTACCCTGTAATAGAATTTCAAATGTTTATGGAATTTAATTGAATTGTGCCAAAGAATGAAAATATTCAGGAAATTACACTTACTATCACCCTAAGGAAATTTTTAATTTTTTATTATTATTTGTTATTTCAGCATATTACTGGGGTACAAATGTTTAGGTTATACGTATTGCCTTTGCCCCGCCCAAGTCAGAGCTTCAAGTGTGTCCATCCCCCAGACAGTGGGCACTGCAGCCTTTAGGTGTGAATATACCCCTCCCCACTCCCCCTCCCACCTGCCCAACACCCAGAGAATGTTACTACTGTATGTGCCCATAAGTGTTGGTCACCAATTTGATGGTGAGTACATGTGGTGCTTGTTTTTCCATTCTTGGGATACTTCACTTAGGAGAATGGGTTCCAGCTCTATCCAAAATAATACAAGAGGTGCTAGACCACCATTGTTTTTGTGGCTGAATAGTACTCCATGGTATACATATACCACATTTTATTAATCCACTCATATATGGATGGGCACTTGAGTTGTTTCCACAGCTTTGCAACTGTGAATTATGCTGCTATAAACATTCAAGTGCAGATGTCTTTTTTACAGAATGTCTTTTGTTCTTTTGGGTAGATACCCAGTAATGAGATTCCTGGATCAAATGGTAGTTCTACTTTTAGCTCTTTGAGGTATCTCCATACTGCTTCCCACAGAGCTTGTATTAGTTTGCAGTCCCACCAGAAGTGTATAAGTGTTCCTATCTCTCTGTATCCACACCAAGATTTATTGTTTTGGGACTTTTTGATAAAAGCCATTCTCACCGGAATTAAGTGTTATCTCATTGTGGTTTTGATTTGCATTTCCCTGATGATTAGAGATGTTGAGCTTTTTTTCATATGTTTGTTGGCCATTAGTCTGTCTTCTTTTGAAAAGTTTCTGTTCATGTCCTTTGCCCACTTTTTAATGGGGTTGTTTGATTTTTTTCTTGTTGATTTTTCTGAGTTCTACATGATTCTAGTTATCAGCCCTTTATCGGATATATAGCATGTGAATATTTTCTCCCATTCTGTAGGTTGTCTATTCACTCTAATGATAGTTTCCTTGGTTGTGCAGAAGCTTTTTAATTTGATCAGGACCCATTTATTTATTTTTGTTGTTGCTGTGATTGCCTTTGGGGTCTTCTTCATAAATTCTTTCCTTGGCCAATGTCTATAAGAGGTTTTCCAACTTTTTCTTCTAGAATTCTTATAGTTTCATGCCTTAAATTCAAGTTGTTATCCACCATGAGTTGATTTTCATGAGAGGTGAAAGGTGTGGATCATGTTTCAGTCTTCTACATGTGGCTGTCCAGTTATCTCAGCACCATTTATTGAATAAGGATTCTTTTTCCCAGTGCAAAATTCTAATTAACTACAAATAGCTAAAATCTTTTAAGAACATAGGGCTCCAAAAAAGAAACAATCAGAGGTGCCTCCTAAAATTAAAGTAAAACAAACAAACAAAAAAAACCCTGAGTTCGGGCTCCTTATTTCCTGCTGCTCTTTCTTATTTTCCCTTTTCAGGACTTGGGGCCTCACCCCGTTTCTCAACACTACACCTGGGAGCCGCAAATCTCAAGTCTCGTCCCCTTCAGCTCCCACCAGTGTCCTCATGTGGGTGTTTTTTATTCATGTTCACCATTTATTCTTAAGACATGTTCATTCTCTTTAGGGTCTCTTAGATGCTTTTTCTTTACAACTTCAGATGTGGCCCTTAGCATTCTTTGTCTGAATTTTGATGCCAGGTTCTTTACTAGTCTTTCTGCCTCTGGTCTCCCCTGTACTTCCTAAGAAACGTCCCTAAAATTTAGGTCTGATGATCTTGATTAAAACCATCCAGTGACCTCCCATCACCTTTAGGTAAAACCTATGGTTCCTCGGAGGAGATCTAAAGCCCCTGATGATCTTACCTGTGCTTACTTCAGCTTCATTTCCAGGACCTGCATCCCAGCCCTCCAATCTCCCACCAAACATTTCCCAATTCAGATCGCTTTGCCTTGGCACATGCTGCTGACTCCACCTGGAACGTCCCTGCTCCTTGGCCCATCCCAACCCCTACCTGCTGGTCAAACCCATCCAGGGGCAACAACTTCCCAGTTGCCCACCTGACTCAAAGCCCGTGGAGTTAGAGGCTCCAGGTCAGTCTGCTCCACGGCACCGTGTGATCATCTGCTCCAGGGGAGTTATTGCACAGAAGTATAATCATCTATTTCTCTGTCATCTCAAACTTTGAGCTGCTAAGGTCAAGAACAAGATTTTGCTATATCTATTTATTTAATAGATGATTGTATTAGTTTGCTGAGGCTGCATAACAAAGTAACACAGACTTGAGTGGCTTAAACAAGGAGAATTTATCTTCTTACAGTTCTGGAGGCTGGAAGTCCAAGATCAAGGTATAGGCAGGGTTGGTTTCACCTGAGGCCTCTCTCCCTTGCCTGCAGATGTGCATCTTTCTCTAGTATTTTCTCATGGTCTTTCCTATATGCCTGTGTCCTAATCTCCTCTTCTAAGAAGGACAAAGTCATATTGGATTAGGGCCCACCCTAATGACCTCATTTTACCTTAATTCCCTCTTTAAAGATCCTGTCTTCAAATACAGTCACATGCTGAAGTACTGGAGGTTACAGAGGTTAGATACTGAATTTAGGGAGAACACAATTCATCCTATAACAATGTTCAGTAAAGCTACATTGTGTTTGTTAAATCAACAGTGATTCCATGGGTTCCAGCAAGGTTTACCTTTTGATACTAGGTGAGGTCTAGCCTGGGAATTTGGTTCTAATGCTAACCCAAATCACTTGAAAGAGACTTTGCACTTCCTAATCATTCAAATCAGGGTGTTAATACATTATATGGCTGTTTTTCATTGATCTAAGGAGTACTTTTCCTAGGGTGTAGGTGAGCACTGTGTTTGGAAAACAGAAGCTTGGAGGCACAGCTGGATTAGCCAAACCTGAGAGCTGGAAGCACAGAGGCAGCCGCATATTTGTCTTCAAGGATAGACAGCATTTTACCAAAGGACATTGACCAAATGATTTCTACATTTCACTGAAAAGGATGTCTTGGCAGTGAGTACAGAACTTGGCACACAGTAGGTACTCAGTAATTATTTAAGTGACCAAACAAATTAACCATGTAGGAAGACACAGGAATTTTCTGGCATGGATAGTTTGAATTTACCATCTCTTTATTTAACACATATATATTGAGTACCTACTCTAGCCAGGTAGACCCCTAAAATTCCAGGCCCTCAAAGAACAAAGGAGATAAAAGTCACTGTGTTCAAAGAGCTTATGTTTTAGTTGAAAGAGAGATAATAAACAAAATTAAAAAGCATTATATAAAAAAAGCTAGAAGATGCTACACTGGAAAATAAACAGGATAGAAGGCCAGAAAGAGTTGGAGAAGGGGCTAGAATTTTTAAGTTGGCCGGGTAGCTATGTGGGAAGCCAGCCATGGGGCTACCTGGGGCATGTTCCACGCAGAGTGAGAAGGGCAAAAGCCCAGCCGTGGAAGCCTCCCCACCATGTCTCAAGAAAGGGGTGGACTAAACTAGTGTTGCCTGAAGTTCGTGCTGCAGAATGCTAATGTTGAAAGGTTCTCACATACAACAAAAGATTTCAGGTTAAACAATACCTACTTGGCCTCCTCTTAGGAAGCAAAGGGATACATCTGTCTACTTAATTAATGCCACTGAGAGAGTCCCATAGTCAAGAAACCTGCCCATCTTTGCTTAATACATTGTTTCCCAAGTATTTTCCAACACAGTACACTTTTTGGGGAGGTTATCTATTGGCCAAAACTAAAATTCTAGAAAATCCACATGGGGAAATTTTGGACTTACTAGTCTGTCTGTATCTGTTAGAAAAGAATGTATTTCAGATATCAGATCTATCAGACTTGAGTTGGCAATGTGACAGTTTAAATATTATTACATACTATTTTAAGCAAATCTATTATGGAAATCACAGTTCTGAGGAGTTCCAAGCATGCAATTTTAGAAGTTATTTTGTCTCTTTTTAAAATTAGAACTGCATTTTAGTCATTCGAAAATCTCTATTATTCACCCAACTTGCCTGTGATCGTTAGGTCTTGAAAGAGAAGCCCACTGATTTCTTATTGGAACCAAATAAGAGCAGAAGGACTAAACCTCCTCCTGAGGAGGTTGTCTATTTTCCACTCCACTTCTTTGATCTCAGGTCTTGGAAAACAGCTGCACTCTCCATTAGAGTTTCAATAGCACCCACATTTGTCTGAGGTTAGGATAGAGCATAATCTTCGTTTAAATGAACACACTTTGAGCACTAGTTTGGTTTTGTTCTGAGAGCAGGCCAGTGGCAGTAGCAGAGCTCATAGAGATAGCTGATGGGTCACTGGAACCTGGGTCCCCAGAGAAGAGCCAGGCTGGGTTCATCTGTCTGTGAACAAGGCCCCTCATCAAGTCAGAGTCATTTCCCACATGCAGAAAATACTGCTTTTCCACGCCTAGATTTGAGTGTGTTGGTTTGTTAGGGGGAAAAAGATGCCTTGGACGTGGAGGGCAAATAAGTGCCCCTGGGGAGAGCTTTATTTCCCCCTCCTCTTTGAAATATGCCTCCTCTGTCTGCTCATCTGTCTGTCAGGCTGAAGGGGTCCCACATTGCCTTGTAACTAATTATTCCACTATCCATTGAAAATTTCTACTAAATCACATCGTAACTACCTCAAGTTTCCATAAAATTTAAAATTTGATTTAATCGGCTCTAGAGAACTGATGCATTCACATATCTATGATTCAGAAAGGTGTCTGAAAAAGAGTTTTGACAAGCATTAGACTTTATAGCAGTCTGGACACATTTATTTGTGTATTAACATTGGTCTGAGTACTGTTTTAAGGGTACTGTTTAAAAAGCACAATTGGTTCCTTAGGAAATATAAATCATTACAAGTATTTGAGTAATTTTTGTCATTAAAGTGCACCTTATATTGATAGTTAAAAACAAAGCAAAACAAATGTAATAGAAACAATTTCAAAGAAAATAACAGCTCACCAATAGGACTTATTAAGTTTTAAATTCTATTATCTGTGCTTTTAACTCAGCTATGAGAATCTTTGGAAATTTAAGGGCCAAGGGAAAAAAATTATTACTAATAAAATTAGATCTTTTCAGTTAGAGAAAATTTACTACTATTATTATAATATACCTTGGAAAAAGTGGCTTTCCTGTTTTTTTATTAGCAACACAAATTCTCATAAGTATTTTGTATTTTATACTAGAAAAAAACACTGTTTTGTTGAAAATTATACCATTAAGCTGTCCTCCTTCAGATTACAGGCTTTTAGTATTAGCTATTATCTTTAAGAAAATGCTTTTAGACATAATGACTTCATACATACACATTGCTATGGTTTAAATGTGTTTCCCAAAATTCAAGTGTTGGAAATTTTAGCCCCAATGCAATGGTGTTGAGAAGTGGGACCTTTAAGAGGTGACTAAGTCTTGAGAGCTCTGCCCTCATGAATGAATTAATGCTGTTATTGCAGGAGTGGATTCATGATGAAAGGATGAGCTTGGCCCCCTTATTTGGCATGTTTATTTGCCCTTCCATTACGGAATGACACAGCAAAGAGGGCCCTCGCCAGACGCCAGCACCTTGGTATTGAACTTTCCAGCACCTTGGTATTGAACTTTCCAGCCTCCAGAACTGTGAGCCAAATAAACTTCTATGGTGGATAAATCACCCAGTCTCAAGTGTTTCGTTATAGTAGCACAAATAAACTAAGACACACACACACAAACAGAGAGCTATGCTTAAAAATGTATACACTTATACATATGTACAGTTAACTTGAACAACATGGGTTTGGACTGCACAGGTTCACTTGCAAGCCAATTTTTTTCACTCAAATACAGATTGAAAACACAGTATTCATGGGATTTGAAACTCGTGTATAGGGAGGGCCAATTTTTCCTCTATGCGGTTCTGCAGGGCCCACTGTGGGACTTCAGTATGCATGGATCTGGGTCCTGGAGCCAATCCCTGGTATATACCGAGGGATGACTGTATTTCTCTGCAGGATAACATCATCAGAGAGCATTTCAATCAGCTACAAGAGGAGGAATGTGTCTTTTTCTATCAGCACAATTCAAACCTGCTGTCGTAGCCACATACCCTTTACGAAGTATTTACTCAAGGAATGAGAAATCAACTACTTCAAGGAAAAGACTCTCAAAAGGTGTACAGCATTTCCAGGGCTCTTATTCTGGATGTTATAATGTTATCCTCCTTTCTTACTTCATTTCATGTTAACATTTTATCCATTAGCTATGGTGTTGTGATTGAACATTGCTCAAAATAAAAGTTTTATTTTGCTCTTTCTCTTTTCTTACACTCACTCTCTCTCTCTTTCTCTCTCTCTCTCTCTCTCTTTTACACACACACACTGCAGACTTTAGCACACAATTAATACATGTCAATATTTTTTATATTTTTTCTTTCTTGGTAACCAATATGTATCCCAAATTCAGGGCTAAATGCATTCAAATTTACAAAAGAAAATAATTCAACAGTCAGCCTTTCAATGGGTGGACTCAGCTGTGACTTATCGCGTGTTATCTGAAGGATGACCACTACTCTCTACCTCCTCTGAAACTGGCAAATCCATCATGAAAGAGTCTTCCCTTTGCCATAGAGCATTCTCTGCTGTTAAAATAAAGACGGTGCCGTCAGGGTAACACCCCAATTGTTTTACTCTTGTTATTTCCTGGGAGGAGATTTGGACCATGCTTTGTATTTTGATATTGGCACATATTTTGTGTGTGTCTGCGTGCTGCTGGAGGGGCAGAAACACTGATGGCAGTACGTGCAGGGCTGCCCTGAGAAGGAGGCCTGCAGCGGAAGGTGCAAAGATGCCAATGCAAGCTCTTCCTGCAACATGATTTCGACTAGCTCTGTCCCTCTAATGGTGTTACCAAAAGGGATAAGTTTATGAAAACCTTTAAGAATGTGACATTGCATTGCAGGCACAGAAATGTTGCTGCTACTCACAGGTGGCTTTGGGGAAGTTGCTTAACCTCTCTGAGCCCGTTTCTTTCTGGCAAGATTCTGCAGGGGATTGTGAGGATTCAGCGGGTTGGTGTATATAATCCACAGTGGCTGGCCATTGGAGTATGCCCTGCATGTCCCTCTCCTGAGCCGTTACTCATGTTCTTCCCTCTTTGTGGAAGTCCATGCCCCTGTAACCAGGCCATGTCTGCACCTTGATGTCTATGACTCTTGTCCAGATCCTTATTTTTCCCATTTGTCAGTGACACCTGGCACGGAGTGTGTGTGTCACGGCCTATTTGCCCAAGGTTTGGTCCCTCACTAACGCTTCTGCTCTGGGCTGTGGTTCAGGGGCCAACCCTTCCCCACCCGACTGCATCACCCAGACTCCTCTTCAGCTGGAGTTCTTGGTGAAAACTCTGGGGTGGGTAGGGTGGGGAGAGAAAACAGGGTATTTCCCCCAATGTGGCTCTACCCAGGGTGGTCTCTCCGTGAGTGGCAGGTCCTCCTCTGAGGCTCCAGCCCCAGGTAGTTCTCTGCTTCCTATTTTTGCTAACCTGTAGCTTGCCCTGTCATCCCTGTTTGGCTTCTCCAACAGGAAGAGCTTGTCTACCACCCATGTAGTCTAGCCAATTCCTTACGTTAAATTAAGTGGCCTCTGTTTTATTGATTTTTAATTTAATTTTTTTATTTTTTGAGACAGAGTCTCACTCTGCTGCCCTGGCTAGAGTGCTGTGGCATCAGCCTAGCTCACAGCAATCTCAAACTCCTAGGCTCAAGTGATCCTCCTGTCTCAACCTCCTGAGTAGCTGGGACTACAGGCATGCACCACCATGCCCGGCTAATTTTTTTCTATTTTTGGTAGAGACGGGGTCTCGCTCTTGCTCAGGCAGGTCTCAAACTCCTAAGCTCAAACGATCCACCCGCCTCGGCCTCCCAGAGTGCTAGGATTACAGGCATGAGCCATCGCGCCTGGCCAGCCTCTGCTTTAAAGGCTTGCAGGGGTTTCTGTCTTCCTGGCTGAACTCTAACTGATACACAGATGCTGTATTATTGACATCACTGAACATCAGCCTCTGGGTTGGAAACTCACACCATGGAATTTCGCAGCAATGGATCCTTAGACTCCTCAGAAAAATGGACAGGAACCCTCACAGGGCCAAGTTGTTCAGGGGCATGGTGAATACAGCTCCACATGTAGCACAGAAGATGTGTGTGGTCTGTTCAGGCAGGACTTCTGTCTATGCTGGCCACAGGCTAAACTGAAACAAGGAGCTGAAACTCCCATATAGGAAAGGCTAGTGACAACCTTGCCATTCAGGAGCTCTATGTCCCAGCAGGGCTGAGAGCACAACAATCCCTTCCCGAGATGCCTGATTACTATTCTGCATGGGATGAGAGGGCAGGATGTCCCATCAGGTTTCCTAGACTTCAGTGGTCATCAGTGACATGACTTCTATGTGCTCGCTGCTATGTGCGTCACATCTAGTTGCCTACCCCAAAATGGAGAGGAAGATTCCTTTCCAGCCCTGCCAGAGTGTTCCCATTTCTCTATCTTATTGCACTTATAATGACAAAAATTACGAATTCCAATACTCTAGTATTTATTATCTTCCCCCATACAACTCCTCTTTACTGCTCACCCCCACCCCCAATTTCTGAAGGGGGGGTGGGGGTGAGCTCATCAGTGGGCTGCAAGCTGTCTTCGCCGTGCAGACTTCGCGTAATGAGTGGAAGAGGGAACAGAGGACGCCAGTGATGCTGGGTCAGTCTGCCACCAGGAGAAATGGGAGCCACCCAGAAAGTGGGCACTGGTTGAGAGTGAGGAGGATTTGGTGACTGGAGAGTGAGAAGCTCAGAGTAGAAAAGGCGTAAGAGGATGAGAGGGCAAAGAAGGCTGACTTTATGACATCCTGCTGTTGAATGTGAGCTACATCTCCTTTAAGCCTCTTTAAGACATGCAAATAAAAATCCTACATATTTTAAATGAGTTTTAGTTGTTGGACTGTACTTTAAAAAAATGTTTGACTAACACTAGGCTCTGTGGGTACCTGAAGTTTATTTGGTTTAGGAGTTGCCTGATTTACATAATTAGCACCTTGACGGATGCTAGCCTGTTCAAACGTACATGTGCTATCTTTTAAGCTAGGCAGAAAACTGCTAACAGCTACCGTTTTATTTGTTTATTCACATGACATTGATCGAGGGTAAGGTAAGACTCCATCCTGCCCGTGAGGAGCTCACAGTCTGCAGAGGGAGACAGAAAACCAAACCTCCATCATTCCATGTGGTCAACGTGAGATGGAAATGAGGACAGGAGATGAGCACAGAAGAGGGGTGCTCCCTCCAAACACCTGCACAGAACCAGGCATATAACAGGTGCTCAAACACAGGACAGATCCAGTAGTAAAGGACTGGGCTGCAGACCAAACGCAGGGATATGGCAACACCAGTTGGCAGGGGCCAATTCCATTGTATGCTATACAACGGGGGTCAATAGAAGAGTTGTTCAACCTATATCTTTCTACCTGACATCTAAACCAATTCCATCAATCGTCATGTATTAATGGCATGAGGACACACCACCATGTGACAAGGCTACGATAGGTCAGAGACACAGAACCATCTGGCACAAGCTCTCTCTCTATTCTTAAGGCAACTCCACTCTATTTGGGCAGATAAGGAAAAGACAGGAGACAATTAGCAAATAATATAAGTCCATATACAGTGATGCACAAAATCATGAACTAGAAGTGATAATGTACCACGTGAATTATCTGTCAGGTAAGTCTTTTGTACATCAAAGAATTCACTCAACAGAAATAAATGCCCCAAATAATGTTCTGAGTATACTAAGGTGATACTATGGACCACCCAGGAGAAGGCACCTGTGTGCAGGGATGAGGAACGGCTGTTCATCAGCCATACACAGGTTGGCCTCCCCTAAAATGGAATCGAATAGAGGCAAGACCGTGAGATGGAAGCAGGCCAGAATTCTTCACTAAAACACCTTGTTGTCTCTCCTGATTGGAGCCAGGTTCTAATGGAATAAACTTGGAGGCCATAGGCATAATATGCATCCATATAAAAATGTGTTTGCAGCTCTGTAGGGTTAGAGATATCAAATGATGGTATGTATTCTAGTAACTTAGAACCCTAACTTCATGCAAA
Source organism: Cheirogaleus medius (assembly GCA_008086735.1). Taxonomy (NCBI): domain Eukaryota; kingdom Metazoa; phylum Chordata; class Mammalia; order Primates; family Cheirogaleidae; genus Cheirogaleus; species Cheirogaleus medius. The sequence continues at coordinate 12,053,664 of VBSM01001124.1, read as the reverse complement.
ATAGTGTTGTATCTGATCTCATAGCAGTCAAGCACAGAAATAACAAAATACAGGGATTTTCAAACTGCCAAAGGGAAAGGAGGACACATTGAATAATCCCTTCTAACCCAAACTCCCACACTCCTCATGGGGACGTTAACGAGTGTTCGCCGTGTGCCAGGTCACTTCACTAGGTGATTTACATGCTTTACATCATTTAAAGAACAAAGAAGTTGTATGACTTTCATCCCAGCTTTACACATGAGGAAAGAGAAGCTTGAATAAATCAAGAAACTTCCATAAGCCTGAGAGTGGTCAAGAAACACGGCCTTGGTCAACAGTTAAGTAGTGGGGCTGAGATCTGAACGGGACAATGTGACTCCTGAGCTCGGGGTCTCCCCAGCAGGCTGCGCCGTTACCCACTGCGTCACCACCAGACACTTCACAGCAACACGGGTGCTGGGGGGCATGGCCAGGCTGTTACCATAACAAACAGCTGCAAGGAGCTTTCGAATGTTGAAATGAGGGTGCCCCTCATGCCTAAAGGACAAGGACGACGGGGATGAAAGCATCTGAGGATTCTGCTTGGTCACAGAGTTTCAGGGTATAGTACCTAAGCCCTATTCTATTAACTGAAGAAAACTGTCACCTACACATAAAGTGAGTGGAAAGAAGCCATAGTATGCCGGCTGATTTAGTTGTCTTCTCAGCTGCAAGATACAGCTCCTCAGGAGTCCCAGGCAGAAACTTCTACAGCAGGCACATTGCACTAGCCTGAGATCACAGGTCAAAGCCTCAAGCTTCCCTTCTTGAATCCAGGGCAGGAAGAAGGTCCAAGAGAGGCTAGGTAGGTGTCCCGATAATCTGTTTCTTCATTTGTCTTGAAAACACCAACCCCAGAACCATCTCTAATGGAATATCGAATCCCCATCTCTTCCTGTGTCCTCATCATGATCTGACACTGCCAAGATTGATGAACCAAGAGGGACATCTTCTTTCACTACACCCTTTTCCACAAAGCTGGAAAACACTGGTGGATGTAAGTTCTCATTCACATCAAGTACCTGAACTTCCACGTAGCAAGTGGAAGACAGAGAAATCGGCTTCTCTTTGTCTTTGGCCCTCATGGTGAGATTATACACTTGCTTCTCAAAGTCCAACTGCTGTACAATTCTAACTGCTCCACTGAGTGTATCCACATCAGAGTTTCCTTCTCCATGGTCCAGAAGACTGTATCTCACCTGACTAGACTGACCCAAATTAGGATCATGGTCTTCTATCATGCTTATGGTTCCTTCTGGAAGATCCTCTTGAATTTTACACAGTAATTACGTGGAATAAACTTAGATGGGTTGTCATTAACATCTTCTAGTGATGCTTTCAAAAGTACACTAGAAAATATCTGGGGCTCTTCTCTGGCTTGGTCCCCAGCTTCACTATTCAATAAATATTTGTAAAGCAAACGAATAAGTGAGTGGCATAGGAGTGATAAACCACCACAAAAAAAAAAGTACATTGCCTATTGAATACAAAAACTTTAAACTCAGCCTTTAAAACGATTTTTACAATTGAAATATAGCTACATGGGGCTAGGGAAGAGGAGTATCAGGGAGGGACTGCTAATGGGCAGAGTTTCTCATTGAAGTGATGAAAATGTTCTGAAATTAGATAGTGATGGCTGCACAACTCTGTGAATACACTAAAGCCCACCCCTTTAAAGGGGTGAATTTTGTGGTGTGTGAATTATATCTTAATAAAGCTGTTATTTAAAAAATCACAGTTGAGATTCAGTATTAATAACTTACAACTTGAGAATCTAAAATACAGGTCATTATGCATAAATTCATTTTATTCTTGAAAACAAGGGGATTTGCATTATAACCCACTGAAAATAATGACCCTGAAATAGGGGAAAAATTATTCATTTGAAATGCAAAAGCACTTTAAAGAGAAGACCAGCATGCAAATGTGCATGGCCTCAATAACCTAGAGCTAAAATTATTTTGTTTGTTTATCAGAGAATTGGTAGGTGGTAGGTGGCCTATTGGTTCATTTGATCTTTCATGGCACAAACATGTTTTGAGAAATCTGAGCAGCAATACAGGTTGAATGTCCCTTATCTGAAATGCTTTGGACCAGAAGTGTTTTGAATTTCAATTTTTTTCAGATTTTAGAATATTTGCATTATCCAAAGTGCTGTAATGAGCATTTACTTTGAGTGTCATGTTGGTGCTCAAAAAGTTTTGGATTTTGGAGCACTTAGGATTTTGGATTTTCAGATTAGGGATACTCAACCTGTATTTTTCTAGAATTCTGGAGAGCTGTCTTGTCACTGGTGAACCATTTAGTCCTGGAAAGGTCTAAAATTCTCTACGACTACATGCATGTATTACACACCAGCTGTATAAATCCATCTCTTACTGCAGGAAGACTCTGGGGTTCTCTGATGAAAATGGAGGGAGAATTATACAGTTGCAGCAGAATTGGGTTCACTTCATCTTGACCACAAATCCTGATGCTTCTAGAAACAGAAAAGGCAGTTCTTTCCTTAATATAGTGGCCTTCCTCTAACATTTATGGCAGAACTTCTGTCAGTTCTCTATCTGGTGTCCGCTGTAAGCTCCTATAGACTGTAGCTGACAAGCAGTTGATTCCTACAAACCTATACTGTTCAGTAAGGAAGCCAACAGATATATGGTTCTTGAACAATTAAAATGTGTCTTATCCAAATTGAGATGTCTTGTTAAGAGCAAAATACCCACTGAATTTTGAAGGCTTAGCACAAAAAAATGTAAAATATTTAAAAAATGTATTACATGTGAAATGACAATATTTTAAATATATTGGTTTAAATAAAGTAAATCCCCCCCCCAAATTTACCTATCCCTTTCTTTAGGATGAAAAACAAAGAGTGATTGGCTCAGTTAAAAGGAACTCAGCCTGTGAAAGCAACCAAAAATAAAATCAAAAGAGCTGAAGGTAGAGGCATGGCAAGCCTGTTTACTAACTTCTTATAAATGCCACCATAATTGGGGAAATTGTAAGAATCAGGTTTGAGAGGTTAATCTGAAAGCTTATTTAACACTTTAGTCATTCTGAAATTGTGACATCACTTTATAACCAAGACTTCTTTCCTGAAAAGGAATCCCAGCTGACCACAGGTAGACTGTGTAGCTACACATGGTCACATACAACAGGCACAACTGGATACTTTGGAGAGCTGAACCAGATTTGTAGGGAAGATCAAAACTGTTGGAGTCCTTTGCTCAGACATAAATAGTCATTTTTCAGACTCTCTTCTTAATATTCATTGGATAAAGAGCTCATAGCAAAGAGAAAGAGATAATTGCATCTGCATTGCATAAAAGGTAGGGATATAATCTTCAAGATTATATTATAATTTTATATGTACATTTCCTTTATGTGAATAGTCCCAATTTAAGAAAATCCACATTTTGCCAGTGTAACTGGTACGTGCATCAAATTCTTAGCCACCATTTATCTATTAAGATCCACTGTATCTAGGGATATTAGAGATACAAAGATGAAGTGATTGCATAGCCCCCTTGAGAGACACAGTTTGGTTTGGGAAAGACACCAGAAGAAAAAAATAACTAAAGCAATATTATACATGCTATAATTGTGATATCTGTGTACTAGTACATTTAGGAGAACAAGTATAGTTGTATAAGTAATAAAGGCAAGTCTACATAGACTACTACTTAGTTAATAAAGGTTCTAGTGCTACATGACAATAAACAAATTATCTGCTAATTGTAACTAATTTATAGAAGTTAATCTAAGCTACTTTGGTGTCTATGTGTTTGTGTTTATGGTTCTTTGCTGCTAAACACATAGAACAAGCAAATTAGGAATCAGTCTTTTGTTTCAGTGCCTGTGCCAAAGAGTAGCCACTTATCAAGGAAAACTGTGCTTTTCTCCCCACCTTTAGTACACTTTGGGCTTTGCTCCATGGGTAAGTGAAACATTCACCAAGAGGCACTCATGATGATAATAATGGCAGACAATTTGGGAAAACAGATGAATGATTATAGCTGACATTTTGGGGAAAAAAATTGGAGCTAATGAGCCAATTTGCTAAGAGTCCTTTCCATTATGATAAAGAGCTCAACAGGTGTATGTGCACAGTGCAATGTCACGGGTAGCTTTGTGCAGTCTGCTTGAGTGTGTGTGCGTGTGCCTGGGAGGAGAGATGAGGATAGACGACATGGTGTGTGCTCTGGAGCCTCACGTAACAATCTCATAAAATGTTGATAAATGTTTCCACGTGCCTGCAGATTACTCTGTATTTGTAAATTAGACACATTTGCTACAGACAGGAAATTGTTATTTCCGAATTTGGAAATTAACCATTTTTACCCATATTGCTTGAGTTATATTTCTATCTTAGTTCAGTACATTTTTACCTGAGAGATATTAAGTTTGGCATGTGTGTGTTGGTGGCCAATAAAGAGATTTTATAACACACTAAGAGTCTGTATAAAATTTATGTGGGCAGTACCCATATGCCCATTTTGTAGAACTTGGAGTATAGATAAAAGTTTTCAATTTTTTCAAACACATTTATAATTGTCCACTTATTTTTTGACATATCTTTGGTCAGATTTAGGACACACTCCCCATTACCAGTCATTCCCTTATTGAATAAATGTTTTCAAGCACAATTATATAACATTGCCCAGATTACACTTTGGAAGATATTTTATAATTAGATGAGAAAAGGAAAGCAGGTGTCCCCTGTAGGGAGAAATCCCTATAGAATATTTCTATGCTTGTCCTGCCCTAGAAAAGATATGAAAGTCATAATGATTTGTTTTGAGTAAGCTAATGAGCATCATTAGTGTAAAGTGCTCTGTGAATTAGATAATTCTCTATATGGCCTGGCTTCAAGAATGCTTTAATTTGTACTATTACTAAACTCTATGAAAGTTAAAGGAGTGAGAACCTCATATGAGTATAGGATTACATGAGGTAATAAAGAAATAAACACCTGGTCCTGATGCCACAGCCTGGGAGACAGACCAGGGGAGTGGACCACAGGGAGGTGACCTCTGCAGGGCAGGGCCAGGGGATGAAGGGACGGCACAGTGCAAGGCACGTTGTGCCAGTTCTGATAATGCTTTGAAGTGTACTTGATCCTTGCAGTTTCCCATTAAGAACAACCAGTGGACACTGGAGGCCAGTGGCAGTCACGTCATCATCCCAGAGGGCTACCTTCTGGTCATCCGCTCTCTGTAGAGTGAATTCCCCACTGGGCAGACGGTCCAGCAGGGATGAGGCCGAGAGATCAGCATGATGGGTGGTGCGGCCACTTCTATCCTTGTCTGTCCTTTCCTTCTTTAAATACCTTCTGCTATTTCCACTAACTTATGAGAGTAGACCAGGGGAGACTGCTGATTAGCAGGTTTCCTCTGCTTTTCCTCTTTTAGTTAGTCTTCCAGAGCATAGAAAACTGATTGTGGGTTTTAAAGATGTTGCTCAGGTATGAAAATTCCCTATATGATTGTCCCAGTTTCTTATTTTTATCCCTTCCCTTGTTTTCCTCCATATTCTAGGTAACCCCATTCACATTACAGATGGTTCCTCATTGGAACGTCTGCAGCTTGTGTTTTCAGGTGGAAAACTAAGCACTGGTTATAAATTAGTCCTTAAAAAGAAAACAGTCGAAGCAATTAGCCTAAACAACTGAGTCTAATAGGAGGAAAGCTTAGTTAAGGATAGTTTTTTACCAAGGCAGTTTGCATTGATTCATTTTCTCCTCTTTGTAGCGCTGAATATGGTCTTTAATTATATATTTATTTGTTCTATGTTTTCCTCTCCTCCGGCCCCCAGTTCCCGAGATGGAGAGATCACATGTGCACTCTGCAAACCCAGCACCCAGCTCAATGTCTGGCATGTAGAAGGGGCTTCATAAATAGCTGCTGAATGACTGAATTAATGTTATGCAGATGTGTAATCTCCAATTTCACACATACATGTGTAATTGCATTGACATTAGTTCAGATTATTGAGAGATCCTTGAAGTTTTTATTCCTTGCTTCTAATTAGAAAGTTAAACATAATCCACTCTGAGGGTCTTTAGAGCCAACTGAAAATGTTCTTCAAAAAAAATAATAATTCAAGCTGGCAGAAAGAATCACACACTCAGAACTGAGGTAGAATCATCTAGTTCACATTATTTCCCAAGCAAGAAAATTCTCTTTTATTATTTGAACATGGTTCCTTGACTAAAGCCTAACATTTCCAGATGTGAGTCTGGTATTTCAATCTGTGTGTTCACAGCAGGAGGCAGTGCTGCAAGACCCTCGCCCGGGGAAGGAGCTGCCATGGTTGGATCCTTCCATTTCACTGCAGAATGAAGGATCCTAGCCTGACCGCAGAGGAATAAAGTAGCATTTGGCTATCTTTTCACATTTAACTACATACACTGGCTTCTAGCGCAAAGAGCCAGTAACAACACATCCTATTGTTTTGTTTCCAGAGAAGAAAACAGAAATTGACTGGGGGACTGTGCAGTTGGTCCAAGCTGGAACTCTCTCGGCATCCTGTTCTGCTGGACGCTGCACCAACCAGAGCTGGGGCTGTCTGCTGAGTGCTTAGGAAGGTTATAGCTTGTTAATCATAAACTGGGAACAGTTGGGCCCGTTCACAGTGCAAGAGTATTATAGTTAGCTTAGTTTGGGAGCATCCTGAATTCAGCTCAGCAGTGACAAGGACTGCTTTCATCAGAATCAGTCTGATAGGCTATCTACTCCTGAAAGAACCACCCCAAACATTTCTCACAAGCTCTGAGAGGACCAGAGCAGACCCTCTGCTCCGGTGTAGTACTGCCTTATTTCTGTCTTTATCCCATGGAGGATTGCTTTATACTATCCTCACCTTGTCCGCTTTGCTGCACCACTACAATCGCTGTTTGCTAGATGTCAGACAGAGTGCTGCTGAGCTTCATAGTTCTCTGGTTCACAGTTTGGGCCATGGCATCCAGTTGTGGTACACTGAGGGGGTTGGTCCTAGACATTATTCTAGCTATTTTTAATATTTCAAAGTCCACCTCAGAATGGAATTTACATCCCAACCAAAATACCAACCACCCCAAACACATGAGCAAAAGCAAACCTACATTTGATGCTAGCTTCAAATTTCTATTTCTCTCAACTGGCATACTCAGTTGCATGTTTTTGAGTATTAAATATAAAAGTGATGATTAATAAACATCACTCCTAAAATAATGACAATGATTTTTTAAAAGCTTGTTTTTCAAATTGTTATTGGGTGTTTACTATGTGCCAGACCCTCTGCTTCATGCTTTTGTAAGTGTATTAATTAAATCTCATAACAGCCCCATGAAAGGCATTATTACTAGTTCCATTGTATGGCTAAGAAAATTGAGGCCCAGAGAGGTTAACTAACCTAACTCAAGACCTACAACCAACATGCTTTGGAGTCAGGATTTAAATCCAGACAGTCTGACTCTGGAGTTCCTATGTTGAATATGAGATCCATGAAATAAAAGGGAGAAAAGTTATGGAAAGATAGCAGAGAATAATAATCAGCTTTGAAAGTTCCGGACTGGTATACATAACCATTAGGTTATTTGCCTTTTACCTTATCAAGCCAATATTAACATGCCTATTTAACATTACTAATAGGTAAACAGCAAATATCAAGGGGTTAGGAAATTATTCTTAGAAACTCCAGTTTAGAAGTCAGTCTTGGGCCCTTTGGACATCACTTCTTTGACAGGCAGTTTGCAAATACGTAGTTAAGTTCAACACACACAGTGCAGAAGTCTCTAGAACGAAGAAGTTATGCCAGAAAAGCCTGAGAGCCTATGGAGACCTAAAGGAAGATAAAGAGGATAATGAAGGCAGCATTCAGCTCCATGAGTCAGCTGCTCTCAGAAGCAGCAGTCCCCGAGGAAGCTTCCGAAGAATTATGTTAAACGATATTAACGTAAGAGGGTACAGAGATGCTGGTTTCCAATTCGGCTTCCCAGTTCCCTTGGTCAGTGAAACAAGTACAGGTCCCCTGCCATCAGCCTTCAGCATGTCAGCAAATTTTTTTTCATTGCTTATTCAAATGAATCCTCAAATCTCTTAGAGAATATTCCCTATTTCCCCTCATTATTTTCTTCCTTATTGTTACCACAACACTTCTTAAATAAATGGCCTTTATTTTTGGTTTTGTTTGTGCCTTCATTTCTTTTCCTTTTTAAATTCAGTGATTTTTTTCATTAATTCATCTAACATCTGTCCCATCTTGTGCCACATTTATTGGTTGGTCACACTGTGCCAGGCCACGTACTTGGTTCTGGGACAGATGTGGACAAAAGGATCCCAGTGATCCTCTTCCCCAGCCCCTGGGTCCTCCTGTGGCTCCCGCCGATGCACACTCCATCCGGGCCAGGCATGGGGGCAACTCTGCATTCTACGCAACAACATCATTGACTTCACTGTGCTCAATAAACACACTCCTTCCTTCACTCCACTGACCTCTGATCAGGACGCCGATTGGCCTAATTCCCAAATTGCCTGATGGTCCCGCGAGCCTTGAAGAGTGGGGACTACAGTTTACAAAGCTCTTTTACAGGTCGCATTTGCTCCCCCAAACAATAAGACACTGAGTGGGGGAAAAAATCTAGTTGTAGAATAACATATTTTGCAGATATATTTTGGTACAAAAGAAATTCTTCTGTATTTACCTATGTTGTGTGAGCAAGGAGACAGGGTGGAAGGATATACACTGTGTGCATTGCTTGTATCAGGAGGGTGGCAGTGGAGGGGTAAGGGAGAAAATTGTTTTTGCTTTTATTCAGTGTTGTCAGGTAACAGGTGCTAGCACCTGCTTCATTAGGTAAAATAAGCATGTATTATTTTTGTAGCTTGAAAAATATGAAATAAAAATTTTACATTAAAAAACCCCATCCTATGAGGTTGAGACTAGCAATTCCTCCTTTTTATGCTTGAAGAAATTGAGTCTAGGGGAAAGCCAGGGTCTGCTCAGGTGGTGGGGGCAGAGCTGGGCTCCATCCCAAATCTGCTGGTTGGGAGGGCGGTGAGATTTCTGCCCGTGGCAGCTGTTTTCTTTCTACAGAACAAGCACGCTACAAATTGTTAGGATTTGGGGCAGTGTACTAAGGCAAAATAAAGTTCTCCACTTCTGAAGGATAAGACATTTTGATTGAAGGAATAAATTAGTAGACCAGAGTGTGATGTCAGACACCAGGTTGACTATACCAAGCTCTTCACACCTTTTTCAAGTTTCTTCCTTCTGAATCCAGATAGCTTTTGACAACTCCTGGCTCTTGGGCCATGGTACCCAGCTCTGACATATGAAAGTAGGTGCAAGATGACTCTTATTTGTAGATATGGGCAATTGTGAGTTATGAGTACTTAGTTGGGAAATGACTTAGGACATTTTTTCTCCCTGATTTTCTGTTTTGAGTATAGTTTTCCATATTTGATGCCAGTGAAAATGAATATACTGAGGGATCTTTACCATGGAAGGCTCTTCGGAAAGAGGAGCAAAATTATTGTGGTAACATCCTATGGTGGTCAAAGAAATTAAATGCAAGTGGAATTGAGCAGGTGAGCACCAAGAAGAATTTGGCACTTGAGGCAGTCCTGCCAGAACACCAGAAAGTTCAACAGGTTGGGCTAGGTACGGTGGCTCCCACCTGTAATCCTAGGGAGGCCGAGGCTGGAGGATCGCTTGAGCTCAGGAGTTCAAGACCAGCCTGAGCAAGAGAGAGACTCCATCTCTACTAAAAATAGAAAAATTAGCCAGCACCATGGTGTGCGCCTGTAGTCCCAGCTACTCGGGAGGCTGAGGCAGGAGCACTTACCCAGGAAACAGATTAGACTCTGCCTCCAAAAAAAAGCTCAACAGGTGGACCGTTACATGGTTCAATTTCTGCTTGGTATCACATTCAAATAAACAAACGTCTGGCAGAAAAAATACAGCCTAAATAATTCAGATGTATTTAGTGTTTCCCAAAATACATACGCACAGGCACGCACACAGTGGGAGGAGTGGAGGATGGGGGGGATCTTTTTTAATATTCAGCCAAATTTTTTAACTTTATGTTTAGAGATCATTCTCATGCTACACCTTATTCCATGCCCTTCAGCAACTCCCAAAGAAGGTTTCTTTTCTCTCTCCAGCCCCCATCTCTCCTTGACATTCACCCTACCGGTCTTCCCCATCTCTACCTTGTCACTCTCCATCTCCCTAGGCAAGGTGTGCCCTTGGGTTATCTCTGACTTTTCCCATCATCATGTCACCACTGCTGACAATTATCTTGCCTGCTATACAGCGAGGAGTGGCTTGACTGCTATTCTCTTCAGAATCAGCCTCAACCTGCCTTGGCCAAATTCCCCTTCCACCCACTCCAGACTCTCTGGAATTCTGGCTGATGGAACTTTCCACCTCATAAGACTGAATTTCACCTTAAAGCCCAATGTGTGGGACCATAATCTGGTAGGTCATCATGAATAATCAAATAATGGAGCTGCCGCAGCTGGCAACTGCATCAAGGAAGGTTTTTGTGACTGTTTGAGTTGCCCTTTCCCACCCTTGCCCTCCTGGGAAGAAGCTATGTCCATCGATTACATGTTTGAGGCTCACTGTTTTTGATGGAGGTAATGCTCAATGTGCAGGGATGTGAGACTCATAGGATGTTTGCGTAAATATTTCATGCTTTGCAATAGAGCAAAAATAGAGAGGAATGAAGGCCTTGAACACAAGCAACAGATCTTGGGATGAACCAATGCAAAATTCATTATTTTCCCCACCTATTGTTTCCAGTATTTATTCTAAGCATTGACATATTTATCTATATATGTACCTATTTATCTTGTTTAAGTAATGCTTTTTAGGAAATCAGTGCTGAAATATAGAAGAAAAATATGGTGTTAGACAAATATCACTATTGCAAATAAATGCATAATTTTCAAATTCCATATTTGAGGATAGATCCAGAACACCCATTGCTAATCCCAGCAATTAAGCAAAAAAGGAAGATTGTTATTTCTTATTTTCTTCTATTACAAATTTCATGTCCTTGTTATGCAGGGGCACATCTCCACATGTGCAGGTCGTTGGGGTTCCTCTTAGCGCCAGTGCAAGTGTTGTCTAAGAACGTTCAGTCAGCCCACTCCCAGCAATAAAGTGTCCGTGCACAAATGCTTTGGATGAGTGTTGTAGGGCAGTGGTCCCCAACCTTTTTGGCACCAGGGACAGGTTTCATGGAAAGCAATTTTTCCACGTGGAGTCGGGGGAGAGGAGGAGCTCAGGTGGTGATGTGAGCAATGGGGAGGGGAGCGGCTATAAATACAGATGAAGCTTTGCTGCTGTGCATGCCCCCCTTCCTAAGTTTCATGGAAAACAATTTTTGGGGGGGCCTGGGTCACAGCAGAGCTCTGCAGCTTAATCCCTAACAGGCCGTGGACCAGTCCATGGCCTGGGGGTTGGGGACTACAGTTGTAGGGGATTCACCTGGCTTTGCTTTGTACTGGTCAAGTTCTGGCTCAGGGTCTCCAAACTGTTTCAATAGTGTATATTTATGCATACACTGAATGCGTGGATAAAATCAATTAAGGTAGAAAATACAAATTTTTCTTCCTATACATCAGTGGATCCTCGTGTGCACCATTTGGGACCATTAGTCTGCTCCCTTCTTAATTACAACACGTGTGCTTCATCTCCTTGAGGAGGAGGTTATGTGGCCACTCTTTGGAAGTAATTTGCATTTCTGTAGAGCAAACAGCAGGAAGATATGATGGCATCTGGGGAAGGTGCTGTGAGAGCTGATGCTGCTCTAAGGTCCCTGGAACTCGACATTCTGCTGGCAATCTGGCAGCTCTGTGATCCCATTAACAGTGGCCCAGGCATTTTTGATGAACAGAAGGGTGGAATCTATGGAACAGCTGATGATTTTGATGTGTTTGAATAAAGTTCTTTACCTTGAGATGACTTAGCCATCAACATTTGAAAGACAACTGAGAATCTCCTAGCGTCATTTTTTTCTTCTTACCGATTTTATCATATTTTACTAGATAACATTCCAGCAGAAATTTATGACTGCAAAATAAAGAGACTGGGAGGCTGGTAGCAGTGCAGCCCTAGCTGCTGTGAGCGCCAGGGCAGGTGCTCCAGCTTCCAGGCTGAGGCCACGCTGGGTGACAGTGGGTGACCCGCCTGGACTGTCACTCAGGAGGCCACCCTCTTTGCTCCTGCCCTCAGGAAAGTGTTAACAGGCAAAAATGAATAACACAAAAAGTGGGCCTGCTGCGAAGTGACAAAGCCTGTGAGAGCAGAGAAATGCAGAGAGAAGTGGTTTGGGGGCAAAGGTGTCAGAATATAGATGAGGCGAGAGCCAGTGAGGATAATTAAGCCAAAAGCCTTGGGTCTTCACCCAGAGCAGCATTTCAATCTCCTGTTTTCTTGGACTGGGAGACTTGGGTTAACTATTCCCATTTCCCAGCCCCCAGTGGCACTTACCTTCTGCCTCTCTGTGGCTTACAGTGGGGTACAGAGAATAAGTTAAACCTTATGAATCTATAATATATGTTAATAAATTGCCTGATAAGTAGGTAGATTGTCCCCGGCTGGGAACCCTAGAGCACAGGCAGGTGCTGTGGGGATGAGAGGCACATTTGACACCTCATCAGTCCGAGCAGGTCTGGGGGAAGCTACCTGCCTGAGAGGATCACTGAGGGTTTGTTCCTGCACACATGGGCTCATTTGAATCACATTAACTCTCAGCACCTTGAGGGTGTTTCTATTTCTCTTCCTCTTCGGACTTCAGGTTTTCTCAGTTGATGACAGGTTGGTAAGAGGGAAGGCAGAGGTAAGAGCTGGCTCCTTACACTCTGGAGGGCTCTGAGCCCACCCACAGCCCAGCCAAGGCAGAGGGCATTTCTCAAGCTTTTGGAGAGACAACTCAGAGACCTGGCAGGTCACATCTTTGTTTATCAAAATGCCTCACTCTGTCTCCACTTTGTGATGTTAAAAAAATCTCAGCCCAATATAAGTAGGACAAAGAAGAATGAAAAATATGACAAAAAAGTTTCTGATAAATTCCAAACGAGGCTGAAACCCCCTTTCTGTCTTCTTTATCATTTGTAACCTATTTATTAGTCACAATCCCCTGCAGATCCAACTTCAGCCTTGGAGCTTTCCTTGATTCTAACCACATAAACTTCCGAGTTGTTTATGCATTCCTTTCTGAGAGGGTCATAGCATCTTCGGAATGCCTTTACTATCACATTTTCACTTTTCTTTGTAAGTATCAGTTCATATATCTGTCTTTCTTACAAGGCTACGAGCCACTTTGGGGCAGGAAGCTACACTTATCTTTTCTCCCTCTGTTCACTTTAATTTTACTTCATGATATTATTATTATTATTGGTGGTCACACACTGTGTTTGTTGATTGACTAAGTCCCGCAGGCCAATTTATTAATCAGTTGTCTGAAACTAGAAATGCAGCTTCCTGTAAGTTCAAAGTCCAGAATAGCCATCCTGGAATCATCAATAACTCCCTCCAGATATTTATTTGTGATCAAGGAGGCATCATGTATATTAGCCATGAATAACCAAAAGCAACTCTATTGCAATACTAATGGAACTTATCTTTGTGTTTTGTGAATATTATCATAGCATATGATTTGCTCCATAAAATAAATATTTTTTTTTTATTTCAGCATATTATGGGGGTACAAATGTTTAGGTTATGTGTGTTGCCTTCCCCCCTAACCCCGAGTCAGAGCTTCAAGAGTGTCCATCCCCCAGATGGTGCACATCACAACTCATTATGGATGTATGTACCTATCCCCTCCTTAAAATAAATCTTTCAACAGGAGTTTCCAGCAGAATTCAAAGGAGTTTGGGTTGTAGAGCCTGGTCTGAGTCAGGACTGCACAGCGGCTAAGTGACATGCTACTTCTCCATCCCGGCTAATTCAAAGGCCTCAGCAAAATGACAAATTGCCACAACATTTAAGGATTATTCATCCAGAGATTAAATCAAAATGTTAATTTCAAAACATACACAAAAGCTTCTGCACATAAATCAGGAAGGCAAAAATTGAAGAGGAAATAATAGGTATTCATTATTAGTGGGGGGAAAACTGATATAATTAAAGGAGAATAAAGATTTGCAATTTAGAGACATCTATCATGATTCTCATAGGAAGGTTTAGGAAAACCTGAGGAATTTAGAACTTCATAATACTAATTCTTGACTCTTTAGCTGACATTTAAGGCCCTCTAAAAATAACTCAAACCCAGGTCTTAGCCTTAATTCTCACTACCTCCCCTTTGATGCCGTCCAGTGTAGCTAAACTGGCTCCTTGCTGTTCCTTGAACTCGTGGTGTCTGCCTGGACTGTTGTCACGTGAGCAGTCGAGGGGAGCTGGCGGAGGGGCAGGCATCTGCCCCCTCTCTGGTTGTCATAAGGTGCACTGCCAGAGTATCTGCGCGCACCTGGGCTTCGTACCACTGAGGTGGGTTCCTCCATACCACGGAATGCCTCCCGGTCCCATCCCGACCAGTGGTCCATTCTTACAATCCGTGTGGATGCCTATCCAGAGCTGCTGGCACAATGCAACCTGTTTTCTGAGGTCCGAGTCAAATCCCCCTCCTTCCAAAGTCGCCGTTGAGCTTCCCACACTTTCTTTAAGGATCTTGCCTTTCCCATAATTTTATCCCCAGGAAGACTAGGGGTGGCCCTACAGTGCGAACCCACAGTGAACGTTAAGTAGATTTGCTCATGTTGCCGAACGATGGCTGTCGGGTACAGGAGTGCTTCTGCTGGTCAGCCCCAGCTTCGGGGCACTTGTAGGCTCTTCTTCATCCGCACACTCCCTTCAGCGCCCAGCGTACCCGCTGTGTTAAGATTATTGAATTCAATGAAAACATATGGATGCATCTTTCCTTGACAAAGACAGAACACTAATATAGCTGCTCCAGCTGTGATTACAGTGGGCTTCTTTTATTAATAATTCTCCCCCTCCCCCAAAGGGCTGTAATTCGGAGATAAGAGGCAAGATCTGGAAGAGAAAAGGTAAGAAGGGTAGATGAGGGCGTGTGGGAGTGAGTGTGAGGGCGCGTGAAAGCGAGGGAGAAGGGGAGAGTGTGAGAGAGCGTGAGCAAGGGAGAGCGTGAGCTGACAACTGAGGAGGCGCATGAGAATGACTGAGAGGGAGTGGGCGAGGGACGGGGCGTGCGTGGGTGTGCGTGGGCGGGAGAGCAAGGGAGTGTGAGTGTGCGAGGGAGCATGAGTGAGAGCGTGGCTGGGGGCGTGAGGCCGTGTGCGCACGCGGGTGGGCGTGGGTTTCCCGGGGGACGCGGGTGGCGGCGGTGCGGGGAGGGCTGAGGGAGGACGCCCTGCAGGCGGCGGGGGTGGGGGGGCCGGAGTGCGGGGCCAGGCTGCGCTCCCAACCGCCTCGCCTGGGCTCGGTGCCTGGCCCGCCTCCACCCGCACCACCTGTCGGAAGAGGGGACGAAGGCGACCCTCGGAGCCCAACAGTGTCCGGGGCGGGTGGCGGTGGGCCTTCTATCTGCATGTGCCAACCCAAACGCTCGGGCCACTCTCGGGCTCTGGGTCACCGCACATGGCCACACGGACGCAAAGTGACAGCCCTGCACCAGGGCGTGGGAGAGAAGAGAGGGAGGCGCCCCACCGCGGAAGGGCTCAGGACGAAGACACCCGGCCTGCGTCGGGGGTGTTTGCTAGGGTCCCCATTCCTGTGACCTGTGACCACACGTGGCAGGTCCATTCCTCTTCGGAATGACCCACAGAGAAAATGCTGTCAGTGTCTGAGGGTCTTAAAAATTACTACGAGTATTACTAGTTCTGGAGCTGCTGTCTCGGCGGAGGATTTTAAAAGTATCCTTCCGGCATGTTTAATTTCTCTCCCTCTCTCTCCTCCTCTCCCTCTCTTCTCTCTCTTCCCTCCTTTTCTCTCACTCTCTGTCTCTCTCTTTCTCTCATTCTCTCTTTCTCCTCTCTCTCTGTCTCTGCCCCCACCTCTGTCTCTGCTCCATTGCTCAGAAAGAGGAGGAGAGGCAGAGGCTTGATTCCCGCGTTCATTTTTCCAGGCTGTCAGGGGCTCATCCGTCACTTCTCAGCACTGGGGTGGGCCCCGGGAGGGCCGAGGCAGCTTTGCAGATAGGAGGAATTCAGCGCTCTCCTCAAAGCCAAGCAACAAACTCTGAAGCACGAAATACACTCTTTTTCTTTTTTTTCCTCATCCCCTTTATGTCTATGTCTCCTACATACATTCTTGGAAGCATGTGTTTCTATAATGAATCTATAAAAAATTAATGGTCATTTGTTCCCCAGAACAACTTTTAGGGTTTGGATCCAACAGCATGGGATGCAGATCTAGGTCCTCCACATCTGGGGGCTTTAAAAAGCACTGCATTTGAGCATCTTACAAATAGAGGGAAAGCACCAGGGAGGGAGGGGACCAAGGTTCACAGTGCCCACAAATCCCAGCTTTAACTATGAAATCTGATGGGGCAGGTGTGCAGAGAATGGAAGCAGAGTGAGAAAGGCTGTTCTGATGGAGGCCTTCCTCCCAAGGAAGGCTTTTGACCCAAGAAATCATACAATAGGCTTTGGATAATCAGTTCTATTTCTATTCACAGCAGATGAATTTATACTGTGTAGAATTATTCAAAGAAACTGGATCTACTGGATGTTACAACTTATTTTTAAGCCTCAATAATTAAAGCAGTGTGGTATCTCTGCATGAATAGACCCAAGTATATATGGCATATGATGAAGCTGGCAAGTGTAATCAGATGGGGGGAAATGAATATTTCCATAAATTGTGTTGGAACAAGTAGGCCACCTTCTAGGAAAAACAAACAAACAAACAAACAAACCCCTCACACTATACACTAGGATAAATGGCAAATGGATGAAAAGTTTAAATGTAAAATAAAATGAAGCCATATAATTTCAGGAGAAAATCCAGAAGCCATACAAAATTGATGAATACTATAATAAAAAAAATCCTCTTACCCAGCAAAAACAAAACAAAGTAAAAAAAAAAATCCTGCAAGTAAAGTCAAATGAAAGAAAACTGAGAAATTCATATCACAAAAAGCTAATCTCCCTTATATAAAGCAATGAGAAAAAGACCAACAACATAATAAAAATATGGGGAAAGGATATGAACAGAAAGGAAATATAAATTCCTCTTACACATGAAAAATGCTCCATCTCAATCATAATTAGAGAAATACAAAATAAAATTTTACTGTGGCAGTCTTCATCTATCAAGTTGTCAAAAATCCCAAAGTGTGAGGATATATTCTGTTGGATAAGTAGGCGTTCTCATACATTATTGATAATCATGGATACAGTAGTGCATCCCCCATGGAGTCAGTCAAGTTGCAAATGGATAATTTTTAATTTATAAAAAAAAAAATCCCATTTCTGCAAACTTATCTTGCAGATATAATTGTACATGTGCAAGATGATGCCATGAACAAACATATTCATTGCTGCATTGGTTGTAACAGAAAAATATTGAAATTAGACTAAATATCCATTTATAAAGGACTGTGTTTAACAAACTGTGATATGTGCACATAATGGGATACTATTGCACATGTAAAAGAAAACAGTGAGGAAGTTCTCTATGTCCTGATATGAAAAGATTTCCTTTTCTACGGAATAATATGCCAAAAATCCTCAAGACATACTATTTCAATAATAAAGCAAAGTATCTAACACTATATATAGTATGGAATCTTTGTGTAAAAGGGGAAAAATAAGACTATATACTTATATTTCTACAACACAAAAAAACAAAGACAAACTAATAAAAAGTTACCCTAGTGGAAATGACATAGAAACGTTTTGCTGAATACCTCTTTATATTGTTTTGATTTATATGCTATGTGAATGGATTACCTATTCAAAAATGTATATATATATTATGTATGTCAGTCATACTGAAATATGTCTGATTTTAATAGTATCATGAAAGAGACCTCTTTAAGGGAACCAAAACAAAACTCAAAACTGTTTTTTTTACAAATTATCCTGTCTCTTTTTATTATTTCCTGTTCCCATTAGGGCTTTTAACTCTGACATATTTCTTCCTTTGACTTGGGGAAGAAGATTAATAACTATGCTAATGAGTGTCCTGAGGATTTGGGGTGTTCTGTCAATAACATGAAGACCATCATTTCCCCATTAACTCTGGGTATCTGTCTCCGAGACACCCACTCTTCTTAATGCACTGAGTGTTTTTCTCTATAGATCACTGTTCTCAACTTGCTGACAACACTCAAATAGATCAACAGCTGTCATGTTTTAGCCCCAGAGCGACTGTAGGTAAAAGGCAATGTGTCTCATCAGGATGAATAGCACTGGGGTTCCAGGTATTTTACCCCTGGCCTTGTCTATAAATTGCTCTTATACGCTAGAGTTTATTTTCCTCTGTTATAAACAGTGGTTTATAAATTGTTCAATTTAATAATGCTTCCATGTAAAATCTAAAAACTCCTAAATACAACTATGTAGAGGACATAAAATCAAGTCTGTAATTTGCTGTAGGCATATGAAACCCAGTCCCCTGGCCTGGCAGTTCGATTTCCAGGTCCAGAGAAGAGAAGTGGGTCAGGTTCTAACAACAGGTGGAGCATGCCTAGGGCAGGTGAGGTGGGGAACTGGGGGAGGAAGGAAGCTTCCACTTGCTTACCTCTCCAATCTGATCTGCTTTTAACGCTCTTCTTCTAAAGGCCTTTGCACTTCCTCTTTCCTCTGCCTAGAAGTTCTGCCCTGGTTTTTTGAATGGCTGCTTTCTCCACGTCATTTAGGTCTAAGCTCAAATACTACCTCTTGAGACATACTTCTGTTGCTTCCCCACATCCTCTTGTTTTATCTTTTTGAGAGCACTAATTACTGTCTGAAAGGGTCTCATTCATTTGTTTACTTTTTTATCATTTATTGTCCTTTTTTTGCTACCACCCAATAGACTGTAAACTCCAGAAGAGCAGAGACCTTGTCTGTCTTGCCCCTCCCCTGCCAGTTGGAAGTATAATTGTAGTATGAATAAGTGGAAGATTAGCGCCCATGTTTTGTACACAAAATCTAGCAAATGAAAAGCATTTAACAAATCCTCACCCAGTAAATGAATACATTTCAGTAATCTCCCCATTAGACAATTTTGAAACACTTGAACTGGCAAAGAAGAGGCTCTGGCTTGACCCTTACTTGCTCAGTGATCACTCTTTTCTATCACACTTAAGACAATTTTTGAGTTCCCTGAAATTCTGAGTCAAAAAAAAAGTTCTCTTATAATTTTTGTATTGGTTTAAAAGCCCCAATATGCATTATAAAGCTTATTTAACTATCAGAAGACTTAGTTATTAGATATGTAATTTCTTTCTTGAGAATCAGTGGAACTTGTACTCAACTGAATCTACTTTTCTTCCAATAACTGATTTAAAAATCAATTGCACAAAATTCTTTGTCATCAACAATGACATATTTCTTTAGGTACTTTATTCCTATTTCAAATGCCATTTGTAAAAGTGTGAAAATAGATTTTTTTTAACCAACAAAGGCAAAGAAAACAGATTTTTAAAATTGTATAAATGAGTTTACTGATATGCTGATTTAGTAAATTCTAACTACAAGACTATGTTTTCAACATTAATAGTTCTGTTGGCATACTTACATTTAAAAATACTAATACACATGCTTTTTAAATAAGGCTTACATCTCATTTTAGAAATAACTTTTTTCTTCTTGAACATATGCCTTTTCTGATGAGGTGAAATTACAGATGGCGAACCAGGTTTTAGGAAGGGGGATGAATATCTGTTGCATGTCTAGACATGTCCTAGTCATGGTGCTGGATATTCTTCATAAATTAAGGACCAACCAAATGTCCTCTAGCATTTTCTGCCAAGCACTCAGTCTATGAGGAATTGGCCTTGTGGGAATAGTCTTTGTGATATACTTTATATCATGGGTTGCTGTCTTGGGTAGCTAAATCCCTTTGATCTGGGTCCAAAATAAATCTTGCTCTATTAAAATTATCAGTAATTATAAAGGGGTTAACTATATTGTACAATCCTTAAAAACTACAGAATCTTGTCCTTCAGAGAATTTTTAACATTCATTTTACCTAGAAAGAATTTTATGTTGAACTTCCTGGAATCATGTAAATTAATCAGGAACTATCTTATGTTCTCTTCCATTCCTATGATTATACATTAAATATTTTTGCCTTGCATTTTAATTACAATGATCATATGCCTAAAAATCACATTTTAGATCAAAGAAGCTGAGACACAACTGATTGCTAGTCCGTGCAGTGAATTAGTGAAAAAGAAGGGTTTTCTTGGAACACAGAGGAAGGAAAGTAAGAGGTCACTTATTTTTTTCACTATTTCTTTCCTTTT
This sequence comes from Cheirogaleus medius, assembly GCA_008086735.1. Lineage (NCBI taxonomy): Eukaryota > Metazoa > Chordata > Mammalia > Primates > Cheirogaleidae > Cheirogaleus > Cheirogaleus medius. The sequence continues at coordinate 12,033,230 of VBSM01001124.1, read as the reverse complement.
CTAAATTTATAGATCTGTTGTGACAGGTATTGTTTTGGAAGATGGTTTGGAGTTTATATGAGCAATGTATTGGATGGTTGATTGAGATATCTGAGTTGGGAGAAGTAATGGAAATTGAAGAGAAATTACTGCCTCCGCCCCAGATACAACTGAGCTGAGTTACGATTTGGACTATATCATATCTATAAACAGGACATAGTCAGGAGCTTTAATTCTGTATTTGTCTAATAAAATGGACTCTCATACATTGCAGAGGGAAATTACCTGTGTGGACCTTGTCTGCAAGGCAATTTGTCTATCTGTATCAGGCACCTTGAAATATTTATAGATTTTGACCTAAGAATTTCAAGATACACCCAAGGATTTGTATACAGTAGTAGTCCTTAAATTGTGGTTTGCCATCTGCAGAGGTCCCTAAGACCCAAGGTCACAACTATTTTCATAATAATATTAACCTGTTATTTGCCCTTTTCGTTGGTTGTGTTGCCTTATGCTAGAACTCATCTTCCACACTGCCTGCCCCAGGGGTAACAAAATGTCAGTTCCACTTAAGAGTATACTTGGTTAAGCATGAAAAATTAGTAATTTGCTTAAATTTTGTCCCTTGAGTACACATCTTTTTAATATTCTGTTGAAGAAATGGGAAGTATATGCAAAGCACGTGTCCTGCACACTAAGTGTGACTGTTGTCCGGAGGAGATGCTCCTGTGTGACTGAGTTGGGAGCTGAACTAGCTGCTTTTTACAGGGAACACCTCTTTAATGTGACAGAATGACTGAAAAGCAAACTATGTGTATTCAGACTTGGGTTTATAGCAGATATTTTCTCCAAAATGAACAAATAAACAAAATGAACAAAACAAATAATAGTGTTTTTAAACAGCTGATTTAAAATTAACTAATGAACATATGACTCCATGAATCAGAGGAGGCAGGGCCAGGATAGTAACTAACAGAAACATTTTTAAATGAATTAGTGCATATATTCACTGCCCCCAGAGAGTTATTTGTAACAGTCAAACATACCCGGAAGTGCACTGTTAGAGACTCAATCAGCAGCCGTTTCCCCTGAGACCACATTGAGCAGAGCCATGACTGGTTCTGGAGACCAACCCTCACTCAGGGGTGGCTAGCTGGCTCAAGCCACTCTGGGTGGTCCCTCCCATTCTCCTTGCCAGAGCCTAGGATTGGGCTTGATATTGAATCTCCTCCTTTGCAAAGCATGGTGGTCATCTTGGGGGCTCTTGTGGGGTGGCCAAGCCCAGAGCTCCGCTCTGAAGGGATGGGTACCGAGCGCCAGAAGTCCCTACACCTGAAGTGCAGTGAACACTTTCGCTCTTTCATCCTTATAAGGTGAGCAACTAACCTAGGCAGATACCTTCACTGCAAATTCACCAGCCATTCCCCTCTCTTTAATTTATTCATAAAAACCTGGTCTTTTTGTCTATTTTTACTTTTCTAACATTCTAAAACTTCTTAGCAGCTTTAGGGACTTTGTCCCTGTCACTGGTAGTTGCTGTTTTGAAAAACTGTTTTCTACAATCTTTCTAGCATATTAGCTCTGGTAAGGTGAGCTAATTGTGATGGATCTTTCACCTGTTCAATATGACAAGGACTTTTCTTTTAACTAAAAACTCTCATAAACATTGAAATGAAAATATGATTAGGAGGTGTGTGTCAAATATAATTTATTCTTTGAACAAGTATTTGTTCAACCTCCAGTAATGAATCATTGTGGTAGATAAAAATCAAAACATAAGATCTTTGACCTCAAGGAACATACAATATAGGGAGGCTAAAAGAAAAGCAAATAGAATAGACTCTTAGAATACCCTGAGGAGGTGCTGAGATGGATGTGTGAACTCTGGCTACAGAGGGTTCGGGAGGGAGCTCCAAGCTGACCAACAGGCAAGGAGCCTGGCCTTCAAGTCCCCCCAAAACCTGGCCCAACATCACCCATCTGTGTTTATGCCCCAGTGTCGCCATAAGAATCCTCACTCCAGGCAGGAAGCTCTGCTCACTCTCACAAACTCACCCTGCTTGTTCCTGTTCTAAGGGTCTTGCTTAGATATTCCCTGTGTTTAGAATCCACACTCTTTGTAGCCAAATATTTCCTATGGTTTCATGCCCACATCATTTCCTGAAGCCTTCTTGACCATACCAGCCAACCCTGCTCCTTTCTAGAAGCAGCATTTCTTATTTCCTCAGGAAGCCTTCAGTAGATGTCTTTGCTATATGTCCCCATAGAGTCCTATGCCAACCTCTGCTTTTGTACTTACGTATCCACCTGCTGAAGTGGCATCTCCACTTGGAAGATTTCATGCTTACGATGTACAAAACTGAACTCCTGGTCTCCCCAGGCCCATCCCCAGTGGCTTTTACATGAAATCTTTGCCCTCCACCCCCATCCTGCCCTATTCTCCTAAGTAGCAGCCCCCAATAAAACTCTGAATTCATCTTTAACTCCTCTCTTTTTCAAACATCACACATCCAATTCTAGTGGTTCTAATTTTAAATATATCCTGAATTTGTTATCTTCCCACCACCTCCACTGTTTCCACCCTGGCCTCAGCCACTAGAATAATCTCAAAACTAGATTATGCCAATGGTTCTCCTAACTGGTTTCCCTGCATCTGCTCTTGTACCTAAGTATTCATTACAAGCAGCCGGAGTAATCTTTTTATAACATAAATTGGATTGCATTACTCTTCTGCTCAAAGCTCTCCAACAGCTCCCCGTTTTACTAAGACTGAAGTCCTTCCAAGGCTGACAGGGCACTCCGACTTCTCCGATCCCTCTCCTACCACTGCTCCCAGTCACTCGACTTAAGAGTTAGAGTTTCTCGGCTATTCTGTGAATACTCCCTTACGTTCTCCCACCTCAGGGCGTTGCTTTGACTGTTCTCTCTGCCTGGAACATTCAATGGCTGCATGGTCAACAACCTCTTTTCCTTCAAGTCTTGTCTCCAATGTCACCTCCTCAATAAGGCCAACCACAATGACCCTACTTTAAATTGCAACCCACTCTCATTCACCCTAACCTGTTTTTTTCTTTCTCATAGTACTTACTCTCTCTCTATATATATACACATATATATTAGTAAATACATATATATTTATACACACACAGTATATATTGTTTATTGTCTGCCTCTCCCCACTATAATGTATGCTCTATCTAGACAGAGATATTGATCTTTTCATTGCTGTATCCTGAGCACTGCTAGGATAGTATCTGTGATGATTTTCAGTAAGCATGTGCTGAATGAATAATAAACTACACATTAACTTGTGTCACTACCTTAGGAGGCTACATATTCCTTGAGCACACAGATTCTGAATTGTTCAACACTGTATACTCACCCTCTAGCCCAATACCTGGGATATGGCTAGCATGCAATCAATAATTGTTGATAAATGAGTCTCTCACTTCCCTGAACTAATATTGTCTGTATTGGTTATTTTAATATATATTTTTCTGAGACAGTGTCTCACTTTAGTGTCCCAAGGTATAGTGTAGTGGTATCGTCTATCATAGCTCACTGCAACCTCAAACACCTGGGATCAAGCTATCCTCCTGCCTCAGTCTCCCAAGTAGCTGAGACTATAGACACATGCAACCATGCCCAGCTAATTTTTCTATTTTTTGTAGAGATGAAGTCTCACTATGTTGCTCAGGTTGGTCTTGAACTCCTGGCCTCAAGCAATCCTCTTGCTTCGGCCTCCCAAAGTGCTAGGATTGCAGGTGTCAGCTACTGCACCCGGACCCATTTTAATATTTAATTATTAGCTGTCTTTAATATATCTCTGAATGTTGTGTGTGAGGATTAACCACTTGATGAAATTTGGTTTTACTGCAATCATGGGCTACAACTCTTACTTCTTTTGTACATAAATGTGATTGATTATCTAACATGTACCCTACCTTGTTTTTTAAGTTGAAGAGAATGCATAATAACTGGTATTAGAGATTGTGAGTGAGAGAGTGGGAGACATGGGGAAATGAGGATCCCTAGGAAGGTAAGTCATAGAGAGCATTATTTTCAACAATTGAGATAAGTTCTATGGAAACCCTAGCTTCCAACATGCTTTTTTTTTGGTTTGTTTTTACTTGACATGTCTTTTTATTTGCCAACCATTTTCCCCCAATTTACATTCCGTAGACCCTAGAATGATTCCAATTGCCTTTAAAGTCTCTTGCTTTTTATAGCTGCTAAGAACTTTAGAATTGCATGAATCTTTTTATGAATTTATGTATGCTCGATACAAAAAATGGCATAAATCTCAACATATATACATATATCTGTCCACCAATTTACTGAGTGGGTTCCAGGCTGTGTGAATAACACAGCTGAGATATGGTCCCTGCCTTTAAGAAATTTATTCTCCTTGGAGAGGCAGAAACTTAAATCAACAATGCAGAACAATATGTTGAATTGTAGTGTAGAAATATGTGCACCATGTTATGACAACACACAGGAAGAGCACTTAAACCAGATGTAGTTCATTGACATATTTTTGAATTTAGGAGAAGTAGAGCTGTGTCTTGAAGTACAGTTAGGAGGTGTGAAGAGCAGGGAGAAAGCAGAAGGAGCGTCAGACATGAAGTGATATGGAATTTTAGGAACTGAATGCAGTTTACGACAGCTGGAGCTTAGCACTTTGGAGGTGAGGCTAAAAAATGTGGTGCAGAGGAAGTGTCAAAAGTTGAGGCTGGAAAGTTAAGCAAGTTCAAGAGGATCTCCTGTCATAGGCTATAAAGCTTGAACTTTATCTGATAAGAAGTAAAGATCTACTGAAGGATCTTTAAATGATATGATGGTGATCAACTGAATGAACTTGGAATAGAAGGCAACTTCCTCAATGTGATACAAGGTATCTATAAAAAACCCACAACTATTAATAATATCACACCTAATTGTGAACAACTGAATGCTTTTCACCCCAAATCAGGAGCAAGACAAGGATGTTTGTTCTCACTATCTCTATTCAACATTGACTGGAAGTTCTAGCCAGGACGTTTAGCCAAGAAAATAAATTAAATTAAATTAAATTAAATCATTTTTGTTTTTAGTTGACATGATCTAGTATTTTTAAAATCCTAAGGAATCCAATTTTAAAAAGTATCAAGACTAATAAATGAGTTCAGCAAGGTTGCAAATTCAATATTAATATAGAAAAATGAATTGTATTTCAATACACTAGCAATGAAGAATCCAAAAATAAAACTAAGAAATTATTTTCATTTAAAATATTAAAAAATGCCTACGAATAAACTTAACAAAGTAAGTTCAAGAGTTATGAAAGAAAAACTATAAAACACTGCTGAAAGAAATTAATGATCTAAATAAATAGAAAGACATTCATGCTGATGTATGGGAAGATGTAATATTAAGATGGCAATACTCTCCAAATTGGTCTAGAGATTCAATGCAATATTTATCAAAATTCAAGCTCCTTTTCTTTATTCGCAAAAATTGACATGCTAATCCTAAAATTCAAATTCATATGAAAATACAAGAGACCTAGGATAGTCCAAACAATCTTGAAAAAGAAAAATAAAGCTGGTAAACTCACATTTCCTAATTTAAAACTTATTACAGCTACAATAATCAAGACAGTGTTGTACTAGTATAGGATAGACATATAGATTGATGGAATAAAATTAAGGGCCCAGAAATAAACCCTTACATTTATGGTCAATTGATTTCCAACAAAGAAAGAAATACCATACAATGGGAAAAGAATAGTCTTTTCGACAAATGATGATAAGACAAGTGGATATCCTCATGTAAAAAAACAAAATTGGAGCCCTACCTCACACCACACATGGAAATTAACTCAAAATGGATCATAGACCTAAATGTAAAATTCTTAGGGAAAAACACAGGGGTAAATCTTCTTGACCTGAGTTAGGCAATGGTTTCTTGGATATGACAACAAAAGTACAAGCAATAACAACAACAAAATAAATAAATTAGACTTCATCAAAATTGAAACTTTTTATGCCTGAAAAGATTCTATCAATAAGGTGAAAAGACAATCTACAGAATGGGAGAAAATATTTTATCTGCAAGGGAATTCTATCCAGAATATATATGTGCCTCTTACAACTCAATAATAAGAAGACAATCCAATTTAAAATTGGCAAAAGATTTGAATAGACATTCCACAAAAAGATAAAAATAGCCAGTAAGCTCATAAAAAAAATCTTTGGTATCATTAGTCATTAGAGAAATGCAAAGCAAAACCCCAAAGAGATATAGCTTCACACCAATAAATATGTTTAGAATTTAAAAAAAAAATAATAAAACTCCAAATAACAGACAATAATCATGGTTGGTGAAGATATGGAGGAACTGGAACCCTCCTACATTGCTGGTGGGAATATAAAATGAAACAGCCACTTTGGAAAACAATTTGGTATTTCCTCAAAATGTCAAATATAGAATTACCACATGACCCAGCAATTCTATTCCTAGTTATATACCCAAGAGAAATGAAAACACATTCATACAAAAATGTGTACATGGATGTTCATAGCAGGATTATTCATAATTGCCCAAAGTGGAAACAACTGATAGCCAAATGGCTATCAACTGATAAGTGAATTTAAAAATGTGGTGTATACATGCAATGAATATTATTTCACAATAAAAAGGAATGAAGTACTGACACATGCTACAACATAGATGAGCCTTGAAAACATTATGCTGAGCGAGAGAAGCCAGTCACAAAGGACCACATGTTATTCGACTCCATTTATATGAAATGTCCAGAATCATCAAATCTATAGAGACAGATAGTGGATTAGTGGTTGCCTGCAGCTCTGGGAAAAGTGGAGAGAATAATGAATGGAGAATGACTGGCAATGGGTATGGGATTTCTTTTGGGGATAATAAAAATGTTCTAAAATTAGATTGCAGTGATGCTTACAAAAGTCTGTTAATAGACTAAAACTATTAACTGTATAGTTTAAATGAGTGAATCATACAATATGTGAATTATATCTCAATTAAGCTGCTTAATGCAAAATAAATTAAAATTTAAAGTATACCTTTGTGACCAAAAGAAGGATGAAAAGGAAATACACAGAAATATCAACTGTGGTTTTCTCTGAGCTGAAGAATTATGGTTGATTTTTATGTTTTTATGCATACTTTTTGAAATTTTCCAAAAGGCTCCAGTAAATTTATATTACTTTTTAGTTTTTAAACTTACAATAAAAAACATTTGTGCAAATTAAAATAGAAGGAAATGCCGCATATTAAAAGACAAGTTTGATTTTTAGAAACTTGTGAATGAATCAAGGCAAGCCTAGACCAAGGTGGAAAGGAATATTTGAAAAGTTTGTGTCCTCCGGAAAAGCCCTGAACCAAAATGGTGGCTCTAGAGATGAAGAGAAAAAGAGGGAAATTTCAAAAAGATACAGCAAAATCATTTGAAATTGGAAACCAGTTATGTACATGAGAAAAATAATAGATTCATGAATTCAGTCCAAGTTCCTATTTGGAATAAGTGGGTGAATGGTAGAATTTCAGTACCTTAGAAACAACTGACAATTTGGGGAAATATATATATATATATATTACTTCAAAACCAATTTTTATTTAAGAAGACAATGGTCTTCATACACAGGTTTGGAGTCACAAAGTCTTACCTTGAAAGCCTGCTCCTGAGGTTTACAATGAAGTTTCTGGTTGTGTCACTACCTAGCTTTGTACTGTTGAGCAAATCAGTTTGATTCTTGATTTAAAATTTGTATAAGAAGGTACTTATACAAAGAGTCCTGGGCCAGAAACATCAGCATCATCTGCAAGTTTGATAGAAATGCAGATTCTCAGACCCCACCCCAGGCCCTACAGAATCAGAAATTCTGTTGGGGGGAGCAATAATTTTTTTAAAAAATAAATTTTATTAATTTATTTTTAATTGATAAATAATTATGTATATTTATGGAGTATAATATTATGTTTTGATCTATGTATGGATTGTAGAAAAATTCAATCAAGCTAATTAACATAGCTATCACTTCCTCAATTTGTCATTTTGTGTGGTAAGGATGTTAAAAATATACGCTTTTAGCACTTTTGAAATATACAATACATTATTATTATTAACTGTGTCCACCATATAATTCAATAGATCACTAATACTTATTCCTCCAGTCTAACTGAAACTTTATACCCTTTGATCAATATCTTCCCTTTCCCTACCCCACCTCCCCAGCCACCTTTCTACTCTCTGTTTCTATGAGATTGACTTTTGAGATTCCACATATAAGTGAGTTCAACAGTATTTATTTTTCTGTGCCAGAATTATTTCATTCAACCCAAGGTCTTTGAATTCCATCCATATTGTCCCAAATGACAGAGTTTCCTTCTTTTTAAGGATATATAGTATTCCATTGTATATGTATACCACACACGTGATAAGGGGCAATACCTAAAATATATAAGGAACCAAGCAACTCAACAGCAAGAAAAAAAGTAACCTGATTTAAAAATGGGCAAATAATCTGAACAGCTATTTCTCAAAAGAAGAAATATAAATGGCCAACAGATATATGAAAACATGTCTAATCATCAGAAAAATACCAATTAAAACCACAATGAGATATCATCTCACACCTGTTATAATAGAATGGCTATAATAAAAAAGATGAATGATAAATTGTGTTGGTGAGACTGTGGAGCAAAGGAAATCCTTGCATATTGTTGGTAATAATGTAAACTGGTACAGCCATTATGGAAAACAGTACTGAGGTTCCTCAAAAAACTAAAAATTAGAACTATCATATGATCCAGCAAGGGGTACCTATCCAAAGGAACTGAAATCTATATGCCAAAAAGATAGCTGCACTCTCAGGTTCATTTCAGCATCATTCACAACAGCCAAGCTATGGAAGCAACCTAAGCGTCCATCAACAAATGAATGAATAAAATAATGTGATATATATGCACAATGGAACACTAAACAGACATCATTTTTGTTTTTAAGACTCTTCTGTAGATGCTGAAGCATGCTATAGCATATGAGTCCCTTTGATATACACCATCCCAAAGTTCTCTTTTAGATCTAAAATGGAGTGACCTAAAAGAGGTTAAGGGAAGAAAAGTTTACCAAGAATTAGAATATCTAGAGAAAGTCTTCCAAGGAGGGGAGGGTAGATCTAGTCATATGCTATCATACTTACCATAAGTGATGGATAAGATTTTAAGAGGAAAAACGGTAGGGGGATTAGCAACATCACAGGTGAGGTACCAGTGGGAATGGGGAGATGGGAATTTTACAATTTATTTATAATCATGGAATTAGGCACCTGGATCAAGGGAGGGGGCAGCATTGGGCAGCGCTGATAAGTAAAATTGGATGAGTGGAGTAGGGCAGCTCTTAAATATTGAATACTAGGTTTATGCTTAGAGTTATTTTCCCTATGTATCTATTATATTTGGTGTTAACAGAATTTTTATATGCAGCTAACTTTTTAAAGAAAGATGTTATATATAAGGCACTCAATTTTTAATAAACTCAAGGAAATGTAAGTATTATAGAATAAAACCACAAGAACTATCAAAAAATCGAACTTTGTACCAAAGTGCTCAACAGTAACATGCTCTGACCTGAGAAAAGCATCACAGAATGTTCTCATGCTTCCAATATATCAAGATGTCATTTCCTTCCTCGCTTCCACCTCGGCTCTTTTCTTCGATAGATTCTCTTTCAGAACGGACTTCACCTTTCTAAAGTCTTAAAAACCACTTTAATTCTGGGAATATCTTAATTAAAACCTCATTCAGTTAATGGAAAAAGTTATTCATACTTTCTTCCAAATCTTTAATAAGTCCACAGATTAGGACATTGGGGATTACTCCTCTCAGCTAATGACTTTTCGGTTGAGCTGGCATTAGCTTAGTCTTCTTGGTTGTTTTGCATTGTTCATATCCCCCACTAAACATCTTTAAATTACTGAAATCCAGTCTATTATTGAAGCAGGACAAATCATCTTTATGGCTATATACTTTAGAATTCCTCAGCAGTGAAAGGTATTTCCCAAACTCTTCAGTCCAGCTTTTGAGCCCGACAATAACTGCCCTGTGTCTGGCTGACCCACCTCAGTTCTCCTTTTCTCGCAGGTAGCCCCAAAGAAACGCCAAGCTAATCTTCCTCCTAGTCTCCTGGGACTAGAACCAGCTGGGTCTTCCACCTATGCCTGTTAGAAATTCTGGCACATGGTTGAATGTTGAATGTATAGTTGTTGAACTGAAGTGAGTCTCATCTCTTCATCCTTTGCCAATTCACATTACTCATAAAAAATTGGCTGACATTTCTTACAGAAGGCCTTCAATGAATAACTGTAGCTCTGGCATCGCTGTTCTTCTTAATAGGCCCTCAGCATTGATTTATCTGCCTTCTAAAGTGCATTTCAGGATGCATTATCCAATAACCAGTATTAGGTTGAATCAAAACACATAGAGAAACAATTAAGTTAGATTCCTTCCCCACATCTTTCCAAATATAAATTCCAGATAGATTAAAATGTTAAATTTAAAAAAATCTAAGTGTAGAGAGAAAGGCCAATGACTTCTATATAACATTTGGGATAAAGACTTTCTAAGTCTTAGCAAAAACAGTTAAACAGACTTGATCATATAAACTTTTTAACTGCTTTAAACAAGAACAGCAAAATAAACACTATTCATTATAAATGCAAGTTGTGAAAAAACATTTGGGACATGAGATAAAATGTTAATTTCCTCCTTAAGGAACAAAAATCTCTCACAAATTAGTAATTAAAGAAGATTTTAAAACCCAAATCCAAAAATGGCTGAAGTACATTAACAGGCAATACACAGAAAAGAGAACACAGATGTCTAATAAACATATGGAAAATTGTTCCACCTCACTAGTCATCAAAGTAATCAAAGCAAATTAAACCAAAAAGATGTTGTGTGGTATAGGCATTGTGGAGAGCTTACAAACGACAACGACTGATTTTTGATACCCAGTGTTGCTTTTGGTTCAGGAAGTAGACCCTCTCCTACACTGCTGGTGAATATTAAAAAAAAAAACCCTTCAGTAGAACATCTTCAAGATGCATTTCACCTCTAGAAGTTTATCCTAAGAAATTAATTCATGTGGCCGAAAATTTAGGTAAAAAGTTATTCATGTTATCATTTTATACAATACTGAAAAAGTTGGGAACGATCTAAACATTTAACAGTTGGGAACTGGTTAATGTGTTATCATACAATAATTAAACAATGGAATGCTATGCTGTCATTGTAAATGATGTTGAAGGACTACAAAGCTGTTTGCTGTAAAATGAAAAGAGAAGATGCCCATGCTTAAAATATTTATTTCTAGTAGGGTTGTGTGTAATTTGCACTTTATTATTTTATTTACCAGTATTAAAAAAAATAACTTTTTATAGTGAGCACGTGTAATGAACTCCCAAGAGTGGAGACTGTGGAGCTGAAGCTGAGTTTAGACAAAGTTGTAGATTTCAACTGCAGAAGGTGCTTAGCATCTGTTCTTCCATCTTGGGGAATCTAAAAGTCAAGCCTTTCACAGGCTCTTTCTTGGTCATATGGAAACTATTTTCACTATAAAATAGCTATTTTCACTCTCATAAAACCTCAGATAATTAATAATTTCTGGAGCTCCTAAGACATACAAGTGACTACGGGTTTGTTTCTTAGGCTTTAAAATTTTTTATATCATGTTGTAACTATTTTAGATGAAAATCTAATGTTTTACACATTTCCATGGTGTCTTCAGTAATGTCTGTTGAATGTGACTGAGACTCTCCCAGATTGCTCAGGATCATGGGTGTGCACATATCATATCAGATTCTATCCCATGCTGCCGCTCTCAGGGCTACCACAGCATGTTCACCTCTCTACTAAATCACCCCAATCATGGTGCTTCCTAGTTTCAGTAGTAAAATTTTATGTTATTTGTGTTTCTTCCTTGGATGTCGGCTGTGGTTTCTTGATATAGTCTATATGCTAATGTGGATTAGCCTCTCAACTAAATTCTTGTTTGAGACTTCTAATATATGGTAAGCTTGGAAACCACATGACCAAATCAACAAGAATTACGTATGAAATGAGAATAAATAAATAAATAAGTGAAAGTTCGAGGGATTTTCCTAAGAATAAAGTGTGTACGTTATGTTATATGGAATCAACCAGGAACAGAAAGTTAAACACTGCATGTTCTCACTCACATGCAGAAGCTGAAAAAAAAAAGTTGATAAACATAAAAAGTAGAACAGAGGATACTAGAGCCTGGGCAGAGTAGGGGGAAGGGAGAGATAAGTAGAGATTGGTTAAAGGCTAAAAAACTACAGCTAGATAGGAGGAATAAGTTCTAGTGTCCTATAGCACTGTAGGATGGCATAGTTAACAATAGTACATATTTTCAAATAGTCAGAAGAGAGGATATTGAATGTTTTCAACACAAAGTAATGATAGATATTTGAGATGATGGATATGTTAATTACCCTGATCTGATCGCTATGCATTGTATGTATTGAGGCATCACTATATACCTCTTAAATTAGTTATTGTGTCAACTAAAAAAAAATCATAAAGATATAACAGAAAAAAAGAGTAAAATGTGTAAGCTTAATGTGCCAATTTTGTAAGACTCATTTGGTGCTGCATATTCTATAAGATGTAATAGCTGTATAATTAAATTCCACAAAGACAATGTACTACTGCATTTCTTAGCCTCAAAATTTCCAAGAATAATTTTATTTATTAAATTCCAAACATAGACATTAATAGTTTTAGAACTTTTATGAAAATAGTACAGACAGATATGACACCAAAGTTGTCATACCACAAAAGAACGAATGATTGGCTCAGACAGGAGCACCTGAGCATAGGCAGTAAGTCACTTCTTTTTTTCTATTAATTAAACCATACTCTGGCAACATTAATCTATGGTTTTGGAAGTCAAGATAGTGGCTACCTTAGGGATCAGTTACTGGTACCCAGCACCTCTGGCTGACAGGTACTATTCTTTCCTGATCTGCATTTGGTCACTTCTTCTGAAAATTCACTGAGCTGTGTGCTGATAATTCTGGTCATTCTCCAAATATATCTTAAATGTCAAATATAGTTTATTACACAAAAATTAGGTTCTTCTAAATATAAAAATAAGAAACTGCACTTTGAAATTTTGTCTTTGGGCCAAAAGAGGTTATCAATTCTTGTTGGTTTCTTAGGAACAAATGCTCTCCTTCGGCAAAAATGAACTACACTTTACCACCTATTTATTCTAACAAAGTATACTTTCTCCCATGGTGGAACACAAAAATCTTGAGTTGGCCTCCATGGCAACTAAAATTTTGTTAGGAATTGATGTTTGATTGATTGTCTCTATCAATTTTTTTTAAATTTTTATTTTGAAGTGATGATCTGTTGCTTTCGTGCTCTGCTTATTCAAAGGGTTTTTGGAAGGATCAAATAAAATACTGTGTGTGAAAGTAATTTAAGTGCCAGACTAATATCTACCATCACTACTATCAACATTATCATCACCTCCATCGTCATGATCATAATCATTGTCATCATCATCATGTTTGTTTACTTTTAACCTAGGCTAGAGAATATGAGCTTCTTCAAGGTGTCTGTCACTCCCTATGGTTGTTTTCCTTATTTCTTATTTCATGAACACTAGACTATTTCCCGAGCTAGAAATGTTCAGGTTAGGGACAGCTGATGTGTAGCAGGCTTGCCCATCCACCATCCGTGGTGAAGGCAAACCTCACAAATCAACCCTAGTGTTCTTTTCTGCTGAGCACGGAGTTTGCTTCAGAATTCCTCTCAACTCTGCATTCTAATTGCTTAAATTTGGCATGTGGGAGCAAACCTATTTCCTATCTCTGACCTAGGCACTTAGGCTATTTCTGTAGAGGTAGAATTACAGATTCACAGAATTAGGTGGTGAGAAAGGTTGTAAGGAATTATGTAGACCAACATTATCAAGTGTGGTCTTTGGACCACCAGCAGCATCACCTGGGAAATTGTTGGAAATGCAAATTCTCACCCCTCACACCTCCAACCTACTGAATCAGACACTCTAAGGTTGCAACCCTGTAATCAGGGTTTTAATCAGTCCTCCTGTGATTCTGGGAGTGATAAAGTTTGAGAACCATTGCTCTGGTCCAACCCCCTCAGTTTTTGCTGATGAAGAATCGTACGTCTACAGGTGTTAAGCAATTTCCCCTTGTTTATCCATGGAATTAAGTTGTCAAACAGAAATAAAACCCAACTTTCAAATTCTGAGGCGCTATATTGATTAGACAGCAAGTGGAAAACTGCAAGAAAATGTCCCTCTAATTGTCTACCTTAAGTTTCTAAGTGGAAATTCCTGTCATTGCCTAGCATCTTTTGGGGGCCACCCCTCCAACATTCTTAGTCTCTGTGGTTCAAGTGTAGAATTTTGGGTGGGTTCATAATCTCATCTGGCCAGAGCACCCCCAATCCCCTCCCTCCTGCCAAGAATGTAGACAGTAGAGGTCACTTATACCTGCAACTATCAGTCTTCCTTTTCACCAGTTGAAAAATTCTATCTGAAAATCAAGTCAGTAGAGAGAAAAGTATGACTGAGAAGTGGACGGAGAAAGACTGAGTTCTCATGACATTGTTGTGACTTCAGCTCTAGGTCTAGCTGAGCCTGGAGGATAGAGTAGCTCTGAACTAATCAGTTATGTAAATCCCCCTCCAACCTTTCGTTTGTTTGTTTTGCTTGAGCCTGGTTTGAGCTGGTTTTCTATCCCTTAAAACCAAAGAACTCTGATTGACCATTTTGCAAGGGACATTATTTTAATACCTATGGTTTAATCACTGGAGAATGTGGGTTGTGCAGAGCAAGGATTTCCACAGAGTTTCTTCCCAACAGGGGGCCTTTCAAGAATGCCAAATATTGCTTGACTCTGATGCTGGGTCTCATAGGACACTGACAGGACTAGAAACTTGTAACAGTCTATGTTTCTGCTAATATATTACATAATATGTTCAGAACATAGTCCCTGGACAGCCATGCCACACTTCATGTCATAATCATGAGATGCAGAGATCTTTTCTTTGTTGCATTGAGAAATATTAACCTGGAACTAAACAATTCACAAAGGTCAATCATTTGTCAAGATCAATCTCCCACAGCTGTGCAAAGGCCCTTAGTATTACATTATTAAGCATGAAATGTCCGATTTCCTTAAGTACTTAGTTTGACAGTTGATATCTCTGATATTTCAGTTTGACACTTTTTGTTTTATTTTTATTATGAAGGTACATCCTCAGTCTTTCAAACACATGTTTTGGCTTGGGATTATCTTTCAAAAATTTTTTAGAGCAATTTGTGTGAACCATGGATAAGTAAAAAATTTGTGTTATTTTCAAATATGAGTTCTGTCGTGGAACCAATGCAGCACAGACAGCTTGAAATATCAACAAAGTGTTTGGGAAGGATGTGGCTAATGAATGCACAGTACATCGACGGTTTGAGAACTTCTGTTCCAGTTATTTTAATCTTGAAAATGAGCCATGTGAGTGACCTGAGACCAAGGTGGATAATGATGAGCTGAAAGCAATAGTGGAAGGGAATCCATCTCAACCTATGCGTGAATTGGCAGCAAGGTTTGATGTTACTATTCCAACAATATTGGACCATTTGAAACAAATTGGCCAGGTAAAGAAGCTGGATAGATGGGTTCTGCATGAATTAAATGAGCGTCAAAAGAGAAATCATCTTAAAGTGTGCCTTTCTTTGCTGTCACGACATAAAGGTGAACCATTTCTACACCATATTGTTATATGTGATGAAATATGGATTCTTTTTGACAATTGCAAGCTTTCGGCACAATGGTTGGATAAAGATGAAGTGCTGAAACACAGTCCAACACTGAATATTCATCCAAAAAAGCTAATGGTGTCCATTTGGTGGTCCAGTGCTGGTATTATCCACTACATCATAAAACCTGGTCAATCAATTACAGCGGATGTCTACTGCAACCAATTGGATGAAATGATGAGGATGCTTGCAATTAAGCAGCCAAGACTGGTTAGTAGAGACAGGCTAATCCTCTTGCACGATAACACTCTATCACATGTTGCACAAACAATGCTGCTTAAACTACAAGAGCTGGACTTGGAAACTCTCTGTCATCCACCATATTCACCAGACCTTGCAGCAACTGACTACCACTTCTTCCAGGCTTTGGACCCCTTCTTGCAAGGAAAAATATTCAGTTCTCAACAAGCCGTGGAAAACGCCTTTCGCGATTTCCTCACCACTTGCTCCCCAGGCTTCTTTGCTGTTGGCATAAACAAGCCACTGTTGAGATGGCAAAACTGTGTGCAGCATAACTTAGGTGCATGTTTTGATTAATTATACTGCTTCTTGTATGAGATATAATAAACTACACTTTTGATTTGAAATCTGATTCTTTCCTCAATCACTGTTTCTCATTCCTTAGTTTTTCCTGAATGATCCTTTCTTTCTTACGATTTTAAATACCACCAAATTTATGGATCTAGCCTAGACCTCTCCCCTCGGCTCAGATTTAATGTAAATAATTAAGATACCCCACAGGATCTGAAACTCAACACCTCTAATACTCAAATAATGCTCCTTCCCTCCCACACCTGCCTCCTCTCATCTGCACCCTCTCATTGGTTGTCACCACCATCCACGGGCACCTTAGCTGCGTACCTGACCTTCCTCCTTAACTCTTCCACCACCACTTCCCACATATCCAAACCCCAAGCACTGCTTTATCTAGCTTCCTATTTGGCTATTGAATCCCTTTTATCACAACTATTTTAGATTCTTATCATTTCTTACTTGAATTATTGTAGTTGTCTTGCAATTGGTTTGCCTACCTTTGACCCTTCCCTGCTCATAGCCACCAAATTAATCCCCATATCTGTGTTACCATCTTGCTTCCATGTGTTCAGTGGCTCCATATGTCTGCAGGAAGAGACTAAGCTCCTTAGCATGACACATGAACACACCAGCTCCTTGCCTGGCACTTGTGCATGCCAGGAAAATGAAATTAATTCTGTCTCTCTCTCTCTCTTATTGAGCTCTGTCTCTGTTTCTTTGCCTATGTTATCTTTACTGCCTGAAATTTCTTCCATTGTGTCTTTATTTGTCTATTCCCCACTCATCTAAGACTCAGTTGAGGTGTGGCCTCACTCAGAGGGCCATTCCTGACTCCTCGTGGCTAGATTGGATTCCTCCTCTGGGGTTTTATTAACTGGGTACCTATTTTCCTTTCTATACATAGTTTTCATCATTTCTTTATAGACCTGCTTCTGCTTTGAACTGTGACCTTCCTGAGGGCAGGGACTGTGTCTTTTTACCTTTGTGACTAGCTGGTCCTGAATGGGTGAATCAGAGGATTGGCTAGGTTTATAACAACAAGAGTCTGGAAATACTACTTATCAAAAGTATGCCGGAGATAGACCTATTTAATTGGAACTATTTTAAATGGGCCATACTGATCCTGCCATCAGGATCACTAGAGTGTCATTAGCCCTAATTATCTTCCTGAGTTTAATTGATACTTAACAAGGTAGAGCATTAAAGGAGATATTTTATTCCTCTAATAGTTCCATAATAACATACTGCACTGTTGCAAATGCAAAATTACAGCTTTGTGACCTGAAAAAGTAAAACATAGTTTGCCTGGAGGAAGTGTTCTTCAAGTATACTTGGAGTGTTTGGAAAGCTTGAATTAAAAAACTTCTTGATCAAAAAAAAATAAAATAAAATAAAAAACTTCTTGACAAAACACAAATATCCTTTTCCTTCAATCTGTTCCTATGTAATATCCTTTAATATGTAAAAAACTATAAGGATCAATAAAAGATGCTGTAAATATTACTGCTGAAGAGTCCTACAGGATGAAAGAGGTGAGTTTCAGCCCCATCAATCACCTCATTGCCGAGGCTTTGGGAGTAGATTGGCCCTCAATGGTCGGGTGATAATGAAAATGATCACACCACACAAATAGAAGGAAGAAGCACCTCAAGTGCCACTGTATGGGCAGGTGGCACCAACCCAACCCTAAGTCATTACCTATGGTGAGCAGTGATAGGGAACTCTCTTGTTTAGGGCCAGTGCACAGACTGGTGAGGTCTAGTTTTCGGAGATCCAAACTTACAGAGCTGGAGCAGTGGACAGCAACTTCATCTAAATGGGTGCAATAGAGAGACAGGGGCCCACGGACAAGGCCTGGCCTCTTCATTCTTTTAATAACATTCTAGCATTCAGTGGGCACTGGCTATGTCCCAGGCACTTTTCATGTACTATTTGATTTCCACCATAAACCTACAGGGTGGGTGCTGTTATCACACCACATTTTACAGATGAGGAAACGGAGACCTAAAGAGTGAATGACTTGCCTGAGGTCTGTAAGTGGCCAGATCCAGGACTGAAGCCCAGATAGTGGACTGTACTCTCACCCACACCAAAGTGTGGTTAGTACCAGCGGCATTAGCATCACCTGGGAGCCATTTTAAAGTGTAAATTCTTGGGCTTTGCTCCAGATTTATAGAATCAGAAACTCTGGGAGTGGGGTCTGGCCATGTGGGTTGTAACAAGCCCTCGTGCACTTGAGGTCAAGATCCATTGCATTCCACTGTAATACCGCGTGTGAGAGTGGTGCTCCTTAAACTTTAATGTGCACACAGATCACATGGAGCATCTGTTGAAATGCAGCTTCTGACTCTGTAGGTCTAGTGCAGGGCCTGAGAATCTGCATTTCTAACCAGCTCCTGGTGCTGCCGATATTGCTGGTTTATGGACTACATTTGCAGGATGGCCCTAGAATGTTTGTTCTCTGCTGTACCCCTGTTTAGAAGAGCACCTGACCCATATTCTATGCAGGATGAGTACATCATGAGTCAGTAGTCCGCACTTCTGAGGCATGGACTGTAGAGTCAGTGTGAACCTCCTACTCACTTGAAATGCACCTGCCCAACCTGCCCTTCCAAATTTCTAATCACAGCATGATCCATCCATTTACATTCAGAAATTATCACGTTGCCCACTGACATGACAGACTTTTAATTGTGCTAATCTTTTGAGTAAATATGGCACTTTGGATTCTCCAAGAGCAAATGAATACATCATATATTTTTGAAAAGGGGGTGAAAAAGTAGGCTGTGGGAAGGAAAGCAGAGGGAATAAGCCAAGGTCTGAAAGGGTGTAACAAAAAGAGATGCTAAGGAAATAGACAATTTGCAGTTGGCCAATCCTCTGACCTTGCTCCAGAATTCTTCCCACCGGGGTTAAGAGTTGGAAAATCATCATTAGAGTGAAGGAAAAAAAAGATCGGAAAAGCAATGAAACCTGCTTTTCCACTGGAGTGACTCAAAGCTGTTAGGAGAATTTGAATCAAAGTTGATATAAATATTATAAAAAAAAATCTTTAACAGAAAAAATGGTCATGCAATAAACCTTGAATGAAGAATTGATGAACTGATAAAGCGTGCAGACTGGCTGGAGAATAATGTCATGAGCATGGAAACGGGGTGGAGGGGATAAAAAGAGAGAGACCACTTTCTGCATCTCCTCTGATGAATGAAAAATAGGCTTCTCTAAACCCATACAAATATCTGGGCCCTTAAAAAAATCAAATATTTTGTAAATAGTCGACAGGACACAAGGTTGTAGTTTTTTCTGAGCAAAACACTTCAGCACAGTAAGCTCTTGAAGTGTCTGGGTTGGCTGAACATTGATAAACATCGTGTGCTGATTGTAATAGTTGGGCTTCAGTGATTTACAAGAAGTAATTCCGAAAATTGATTTTGGACACATTACAAAGCTCAAAAGCAGGACTTCAGTATGTTCTTCAGTCTGCCAGAAACTGCGAATAATGCTGAGCTGTATTAAAATGGTGGCATAAATGTTCCTTTAAGTTTGATTAAAATTTAAACAAATTGTAATGAATAGATAACAATGACTCTTTTAGACATTATTGACCACATTCAAAAATCAAATGGCTAGGGGAAAGTAAATGACTTTTGGGCATTCTCAAAATTAGTATTTTAACTAAAGTATTCTGAACTAATATTCATGGAATATTTATGTAACCAGGACAACTTAACATTCTAAACAATGACATTTCCTCAAAGCATTGCTCTAAAAGGAGGAATATATAGTACATAAACTATTAGCATTTCATGGCTGGCTGATACAGGGTAACTTTTGATGCAAAAATATGACAATCCTTTTAAGAGCGATTATTATAATAACTCATTAATTCAGCCTATGATGCGCATAACCAAAGTTCTGCGTGCATGCCAGTTTTTTGATGACTGTTGTCAGAGGCAGTATAATTACTTTTTAAAGCACAGACATATAACTTGCAGACCCAAATCACATGTTCCCAGACCGGTGTCCACCAGCTCTACATCATCTGGTATCATCTCCCCTTTGGGGTTAATTGGGAATGTGTGTAACCAAGAAAAAGCAGTTATTTATCCTGATTCAGAGGAAGGGAAACTCCTTGATATTATGTTGCAGGAAATTCCAAACATCTGTTGCTTACTGCAGATGCTCTGATAGGCTGCCCTGCCCCTGCAGGTGCTGCCAGGAGAAAGTCCTCAGTAACAGCTCCCTTGGGGACTGCAGGCTGAAGAGAATGTTGTCCAAGTTCACAGCCCCTTCCCAGGGCAGCCAGCACACAGACATGAACAACATGGGAATGTATAGGTCCAGACCTTTGACCCCAGTTGGGGATTACTCTTAAGGGTCAGCTGGCTTCGGAAGGCCTGAGGCCCTCATTGGAAATGATGGAATCCCAGCTTAACTTCTCCCGCTGCACTTCCTTCCCTTCTCCGTGCGCCAGCCTGAAGAGCACTCCCAGTAGGTCTCCTGCATGCTCGTCTCCATGTCAGCGTCTGCCCCGCAGAGTACCCAGCCTGCAACAGTCAATGATCCCAGGTCTCCCTGAACAACGGTCTTTATAGAACTAAGAACCAAGGTGATAGACAGGACTGAAGCTCGGGGGTCCGGATCCAGGGTATGATGAATGGTGCAGGATTGATGAAAACTGACCTTAAATCCTCACTGCCTGCACAGTGAGCTAGCTGGGATGGCCCCCGCCACCTTCTCTTAGTGGGAATTGTATTACCTTTCTGTGTTGGGGAGGAGGAGGCTTTCATACCCTAAGGCCCCAAATTCTTCAGGGGTTCAGGAGTAGGTAAGCCTAGACAAATCCTATAAATAGATGAGAACCCAAACCAAGTGGCCTTGCACCAAATTGGTCTATTATTCCCCCTGACAAGGCCACTTTCTCACACTTACCCTGCAAAGGCAGGACAAAAGAGAGAGCAAGTTCACTGCACTGGAACACAAGACTTCCCTTCCCTGTGGTCTCTCACAGGTCCAGCAGACACCCCGCCCTCTTCAAGCCTCTCTCGGGGTGCATGGAAGGAAGGAAGAGAGGAGCTGTTCTTCTCTCAATGATCCTGGCCTTGCGTAGCTTTTCCACTCTCTACTGAAGTCTGCCTGTGGTGTTGCAGAATTTATCCTGAACCTTCATGGCTAAACAATGGAGGCCTGTATGGGACCCTCCTTGCACAACACTCGTGACCACAAAGGGATGAACTCTGCCTAGTAGTAATTATGGCTCTTTCAAGACGTCAGAAGATTTAATGGCCACCTGGAGATGGGGACAACAATCTCTGTGATGAAGAAAGGTCACCGGGAGAGCCAGTGGTGGGTTGATTATGGCAACTAAATGTCCCCAAAGCCAGAAAGAGGACAACCTGGAGTGAGAAGCTGCCAGTCTCTGGCCAGAGCAGACTGCCCACTATGAGGCAAAAGCAGACATGTCTGCAGTAACCCCGAGAGCTTCATCAGCACAGCCAAGAAAAGCTAAAAGCAAGGGATGGGGCCGTCTGTGTCCTAGATGGAGGAGCTGCACCCCAGCTCAGCTTCCCTGGGACCACGGGCTTCCTCCCCCGGTAGGAGGGCTATTCCTTAACCAGAGCTATAGGACACTGTGGGATTCATCGTGCACCCTGGCACATGATAAGGGAAGACCCAGATGGGACCCATCTTGCCCCCAAAACGTCCTCTAGTATTTCTCCCAAGAATAGCATGCATGTATAGCCTTACCTTTTAAAACACACTCACCACGTACACCTCCGTAAGACCCACATCAGCCTAGTGAGGTTGACAAGGGGCATATTATGTAATCCACACATTATCAGGAAGAAAAATTGGGACACAGGGTTGGACAAAGGACATTTTCCTTCCTGATTCATGAAAAAATCTTATAAAGGCCTAGAACTTGAATCACAACTACTTACACATGTAACAAATTGTCTTTTTTAAAAAAAGATAAGATTACATGAAGCTTGTACAGAAATTCCTAGAAATATAGTCAGCATAATTATAGGTCATGAAATAAATCTTGGAGCTTACTTTAAAACTCTGTTTGAAAAAAGCTTTAAGGAGAGAGAGAGAGATGTTGAGAGGCTTAGATGAGGGAGGTTGGAGAAAAGGAGTTAGAGCTGAAAGGAAGTGACTGGCAGAAAAGTACGTAGAAGTCTCTGATTGGGATGTTAAGGCAAGGCAGGATGCTCCGTGCGGTCTGTTCGTGCAAATGCAACTTTACAGATGTATCCCAAATACACTGCACGATGAAGCCACCCAGGACAATGTGGCCTTCCTGGAATAACGTGCACTTGCTGTTCCTCTTCTGAAATGCCTGCTCTATTCCTCCTCCTCTGATAAATGGGAAATCATTTAATAAAATAAGATCCATTCAATAAACACATGTTTATCAGTGGTCCACTAGGTGCTAACTATTTGTTGGGGGCCAAATATGAGTAAGCCATAGTTTAAGAAACAAATCTACCAATTACCACACTAAAGTAGGATGGGTGATTGAAATGGTTCCTAGTCAAACACTTTGAGGAGCACGTGTTATGACTGCTTGATCTGAGAGTTAGCCATTGTCCATATTTTGCTGTGTACATAGCTGCACATAACTTCCATCTATTGGGAGAGAGGGTCACTCCATTGAGTCAATGAAATCAAGAAGGGATGTGAGTTTCATCTATGCTGATTCTGAATCTCACCAACCTATGCCCTTAATTTTATACTGTAACACCGTGTCACCAGGAAGCTAAGCAGCATGGTCTTTCTGAGTTAGTTACATTTGTAGAATCATTGACCCTTACAAAGCAGAAGGAACCCTAGAGATTGACTACCCTAACCTTCACGCAGCACAAAAACCTCTTCTCCAAAATCCTGACAACTGGTCACACAAACAGGAGGTAGTTTTATCTGCTTCCTTTGTTTGCACCAAAATGATCCACTTGAGCACATTACACCCTGGAAAGCCGTGATCCACAGGGTGCATTTCTGGGCACAGAAATGCTTCTGGAAACCCTGGAAAGCCCCATGTCACCTCTACATAGGACATGCTCATAAAGCAGATGTTTCTTAGTTTTAATTTTTGGGAGCTCTCAGATGGATTAAGCCAAACATCTCTGAGCTTTATCCATTATATCTACAGTAGGTAATTTGTGCCTGTGGTAACAGTAATTTGGAGTTATTAATGAAAATGAAAGCTAATTAAAAAAAAGACAAACATCTAAACTCAGGGGGAGGTAAAAAGGCAGAGTACTCACAGATGAATTTTATCCAAGTTTCCTTTTACCATTCTAAAAGACAAACATTACTTTGATTGCAATAATAAGAAGAAAGTACACAGTTGCACACAGTTTTGTATTATACAATCATTGAACATACCTGCAGCCCTTCGATGGCCAATTTAAGTATTGAAGGTGTCAGTTTGGAGGCTTGTTTGAAGGAAAAATTACTCCAGTCTATAATTAAAATGAAGCCATTTATCTGAAGCTCCGGATCTTCAATAAGGACTTCCAACGACAGCAGTATGGCGCGGAGGATGTCTGTAAAGGAGTTCCTGCGGCCAGAGCAGAGAGGAGAGCTGTGTGTGAATATTAGCAGGTGACAGCACACTGTGCGCCACCGCGCTGGCTCCGTGAGTCCCGCCTGCGGGGCACACTGGTGTCCTGTACACAGAAGGACTGAAAGTACATCTCCTAAACTTCACAGGAGCAACGTTTCAAGACTTGCTGGATGGACTGCACCCTTTAATCTGACCCCACTAACACCCCAAACTTAATGAGGTGCTGCTCTTCTGTTTTCCCATGGCTTCCGCCACAGCACTGAGTGCGTTTGGTCGAAACCCATCCCTCACTCATTTCTCTCCCTAGCAGAGCTCTGATGTCCTTGAGGGTGGGGACTGGGCCATAATCAGAGTTATGGCCCCAGTACCAAGGTGTTCAATGAATCATTGCTGAACAAATGAGGTGAGACCTCAATCAGAGGTATTTATTTTGATTAAACCTCTTTTATTTATTTTGTATGTTTAAAATCTTGCTAAAAGTGTAAAAACATTCATGCAATTAATGTTATTTTTTAGCTTCAATTCATGGATAGAGAATAATAAAGCAGGAAGAATGGCTTATTTTCATCGCAGGTCTACAGAGTGTGATTTGGGAGGGAAATCGCTTTGAGTACATCAGTAACTATGACAACAGGCAGACCTGAATACAAACTAGAGTGACAGCCCTCTGGTGTTGTGTGTATTCCTCCACGTCCTGTATTTCCATTCACCACTTGATTGTGGTTTTAAACAATTTTCAGACATGAAGAAATGATGGAATATTCACTCCTCTGTTTCACTGAGCAAATTATCTGAGCTATAAATCTAAGATCTTAGAAGGTTTCTAAATTCAGTGTTTTTCTTTGCTGAGTAGGAAAATACAAGCTTGGATGGCAAGTAATGGAAAATCTATTTCTCCCTTCAGGATTTTAATAAAATCAGAAGCTAAATCAGTGTGAAATGATCAGATTCTTGAGCATTCCAATGTGGTTCAAATTCTAACTAAGCTTAAGGACTGCAGATTAGAAATCAGAAAATCTGTGATCAAACAGATCACAGTAATAATTTATTGCTTTATTTATTAAACCAGTAATAATTTATTGAATGCCTGTGATAAGCTCAGTGTTGTGCTTCATGTTTGAAGTTATAAATTAAAATGTCTTATTTCTACTTCGAAAGAGGCCTTAATTTATTAGGGGCAGGAGATTAGCAACATGAGTTGAGAGGGATCAATAACATTTGAGTAGTCATGGAAAAGTTTATGGAGGATGAAGATTTGGGATAAGTCTGAGGAGTGGACAAAGATTTGACAGACAATTGGGAGAAGTGGGAGCAAGACTTTTGAGGAGAAAGGAGTGATGCAAATGAAAAATAAAGACATACAGCCCATTCTCTTTCTGTGTAGTTCTTCTTAGTACAAGTTATTTCCTAATATCAAGCTAAACTTTTCCTACCCCATGAGAATGTAAATTAGTGCAATTGCTATGGAGAACAGTATGGAGGTTCCTCAAAACACTAAATATAGAACTACCATAAATATGACCCAGCAACCCCACTGCTGGGTATATATCCAAAAGAGGGGAATTTAGCATATCAAAAAGATATCTGCATTCCCACATTTATTGCAGCACTATTTACAATAGCCAAGATTTGAAATCAACCTAAGTGTCCTTCAGTCGATGAATGGATAAATAAACTGTGGTACATAAATACAATGGAATATTATATGGCCATAAAAAGAATGAAATTCTGCCATTTGCAACAAGGATGGAACTGTAGAACATTATGTTAAGTGAAATAAGCCAGGCACAGAAACACAAATCTTGCATGTTCTCACTTATGTGGGAACTATATTAAAAAAACAATTGATCTCATCCAGACAGAAAGAGTAGAATGATGGTTACCATAGGCTGGGAAGGGTAGCAAGGAGAGTGAGATAAAGTGGTATTATGGATGGCTAATAGCTGCAAAAATATAGTTAGATAGTTAGATAGAATGAACATATTTGATAGCACAACAAAGTGACTATACTCAATAAGTTAGGGTATACTTTAAAATAACTAAAAGAGTAGAATTGGAATGTTCCTAACACAAAGAAATGATAAATGCCTGAGATGATGAATACCCCAATTACCCTGATTTGATTAATACACATTATATGCCTGTACCCAAACATCACATGTACCTATAAAGACATACAAATATTATGTACCCATAATAATTAAAAATTTAAACAATCAAAAATAAATTAATAAAGAAGTTTTCTTACCCCAAATCCACCCAATGGTAATAGTTCTGCTGTATAGAAAAAAATCTTCATGTATTCCTACACCACCCTCTTTCAACTGTCTAAACAACAGTGATGGTCATGACACCCTGTATAATCTCTAGATTAAAAAAATTATTAGCGACTTTAACCATTTCTCACAGGAAATGGTTCTTAATACTCTTCTTATCATTGCTGGTTTCTTTCAGATATGTTCCCTTTTTATTCTTAGAAATGTCCTATTCCTATTAGTACAGGTACGTTTTCACTAAGGCACTGTTTTTGCATTCACATCAAAACAATGATCCCAAGACTCAAGTCTTTTTCAGACATACAGCTTTGTATTGGAAAGAAACATTGATTTAAGGGGAGCATGGGACCAGCAATCATGAGTTTAGACAATTCCAGGTGGAAATATGGAAATGCCTAATGGTAAACTGGACAAGATCGTTAGGCCACCAGCGAGTCAGAGCCTGATGAACATTCCTTAGGAAGAGCGCACACACGAAGAAACGCAGGACGGAAAGGCTGAGCCTTAGGTAAAGTCTACACACAGCACTGAGGCTGAAGAAAGAAGAATTAAAGAAATAATAAAAGGGGAGAAGATCAGAGAGTATTATGTTAAAAAAAAAAAAAGAAGAGAATGTTTAAAGCAGGAAGGACATAACAGATTGCGTTACTGCATTACTGGCCCCAATTCTTCCTGATCCTTCATCCACACACTAGCTATGGCCTCACTGAGGATACAATGTATTTTCTGTCCCTTGCCCATGTGACTTGCTTTGACTAATGTGGACAGACATGACAGGGGGCCAATTCCAAGCCTAGCTCTTAAGAGAGGGCACATGTTACCACTTGTTCTCTGAACTTCTGCCATTGCCATGGTAGAAACTTGCCACAGCCAGCATGCTGGGGAAGGGTGAGAGACACGGACCAGTGACTCCCCAGCTAGCTGGCAGGTCTTCCTTAGAGGCAGAGCCACCGGACTGAACCCAGCCTAGAAAAACTGCAGCTACTCCACAGATAATGAGCAGTAATAAACGATTGCTTTATTAAGCCATTGAGTTTTGAGGTGGTTCGTTACACAGAAATAGCTATCCAATACTAAAGGGTAGTTAACAAAGACAAATGCAACAGAGGTAATGGTTTTTTGGGACAAAGATCACAGAGGTGAAGTGCCATTTTTATCCCCACAGCAAGGGTGAATACTATCAACATGATTTATCACTGGTGACGTTGACCTTGATCGCCTAGCTCAGGTAGTGATTGACAGACATCTCCACTGTACAGTTACTCTTTCCTCCCTTTTCCATACTACATATAGTCTTTGGAAGGAAGTCAGTATGCTCAGCCCACATTTAAGAAGTAGGGAGTTACGCTACTCCCTACTTTATGTAGATACATAAATTATTTGATCTAATAGCTATTTTCAACTTTAAAAAGCTAGGAGGATTCCATAAGTCAAAGTGTGTTGTAAATAGGGAAGAGGAAAATGATGAGGAAATTCATATGAGGAAACCAAGAACTAAGGAAATCAAGGTAATAATTGCAGCCAGAGTAAGAGGTAGTGTCACACTCCTCAACAGGGGTGGAGATTCATGACTACAGACAAAGTCCATTTGACTCCTGCCCACTCAGTTCCTCTGGAAAAGTGAAGCATTCAAACATTTGGAAACCATAATGAGAAAAACATTAGATGAATTCCAATTGAGGAATATACTGCAAAATACCTGACTAGTACTTCTCCAAATTGTTAAGTTCATTAAAAAACAATGAAAGTCTGAGAAATGGTTACAGCCCACAGGAGACTAAGGAGACCTGAAGACTAAATGTAATGAAGTATTTTGGATGGGATCCTGGGACAGAAAAAGAACAATAAGTAAAAACTAAAGAAATCTGAATAAAGTATGGACTTTAGTGAAAAATAATGTATCAATATCAGTTCATTAGTTGTAACTAATATGCTATGCTAGTGTAAGATGTTAATAACAGGGGAAACTGAATGCAGGGTATAGGGGAACTCTGTGCTATCTTCACAGTAATTCTGAAAATCTAAAATTGTTGCAAATAAAAAGTTTTTTTTTAAAGTGCCTCCTGGAGTTTGTAATCTGCCATGGTAGGTCTCCATGAATATTACGATCTTTCTAAGCACACCAAAATGGTCATAAACAGTTAAGCTACTTTATGCAAATCATGGAAATGAGAACAGAAGACATGTCCAGAATTTGTTCATTCTACCAATACATTTAGATTTACATATTCTTTAATTCTAATGACCCAGAGAAAAAAATGTGATTTTCTTTTCTGTCCACAATCACAATTCTATCAGAGTATTTTAGCACTTGTATCAAAATGAACTAACAGGTGACAAATGGATATTTGCATTTCTTCTACCCTTTCTACAATTTGCATAGTATTTGTATAGTCAGTGATGGATGATATTAGATTTAGATTGATTATTGTAAGCTTAAATATGATAATATATGTGAACTGCAAATTGCCAATGACACATAAAGAACTATATTACCAGAACATTGAAAACTTAAATTCCCCTCCCCCAAAGATTTTATATTAATTAGGACTTAGTAATGGTTTATCTGCAAGAGTCTCATCATTGTACTACGAGCAATTAGAGATTATGAATAGTGACTCATTTTTAGGTTCTATTGTTGTTTTTCTGAATTGAGTACCCAGCATCATTACCTGAGAGGTTAAAACCTAAGTCAACAGAACAATACAAATGAGATACAAAAGAGTGAAAATTAGGAAGCTCTTGCCAATGAAAAGATGTTTCATTGAGGTGTTTCAAGAAGTGATCCATTTGTGCTTTGAATTTTTAATGGAGATTCTAGAACTTGGTCCCAGGGCCAGACTCACATAAGAAAAATGAGGCTATAAGTGGCCAAATAATGATGCAAAGATACGATGGGATTGTAAGTGACAATATTTTTGAGAAGGAGCAGGGGGAAGCCTCTTAGTCAATTCTGAAATCACAGTGCATATACCTAGAATATTTTTTCTGCTGTAGCAAGAAGTCTATTAATACTAGTAGTTAAAGCTCTTTGGCCATTTCTATCTTGAAACCTCTTGATCTTACACTTAATATGATTAAATGTTTATGATTTTTTTTCCTTGGGAATTTTTTAAGGTCTGCCATAAACCACACAGTGGTTTTACAGATTACTTGTTACCAAATATCTATGTCTTAGTCGCAGGTGTGGAAACATTGCATCTGAGCCTGCTTCTTTATCTCTTCATCCTGTTTGAAATTTCTTTCAAAATGAATTACTGAAATAACTGTGATGTGGTTCTCACAGTTACAGACTGTGCTTTGCCCTTTATTTGATAATGATGTCTGAGCCAAGGTGGAGAGGAAAATGTGCTCCTTCTGTATCTCCTGTGATGTATTATGGCCTCTGAAGATGAGAAGAATCCTCTTTGGGTATAGTGCAAAAGTGCCTGTGCTCAAGGAAGGTGATTAGGCTTAACATTGTGGCTATGCCACTTACCAAACATGCAACTGTCCATGCAAGACTAAAGTTCAGCAAGGGACAATTTCCTGTCCCTCTATATGAGAGTTGTTGCTGGCATTATCCAAAATGATACATGTGAAGGAGCCTCCTAACCCAATAGGAGGCAGTATTTGTATTTGCATGAATTATAGGGATGCCTCTCTTGGTCACACTGCTTTCATGGTGCTGATAGTAGCAGGACAGTGGGAAGTGTGCAATATTCAATTGTGTTATTTCCAGGTGAACCTATTTTCTCCTCTTCTAGGCCTGAGAGTCTTTGAAAAACAGTCTAGAATAGGAACTTGTGATGAATTTTCATAAATGGCTTTTAATAATTCTTATGTGATTCAACTTTCAGTTGGATGTGTGTCAGTGTGCTCCTAAGCAAATAAATACTTATTTCTCAATGAGATAATCAAGGAAAAAGCAAAAAAAAATTGCTTCTGTTCTGAAAATATAAAATTCAAGGAAGATGCTCACAAAAAATGTTTGGCTTTGTTGCGGTAGAATTAATATTGGCAAGAGGTTAATCTTTAATTTACTACCCTGAATCTTAGTTGGAAACTCAAATTATTATTTTTATATATTTTTCTTCTATCGATACATAATATTGTACATATTTATGGGTACATGTGAGTATTTTTTACATGCCTAGGATGTAGAGTGATCAAGTCAGAGCATTTGGGGTGTCCATCACCTTGATTATTTATCATTTCTATGTGTTGGGAACATTTCAAGTCCTCTCTTCTAGCTATTTTGAAATATACAATATATTGTTGCTAACTGCAGTTACTCTAGTCTGCTATTGAACATTAGTGCTTATTTCTTCTACCTAACTAAATTCACCAGACTCTTCATTTTCACCTCCCACCCTCACACCTTTCCCCACCTCTGGTATCTATCATTCTATTCTCTGTCTCCATGAGATCAAGTTTTTTAGCTCCCACATATGAGTAAGAACATGTGGTATTTGTGTTTCTGTGCCTGCATCATATCACATAACATAATAACCAGTTCCATACACGTTGCTGCAAATGTTAGGATTTCATTCTTTTCTTACGGCTGAATAGTATTCCATTATGTATATGGACCATATTTTCTTTACCTATTTGTCCACTGATGGATGCTTAGGTTAATTCCATATCTTTACTACAATGAATAATGCTGTGATAAACACAAGAGAGCAGGTGTCCTTTTGATATGTGATTTCTTTTCCTTTGGATAGATTCCCAGTAAGTGGGATTGTTGGATCATATGGTAGTTCTATTTGTAGTTTTTTGAGAAATGTCCATACTTTTCCATAGCAGTTGTACAAATTTACATTCCCACCAAAAGTGTACAAGAATTCCCTTTTCTCCACGTCATCTCCAGCATGTGTTTTTTTGTTTGTTTGTCTTTGTGCTAATAGCCATTATAACTGGGGTAAGATGATATCTCATTGTGATTTTGATTTGTGTTGGAAACTCATATTAAATAATCACTTTTTTCAACAGCAATGATCACACAAAGAACAGAAGTCTGAATTTAACTCTGTCTCACACAATTTGATGAGGCTTATATTCTCAAGAAGAGAAAAGAAGGAAGAATAAAGAAAGAAGAGAAGAAGGAAAAAGAAAAAGAGAAGGAGAGAGTTATGGAGGGAGGAGGGAAAGAGAAAGAGAGAGAGAAAGAAAGAAAGGAAAAGAAATAAAAGAAAAGAAAATATCTTGTGAGCAAATTTTTGTATTTTTAAATATTATCCTGTTTTGATCAGTACAGAAAACTTTTGGATTTGTGTTAGCATAAGAATATAATTCCTTATAATACCAGAATAATGAGCTGCCTGCTGATTTTTATTAATTATAATGTGAGAATACCAGGCCTTCAAAGCCTCAGCATCAGATAAAAGGAATAATGTATTTAATACTATTCAAACATCTTATAACATACAAGGCCAAGTTCCCGAATGTGGAGTTTTTGAGAGGAGCAAGCTACAGCATTTCATCTGCTTCTGAATTATTCGTTCAGTTCAGTTTACAGAGGATTGATTAAAATGTATATTTTATAAAAGCAACTAGAGTCATTGCAAATGTTTTTCTCACTCTACCAAGTGTAACAACAATCTAGGGAAAGACAATGGGGCACTCCTTCTCTGCCCCAACCCACCCCCATCCAACCATCACTTGTTGAAGACAGAACTCAAAATGTAATGTTCTTGTCTAAAAACAGGCCCTGATTTTGGACTAGTGTAGAGAAAACAGTGATGAAAATGGAGAAGACAGTGCTCTCTCATTCACATAAAGCATGGAGATAAGAGGCTGGGTTTCTCCAGACCAGTCCTGGCAGGCCTATACATCTCTGGATATAGACACAGAAGATAAAGTATTCATATCCACCACTTAAAATGACACTTGAAACTAAAGCTTTCAAATTCCAATCTGCCAGGATTCCTTTGTGTGTGTGTGTCTGTGGAGAACAAGAGTATGAATCACTGTGTGTTTGTGCTCATGCCATAACTCAACATTCATAGTTAATGTCCCTAGACATTATCTTTCCTGTATTCAGTTCTTCTGGTTTAAATAAAGCAATGGTTTGAATAAATAAAACCAATATTTTATCACATTTGGTCCAAGTATGTCTAAATTCTCCTAAGAATTTAAGATAATAAAATTAATATCAAATACATCTATCTCCTCACTTCAACAGTTAATGCAATTTCTTACTATTCGATGTCTTCTTTTAATTTTTGGAAATGCCTGGAACTGCATAAGGATCCAGGAGGCTTTGGTTCAAAGACTTAATAATGTTCTTTGAGGGAGACACAGAGAGAAAAGGATATTTTTTACTTTCCTGCTGATAGGTGGAAACCAGTAGAACACATTACACAGTATGTACATGGGAGGCTGTGTGCATGGGACACGATGAACCATAACCAAAGCATAGGCTTTGGAGTTAAGCAGGCTCTGGTTCAAATCCCAACTGTTCTACATGAGCTTAGCAAGTTACTTTATCTCTCTATGCTTTAGTTTCTACAGTCCTGTGAAATGTGATGAAATACCACCATAAGCAGATGCTATGTCTGCAGAAAATATTTCCTGTCCTGTTCATAACAAAGGAATATTTGCCCCTCTAGCCTATACTACGCACTCCATCAGAGCTGGGAATGTGATGTTGTTTGCCTTTGAATCCATGGCAAACATCAGTACTTATATATAGTAGGTGCTCAACAAATGATTCTTAGTGAAAGAAGGAAGGCAGGCATGCTAACCAATCTGCCTTTTGCTGAGAAACACTGAAAATAGAAAACACCCACTCTGAGATCACTAGTGGGTAAATATTCTTACTTGCCAATGCCTCTCATGCTCATTGCTGATGTCTAATGTGTGCCATTAAGGACTTTCTCTACGCTGGCTCATACTTGCAGAGAACAATGTGCTACTGAGCACCTGGGATCCAAGAGGAAGAAAAGAAACGAGCCTTTCATATTTGGTTTTGGTTTAGGAGAGGGCTATGCCTGCATTTCCATGAGGTTGATGTGGGCATGAATGAAGTCAGTGAGAAAATGACAATCTAGAGCAGTTAATAATAAATGCTAGATGGATGCTTACAAACAGGAAGGCTGAGACTCTTAGTTCATTGGGGAAGAACTGGTTCTCAAACACCACTTATAGACAGTCCAAAATGCAAGTGGGGAAGTATTTATTTCATCCAGCTCTCTGGATAGAGATTGGACCAGTGTCTTCGCAGCAGAAGAAGAATTTAAAAAACAAAAACCACCCCAATGGAAGTGAGCTATGAGCTTTCCATCTATTACTAAACAAGTATGAGAAACTAATTTCATGCTTGTCTATTCTGGGAACTCCCTTGGCTGAGGAACTGCAGAAAACTAAAAATTAGGAAAAGTCTCAAGAATGCAAATGAGCACTTAATACAGCTAAATAAGCACAGATTTAAGCACTTCCGCTTTGGCTATTCTACCTCCAACCAAAGTTCACACCAGGCTTTTCTATACCTATAAACCAAAAGCAGATGGTGGGTTGCCAGATGCCTCATCCTTCTTGTCCAGTGACTTAGAGTGATTTCACAATTCATGATAAAGAACACACACACAGACTCTGCAAAAGCTGGCATCTTCTAAGATCCCCAAAATATCACTTTTAGGTTTATGCATTAATCATTCCATAAAGATTTATTGAGCACTAGGCATGGCGCTAGAATCATATCAGCCTAATCAGGGCCACAAACAGCAAAATCTCTGTCTGATGCTGTGAATTAGTGTGGATGGTCACATTACTCCTATTTCCACTGGAATTCAATCGGCATTTATAGATCTTATGCTGGGTTTATGGTAATGTCCTAGTCACTACTTGAAATGGAATATTCTTTCTCCTGAACCTACCTGACTCTTATAATCATAAAGTCACTTTCAGGATAAGAAATTGACAATAACATGAGAAGGCTT
Source organism: Cheirogaleus medius (assembly GCA_008086735.1). NCBI lineage: Eukaryota > Metazoa > Chordata > Mammalia > Primates > Cheirogaleidae > Cheirogaleus > Cheirogaleus medius. Next base: position 11,999,060 of record VBSM01001124.1, on the reverse strand, counting down.
TTTAGGAAAACATCCATCCATCAAAACAAAGTACTTGCTTTGAATGATTTTATACTCCTGAGCTTTTTCCCTCTCGGTGATATTATGCAATCGCTCTTGCAATCAAGAGGTACCTTGCTGAAATCACAAACTCTGATAATAGTGTGCAAGACAACTTGAATTAAATAGTACATTAGCAACTGCATTTCATGGAAAGCACACCTGTAACTTGAGTTAGAAGTATATGACATCTTATAATTTTAATTAATTCAAGAAATTGCCTGCCTCCAATGAAAACTCCAAAACTCTGTACTCAATAACCATATCAATATATTCTAGCAGAATAATGAAAGCTTACAGCCAAGCAAAGTCTCAAGACTCTAAAACTGGTTACCTATAATGAGGAATATGAGCCCTGAAAAATATGGGTAATTCACATCTGAAGGTTTAATAGAAACTGATTGAACTTAGAGAGTCTGCATTCTGATTGAAGTTTTCAAAGTCCGCATCCTTTTTCCTTCTAAAAATTCTAGTCTTCTTAATCATAAGCAACTTAAACAGCAGCAAGCAATCAAATTCATGAACAATTAAAAGGAGAGAGCCAAGGAAAATTATTATGTAATGAAAAGGAAAGTCTTCGTAAGTAGTATATTTAGGATAGCTTTGATAGAAATGCAACTTGTTGGCTGGTTTGCAGTTGACATTCTTCTAGCTGGCTATCACCCTTCGACTATTTCATCATCCTTAAGAAGCCTCATGGTTATTGAATTCTTGGAGATAGAAGGATATAAGGCTGCCACACCCTCCATAGCTCTCAGGGTCCGGGAAACCCTGAACACTGATTACACTGTCTCTGAGTTTTGGCACCAGTAAGGCAAGGTTGATGGAAGGAACCTTGGTCTTCATCAATTCCTATAATGCTTAGTGATGGCTAACAAATAGCAATAATAGCAAGAGGGCTGATCATCCGTGTGAAACCAGGTTAAATATATTTGCATGGCCCAAAGGGGAAAAGCCACCTACACTTCTTCCAGAACTGAGTCTGCACTTAACTACAGCAGAAAATCCCCTTTGGAGGTTTCCAAAGACATCTAGAACCTAGAGCACTATGACTATGAGAGTTCGTTGGTAGAACCAGACATGTCAGGATAGAGAGTAGGAGTCCCTAGGATTTTCCTAGAAAAAGGGCCCACAGGACACCCACCATGCCCCAGCCTAGCCCAAGTCAGGACAGCCACAGAAACCAAGGAGTGGCAACACCTCTCCCTTCATGCTCCAGTGGGTTAAGAGCTCTGTTGGCCCCACTTTTTGTCCCCTGCTCATAACACAAACTCCTTATTTTCATCCAGCCTAATTGTAGGAATCAGAAACAAACAAAAGATAACATTTAATAAGATCATCAAAGAATGAGCATAGGCTCAACATAGTTTGGTTAGCAGCAATAACAAAAAACTCAAAGGACTGGTTGACTTTTCCTATCCGAGATGCAGTATGTCTGGGGGGTTAACTTTGCCCTACCAGGTAACTTTACCCCTGGAAGTTCTGATGCCTCTTTGGGGAATTATTTTATGGAAGTGGTTAAAGATAGCACTGGTTTCTTTTACTTAATTACATCACAGATTATCACTGACAATTTTCTAAGCAATTAGAGCCAGTGGTTATTATTTACTGCTGCCACTTAACAGTACCTACACTGCAGGAAACACTATAAAACATCAGCCCACATTTCTCTTCAAAATATCCAAAATATCCTATGCTCCGAATAGCAAGCAGAATTTGGAAAATGCATTAAGCGTATATAGAGACACATGGTATACATATTTTACTCACACAAAGAGAAAATACAAAATTTCAGGACTTTTATTTTGCTGTGGGAGGATTTCCATGCCTATATTTATCCTAACAAACTCTCAGAGACTGTTGTCAATAGAAAAACTATCAAGTAAAGAAACTGTTTAGAAAAATCAGCAGTTTAATTTCCAGAGAGCAAAAGATTTAAATGCTCAGTCTCTGGAAAGTTCTATCTCAAATTTCCCCTCTTGCTTTCATCCTTGCCTGCTACATGTTGATGGGATCATTACCTATCCTTTCTCTATGAACTAAGTTACAAGGAGGGTTTTCCTAGTTCTGGCTCATACAGAACATTCTCAGAGGAAAGAATTTCTGTCTCCTTCACCCACATTCAGAAATCAGCAATCATACCAACTCACCTACATGATTCTTTGGGCCCTGAGGCAACGTATAAATATTGCAAGTAATTGCTGACTGCAGCAAGCCAAAGGACTGGGGAAGCTGGCATGGAGGGAAGGCTGGTTCTTCCAGAACGGATTTACAGCTCTAATAGAATGAGGCAGTTGAGAGTTAGGAGGAATCTTTGTGGTTACATGGTGATTCTCAGCTGGAGATAGGATCATCCCTCCCCATTTGGGGGACCTCTGATGATGTGTGTATGGGGAGATGTCACTGCTGGTTTTCACAATATTTGGAGAGTGCTACCAGCATTAATTGGGCAGGGGCCAGTAATTCTAAATATCTTGCAATGTGCAGTATATCCCCAGGAATAATATCCTATCCCAAATGCTACTAACCTCTTTATCTTCTAGGATGAAATTCAGATCTAAAGAAGCTCAGTGAAACCACATGAGCTGTTAGTTGCACAGAAGATATCCTGGCTCCTAGGTCCAGTATGTCTGACATGTCTCTGAGACTCACAGAACATTCAGAGGAAGAAATACTAACTCAAAAGGGAAGCTAAGCAATGTATGGAACCAAGAATATTTCTTCTCTCTTCCTCCCCTCCTAGAACATTCTCCCCCTTCTCTTCACTGGGCTTTTAAGTCTTAGCCAAATGTCACTTTCTTAAGGAGGCCTCCCTACCACAGGAAATGGCAGATAATAACAAGGACTCCCATCTGGACCAAACCCTAAGTGCTTTTCTTGACGAGGCCTCTTCTTTGGCCTGTGTTCTCAGCCTACAGAGCCCAGTTTTAGCAAAGAGTCCTGCTATACCAGTTTGTTAAGAATTCCTTCATCCTTGATATCTAATCAAGTTCTTCTTCTTCCTCACTCCATTCTTGACACCCAAGTTCCTCTTAGTAAGTTTCCATCCATACTCACCCTGCCCATTGGCCATAAATCCCTTCTGTCCCTGTTGTATCTGAAGTTGAATTCAACCTTTCTCCCCTATTACAATAGCCTTGACCCCCTATTGCAATAGTCTTGAGTAAAGTCCACCTTGCCATTTTCAATAAGTGTCCAGCGAATAATTTTTAAAATAGTATTAATAAATACACATCCTATAGATGGATCTCTAACATGAGCTGTCTAGATAGGTGTCTTCACATGGGAATGTCAGCCTAAAAGCAGGGAGAGAAGCCTGGTGGAAGAGATAAAGGAGCCCCTAGCAAGGTGACTGCAGCGGAGACTGGGTTGTTCTTTCTATGATCTGACCTTGGAGAGCTCTCCCAGGGATCCCAGGCACTGGCTCTGGGGAAGACTTACTGCATCCACTTGTGCTAGTGAGCTTTCTCTGTAGCAAAGGAAACCAGTGTGTCAACCTATGGAATAAAAAAAGGTAAGTCTCTATGAAACTTGGAGAATATCCTTTGGGATATTTAATTTATAAAGAAGACAATCTGACATCTTGGATGACATGGATGAAATGAAGGCTGGGATGCTACCAAGCAGGGCAGACCCTTTCTGCTATTACTCCACGCTCAATGGATGCAGTCATTTCTACTAATTTATGCATTCTTCGCTGACACATCTGTCATCATTAAAAGACTGAAAAAAATCTCTAAGAGAAAATCAACCGTAACATTTATTGCCTAGTATTTAAGCAAGAGGTCACAAATTCTTCAAGAATCAGTGGAAGAGCTTTTGTTTATTATTCCACACCAGATATTATGAAATGACATCTCACATCTTCTTTATTTTGGCCTAATGCAAAACTGTCAAGAAGAAAATACCATACCTTTTTTTAAACTCCTGGCTAATCCTAAAACTTAACAAAATAGGAACTTCTTTTCAATTTATATGGCTCCAGTAACTCAGACAGAGCCATCTCAGAAGGGCACAGAGCTTACTAGTTTACAAGCCAAAAGACACAGTTTTAGTCCAGCCAAATTTCACTTTCACTTGTGTTGACCTCTTTTAGAAGAAAGCAACACTTACATTTTTGATTGATTGACTGATGAGTCTGTTTTAAATGCATACATAAAAAATGTTTGTTCAACCAGATTTTTATCAGTATGTGCAATTGCACATGGTTTACCATATAATTATATATTGATTTGACTTCTTGGAAATGACTCACGTTCAAAAGGAGATAGGTGAGCGACAAACAAATAACATTTTTCAAACATTTAAACAATGGAGTACTTTCTCTTTTTCCTTCTTTCTTTATTGGGTCTAGAAGAAGAAAGTTTTTAAATTACTGTTTGAAAGATCCAGGTTGGAAAGAAAATGTGCTGGCACAGAGGGTTGTTCATAGTGTGAATGGGTTATTAAGAGATTTTGAATCAATTTCTCTGGTGACCTAAAGATATACAGAATTTTAGAGCTGTTCCAAAGCCTTCATCTTTATACGTGATAAAAACTGAGGCCCAGAGGACATAGCTAATAAATATCAGAGCCAAAATTTGAACTTCAGTGTCTGAATATCACAGTCGGAAGGGACCTAAAAGATCATCTAATCCCCAGGTGGACAGCAGGGTTTGTTTCTGCCACCTTTTTCTTAAGAAAATGTCCAGGCAAACAGGAAAGTTGAAAGAATAGTGCAATGATACACTCAGCATTTGATTCAATAATTTTCAACATTTTTCACAGTTGCTTTATCTATCTTAAACATACATGTAAGCATATACACGGGTACAGCCAAAAGTAAGTTGAAAGAAAGTTTCATACATCATGACTTTTTTAAAAAATGATTTCCATGCCACGTGTCCTCTAGAATGTCTTAAATTTTGGATTGGCCTATTGTTTTCTCTTGATGCCACCATTTCATTTGTTGCTTTTAAACTGGAGCAAAGTCCTCAGGCTTGGTTGGATTCAGGTTAAATATTTGTGGAAGAATATTTTGTATATTATGATGTGCCGATAGACTTGAATCCAATGCCAGTTCTGATCAATTGATGGTTGCTGCAAGACCTCTTGTCAAGAAGGTCAAATGCTTTATCAAAGCTCAGCAGAAATTGGTGACAAGATGAATTTGTTGCGGGCATAGGTAAGAGTGGAACCAACTCCGTAGTTGTGAGAGACAAGGAGGAACTGAATACTTTTTAAATTGAGGTAATGATAGATTGACATGCAGTTGTAACAATTGTTTGAGTATGTACTTACTTAGTTCTATACAACTGTATCTGATGTAGGTTGGCATATCCACTGTGCCAGTCAAGATACTGAAGAGATCCACCACAGTAAGGATCCTACACATTGCCTTTTCATAACTCCCTCCTCCCGTCCCCTAAAACCTGGCAATCACCCATCTGTCATTTATTTCTAAAATTTTGTCATTTCAAAAATGTTATATAAATGGAATATTATGGTATATAATCTTTTGGGTTTATCTTTTTTCATTCAACATAATTACCTGAAGATTCACCCAAGTTGTTACATATGAAACTAGTTCATGCCTTTTACTGCTGAGCAGTATTCAATGGTGTGGATGTGCCAGTTTATGGAAACATTTTACCTGTGGAAAGACATCTGAGTCGAGTATAGTATTTGGCTATTATAAATAAAGCCGCTATTAACATTTGTGTAGATGCTTTTGTGTAAATATAAGTTTTCCTTTCTCTGAGATAAATGCCTAAAAGTATAATTTCTGGACTGTATGGCAATTGCATGTACAGTCTTTTAAAGAAATTGGCAAATTACTTTTCAGAATGTGATACCATTTTACATTCCCACTAGCAATGTTGATGAGTGATCCAGTTTCTCTGTACCCTCACCAACATTTGGTGTTGTCACTAATTTTTATTTTAGTTATTCTGATAGGTGTATGGTGATATCCACTGTGGTCTTGATTAGCATTTTCCCGATGGCTAGTGATGCTGAACTGGCCTCATCAAATGAGTTGGACAGTGTTGCCTCCTTTCTTTTTTTCTTGAAGATATTATGTAATCCTGGTGTTATTCCTTCTTTAAATGTTTGGTAAAATTCTCCAGTGGAAACATGCAAACCCAGAAGTTTCTTTTTCAAGAGTTTTAAATTTATGAATTCAATGAGTTTAAAGGTTATAGGGCTGAATAAATGAATAAATGATCTGCTTCACCTTGGTGGAGTTTTGGCATTTTTCAGTTTTTGAGGAATTGCTCCATTTTTTTCTAAATTATTGACTTTATGAGAAGAAAGTAGTTCATAGCATTCTTTTATTTTCTCTTTCATGGATGTAGGATCTGTAATGATATCACCTTCATTTCTGATACTGGTGATTTGTGTTTTCTCTCTTTTTATTTTTGTCAGTCTTGCTATATGTAGGTTTATCAATTTTATTGATTTTTTATAAAGAGCTAGCTCTTTGTATTAATTTTTATTTGGTTTTCTACTTTCAATTTCATGGATTTCTAGTCTTTATTGTTCCATTCTTCTGCTTGCTTTGGGTTTATTTTGTTTCATTCTCACCTAGTTTCTTGAGGTAGAAACTTAGATGTTTTTATTTGAGATCCTTTCTCATTTCTAATATCAGCATCTCATGCTATGTATTTCCCTCAGCACTGTTTTAGTTGCAACCCACATATGTGGATATGTTGCATTTTTATTTTAATTTAATTGTGATTTTTTTTAAATTTTATTTTTTAATTAACATAATAATTGTACATATTTATGAAATACACCGTGTTGTTTTGATACATATAATGTATGTGGTCAGATCATTACAATTAGCATATATATCATCTCAAATATTTATCATTTCTTTGAATTGGGAACATTCAATATCCTCCTTCTAGTTCTTTAAAACTAATATGATATATTATTGTTAACTATAGTCACCCTACAGTGCTATAGAACACTAGAACTTATTTTCCCTATCTAGCTATAATTTTGTATCCTTTAACAAATCTCTCTCTATTCCTTGCTGCCCCCTGCCATTCCCAACCTCTACTGTCCTCTGTTCTACTTTTCTTTTCTATAATATCAAGTTTTCTTAGCTTCCAAATATGAGTGAGAACATTCAGTGTTTAACAACTTAATGTCCTCTAGTTCCATCCATATTGCTTTTTGCTAAATAATATTGCATTGTGTATATATGCCACATTTTCTTTATCCATTCATCTGTTGTTAGATACCTAGGTTGATTCCATATCTTGGCTATTTTGAATAATGCAGTGATAAACATGGGGGTGTAGATGTCTGTTTAATATACTGATTTCCTTTCCTTTGAATAAATGTCCAATAGTGGTATTTCTGGATTATGTGGTAGTTCTATTTGTAGTTTTTTGAGGAGTCTCCATACTGTTCTCCATAGTGGCTATACTGGTCTACATTCCCACCAACAGTATATAAAAGTTTGTTTTTTTCTGCATCCTCACCAGCATTTGTTATTGTTTGTCTTTTTGATAATCACCATCCTAACCGGGGTGAGATGATACCTTATTATGGTTTTGATATGCATTTCCCTGATGATTAGTGATGTTGAGCATATTTTCATATATTTGCTGGCCGCTTGTATGTCTTCTTTTGAGAAATGTCTGTTCAAATCATTTACCTACTTTGAAATCAGATTGTTTATTGTTTTGCTGTTGAGTTGCTTTGGTTTCTTGTATATTTTAAATATTAATCACTTGCCAGATGAATAGTTTGCAAATATTTTCTCCCATTCTACAGGTTGTCTTTTCACTCCATTGATTGTTTCCTTTGCTGTGCAGAAGCTTTTTAGTTTGAGATAATCCCATTTGTTTATTTTTGCTTTTGTTGCCTGTGCTTTTGAGACCTTGTTCATAAAATCTTTTCCCAGATCAATGTTCTGAAGTGTTTACCCTAGGCTTTCTTCTAGTAGTTTTATAGTTTTGGGTCTCAACGTTTAGGTTTTTGATCCATTTTGAGTAGATTTTTGTATAGAGTGAGAGGTATCCACATTCTCCTGCATGTGGATATCCAGTTTTCCCAGCACCATTTATTAAAGAGACTGTCCTTTCTCTAATGAGTGTTCTTGGTGCCTTTGTCAAGAATCAGTTGGCTATAGATATGTGGATTAATTTCTGGGTTTTGTATTTTATTCCATTGGACTATGTCAGTACCATGTTGGTTACCATAGCTTTGTAATATATTTTGAAGTTTGATAGTGTGATGCCTCCAGCATTTTTCTTTTTGTTTAGGATTGCTTTGACTATTTGAGGTCTTTCGTGGTCCCATACAAATTTTAAGATTTTTTTTTTTTATATTTCTGTGAAGAATGTCATTGGTATTTTGATAGTGATTGCACTGAGTCTCTAGATTGCTTAGGTAATATGGTAACTTTAGCAATATTAATTCTTTCTATCCATAAGCATTGGATGTTTTTCCATTTCTTTTGTGTGTCCTCTTCAATTTCTTTCATCAGTGGTTAGCTTTATTTTGAAGCTTTTTGATCCATAGATTATTTAGAAGTATGTTTAATTTCCATGGCTTTTGAGACTTTTCTGTTGCCTTTCTGTTATTGATTTATAGTGTGATTCTAATAATATTATGGTAAGAGAACACATTTTGAATTTATTTTAATTTGTTAAGGTTTACTTTATGACCTCAGATATGGGCTATCTTGATGAATGTTCCATGGGTACTCGAAAAAAATGTGTATTCTGCTGTTGTTGGGTGGAGTGTTCTAAAAATGTCAATTAGATCCTGTTGGCCTATTGTGTTGTTCATATTTCCTGTCTAGTAGTTCTATCAGTTGCTGGGGTCGGGGGTAGAGGTTGGAAGTCCTCAACTATAATTGTATTCTTATATATTTATTTGTTAAGCTCTATCAGTTTTTGCTTTTTATTATGAGATTCTTATTTGGTGTGCACACATTTAGGATACATTTGTCCCTTGATATCCATGGGGGATTGATTCCAGGATCCCCAAAGATACCAAACTCTGTAGTTGCTACAAGTCCCTTGTATAAAATGGTATAGTATTTGCATTTAACTTACACACATCCTCATATATACTTTAAATCATCCTAGAGTAATTATAATAACTAATGCAATGTAAGTACTATATGAATAGTAATTATACCATATTGGTTTTGAATTTGTATTATTTTTATTGCTGTATTGTTATTTTTTACTATTTCATGTCAACTATTTTTAATCCATGGTTGGTTGCATCTGTGGAAGCAGAAACCACCGATATAGAGGGCTGATTGTATTTATGTCTTCGTACTGAATTAATCATTTTATCGTTATGCAATTTCCCTGTTTGTCTCTAGCAATTTCCTTTGCTCTGAAGTCTATCTTATCCTAATATAGTCATGTTTATTTTTTTAAATCTGACTTTGTATGATATATGTTTTTACTTTTCATCTACCTATATTATTGAATTTCAGCTGATTTTCTTGTAAGCAAAATACTGTTGGCGCTTGCCTTTATAATCCACTGCTAATCTGTTTTTTGATTGGTATATTTAGACCAATGACATTTAATATAACTATTTTTATGTTAGTGCTTAATTAAGTCTGCCATTTTATTGATAGTTTTGTGTTTACTTCCTCTGATTATTATTTTTCAGTTTCTCTTTTCTTGCTTTCCTGTGGGTTACTTAAACATTTTTTAGTATTCTATCTTGACTCATTTATAGTGTTGTTGGGCGTACCCCTTTGTCTGGTTTTCATGATGATTGCTCTAGGGATTAAAGTATACATATGTGATGTAATGATTACAGTATCAACATTAAAGTTCCTTTACTTTCCCCTTTTTAAATGTCATTGCCTTAAATACCAGATGGTGTTAGAATTTGTGTTTCAATTATCAAATATGATTTATAAAACTCATGAAATAAAAAATAGTCTATTATATCCACCCATGTTTCTGCTCTTCTACTGTTCCTTTTTCCTGATGTTCCAAGATCTCTTCTCTTTTACTTTCCATTTGAAGAAATTTATTTAGGCAATTTTAAGGGTAGATCTGTTAGGAACAAATTCTTTTATTCTTTCTTTGAGAATATCTTTATTTTTCTTCACCAAAAGGATAGTTTCACCAGATATAGAATTCATGGTTAATAGTTCTTTTCTTTCAGCCCTTGAAATATGTTGTACATCTTCTTCCTGGTTTCAGATGAAAAATCCCCTGTCATTTGAATTGGTGTTCCTCTACATGTAATGTATAGTTTTTCTCTGGCTCTTTTCAAGTTATTTATTTTGTCTTTTGTTTATAAATGTTTAACTATGATGTATCTTAATTTGTTTTACCCTATTTGGTATTTATTGAGCTTCTTTGATCTGTAAGTTTGTGTTTTTTCCCCAAATTTGGGATGTTTTCAGTCATTATTTCTTCAAATATTCTTTCAGCCCACTCTCTCCTCTTCCTCTGGGACTCTGATGATATGAATATTGGATCTTATGATATTGTCCCACAGGTGCCTGAGTCTCTGTTCAGTTTTTTTTCTCCTCTCTGTTCAAATTGGGTCAATTCTATTCCCCTGTCCTCAAGCTCACTAATTTTATCCTTTTTCTTCTCCATTCTACTATTGAGCCTATTACTATTTCATTTATATTTTCTAGTTACATAATTTCCACTTCATTCTTTTTTTTTATCATTTCTATTCCCTTGCTGAGATTTTCTATGTTTTCATTTGTTGTAAGAGAATTTATAATCAATTGCTGAAGCATTTATATGGTTCTATTTAGAATTTCCTGGGATGCTCCTACTTTATGGAATTTTTTTTTTAGGAGTCCAGCCTTGGGCAAGTGGAGAGAAGGGACCAGATTCAGAGCACACCACTAACATGGTTTATAATGGAAAACAAGTTTCTGACCAACCATGGTTCCAACCACTTCATCCTGGGACGGATGAGGACATGCATCCATGCCTTACAGACCCCATGCACCCCAAATTTTCCTAGGAACTTCCATCAGCCCACTGTGCCTATGGGATAGGCAGTATATCACCTCTATTCAACTCCACAGCCAGAGAGGGGTGCAGAAGCCCTCACGGGAAATGACCAGATGCCCCTGAGTTGCTCTCTGCTGCCATCACTGTGTAGATGCCTGAGGATCACACAGCTAACTGAAGACTTCCACTCAACATTATTTCCTCCACTCTACATGGTAATTGCATTGCTCATCTGTGCTTTACTTTGATTTCAGTGCACATGAGCAAAACATAATGATATAAGGGGAGAAAAGAGAACATGTATTTTCTAAGCTGCCTGAGTCGGACAATTGCTTGAATGTGTGTGCACACTTAACAAGATGGTAGATTACAGCATTGGCTTACCTTCAGAGTAATAAAAACTGCCATTCAGAAGCCAAAAAATTTTTAATGGCTTATTGAAATGGTTCCCTCTTGCAATGTATTATCATGGTACTTTATGATAAGGCTAAAAGTACATCTGATACAAATCAAATAATGCCAAATACACAGACTTGTAAGAGAAATACTCATTTGAGAAATAAAAAGAAGAAGTAAAGAAAATGTGCCGGGTGAGAGATGCTAACTGGACCTCTGGTGAGGGAAGTAAGCAACGACCCATATGGTATACCTGATTCTTTGTGGTGCTCAAAAACCCTCAAGAGAAAAACAAACAGAGAGAAGCTACAGGTTAATGTGTTTTAGCTAATTTAATACTCCATAGACTTACTAGTCTATGCAGGAGATAGAATTAAACCGTCCAGACAAAATTCCTTGCCCAGGAAAGAGAGTGTATACCTCAGTGACTCAGTTCGGGGATTATTTGGATGGGGCCTAAAAGGTACAAGTTGGTAGTGCACACCTACTCTGTGTTTGGGGACCACTGGAGAGCCAGGAGGCAATTCTTCACCAGCTGGTAATCGCTTCTGTGTGAAATTTCAATTTAGGTAGGCTTATTTTGTATTTATATATTTTTCTGTTTGGCATTTTCAAACCAGGAGAGTTTGGGAGTTTGGGATCAAGTACACTAGAATTGCAAATCACTTCGAATTGTTTCTTACGACTCCAAGTGGAAAATTAGAAGGTTCTGAGCATTCAGATAGGTCAAACAGAAAAACAAAACCCAAAACCTGAAAAACAAACCAAAAAACCCCCTCTTTGTATGTATCCTGAACCATCTGCCCACCCACACCTGGTCCTCCCGTTGCTCCCACCCCAGGGGAGGGCACCACCCCGGACGCAGGTTCCCATGCAGAAACCTGAGAGGCATGCCAACCCTCCTTTCCCTCCTCTTCCTCTCTGTCATTGGCCAAACTCTTGTTGGCTTTACCTCCCAATAGCTTTTCTTTTCATCTTTTAAAAAAAGTTATTATATTTTAATTGACATGTAAAAATTATAGGGGAAGAGCTCCATGATGTAAATCTGGGCAATGATTTTTTTTTTTATATAATTCCAAAAGCACAGGCAACAAAAGGGAAAATAGACAAGTAGAATTACTTCATACTTGTGCACAGCCAAGTAAACACTCAACAGAGTGAAAAGCCAACATGTAGAATGGTAGAAAATATTGGCAAGCCATGCGTCTAATAAGGGGTTATTACTCAAAATACATAAGAAATTCAGCAACTCAATAGCCAGAAAACAACCTGATTAAACAGGCCAAGGACGTGAAGAAATATTTTTCAATAGAAGACATACGAATGGCCAACAAGTATATGAAAACGTGCTCAACATCATTAATCATCAGGGAACTGAAAATTAAAGCCACAATGAAATATTACCACACATCTGTTAGAATGACTGTTATCAAAAATATGAAAGGTAACGAGTGTTGATGAGGATATAGAGAAAAGAGAACACTTATACACTTTTTTTGGGCATGTAAAGTAGTACAGCCATTATAGAAAGCAGTATGGCAGTTCCTCAAAAAATTAAAAATAGAACTACCATAGATTCAGAAATCCCACTACTATGTATCTATCCAAAAGACATGAAATCAGTATGTCAAAGAGGTATCTGCACTTCCATGCTCAATGCAGCATTATTTACAATACTCAAGATATAAAATCAAGCTGAGTATTTATAAATGGATGAATGGATAAAGAAAATATAGTATATATACACAATGTAATACCATATAGCCATAAAAGGAAGGAAATCCTGTCATTTAGAACATCATAGATGAACCTGGAGGATGTTATGTTAAGTGCAATAAGCCAGGCACATAAAGACAGATACTGCACGATCTCACCTATATGTGGAATCTTAAAAAGTCAAACTCACAGAAGCAGGAGTAGAATGGTAGACTGCAGGGGTTTGGGGGCAGGGCTTGGATTTGGGGAGATATTGGTCAAAGGATACAAAATTTCAGGTATGTAAGAAGAATAAGTTCAAGAATCTATTTTACAGCATGATGACTATAGTTAATAATAGAGTATTGTATACTTGAACATTGTTGAGAGTAGTTTTCAAGTGTTCTCACTACAAAAAAATGACAAGTATGTGAGGTAATGCTTATGTAATTAGCTGAATTTAGCCATGCCACAATATATGCGTATTTTGAAACATCATGTTGTACACCATAAAAATATATACAATTTCTACTTGTCAACTTTAAAAAATAAAAAATTTAAAAATATACATTTTTATGGTATACAACATGATGTTTCGAAATACGCATATATTGCGGCATGGCTAAATTCAGCTAATAAAATAAACATGCATTAAGCATGTATTATCACGTAATAAACATATACACCATGTTGTACAATAGATTTCAGGAACTTATCCTTCCTATCTAACTGAAATTTTGTTTCCTTTGACCAACATCTCCCCAACTTCCCTCAGCTTCATTAGCCTTCTTAAATTCTCTGAATATATAATTACTTTTACCACCTGCGGACATTTGCACAGACTGTTCTCTTAGTCCAGAATGCTGACCCTGGCTCTTTCAGACCATACCTTAAATATCTGCCCCGGAGTAGATCCAGAGCCTTTACTTTCCATTCCTTAGCATCGTTCTTCTCTCTGAACATTTATCACATTTGTGCTTAAACAATTAGATGGGACATTCATTAGTTGCGTAACTGTCTCTGCCACTGGAGAGGAAGCCCATGAGGACAGGACTAGCATCTGCCATGCTCCTGGCATCATGCCTGACACAGGTAGGTGCTCAGTGTCTGTCAAATGAATACGTTATCTGGCGGGAAATGTTAAAGCCAGTTTACAAAGAAACTTCAGGGGAGGACAATATTGAAGGGCCCCTAGTAAGAAGTGAAGGAAAACAGAAACTAATTGTGTGCTGCCTTTTACCTAATGAGAGAAGTGTAAAAGGTCATCATTAGGGTTTGGTAAGAGTTCATTATTCTATTGAGTGAGCACAACATATCTATACAGGCTTTATGGGTCCCCCAAAGACTCCTATCCCTGTTATTTTCTCCAACAATTAGTGTTCTCATCTGTGTCCTCTACCTCTCTATGTGGCACCTACTTAGGGCAGTGGTGCTCAGCCCTGGCTTCACTTCTGGAGAGTTTTTTCCAAAATTCTGATGCACTTGCTCCACCCCCAGAGATTCTGATGTGATCAGTTTAGGGCGGGTCCCAGGCAGCCTGGGCTAAAGAACTCTGACTGGCATTCTATGCCAGGTGCGAATAACTCTTCACAGGGAAATTGGAAGTTTATTTATTTTTAAATAAATTTTCTTTAGGAATTGATGAACAAAGATTTACCTTTCAAACCATTGGACCAATATGTTTCTTTTAAAAGTAACTCAAAATAAAGTTAAATGCACCCTCTCTTCATAGTTTAAAATAACAATTGAAGAACAGATATGGGATTGGCACAACAGGTTCACTCTTGAGCTGATTCTGTCTGAGTTCCCTGAAATATCTGCCTCCACAACCCAAGCTACATCCCTTCCCAGCCTTGTCCCGGGGGGACCCTGCCAGCCCTAAGATCCCATTTTTCTGACACCTGCTGCCACCATCTACAGCCCTTCCTAGCTAAGAATAGAAGCTGTTTGATCACATTTCTTTTTCTCTTTCCCCCATTTCTCTTCTTTTCAAAGACCCATTCTTTCCCTATAACAACTGAATAATAACAACACATGCTGTCAAATCAAATGCACACACACGCACAAATACACACCTAGAAGCCCCCAACCAAGGAAGAAAGAAAAGCGCAGGCCCAATATTCTAGGGCACATCAAGTCATCCAAATGCAATTAGGAGTTTCTTTCTCACCCAGGAACTTGTAAGCATTGTTTCTGCTCCTGAGCACCCACGTGCTTTCAGAAGAGGGCGGCCTCTGCACCTGTGATCTTCCCGAGTACCCTTCGCCTATCAGAGCATCCTAGCTCAGGGCACTAGCACAGGGGTCTTGAATATTGCAAATGTCAGCCTAGCCTTTGCTTTGAGAATAAAATAAAAACATAAATGTGATTTAATAAGTAATTGTCAGAAGAGTTATTGTCAGCAATGGCAAAATATAATCACAAAGATTATAATAATGGAAAATGTGATAAGGGTATGGGGCACGAGAAACCAAGTGGAACTTGCTGCAGCTTGGCACCTGTGGACATGCAGTCAGGCGCTGTTGCTCCTCAGTGCCACTGCACTCCCACATACAGGTTAATACAGGGATCTGTTTTTATTAAAAACCTTGAACATATGGATAGTTTAGAATATTACCACTAACAAAGTACTGGGATGATGGCACCGCAGCAGATGAGCAAATCCCAGCCAACAAGATGCACATTTGCCTTTTGGTACACAGCAGGTCACACAGATATAATTTTCCATTTTACCCAATCCATGCAGTACTTTTCCACTCTCTTTGGAATAACACTTGTTTTTTGGGCCAACCCAGTCCCCAAATAGTATGCTGTCTTCAAAATCTCAATTAAAATGGTTTTAATATTACAACTTACCAAAGAATCCTCATGAATAAAAAGTTAAGGCAAGCATTGGAACCAAGGAAAAAAAGTAAGGCTGGTTCCTTCAATAAGGGAAAAGGTACGTATCCCAAATCCTAGCTGGATATTCATTCACTCATGTATTTATGGAGCGTCCCATTGTATATTAGGCCCTGTGCTCCATGCAGGGACAGCTGAGATAAAGGACAGCTGCACAAGCCCCAGTTTAAATAGCAAGATGCCAGAAGTGAGAGGTGAACAGATTGCTAAGGTATCATGGAAGGGGGAGAGATTATCCAGGAAAACCAGGTTGCTCCATTAGCTGAGACGTCTTACTCCACAATGTCGTGCCGAGCATCACTCCCTACCTGGTCCCAGTAAATCAAGGAGAGACTGATCTTGCATAAGCTCTCTCAACAGTCCTTGGCACGTGTAGGAACTCTGGATCCACACAGTGGAAACTGAGTGTTGAATCTGAATCTATCGGTTCTGACCTGGTCAAGTTTTTTTCTTTTTTTAATTTCTCTGTGCCTCAAGGTCCTCAATTTTATAACTGATAGTGCCAAATCCATAGGATTTTTATGAAAAAAAATTGATGCATCTAAAGAACTTAGAACAAGACCTAGCATAGTAAGTGCTCAATAAATATGGTCCTTTAAACACTTTCAAAACAAAAATTAGATTTTATTTTTCTTTATACCCTTAGCTCCTAGCATTAAGATTTGAAGTTAATTGAGGATGATAACAGCATTTTCTTTCTAGGATGTTATCAGAGTGTTGATATTTCCTCAAGCATATCACCAAAATCAAAAATTTCATCCCTGAGAGGTAGCCCGTGAGGATTTCACGCTGGAGAACCAGAGCAATTAGGAATAAGTGAGAGATTCCTTATTCAGCATTAATTTTCCAACTGGCTCCAAGACCCAGTACTGCCCTCCAGATGCTCACATTTTCCCCAGACTGTGACGTGTGGTTCTCATTTCTGTGTCTTAGGTTTTGATCCTCCTCTTTGTTTTTGGATGCTTCTCCTCAGTACTCAGACTTGCTTAAGAGAGCATGATGCCAAAGTGTGCAGTACAAGTGTGTTTTCTTTAGCTCTGAAGCTGCCACCCCGAAAGTGCCTGGGAAGCCTGTGCACTAACTGAATCAGGCTGTACCGGGCCATTGGAACAATGTCTCCATAGGTTGTTGACTGACTGACTGACTGTCAACATACAATGATCTCCTCTCACTCGTTACACTTATTCTACAGGTGGCTCCACCTCACCAACGGGCACCTAGAGCCCTAGTAAAACTTGCATTCCAATACTTACTGGAACTTCAGCCAGTAACATCCCCATATATGTTTATCTTTTGGAAAACAAACATTCTGCTGTAAATCCAAAAATCACCAGGAAATCAAAATGGATGCGGGCCAATCAATCTGAAGAAAGCACTTTTATGTATTTTAAGGGAATTGTGCTGTACCAGCTAATGCTAAATAAAATAGACATAAAGTTACTTTGAAGTCATTTGTTCAATTAAATTGGGTGGAACAGTGAGGCCTCTGTTCCGTTCTAATGTAAAGAACCTAAGATCACTCAGATGTTAATACCTGAAACCAGACGGGCATTTAAAAAACTGAGGTTTTCAAAATCTTGTATCTTTATTTCTCCCTCTCTCCTCCCAACCATGATTTCCTTTGATCATTTTGATGCCCAACATGTCTCCTTTTTTGGAGATTATTTCATCTTTTCAAAGTTTAATTATAACATATTATAATTATGCTATGGCTCGAAAAAATCTGTTCAGCACACACCGCTGATCTCCTAAAGGCCTCAGAAAGTCCTGCTTCAGTATCTGCTGCTCTAGGATGCCAGAGTTCTTTCCTAAACGGTTCCGTGTGACACGTGGAGCAGCTTTCCCAAACCACCACACATTTATAATTTATTATTAATTGAACTTCAAAAAGAGGCACTCGCTATCACGCCTTTTTCATCAGAGGTTAGCTGCATGCTGTGTGCCAAGCACTGTGCCGGATGCGAGGGCGGCAGGAGTGAAGAGGCACAGCTTCTGCTTCACGCTTACCTCTCAGGGACACCAGAAAGCCAAGTAGTACGTATGGCGTGAAACGTGCAATGGTGAGCAAGACGGGACAAGCGGCAGGCACCTCTGCTCGTAGCGTGGACATGGGCAGTGAGCGCCCGCACTCAGGTTCACTGGCCGAACCACTGAAGAGGGAGGAGTCCTCTCCTCTTTCCATGATCATCTCCCTTTAGCAGGGCTCTGCCTTTCTCTGCTCTCTTTTCTCTCTGTCCTCCCAGCAGGCCAAGGATGCTTCTAGAAGGATCATAGGCCCCTCTGGTTGGGAAGAAGACGTTCCTCACCCTCTGCAGGAGGCAGGATGGAGCCAGGGCAGGGCTGAGCAAGAGGAGGAGGATGCTGAGAAGTGGGCCCGACAGATATTCCAAGGAGAGGAGAGAAGGGCGTGCGTGGCCCAGTTCACCCCACGTGCAGCTACCAGAGAGACTTGGGGCAAACCTTCTAGTGTCCTCAGGAATCTGGGATGTTCAGAGGTGGCCAGCAAAAGGTCAGAGATTCTATCAATTTCCATCAACAAGCCGACTAACAAATTATCGTGATGTTTTGAACCTGCCACTTTTAAAGTGCTGAGCACTAACTGTCTCTGGAGGAAATGGCACTGAGCTCAGCCTCCATTCAAAGAGAAGAGAGAGCAGCTGTTTTTCCTCAACGGCCTTCACACACTGGGCCTTGCAAAATTCTCTTAAAAGCCATCAATTAGATTCTAGTAGCTCTGTCCCAATCTGCTAGTACAGCCTCGGCTTTCTCCTGCAGCTTTAAAAGGCAGAAAATACTGTGAGACTGTCTCCTGTGTATGTCCTTTGTGTCTGAAGCAAAATTCTCGACCGCAGGGGAAATGTCCATCTTAGTGACTGCTCAGAACAAATCAGCCTGATTGCCGTTCACAGGGCGCGCGGCCCCTGGAAGAGAGGCCCACAGGAGGGGGAAACAGATGGTGGGTGCCGAATTGATTAGGGTCTTCCTGATAGATGTTTGAGGAAATGGACAGACGTGGACGTGAGTTCCGGCCCTGGAAGCT
Source organism: Cheirogaleus medius (assembly GCA_008086735.1). Taxonomy (NCBI): domain Eukaryota; kingdom Metazoa; phylum Chordata; class Mammalia; order Primates; family Cheirogaleidae; genus Cheirogaleus; species Cheirogaleus medius. Next base: position 11,980,034 of record VBSM01001124.1, on the reverse strand, counting down.
GTGCCTATGATTTGAGGCACGCATGTTCACAGATGTCCCCAAAAGAGAACAGACAGCCAGCTGTGAACACACTGTATGTTTGGAAAACGGACCACAGAGGACAATGCGTGCTCTTCAGCAGGCCAGAGGACCGCTCCGTTCATTTGCGGGGTTTAACACAGGTCTATTATCTTTAACAGCTTCATGCTGCCATCCAATTTCAGCCCAGTGCAATTTTCAGACCCACTTCCCTCTAAACAGAGTGATGGACTTACCAATGTGTGGAATAGAATTCATTTTGTTGTGGTGGCTGAAAATGACAAGCACTGAAACAACCACGAAGCCGAAAAGGAGATATTTTGTATTGTTTCCCTACTAGACATAATTTATTCTTTTCAGTATCTTTTAAACATATATTTTTTTTTTATCAACAATACTTTTAAGAGAAGGCTATTATCGTCAGCGCCTGTATCCTGCCTGTGATGTTTGCAGCTGACAGCATGGGCACCTCGTTTGCAAAACAAAACAAAGCAACAACCAGGAACTCCAAGTTGTCTTCACGTTTCTCAAACTGCCAGTTTGAAAACATTCCACCCCAGGGTTTAAAAAGCATTGAACCAATTAAAAAGAGAGACATTATTCACAAACAAGATTTCCGTTTGCTTTCAAACAATATGATATTGAAATCCATCCAAATTAGAAATGTACCCAGCACTGGTACAGCCATCATGGAAAACAGTATGGAATTTCCTCAAACAATTAAAAATAGAATTACCACGTGATCCAGAAATCCCATTACTGGGTATGTATCCAGAGGAAATGAAATCAGTATGTCAAAGAGATATCTACACTCCCATGTTCATTGCAGTAGTATTCAGAATAGCCAAGACATGGAATCAATGTTAGCGTCCACCCATGGATGAATGGATTTTTAAAATATGGTGTATATACATAATAGAAAACTATTTATTCAGCCTTAAAAAGAAGGAAATCCTGTCATTTGGGACAACATGGATGAACCTGGAGGACACTATGTTAAGTGAAATAAGCCAGGCACAGAGACAAATACTGCATGATCTCACTTATATATGAAATCTAAAAAGTCGAACTCACAGAAGCAGAGAGTGGAAGGGTAGTTACCAGGGGCTGGGGGCTTGGGCAGATGTTGATCAAAGGATAAAAAGTTTTAGTTAGGAGGAATAAGTTCAAGAGATCTCTTGTATATCATTGCGACTACAGTTAATGACAACGTATTGTATACTTGAAAACTGCTAAGAAAGTAGATTTTAAGGGGTTTCACCCAAAAAAGAATAAGTATGAGAGATAATGGGTATGTTAATTGCCTTGATTTAGCCTTTCCACCACGTATACATATTTCAAAACATCATGTGGTACACTATAAATACATACAATTTTAATTTGTCAATTATAAAGAAGGAAGGAAGGAAGGAAGGGAGGGAGGGAGGGAGGGAGGGAGAGTACCCAACAGTGCTAGAAAGTTTAGAAGAGGTGCTTCTTTATACCTTTTTCTTTCTTTTCTTTTGTTTTTTTACAGACCAACAGCTCACCCAGGGTTTGCTCTTCTGAATATCTGTTTGCTGATGAGATACAAGTCAAACATTTTGATTTGGGGAGCTATCTCTTAATTATGTCTAGGGGTCCCCTAGAGCAGGGGTGAGGAATCATTCAGTTGGTGTTCCCAGGGGGACACGTGGTGACCTCAAGGACACAGGACACAGGCCACAGTGAATACTTTGAATACCTCACAGGGCTGCCAACTGCCCACAGGTGGTCAGCCTCACCTGGTTCTTAATTGCTTCAATATAAAGACCTCTTCCATCCTAAGCAAAATTCCAGTGCATTAGAGGCCTACTCCTAGACCTCTGCCTTACAGCTCTGTCCCTGTGGCTCTGTCCACCATGCAAAGGGCTCACATTATGTGGGGGTGGGGGATGGGGACAGAAGGGAAAGTCTGATGCTCAGTCTGTTCTCGCTGGAGCACCACCATCCTCATGTTTTCACTTACAGAGGATGAGGGATGGTTAGGGGGACCCCAGGCCTGCAGCTCATGCCGGTTGCCCTCGCCCCACAAGGGGCAGTGTCCCCCATCAGCCTCTAAGAGTCATCCCTCATCTTCTCTCCCCCATCCTCAAAGCATCCTTGGCCCCTTCAAAATAAATACACATGAGCACAAACAAAACGATTCCTTCCATGGTCAAGCCAACAGACCTGGAAAAGCCGGGAAGGGCAAGCTGTAAGCTAGACCTTGCCTGGACCCTGCTTTGCCGCTGGGCCCGGACACACCCGCCATGGAGGAAAGGTCTCTTCCTCGGGGCAGAAGCAGCCTGAGGTGGTGTTTCCCACCTCCACACCTCAGCGCAGAAGCGTGCGCAGTTCCCACACCAGGAAGGACAGCCGCCTAGTCTGCTGCTCCTTTGAGAATCTGCTGCATATGGAGTAGCGTGATTTTTGGAAAGAATAAAGATGGTTTGGGAACCAGAAAATTTGGTGCAAGGATCCTGCATTCCTTATTTAGCTGTGTAGTCTTAGGAATTTACCTAACATTTCTGGGTCACAATTTCCTCTCCTGTAAATGGAGAGGATAGTAGCATCCTTCTAGGTTCATTGACAGGACTAAGATAAATGGTCTATACGAGTGATCCTCAAAGTGTGATCTCTTAACCACCAGCATCGGCATCACCAGGAATTTATTAGAAATGCAAATTCCCAGACTGAGTTAGAAACTCCAGGGGTGAGGTCCAGCCATATTCGGTTTTAAGGAGCCTTCTAGGCACCCTGATGTACATTCAAGTTTGAGAACCATCGGTCAATTTAGAGGTGCCTATTACAGTATCTAGAATGGTAAATGCTTGGCAGATAATAGCTTCTTTTCTCTTTCCATTTCCCCATCCAAAAATAAAGAAGTATAGGGTTTCACAAATTTGCCCTAGCCCATAACAATTCAATTCAACTGAAATACTGGCAGAAATGGAGTCTCCGTGCCTGGCATTAGAGACACGAAATGAAGGGAGAGAAGACGGATCGTGCTGGGCTCCATGTGGAGCTCAGGGTCTGGACTATTTGCTGAGGAAATAAAGAGACTGAAGACTGTTGAAACTGCTGCATTTTATGGTGCTGAGTGTCAAGGTCTTCTGCAGGTTACTTGTCTGAGAATCAGGAGATCCTTTAAAAGTCAAATCTGCCAGTAATCATTTTTATAATCTTAGGCAAACCAATTTCTGTGATCTTTGCTTTCTTTATTGTCTTTATATCCTTATGACGAAATAAGGTCTTTAGAGCAAATGTTCTCTAGCCATCTGTATGATGTGGTAGAAAAAGTAAGCTCTAGCTGTCACCCAAATCGGGATCTAGATCCCATCCCTGCCTTAGCTCTTTGACCTTGAGCGAATTATTTAACGATTCTGGTCTTCATTTCCCCATCTTTCAAATAAAGACTACAGGAGCCCACCTCACACATTTGTTTTGCAAATCAAATGGTTGCATGAAAAGACACTTAAACAGCAGCGCACATCACAGATCACAATACTGCAATTGGTTGGATCAGATGGGGCTGATCTAGAAGGAAGACACCACAGGAAACCTCTAAAACATGGCAGGCATCTTGGCTATGTTTGGGGGATGGTGGAAAACCTAGAGGGGGCAGTTTATTTGAAGCCAGCCATTCAACACCTGTGCCAGTCAAAGGGGGAGGGACTGTCAGGGCTAGGCTGTGTGAAAGCCCCAACTAGGAACCGGGAACCAGAGTCCAAGTTCATTGGGCAATCATCAGATAAACAAGAACTGGAAGTATCCAGGAGACCTGGTGGCTACTAGGGCAAAAATAAGGCTCTTGGACCCCACCTCAAGGGGAAATTATTTTACAACTCACTCACCTGTGGCATGAAATACCTCAAATATCAGCTTGGGATTGTCCCAGGACATAGGTAGGGCCAAACCTGCCACTTGAAAGTATTCACTACTTTGGGCTGGAGATGACAGGGAGTACTTCTGAACTCCACTTACCACGACTTCTGAAGTACTGGCTTCCCTGATCCTGTCGTCATTGTGGAAATCTGGGTGACATAGATGATCCCACCTTTGTTAGTCACTGCATTCAAGCTCTGAATTACTAACTGACTTCACAGTCTGAGAAACAGAAGCTGAGAAAGCCTAGAACACTGGACTTTGCACAAAGGAATTCACCTTATGTTTCTCACTTTGCTCTCTCTGCCATACTCTAGTCCCTCTGTATTTTTGGATACAGAAGGGTTTGGGGAGCTTAATTTTTTTTAAAAATTTATTACTGGTAGATCACATTTATTTTTTGTCCTTCCTTAGCTGCCTACATTTTGCACCACCTACCTTAGTCAACCTGTATGAATGCTCACGTTCATGGGCTTTTCCCAGCTCTACCTTGTTTTCTTCTAGGCTGCGGTTGATTTTTTAAGACATTTGGCTCTGTTTCTTTCCCATTCTGTTGGATTGTTATTACTACTACTATTCTGGTTAACTTTTAACTCCCGTTAAGCCTCCCCTTTCTGCTTCGCTCACCTCCTCCTCTCACGCACATTTCCTCCCGCAGGCTGGGGACCGTAGCAGAGTCTTCCCAGGCTGGCGAGGGCTCTGGTGGCTTCCAGTGCTCCAGCCGCGGCGCTGGGCAGGTGCTTGTCCGGTGGTGAGGACCCTTCGTGCAGAAGGAGGCACGATGCCGAACTCCAAACCCCTGAAACTCTGCCCGACTCTACATGTAGGACACCTTGTGCTTTACTATCCTCTATATTTGGAAAAAGACATTTGCTTCCCTCTTGTTACAAATGCTACAGCATTTTAGAAGTTATAATAGAAACTACGAAGATCAAAAAAGAACAAAACAGAACCCCATCCGTCTCTGGAAGGAAATGTGAGTCTCGAATTGGGTTAAATCCTGCAAATTCTCAAGGATGATTTATGGTAAGACTTTATTCTCTGAAGAAAGCTGCGATGGTGTCATAGCAACTGGTGGGGCCAGCTCTGGGCTCTGCGGGTTCCCTGACCCGGGCTGGCGTGCAGGACGGGAATGAGGTTCCTTGGGAGTGTGGTAGCCTGGAACCCCCTCGCTTCCCTCCAGGAATCCTGCTCACCAGGAGGCTGCACCACTCCCCTGGACAGCCATCCTCCTGTGCCCTGACCCTGGCCCCAACCCTGTGACTCCCCAGGAGTGTCCCTCATCTACTACATTTGATGTCCCTGCTGGTTGGATTGTGACACACAAATAGGTTTCTCACCAGCGAGCCCCTCAGACACAAACACCCAGCGAAGGGAAACCCTGCGCCACCCCGGTGCTTCCCTGCTGCAGGCTGTTCGGAGGGAGCGCAGGAGAAACTTGCTTGGCAGCAGTCCGTTTCTCAAAAAGAGTCAAGTAGGAGTTTGACATGTTTTAGAATACGATATTTGATGCTGGGAGACAACGAAAGCCTTAAATTAGAAAATAAACTTCGGATAGGTTGTGTATTATCTAGATTTTTACTAGATGTTTACAAATAGGCTCCTACACTGAAGAAAACTGACGTAACAGCCCTAAGGAGGAGGAAAATCTCATCAGCCAGAAAAGCCTCTTTTTCCCTCGTTCACTGGCATGGAAGCGTGGATGCGCAACGTTTACAAAGCGCATTCGCCTTTATGACCTTCGCTGATATTTTCTGGAGAGAGGAGGTCGGCCTTTAGGCCCCAGCTGAGCTGAGGCTGCCGGCCTCTCCCCATGTGACGAGAGGAGGGGGGGCCTCCGTGTCACCATGGCAACCTGCACGCATTTATCCCAGCACTTACTACATCGTCAGGAAATACCTTACTCTGCAAACGCCTCTCAGCTTTTCCAGGATGGCTGATTTGCTTATTCACATCTCCGGTGTTAAATCTACCGGATTCCTGTGATCCTGGAAAACAGGAAGAGTTGGGGAATCCCCCCCACCCTTTGCGTTCCAGGGACCGGCTGACTGCAGAGAAACCCTCTGCAATAGGACCTGGGTAAGACTCAGACGCCCCCTCCTTTACCAGGGACAAGGCCACACACAGTCCCTCCAAATGTCCATTCTGTGCCGCTTGTCCCCACTGGTCAATCCACACACAGTGCTTGTCAACCAGATTTGGTTAAGAGTCTCTCCCGCCCCCAGGTGCCTGCACATTGGCTCATGCTAGGCCCCTTTCTGGCCTTATGGTAAAACATTCTCTGGTCTACTGTCCTGTCGTGCCCTCGCCCATCCCACTTCCCACACCCGGTTCTTCCTGGCCCACGGATCCTACCGTCACCGAGTTCTTCCTATTGCACCAGTCCTTCTCCTCCAATGGCAACTTCCTTTTCAATAAAGTCTCTCTTTACTAAGCCCAGGTTGATTTTTTTACTTGACAATATATTTATTCTCACATAGTAAACAGATGGTAAAAACTTTAAACTGCAGTTGCTTTTGTTATTTTGGAAACTCTGTTTCTAATTTATAATTATTCCCAAACTTTTCTATTTTATTTTTCCTGCAAGCTGCAGCTACCCTTACTAGTCAGCATCCTCTGTTATTCTTGAGATCTTTACAGGACCCTGCCAAATGTCACAACTGGATGATGGGGCTTTGATTTTAAAGGGGTTTTCTGATTATAATTAGAATTATTACTATGGTGTTTATCTGTCACTGGGTATGTAGAATCTTTATGAAACTTCCAGATTTCCCCAAATGTTTAGTTTTTCTTGCCCTAATTCAAAGGATATTTTTAAACCTTTTTGTTTCCTAAATAATAGAACAAAAACAATCAGCAAATATATATAAAAAGAAATGGGCTCAAAAACTTCGACAGCATTAAAAATAACTCGTAGATATTTTTAATGCTAAGTCACATTGAAATCACCCTTTATAAAATTAATAAAAGGCTATAGGATGGGAACTGTGGTAGGGACCTGAACTCTGCAAAGGTATAGACATAATTTAAAAATATATATAACCAGCCATTGTCCCCTAGTTCGCTTTGCTATAATTGCTTACTACTCAGGAGTCACATACCTGATAGGCGTAAAGATTCTTAGGTTTCTTAATTGTTCCCGTAGATAATATCACCCTTGTGAAACCTAAGGCTGATCTTTGGGATCTTTGGAATTTGCAGGTCCACCCTGCATTCTGGTGGACCAGCTGACCCAACCAGCCCAGTGGTCCATACCAAGGAACCAATTCAACTGATCTTGCAACCTGCGAACTGACTCAGCACAAGATGACTATTTCTGCTTCCCAACCCTCTGAGTTCATCCCCAGCCATTCAGCAGACCCAATTCCCTAGCCCTGTGCCTGCCAAACTCTCTTTTAAAACCCTGGCTCCCAAATTCTCAGGGAGATGGATTTGAGAAATTCCTCCTGTCTCCTCACATGGTGTCGGTGATATTGAACTCTTTCTCTCCTATAACCCCTGCTGTCTCAGTGTATTTATTGGCTTCCTCTTGAGCAGTGGGCAATGAACCTGGTTGGACAGTAACAACATTCTCAAGAATAGATTCACAGACAAATACAAAGAAAATAAATGAACTAACCTAAATCAATGTTGGTAAAGAGCTTCTAGTTAAACATGGCTGATAGAACTTGTGACTTTATCTCCTCCTCATTTAAAACTCCATTTACATAAGAGTAAATGCATTAATCTAGGGCACGAAGATAAATATGAAGAGATGATAGCAGATGAGAGGTATAAACAAATTTTGGAAGTTGGCAAGCAGCTGGACAAGTGGTCACTGCCATAACAGATGAGAGAAAGGAAGCCAGTAGGAAGCAAGTCAGTCTGCACCACAGACTCCTAGAAATGCTAGAGAGTCCCCTCTGAAGGTGGGGACAAGCAGCTAACACCAGGGGAGTCCACAGAAGTGTTTAAAGGAGCAGTTTGGTGCCCAGAGGCCCATTCAGCAGAAAAGGAACAGTTTACTCTCTGGAGTGTTGGAAAAGAGAGAGGCTTCAGGATGCCAAGCCCAGCAGAGGTCAAGGCCAAGGGGCCAAATGGGGCCAGATGAAAGTCTACATCCCAAATTGAGGCACCACCTGCCCCCTTCCCTCACTCAGGCCCTAAAGAGTTGGCCTTTCCCTCAGCCAGGCGATTGGGGGGACTTCTCTCTGGGTGTGCTGATCTGCTCAGGAAAAAAGACCTACAGATTCTGACATATGGGGTCCTTCAGTGCACAGCTACCCTGTTATGCCACCATAAAATTCACCAAGTTGGCAGTCCCCCCCTCCTGCATGCAGAACTTCCAATGTGTTTTTGATGCTCCCATCTGAGAAGGATGGTTTGTCGGGCAAGGATCAGTGACATAGGAAGAAACTTTCCAACAAGGAGAGAGCAAACAAAACTACAGTTAAAAAAAAAAATAACCTGGAGGAAATGAGAAAATGTAGGAAGAAGAATTATAATTAATACCCTCAGAGATAAAACAAAAGCTATTGCATCTGGGGGGAAAGGAGGCTAAAATGTTATTGACAACAACCACCAAGACAGTACTCTTAGAAAGGAAAAGTATGATATCTTATGTGAAAAATGAAAGGAGGAAAGAATGATCATGCTAAGGAAATCTCCAGAGACTAGAACAAAAAGACAAACCAGAAAAAAAATGTAAGAAAAGAATTTTTTTTTAATTTAGAAGATAACTCCAGGAAATCAAACATTCAAATAACAGAAGTTCAAAAACAATAAAGACCAGAAAAAATGGAGGAGGAAATTTAACAAAGAAATAAAGTAAGAAAATCCCCTGGAGGGAAGAAATATGATTTTTTGGATTGAATGGGCTCATAGAATGCTCAACTGAGTAAATAAAAAAGACCCAGACCAAAGACTAAAATGTCATTGGACTTAACAGAAGCAATATTGGAAGGTTAACAAAAATGAAGCAATGCCTTCAAAATTCTGAAAGAAAACAATTTCAAACCTACGATACTAAGCTTAGTGTGAGGATATCATAAATACATATGTGTGTGTATATGTATATATGAATGTGTATACATAAATCATTTAGAGACAGGGTCTCTCCCTGCTGCCCAGGCTGGGGTGCAGTGGCATGATCATAGCTCACTGTAACCTTGAACACCTGGGCTCAAGGGATCCTCCTGCCTCAGCCCTCCTGAATAGCTAGGACTACAGGCATGTGCCACCACACCCAGATAATTTTTTAAATTTTTTTTGTAGAGACAGGGTCTCACTATGTTTCCCTAAAATATTTTTCAACCTTCAATGTATCTCCCATGCACTCTTTCACTAAAACAATGAAATAAATCATGAGAGAAGACTTGGGATCCAGAAACTAGCAGAGACAACACAAAGGAGAAGCAAAAGGGATTCCAATAATGATGGAGAAGAGAGATGCTGGATAATACCTGTATAGAGCAAGGCTGGGGCATTTGGACACTGTGAAAGGAGGGAATTCTCCAACAAAACAAAACAAGGATATTAGCTGATGTGTTTGAATGAGCTGAGAGGAGATTTAGTCCCATCATGTGTTGGAGGAGAATTACTCGTAAGTGTACACACACTAGCCCCTAACGTTGGCAGGCCAGATCAAGAGTAAGAAGAAGACCTCCAGCCCACAGCCCACACTATCCTCCTGCCCCCCAGCTCCTCTCCCTACCATGGGAGTCAGTAAGTCAGTGAGTCAATCTGAGAGGGTTAGGGTTAGAGTTAGGGTTAGAGTTAGGGGGTCTTGCATAAGTCCATGGATATTGCCACAACAGCTGCTCATTGTGCAGTTCTTGGCCTTCAAGTGTTCACACACCAGCACCATCTGCCTTTGCAAGGAGGGACCTGGAAGGGGGCTTGGGCCATCTGGGCAGGGAATTCTGGAGTCCTGGCAAAAGCTATGTCCAGAAGGACAGAGTGGCACTAGCTGCAGGTGGCCATGTCTCCCTCCCTGTGGTCCCATGGATCCCTTGCTGCATGGGGAGAGGTGAGGCTGGGGCAAAGCCAGAGGGAGCCTTCTAAACTTTAGAGGCTAAAGCTCATGGCCAAGGACAAGGGGCCATTGTTGCCTAGGGCAACTGTCACTAGGGCCATAGTCACTAAATTCTGCCATCCAAGTACTAACCAGGCCCGACCCTGCTTAGCTTCCGAGATCAGATGAGATTGGGTGCGTTCAGGGTGGTATGGCCATAGACAAGTCATTAAATTCTTATAAAAACAATGACTAAGTGAAGGCATGGCAAAAAGTTGTATAAGGAGGGAAAGGTCATTATGTTTTTTTACTTTAAAGAACATTTAAAAATGTAATCAGATTTTTAATGTGGCTCAGCTATAAATAATACTTATATGATCATAATAATATAAATATTAAATATTGATTTAATTCTAAATTGTGATTTAACTGTTGCTTTTTGTTGTTTTATTGATATATAATGGGTGTACCTATTTTGTGGATACATGTGATAATTTGACACATTCATAAAATCAGATCAGGGTAATTGGGATATCCATCACCTTAAATATGTATCTTTATGCTAGGAACATTTGAATTATTTTCTTTCTATTTAATGTACAGTAGATTAATGTTAACTATAGTCAACCCTATTGAACACCAGGTTGATTTAACTATCTGGAAAGGCTAGGTCGAGGGGAAGTTTATGTTCAAGGTGGGGTTAAACTTTCATAGTAGAATTACTAAATAGGAACTAAAACTAAAATAATCAACAAATATCAGTATGTGTATGTTATTTCAAAATATGCAAGTAAAAAAAATATGCAAGTAAATGCCAAAAGATAAAGTTAAACCTGTTGAAATTGTTTGCCTCTGAGCAAGGAAATTAGAGATGGGAGAGGTAGGGAGAGTATGTCTATTACCAAAAGGCTATTATTTTACTTTTATTTACATTATTATCTTGATAAAAATTAAGAGAAAGAAGATCATTAGAAGGAAATATAAAGAGTAAAAGAATGAGAAAGAACAGAAAAGAAATACAGAAACAGTAAAAGGAGAAACACGTTTTTTTAATGAAAATAAAGACCAATTAAAACTGCAAGAATGCAGAGCTCCGCCTTGCAGACACAATAATGAAAATTCCATTTTAGAAACGGTGTACCATTCAGTAAAACTTTCGTGGGTTTTCATTCATTAATTTCATTGCCTTCACTTATTCCTCACAACATCCCCGTGAGTCAGCCTGTTGGTAACGTTTATCAAATGTCCAGTATAAATAGAGTGCAGGATGAAGACGGAGGGGAGTTAATAACAAGAGACAAATCTTTGCTTCTAGGAGAATTCCCTCCTGCTGAGACAACTAACATAAGAGGGAAAATATGAAAATACAACTGGGAGACACATAGAAATCTATCCAAGGCAGATTAGAGATGAATGTGCACACTGGAGAGCTGCTGAGGCATCCGGAGTTTGCAGTCTGGCGCAGGCTTTACGGAAGCTGTGCATTTGTATGATGCATCGAAGGCATCTCTGGTGGGGCTAAGAGAGGTGATAAAAAAAGCACAAGGTGGACCAGGGCAAGGTGAAAGAGAGTAGCAGGTGAGTTATGCTAAAGGACTAGAACAGCCTGCCCACCTTGAGCTTGCCCACACAAATCCTGCCCGTCCTGTGTGTCCAAGCTGATCCTCACCTTCCAGTTCAAGCTCAGGCTCCACCTTAGCCACAAAATGTGCCACATTCAGAAAAAAACAATAATTTCTCTTTCCTCTTTATCCTTAGCTGGACACCCACACTCGTATCTTGGGTTCTTTTAGGATTTCCTGCCACGTGTCCGTATCCATCTATTCCCTGAATCAGAAGACAGGAAGAGTGTGGCCTTTGACACTGGATTTGAGTTGGAATTTCTATTCCACCCACTTACTACAGCTGTGGTCTTGGACAAGTTCATGAAACTCCCTGAGCTTATAATTTCCCTACAGATAAGTTGGACATCATAATTGCCTAATGTGCAATGTTCTTGCATGAATGGAAGGTAACATATAAAATGCACTTGGCAAAGAGTAGGTGTGCAAGACATGGCAGCTGCTATCATTACCAAGATTACTATTATTTATGCAAATCTGCTTTCCTCAATTCAACTATGCCTATCTTGAGAGTAGGGACTTTTTCTTTTTCCCTCCCCAGTGTCTTAGTGCCTGCCACATGGTGGGTACTATTGAATCCATGCAGATTGATCAAGCCAGGGCAGGCCACTGCACAGTCTATTGCTTTGAGAAGAAACCCATGCCATTAACATAAGCTGATGGGTGGGCTAAGCCACTGAATCTAATCCTGACACAGTAACAAGGACGCTTAGGTGTAGGTTCAATGGCCTTGTGACACCTCTTTAAACGAGAAAGAGAAAAATGTCTTTGAATATATGTGAAAAATATTTACTTCCAATATGCACATTAAAATAAAATCATACAGAAAATTCGAAACTTTTAAGTCAAGGTTGAAATTGGAACTAGAAGCTCAATTTGATTTAACTCAGCAAACACTGAGGGGCCAACTAAATGTAATGCTCTGAGCTAGCTATGGGAAAGTAGATAATATATAGTCTTTGCCTTCAAAGTGCCAATTTAGAAGAGAAAATATTCATATGCAAATAATAATAAGACTAGAAGTGATTGGAAATTTCTTGCTCACTATTCTATCCATTAATAAGCAGAAATATAAAATGAGATTCTGGATTTTAAACAATAGAACATTATCATGCCAACTAGAAAATGTGCCAACATCTATGCATGTTTATGCTTGACACCAAATATATATTAAATTGCTGGGTTTCAAAGTCATTTAGATTATTTCAAGATAAAATGTATTACAATATATAAACCATGGTTTTTATCCTTTCTTTTTCAGTAAGGAGAAAAAATTGGCCCTATTCCTTAAAAGGTTCACTTTGAATTCTCTAATGCGCTCTACATTTCTTAGTGGTTTTATTGACATAGATGTGTATGGCCAGGTATATTCGTGTGTGTGAATCTTCTTTGCCTCCAGTATAAAGAGATCTACTTTAGCTCACTCTTAACAATAGCCTGAATATTGTATTCATGAGAGTTGTCAAGTTGAAAATCCTTTAACTGATTGAACCATGTTTTTAGGGTTTTCAAGTATTAAAAGATAAAATCAGCATTTTTCTGGATGCATTTATTATGTGGCATGAAATCCTCCTAAATAATCAGAAGAAAATGCCTTTGAAGTTTTGGAATGTTAAATTTATTTTATATAGAACATCAGATTTGGAAATACTAACCTCAATTCTTCTTTCTCCTTCACTTTAACAAATACCTATTATAACACTTATTTATGTTAGATGATCTGCCTCATGCTGTAAAGAATACAAAAATTAATAGGATTTGGCTTCTGTGATATGTTGTTTAATGGTCACAAATGCCTCCCATCTCAGGCAACGCCTCCCTCTGTAATGTGACTATGCTGCACCCCTCCATGGAGAGGTGGAGGCTCTTTTTGCATCTCTTCAAACCAGGCTTGTTATGCAACTTGCTTTGACAAATAGAATGCAGGTGAAAGACACCTGTGAGTTCCAGAGCCTATGCTTCAAGATATCTTGCAGCTTTTGCCCTTTCTCTTTTGGAACCCTGTGGCCACCATACTGTAGAGAAGTCCAAGATCAAAGACCACTTGGAGATAGAGGTCCAGCCCTCCAGCTGTTGCAGCTAAGTCCAACTAACAGCTGACCCTACACCTGAATATAGCAGCCACATGAGTGAACCCAGAAAAAATCAGCAAAGAACCACCCAGTCAAGTCACAGTGTCAGGATAAATCATAAATGACTGTTATTTTAAGCCACTAAATTTTGATGTAGTTTGCTATGTAAAAATAGACAACAGACCCAAATTGGTACCTTTGCTGTAACAAAGACTTAAAAACATGTGACACTGGTTTTAGTTCTAGGTTGCAGGTGAAGGCTGAAAGGCAGTGGAAAGGCTGTTAGTAAATGCTGGAAGAGCAGTAAGGAAATCATGATTGAAGGCTGGGAAAAGACAACCTATGTGTGGAATGGTGGATCATTTGCAAGACTGTTTACCGAGGTAACAGAGCATAGAAAGTGGACATGATGAACTTGTGGACCTGGCAGAAAGTTACAAGTGTCAATTGATACTTTTTCTTGTGTATGATAAATCATGTCAAGGAAGAGATGAACTAAAAAAGGTACTCTTCAGTTTGCAAGCATAATTTAGAGGAGAGGTAAAAGGTTAGGATTTGTTGGGTTTAAAAATAAAACTCTTTCATATCTCAGGCTCTCCTGCTAGCAAACAATTATCAATGTATAAAATGGTCTAAACATAAAGATAAAATCACAGTTGTGGTTGCCGAACTTTTGCGAAAACCTTAGAAAGATTTAAGATGTTGCCCAGGAGACCCTTTCAGTTAGACAAGAGAGCACCTAAGAAACCCAAGGTGTTGTCACACAGCAGCTACCTACCTGAAATATAGGGAGGCCTGTCTCAAAAAAAGATGTGGCTTATGGTACATGGCATGAACATTGAGAAGATTCATAGTAAACTCATGATGTTTTTAAGATAATTGTATTGGTAAAAACACTGATAGCTTGGACTAAACTAGACTGACACAGTTCAAAATGAAAAGAGGCCTCTGGGCCCTCAATCTTCTATAGGCAAGAAGCAAACTGAGAACACTACTCAGCTGCAAACATAGGTTCTTTCTTTGTTTTGTTTTAATCATTACTGAGGCAAATCGACAAATAAAATTATATATATTAAATTTGATATATATATATATACATTGTGAAATGATTACTGCAATCAAGTTAATTAACACATCCATATCTTTACATAATTACTTTTTGAGTGTGTAAGAACATAGGTCATTTCTTAAAGAAAAGAGAAGGTATCTCAGAGAGTGGAACCAAGAGCTAATTGCCTAGGAGTATAATAAAGCAGGAAATCACTTAAAGGAGCAGAAAATGTTCTTAGAACACTTTCTGTCCCCAAAGTACAGGGAACTGGCAATCTGGTCCTGCTGGATTTCAAACTTGCTGTGAATGAGGGGTTGCCAAGTGCTTCCTGCTCTTCCTTGTTTTGATCAGGAGTGTCTATTATAATTAATCACACCATAGTATGTTGGGTGTGTATTGGCAGATAACTTGACATTTTAGCTCACAGATCTCTAGATTAAAAGTTGCGAACTAGTACAACCTCTATGAAGGTAATATGGAGATACCTCAAAGAGGTACAAGTAGAACTACCATATGATCCAGCAATCCCATTACTGGGCATCTACCCAAAGAAACAAAAGACATTCTATAAAAAAGACATCTGCACTCTAATGTTTATAGCAGCACAATTCATAATTGCAAAGATGTGTAAACAACCCAAATGCCCATCAATATGTGAGTGAATAATAAAATGTGGTATATGTATACCATGGAGTTCTATTCAGCCACAAAAAATAGTGGTGATCTAGCTCCTCTTGTATTATCCTGGATAGAGCTGGATCCCATTCTACTAAGTGAAGCATCACAAGAATGGAAAAACAAGCACCACATATACTCACCATCAAATTGGTATTACTTGATCAACACTTACATGCACATATAGTAGTAACATTCATCGGGTGTCAGGCAGGTGGGAATGGGGAGGAGGGGATGGGCATATTCACACCTCTTGAGTGCTGTGCACACCATCTGGGAGATGGACATGCTTGAAGCTCTGACTTGGTTGGGGCAAGGGCAATATACATAACCTAAACATCTGTACCCCCATAATATGCTGAGAAAAAAAAAATATATATATATATATGAGTTGCTGTTCTCAAGACACTGCACCAGAGAAGCCTTCTCTACTTCTGGATCTGATAGAAACTACGGATCATGACCTTTGAGCTTAACAACAAAAATTTAGGTTAGAATTTTGGAAGAGTGTGAGTATATTTTGCATGTGAGAGAGGTGTGAATTATTTTATCCAGAGGATAAATCTGACAAATAACCAAATCCTCAATAATTCCTTTCAACCTGCATGTTCCTTGCAATGTCACTTTGCCATTCCTCCCATCAAGAAGTGGCATCAACTTCTTTGCCCTTGAATCTGGACTGGTCTTGTGACTTGCCTTGACCAATAGGATGGGAAGGGAATGACACTATGAGAGCCTTGGCTTCATGAGACTTTGAAGCTTCTGCCCTTGCCCTTTTGAAGAACTACCCTGAGAATGCCAGGCCCTGAAGAAAGCTGGGGTGAAAGAGGAGCTTAGCTATCCCACCTATTCTAGCTGAACCTGCTGCCCAAGTGACACTCCCCTGCTCCCAACTAAATGCATCCACAGGAGTGGACACAGACAAAGAACCACCTAGTCAACACACAGAATTGTAAGAAATAAGAAAGGTAAGAAATAATAAATGTTTTCTTAAGCCACATTTTGTGGTGGTTTGTCATGCAGCAATGAATAGCTGAGACAGTTCTGTTCTTTAGGCATGATAAAGTATTAGGAAAGAGAAAACATGTACATTTACTTAAGGATGCATTGAAGGATGACTGTGCTAAGTATCATAAGAGATGCAGCACTAAAATTTGGGAGGTTCAGAGTAAGGGAGACTTAATTTTGTTTAGGAAGACTGGTGAATATCTATAGTGAAGACAATTTTTAAACTGAATCTTGAAGAGTATTTTAGTTAGAGGAAGAACAAGCAGAAATCTGGAGTTTTCTTGGAGAGGAAGATCACTAATTTTTCTTATTGATTAATTGAGGTGAGAAGAGTACTGCTCCCAAAAAGAGCAAGAGTGGACTTAGGAAGTTGGGAAGAATCATTCTGATCTATCAATATTCATTCTTCAGTTTCCAGAAGAAAATAAGAATTCCCCACCTTTGTATTTCAGTTAATAATAAACTTTCCCTATCTTCATTATTTCATAAGAGAAGTTGAATAAAACTCTCTTTGGGCAGGATGGCAGGATTTTGACACCACCAATAGCACTGGAAGTCCCTAAGACTTACTCCTTAAGCAAACTTGCTCCTAGGCACCCACATCAAACACACAGAGGAAGTGGTACAGGAGAGATACGACACTCCTGTTACTTATCATTCCAGCTCACACCCCTCACCTCAGGCTGAAAATCCTTGGAATGATGATTACAATTTATAGTCAGCATGCAGTTTCCCTTGCTTATGTCTATCAGGACTTGAAAAAACTTGCCGAGATTCCACATCAGCCTCCAAAGGGATCTACTATATTTCCATTCTACATGCCTGTAAATGAATATTAGAGAAGAACACAATCTGTTTCTGTAAGTATGAGCAAACAGAAAATAAATCACTGAATATTTAGGCATACTGAAGAATTTAATCATTCACCCAATACATATTTAATGAGCACCTAGTACGGGCCAGGGGATGTTCTGTGTGCCTGGGATATATCAGAGAACAAAGCATACAAAGATCTCTGTCTTCCTTCTAAGAGTTTGCATTCTAGTGGGGCTGGGGTGGAGGTGAAAGAAGGATAACCATAAAAAAGTAGATTAAACAAACAAATATGTAATATTTTAGAAAGTGTTAAGTGTATGGAAAAAGAAAAATCAGGATCAGGAGACCTGGGGCGGAACGGTGGGAGAGGGTTGCAACGCTAACTTGGGCGGTCAAGGTCAGCCCGCAGAGAATGTGACAGCAGAGCAGAGACTTGGAGGAGAGAACGGATCAAAGGTGTTTCTCCCTCTGAAGTGGATTTATTTTAAGGAACAAGAGAAAATATTTTTGAAAATAAAATGAAAGTTTCTCATGTATCAGTTTAAAAAATCTCAGAGAATGTGGCAACTCTGGAACTTTAAGAAGCTGTTGTGAAGAGCGTCCCTTTGGTGGGAGGAAATGCATGGATTTGTGCAGAGCTTTTGCCGAATAAGAAACAGCAAAAAAGTAATCAACCGTGGCAATATGGGAAATATTTTCTGAAACAACGAAATGCTCCAGTTAGAAAATGTAGAGTGCACATTATGTCTCAAGAAAACAAAATGGCAGGGTAAGAACCACCGCTAAGCATAGGCAGTGGGAGTTTTTCAGTATCTGAAAGGAAGAGGAAGAGCAGGAGAGAATCTGATAGGCAGGCACAAGGAAAAAA